>CM066031.1:929266632-929866632 GCA_033557465.1 Ichthyophis bannanicus
GACGGTTTAGTAAACATACCCCAAAGTCTTCTAGAGACCTTTACAAAGAGGCCTTCTACCTATGGGGCAAGAGACCTGTGAAACCTTTTCAATAGGTGTTAACACCAGGTGGCAGGTCAAAAGGCCATTTTGAAAAACTCCTTTTATCCAAGCAAAGACTGTTAATCATCCAGGAAGTTGGTCACAGCTTACCTCAGCAGCACAGGAAAGGGTACTGTGTAGCAGCCCTCTTTTAATAAGTGTTATTTCCCTCCCTCCCTCCCTCCCCAACACCCACCCACTCCTGGGATAATCGTAGCTTTATAGGTACTTACACATCTTAAAGGACAGGAGGTGCTCTCAGGTGAAGCTCATTACCCAAATCAGTCATACACTAAGGACCTGAGATTAATTAAGCTTCAGGTAAACAAGGTATATTAAACGTATTAGGTAAAGTTTTATTAGTATAAATATCCCTAGCTACCCTTACTAAAGATCTAAACACAAGCTTAAAACTAAGATGCAGACAGTAGTCCAGCAGCGATATGAGGGCTTACCAGTCTTTTGCATTGAGTGTCACATGTATGATTTTCTCTCAGTTGGTGAAAGGTCTTACGTGTGCACTAGGTGCAAGGAGCTCTTTGCTCTCAGGGAACGAGTCCGTTCTCTAGAGGCTAGAGTAGCAGACTTGGAAAACATAAGAAAGACAGAGAGGTACATAGACGAGACCTACAGGGATATAGTTCTGAAGTCCCACCTCCAGTCTGGAAGCATCCCTGCTGCCATGGAGGAGAGAGGTCACCTGACAGGAGAGCATCACCCTGGTGTGGCAGGAAGTGATCCTGTAACTAGACCTGTCTTCCAGATGATGTAAAATCCTCTCACACAAAGGAAGTTTCTCCAAGGCCATGTGCCCATGAGGGAAGGGTTAGGACAGCCGTTATAGTTGGTGATTCAATCATTAGGCATGTAGATAGCTGGGTGGCTGGTGGATGTGAGGATCACCTGGTAAAATGCCTGCCTAGATAAGGTCTTAGATAGTGCTGGGGAGGAGTCTTCTGTCTTGGTACATGTCGGTACCAATGACATAGGAAAATGTGGTAGGGAGGTTCTGAAGGCTAAATTTAGGCTTTTAGGTAGGACGTTGTAATCCAGAACTTCCAGGGTAGCGCTCTCCGAAATGCTTCCCGTTCCATGCGCAGGACCCAAAAGGCAGGCAGAGCTCCGGATTCTCAATGCGTGGATAAGACAATGGTGCAGAAATGAGGGTTTTGCATTTGATAGGAACTGGGGAACATTCTGGGGAAACGGGGGGCTCTTTCGAAGGGATGGGCTTCACCTTAACCGGGATGGAACCAGGCTGCTGGCATTAACCTTTAAAAAGGAGATAGAGCAGCTTTTAAAGTAGATAATAGGAGAAAGTCGACAGTTGCCCAAGAGCGCATGGTTCAGAAGAATGTATCCTTGAAGGATACTACCAAAAGCAGAGAGGTTCCAAAAAAAGAGTAAAGTAGCCCAAATGCCCTCGAGTATGGAGCAGACAGAGCTTAAAGATCCCAAATTACCCATGTCTACCAATAGCCAAATTAATATGAATAAAGTACAGTCTCTAAAATGCTTGTATGCAAATGCTAGAAGTCTAAAAAATAAGATGGGAGAGTTAGAATATATAGCATTAAATGAGAGGTTAGATATGATTGGAATATCAGAGACATGGTGGAAGGAGGACAACCAGTGGGACACTGTGATACCTGGGTACAAACTATATCGTAATGATAGAGCTGATCAAATTGGTGGAGGGGTTGCACTCTATGTTAGAGAGGGCATTGAGTCAGAAAGGATTAAAGTTTTGCAGGAAACAAGATTTGCTGTAGAATCTCTATGAATTGAAATTCCATTTAAAAGGGGAAGGCGATGGCTGTGTAGGTGTACTATCGACTGCCTGGCCAGAATGAACAAATGGATGATGAAATGCTCAAAGAAATTAGGGAAGCTAACAAAAGTTACAGCATAGTAATAATAATGTGTGATTTCAATTACCCCGGTATTGACTGGGTCAGTGTCACGTCAGGACATGCTAGGGAGATAAAGCTTCTAGATGAACTAGATGACTGCTTCTTGGAGCAGCTGGTTCATGAACCAACCAGAGGGGAAGCCATATTAGACCTAGTCCTTAGTGGAACACCAGATCTAGTGCAAGAGATAAGGGTGTTGGGGCCACTTGTCAATAGTGATCATAGCATGATCGCATTTGATTTAATTAGTGGAGGAGGGATAGTAAGGGAATCCACAGTACTACCTTTTAACTTTCGAAAGGGAGACTATAATAAAATGAAGAAAATAGTTAAGAAAAAACTAAAAGAAACAATTGCAAAGGTTAAAGACTTACATCAAGCTTGGGTGTTGTTGAAAAATACTGTCTTGGAAGCACAGACCAGCTGTATTCCATGCTTTAACAAAAGTGGAAGGAAGTCCAAAAAACTGACAGCATGGTTTAGAGGTGAGGTCAGGGAGGCTGTTGTTGCCAAAAAAGCATCTTTCAGGAAATGGAAAAAAGAGCCAAACGACGAAACCTGGAAACAGCACAAGCACTGGCAAGTCAAATGCAAGGCATTGATAAGGCAGGTAAAGGGAGAATTTGAGAAGAAGCTTGCTGCAGAAGCAAAAAAGTGAAATAACGACTTTTTCAAGTACATTCGTAGCAAAAAACCTGTGAGAGAGTCAGTTGGTCCATTAGATGATAGAGGGGTTAAAGGGGGACTAAGAGGCAACAAGGCGATAGTGGAAAGACTGAATGAATTCTTTGCTTCGGTCTTTACTGAGGAAGATGTAGGTATGTTACTCATGACTGAAGTGGTATTTAAAGGTGCGGAAGAATTGAAGTAAATATCGATACATTGGGAAGATGTATTACAACTATTAGATAAACTGAAGAGTAGCAAATCACCTGGGCCGGATGGTATACATCCGAGGGTGTTGAAAGAACTGAAATATGAGATTGCAGACCTGATATTAGTAATCTGTGAATTTTCATTAAAATCATCTGTAATACCTGAAGATTGGAAGATCGCCAATATAACACCAGTTTTTAAAAAGGGTTCCAGGGGTGATCCGGGAAACTACAGACCGGTGAGGCTGACATCAGTACCGGGAATGATGGTAGAAACCATCATAAAGAATAAAATTACTCAGCATGTAGATAGTCATGGTCTAATGGGAAACAGCCAACATGGCTTTAGACAAGGAAGATCTTGTCTTACTAATCTGTTATGTTTTTTGAAGGTGTGAATAAACAGGTGGACAAAGGTGAGTTGGTTGATATAGGGGTATGTTTACTAAACTGCGTTAGTGCGATTCGCGTTAGGAGCCGCGGTAGAGACAGAAATCCCAAATAAGGACATGGGCGGTACATCGTTACCGCTAACGCGCGTTCCAAAAACTAACGAGCGTTACAGGGCGCCATGGCGCGTTACCGCGCGTTAATCTTAAGAAGGCGCACAGACACAAATCATTGAAACAGAGCTGTAGCACAATGGTTACTGCACTGACTGCTGATACAGGCATCATGGGTTCGATTTCCCAGTGTGCCTACTGCATAAGGCTGGCTGAGGCATCACCCTGTACATTACGTAGTGAATGAGGAGGCATTTTACGTTTATTTTCAGTAGTGTTGCCAGCAAACACACCCTCACAGTGGCGTAACCTAAGGTGCCGCAGAAGGCACCCCATAACGCACTCCATAGGCTGCATTATAAAGTGCACTGTCCGCTGAGGCACCCCATAATGTCCCCTATAGAACACCCTATAAAGCACCTTATAGGGCGCCATATAAGGTGCCGCATGGGGTGCCTTATGAGGCACTGTAAGGTTACAGTACGCTGAGGGGTTGTCGCTGGCAGCACTAATGTACATTAAAAATATACAATGCTGCAGACAGCCCTATAAAATAAGCCCACTGTGGGTTTGAACTCATGACCACTGGCCCCACAGGTAGTGAAGGAACCACTGGGCTGCAGCCCCATAGCTGCTAACAGCCCCCTGGCTGCCTACTGAAGGGCATCAGGCCACCACCCAAACCGCCTGCTGTGTTGGCCAGGTTCTGGGTCAACGCAACCATACCCATGGTGCACTGCACATGCAGATCAGCTGTGTACAGATGGTCATATGTTGAGGTGTGCCCCCCCCATCACCTAGGACTGGTGGGGGTCCTGACCATGTGCAGCCCCACAGCACCTCGGCATGGAAGGAGGAACAGACCGTGTGTGGCACTGCCACAGAGTAGCCACAGACAGTCACATTGTGCGGGTACTGTGCCCACCCTGAGGTTGAGGTGGGGTGCCCAGCACCAGGTCCACAGCATCTTTCATGGCTGACATACGCCATGCTGCAGGTCCCCATCAGTGTGTTGTAGGTAGTTCCATTAGACACAACTCGGATACATCTGTGTCCTGCTGTATGTCTCGGTCATGTCTAGTCCCTATGGGCGATGATGCACCCAGAATAGTGCATATCCGGTGTTGGTGCCATGGTTACCTGCTGTAGGGGGGGGGAGTTTATGGACCCATGGGCAGATTGTGTACCACCACACAACCCACCCTCTGGGACTCAGGGTGCAGAACAGGAGCACCCACCAATAGATCCACAGTCTACCTCCCTGCAATGGTAGCAGTAGAGGGGACCATCATCCCCAGTGCTGTTGGGGAACAGACAGAGCGCTACACATCCATAAGGCAATGGCAGACAGACAGCAGGCTTGGATATGCGCAGCTGCCCCCCAACATTATCTGACATTCTCCAGCATCACGCCTCCAGCCGCTGCACCCTGCAAGGTGTTCCAGCAAGACACATACTAGCTGCAGACAGTCCGCCAGCTAGTCCATAGTGCATGATCCTGGAGGAGATGCAGGCACCCAGAACAGGGATGTCAGCATACACACCAAGCAGATAAGACAGTGATTGGGCCCCAAAAGGGAACCCATAGATATCACATGAGAGAAATGCCATATAGCACTGCTCAGTCAGGGTGAGAGTGACCTCACAGCAGGACATGCTATGGCCACCCTGTCCGTGCAGGTGGTGGCCAGGCACTACAATGTCAGAGCCATTGCCCTATGCCTTGTGCAGATGCAGCCAGGTCAGGCCACCCTATCCAGGCTATTCCTACGGTACCTTGCTCCTCATTATGCACATTGGCAGGCCAATACTGGCAACAGTGCTAGCACTGAGGGCTGTGGAGGGTGTTGGCAGTCACCACACACTTGATAGACAGACACACACTCCCCACACCTATGCCAGCATTGTGCAGCTATAGAGGTGTTGGGCAGCCCTGGCCACCACACCAGTCCTGGGCACAGTGCAGGCATGGCTATGGTACGCAATACTGTAGGAGTCACTCCCCAGGTTGGTAAACACTGTCAGACACAAGACCTGTAGCACACTCCAGAGACATCAAAAAGGTTGCTATGATGCAGCTCACTCAGAAATTTGTACTTAACCTAGGAATTGCTATCTGCCAGTAATCATAGCAACGTTTTGATTGCTGTGTACCATATTCCCAGGTTTAGGGTGGCATTACTAAGGTATGCAGGTGCTAGTATTGGGAGATGCACGCAGAGCCGAAGTCCTGCCTTTCCAGGAGGCTTTGGATCATAGGGCCTGTGGGTGCGGGTGTGTCTGCCCCTGTTGGCTGCTGCTTTACAGCAGAGGTTCCCAACTCCAGTCCTGTGGTGCCAAACACTGTTCAGGTTTTCATGCTGTCCCTCATGAATATGCATGAGATACATCTGCATACCATGGGGGTGGCGCATAGAAATGCAGCACAGGCATCTTTATCAGAGGCAGCATGGAACCGGAATGGTGTTTGGCCCTCCAGGACTGCATTTGGGAGACTCTGCTCTAGGCAATGTGCATGTTTATGGTGTCTGTGCTTTGTAGGGTACAATGTAGGTGTTTTGGGCATGTTTACGTCATCTGCAAGAATGGTTCTGTGTGTATTAGCACGTTATAGTAGTGGGTAAAATATGCAGACTGGGTTGGCAGAAGCCACTGCTGGGACTTGAACCTGTGACTTTCTGCTTCTGAATGCACTGGTTTTGTGCACTGCACCACCATGTTATCACGGAGATGGTGCATTCCCTGGTGATACCATGACTGTTGGTCAGACAGGGCCTGTCTGTTGCAGTGCATGGCACCCACCTACACAGGGCTAGGCCATGGTCTGCTCTGGGCAGCTGCCACTGCCCCCTCCACCACCAGTATCCCTCAGCCACCATGCTGACATGCCCTTCTGCTGGTGGAGCTGGTGGTGCGCAGTTTCAGGCAATCCAGTGTGCAGGTAGGCGGCTGCCTCTGGTGCGGGTTCTGGGGTAGGGGTGCCTGCATAGACGTCCACGCTCCCCCCCAGCCCCGCCTGCCAATGTTCCGTGCCCTTGGGGGTTGGTGTTGGGTACTATCCCCTGTGACACTTTGGGAAACACACTCGTGCCCATGTTGGGCCTTCCGCAGTTGCTGTCTGGCTGTTCTGCTGTTTCAGCATTCGTATGGGCCACCTGGGCATCGCCCTAGTCCGCACTGTGGCCAAGCTGCACCACAGCATGTGCCGCCTGCGGCCCTCTGTATCCCCTTCTCCGGCATCTGTCCAGTTGCCGTTCCAACATGCCCGCTCTGCTGTTGCGGGACATGTGCACGCCATAGGAACCCTGTCTGATGGTGGGGAAAACCCTGAGAAGTGCTATTTCACTGTGGGCCCATTCACCTTGTATGGGGACGGAGTATAGATCCTTCCACGATTTATATCTGTTCTATGGAGCTTACTCGGGGGGGGGGGAGGGGTTGATGTTTCTCATTGATACCACTATTGACCAGCTTGGTTATTGTTTTTTTCCAGTTTGTTGGGGTCATTTTCAGTGTTTCTGTGCCCTTTTGTTCTGTGCACATGTATCACACCTATTACTTTTTTTTGGTTTCCCTGCCTGGGCTGTACATTGCTGACACTTAAATGGTTTCTCTCCCCTTTAATATGCATTTAAAGGCAGGTTTTCATTCGCGTTGGAATTGAGCTCTGAAAATCAGCGCGTTAGTGTGAAGGGAGCCTCTCCCCGCCCACTCTCCGCCCAGTGACCCCTTCTCTCCGCCCTCTCTCCACCTTCTGCGTTGTTTTACCGCGCCGCGGGAGTTTACGATCGTTAACTACGATTAACGCGCGTTGTATAATGTTAACACTCAGCGCATGTTAACGCGCGTTATAATGCGCTAACGAGCATTAACGTCATACAACGCGCGTTATTCACGATTACCGCAGTTTAGTAAACATACCCCATAGTGTATCTGGACTTTCAGAAAGCCTTTGACAAGGTCCCTCATCAGCAGGGCCGGATTTACCTTGAGTGAGGCCCTACGCCAACAAAAATTGTGGGCCCCCAGCAGGGGCGGCCCAAGGGGGGTGCGGACCTCATTTGCATAAGGGGCCTCATTTGCATAAATATTTGCATAATGTTACCATATACTAACTTTTAGTAAACGTGCCTCTTAATGAGTGTATGGATAAAGAAAGACTAAAAGATTTCTACATTACTATAATCCAGTGCCAACTGCCAGACACATTAGGAACTACTACAAACACTGCCCATAGTAAAACCCGCCGTATCCTAACAGCACTACCAGGACTCACAAAGCACCATACTCTACCAATCAAAAGGCAACACTGCAAATATTAAACCAATACATTTCAGAGAACAACAATACATGACCTACTGGGGAAAGAGAACAAGTGGCAATGTCAAATAGGAATTATATAAACAGAGCACCTCAGCTCAGTTACACATGCAGAACATAGACCATCACCAAACAAGTAATCACAATTTAGAAATAGGAAGACAATAATTAAACTGGGAATCCCAAAAGCCAAACTTGGAATGTACAACACTGTAGAAATAAAACTATACATTAATTTGCTCTTGTACTAAACAAAGCGCAGATGTTAATGATGCACATTTACCAGAGCTGACATATTCCAATTAATAAATTCAAAATAAAGAGATATTTTTCTACCTTTTGTGCATTTTTTTCAGCTGCAATTGCTCCAGCCACTTTCTTCTGGTTTCTTCTTCTGTCTTCTGCTAACTCTCCATCGTCTGCTGTCCATTTGTCCTTTCTTCTCTCTTCTAGATTTTTTTCCATTCTCTCTCTACATCTGCTTTAACATACTAATCTTTCTCCTTTTGCTCTTTCCTCATTCCTATTTCATCCACTCAAATTTTACCCCTCCATCCTCAATCCCCACTTACTCTCCCAATACCCGGCCAATTGTAGATTTTTTATCCCTCCCACACAAAATATTTTTCCCTTCTCCATTTTACTCTTCCAGCCCCATCCCATTCTAATCCTCCCCCAACATCAGCTCCCTTCTAGTTCCAGCCTCACCCAGCATCCATTCCCTTCTAGTCCCTGCATCAGCCCATTTCCAGTCCTAGCCATCCATCAGCCCATTTCCAGTCCTAGCAACCCCCCAACCCAATACCAGTCCTAGCCCCCCCATCACCCCACTTACAGTCCTTAACCCCCATCACCCCATTTTCAGTCCTTAACCCCCCATCACCCCATTTTCAGTTTAATCCCCCCCTATAACCCTTTTCCTGTCGTAACCACGCCTCAGCCCACTTCCTGTCCTAACACCATCAAATCATTTCCAGTCTGCCCCCCAGAGCCCATTGCCAGTCCTACCCCCCCATCAGCCCACAGCCCATTACCAGTCCTAACCCCATCATCCCACCTCCAGTTTTAACCCCCCAGCCCATTTCCAGTCCTAACCCCCCATAGCCCATTACCAGACAACCCCCATCAGCCCACAGCCCATTACCAGTCTTAACCCCCCCAAAGCCCATTACCAGTTCTAAACCCCCCCCAACAGCCCATTACCCTTCCTTTGAACTTCATCCCTCCTCCAGTAGTTACCCACCGAAGTCCATTTCCATTACTAGGCCCCCCCATAGCCCATTACCAGACAGCCCCCATCAGCCCACAGCCCATTACCAGTCTTAACCACCCCCCAAAGCCCATTGCCAGTTCTAAGCCCCCCAACAGCCCACAGTCCATTACCAGTCCTAACCCCATCAGCCCACCTCTAGCCTTAACCCCCCACAGCCCAGCCCAGCCCAGCCCAGCCCATTTCCAGCCCCATCCCCCCCAGTCCATTTCCAGCCCCAGCCCCCCCAATAGCCCATTACCAGTCCTACCCCCCCCATAGCCCATTACCATTCCTACCCCACCCAGTCCATTTCCAGCCCCAGCCCCCCCAATAGCCCATTACCAGCCCTACCCCCCCATTCCATTTCCAGCCCCAGCCCCCCCCAATAGCCCATTACCAGTCCTACCCCCCCCATAGCCCATTACCAGTCCTCCCCCCCCCCCCATAGCCCATTACCAGTCCTACCCCCCCCCCCGGCCTAAAGTAAAATGTAATTTTAAAAAAAAACCTGGTGGCTGCCGCCGCGGGGCCCCCTCTGCTGCCGCGGGGGCCCCGTCTACAAGCTGAAGCCATCGGGTCGGGTCGGGTCTCTCTCTCTCCCTCCCTCCCTCGGGCTTAACACAGACGCGAGGAGACGCTCTATCTTCGCGTCTCTCGCAGCCTGCAGCGAGGGAGGGAGGGAGGGAGAGAGAGAGAGAGAGAGAGAGAGACCTGACCCGACCCGACCCGACCGGACCGGACCGGACCGCTTCAGCTTGTAGCAGAGGGGGCCCCGCGGCGGCAGCCACCAGGTTTTTTTTTTAAATTGAGTTTAAAAAAAATTAACTGGTTCTTTTTTTGTGGGCCCCTGCCGGCTGTGGGCCCTACGCCATGGCGTACATGGCGTATAGGTAAATCCGGCCCTGCTCATCAGAGACTTTTGGCAAAACTAAAGAGTCATGGCATAGGAGGCAGTGTACTTTTGTGGATAAGGAACTGGTTAAAAGATAGAAAGCAGAGGGTAGGGCTAAATGGACAATTTTCCCAATGGAGAAAGGTGAATAGTGGTGTACCCCAGGGATTTGTGCTGGGTCTGCTGCTTTTTGACATATTCATAAATGACCTGGAAAAGTGAAGTTATCAAATTTGAAGATGACAAAAAGCTATTTAAAGTTGTTAAAATTGCAAGAGGATCTTGATAAATTGGAAGAATGGGCATAAAAATGGCAGATGAAATTTAATGTGGACAAGTGCAAAGTTATGCACCTAGGGAAGAACAACCCAAACTATGGTTACACGATGCAAGTTTCCACATTAGGAACTACCACCCAGGAAAAAGATTTAGGCGTCATTGTGGATAACATGTTAAAACCCTTGGCCCAGTGTGCAGTGGCGGCCAAGAGAGCAAATAGAATGCTAGGTATCATAAGGAAAGGAAAGGAAAATAAAACAAAATATATTATAATGCCTCTCTATCGTTCCATGGTGAGACCGCACCTTGAATATTGTGTGCAATTCTGGTCGCCGTATCTTAAAAAGGATATAGCGTTATTAGAAAAGGTTCAGGGAAAAGCACACCAAAATGGTAAAGGGGATGGAAGGATACTCCTATGAAGAAAGGCTATAAAGGTTAGGGCTCTTTAACCTGGAAAAGAGACGGCTGAGAGGAGATATGATGGAAGTCTATAATTAATGAACGGAGTGGAACGGGTAAACATAGATCGATTGTTTACGTTATCAGAATATAGAAAGACTAGAGGACATGCAATGAAGCTACAGGGTAAACTATTTAAGAGTAATAAAAGAAAATATTTTTTCACTCGACGTGTAATCAAACTCTGGAATTTGTTACCGGAGGATGTAGTAAAGGCTGTTAGTGTAGCTGGGTTTAAAAAAGGTTTGGACAAGTTCATGGAGGAAAGGTCCATAAACCATTTTTAAGAAGGGACCCAGGATATCAATGCTTGACCCAGTACAAGCATTGTGGAACCTGTGTCTTTTGGGGAAACTGCTAGGTACATATGACCTAGATTGGCCACTGTTGGAAACAGGATACTGGGCTTGATGGACCTTGGTCTGACCCAGTATGGCATATCTTATGTTTTTATGTTCTTATAAACACCATTAGAGATAACAAATGAGGCTTATGCACTGTTGGGCAGAAAACTTGGAAAAGGGTATGTCACCTGCTAAAACCCAATAACGCAAAGTAATTCAGGGTTTGGAAAAAAACTGCTATTTACTTGGCTTTTCCCCTTCAATTAAAGATCTGCTGAATTGCAAAACTATGCAAAACAGTCCATTAACTAGTTTTGCATCATCATACTCCCCACAGAATTTCCCTTTTGAGCCTAATTTTGCCTGAAAAAAATCTAAATCTCAATGAGGCATATGTTGTTGTTTTTTTGTGAAATTTCAGATTGCTAAATTTTGCGCAGTTTTTCTGCCTAGCTCATTTACAGAGATGAAAAACAGAATGCAAAAAATATGCAGACAAAAAGCGATATGACAAAACAGACAGAGACAAATCCAGATTCGAGATTTAAAAAATGGCTGCTTCAAGGAGCAGCTGGTTCAGGAACAGACATGAGGGGAAGCTATTTAAGTCATGTCCATAGTGGAACACAGGATCTACATAGTAACATAGTATATGATGGCAGATAAAGATCAGCATTGTCCATCTAGTCTGCCCAGCAAGGCGGAAAGAGTAGGTGTGCCTGCCGCTCCGTGCAGGTCACTCCTCCCCATGCCTTTGTTTAGGAGTGTACCCACCGCTCCGTGTAGGTCACCCATATTTGTTCAGATATAAGAGATAGTTATGTTTATTTTGATTTTATCCTGTTGCTATAAAGAGATCCACTATGTCTGTCCCATGCCATTTTGAATTCTGACACTGTGTTTGCCCCCACCACTTCCATCGGGAGGGCATTCCAAGCATCCACCACACTTTCAGTGAAAAAGTATTTCCTGACATTGCCTTTCAGTTTACCCCCTTGCAACTTCATGTTATGTTCTCTAGTATTACAGTTTCCCTGTCTTTGAAAAAGATTTGTTTGTTCATTAATACTCCTTAAGTATTTAAAGGACTGTATTATATCTTCCCTGTCTGTCCTCTCCTCTAGAGTATACATATTTAGGTCTTGGAGTATCTTTTCATACGACTTCTGGTGCAGGCTCTAAATCATTTTGGGCGCCTTCCTCTGAATCATTTCCAGTCTTTTTATATCCTTTGTGAGATATAGTCTCCAAAACTGGACACGATATTCCAAGTGAGCCCTCACTAGCAACTTGTACAGTGGCATTAGTACCTTCTCCTTTCTGCCGTTAATTCCTCTCTGTATGCAAATCAGCATCCTTCTGGCTTTGGTCACTGCCTTCTCACACTGTTTTGCCACTTTGAGATCCTCAGAAACAATCACTCCAAGGACCTTCTCCTGGTCCGTGCACACCAACCTCTCGCCCCCTATCGCCCCTTGGATTTCTGCAGCTCAAGTGCATGGCACTGCACTTCTTCACATTAAATCTTAGATCTGGTGCAAGAGATAAAACTGTTGGAGCCACTTGGCAATAATGATAATAATATTATCATATTTGATTTAATAAATGGAGGGAGGGGAGCAGGGAAATCTACTGCACTAGCATATAGCTTTCAAAAGGGAGATTATGATAAAATGAGGAAAATGGTTAAGAAAAAAGAAAAGGAGCAGTTGCAAAGAATAAAGGCTTATATCAAGCCTGGGCGTTGTTTAAAAATAATATCTTGGAAGCCCAGACTAGATGTATTCCACGCTTTCAGAAAAGTGTAAGGAAGGCCAAATGACTCCCAGCATGGTTTAAAGGTGAGATCAGAGAGTTTTTTTAGTCAAAAAAGCAAGTTTTAGAATATAGAAAATGGAGCCAAATGATGAAAACAGGAAACAACACAAGAATTGGCAAGTTGGATGCACTGTATTGATAAAGCAGGCAAAGAAAGAATTTGAAAAGAAGGTTGCAGTGGAAGGAATAACTCACAATAAAATCTTTTTTCAACTACATTCATAGCAAAAGACCTGGAGGGAGTCGGTTTGACCATTAGACGATAGAGGGGTAAAAGGGGCAGGAAGGGAGGACAAGGCCATAGCGGAGAGAATGAATGAATTATTTGCTTCGGTCTTTACCAGAGAAGACATAGGAAGTTACCCATACCAGAAATGATATTTAAAGGTGATGTATCAGAGGAACTGAAACAAATCTCGATAAATCTGGAAGATGCAATACAGAAATTTAATAAGGAGTAGCGGGTCACCTGCACCAGATGGCATACATCCCAGGGTGCTGAAAAAACTCAAAAATGAGATGACTTACTATGAGTAACTATGACTTACTATGAGTAACTATCTTTAAACTCGTGATCTTTCGAGTTTTCTGGGTCATGCCACGTCTTGCTAAGTGGAACTGATGTTTCAGCCATTATTCTCTGGCTTTCTTCAGGGTGAAGTGATTATGCAGTGAATGTCTGTTCTTCTATACAGTGCTCCTCAAACTGGATTGGCGGGTTTGAAACAGGAAATTTGAATTTTTGGTGGTAAAGTTTGTTGGAAACAGGTGGGAACTTTGAATTCGATTTTGTAGGTAAAGTTTGTTGGAAAAATCGTTTGTAGTACCCAAAGAAGAAAGAGTAGCCAACCTAATGCCAATTTTTAAAAATGATTCCAGAGGTGATCCAGGAAACTACAGACTGGTAAGCCTGATGTCAGTACCGGGCAAAATGGTAGAAACAATCATACAGAATAAAATTGCTGAATGTATAGATAGTCTCAGATTAATGGGATAAAGCCAACATGGATTTAACTAAGGAAAGGCTTGTCTCATTAATCTGCTATATTTTTTTAAGATGTAAATAAACAGATAAAAGTGAGCCAGTTGATATAATGTATCTGGATTTCCAGAAAGCCTTTGGCAAGGTCCTTCATGAGAGACTCTTGAGGAGATTAAAAAGTCATGGATTAGGAGGCAGAGTGCTATTAATGGATTGGGAACCTGTTAAAAGATAGAAAACAGGGATTAGGGCTAAATGGCCAATTCTCAATGGAGAAAGGTACATAGTGGAGTACACCAGGGATCTGTGCTGGGACTGCTGCTTTTTAACATATTCATAAATGGCATGGAAATAGGAACAATGAGTGAGGTGATATAATTTGCAGATGATGCAAAATTGTTCAAAGATGTTAAAACACAAAGAGATTGTGAAAAATTGCAAGAGGGCCTTGAGAAATTGGGCGACTGGCCATCCAAATGACAGATGAAATTTAATGTGGACAAGTGCAAAGCTATGCATCTGGAGGCAGATTCAGAACTCTGCACGTCTGGGCCGTCTGGACACTCAGAAAATGGACGGGGCACATTTGTACTCAATTCTGCAACCGTGGGAGCTATACATTCCTGCGGTTGCAGAATCAGGGCACTTGGACGGCCCAGCATGCAGGCTATTCCGACAGTGGAGATGTCTGGGAGTTCACCCAGCCAGCCCACCCAGTGCTCTGACTGGTGTGTGGGTGCCGTGGTGTCCCATTGCCATGGTACCCGCACGTCCAGCCTGAGGTACAGAATTGCAGGACCTTGAGCATCCCCGTCACCCCGCCGCCCGAACCCCGCTGTGGGGCCCCATGACCAGGATCGGGAAGTTGACACTCTTCTGCAGCAGCATGATGTTGCTGGGGGGGGGGGGGACTGCAGGCTGCAATCGCTGGGATGCTCGGCAGTTATTCACGTCCAAGTGGATGCCGCTGGATGTACAGCATCTGAATGGCCTCTGTATGTCCGTGTGCTGTGACCTGCTCCCACTCTACCTCCATCCCACCCCCATCCAGAGCTCCCTGCACAAACCCTCTATATGTGTGAGGAGCGCTGGGACTGGAATAGCATCCCAGCCCTGTTTGTGGGTTGCACGTCCAAGCTGGACATACATTCCCACTATTCGGGCCTCAGAATCTACCCCTTAGAGAAGAACAACCCAAACTACAGCTACATTATGCAAGGATTTACATTAGGAATCACCACCCAGGAAAAGGATCTGGGCATCATCATGGATAATATGTTGAAACCTCTGCCCAGTGTGCAGTGGTAATCAAGAAAGCAAATAAAATGCTAGGAATCACATGAAAAGGAATGGAGAATAAAACCAGGGAAATGATACTGTCTTTGTATTGCTCCATGGTGTGACCACACCTGGAATATTCTATGCAATTCTGGTCACCAAGTCTTAAAACGGATATTATGGAATTTAAAAAGGTACAAAGGGGGAATAAAATGATAAATGAGACTGAAGGATACCCCTATGTGAAAAGGCTTAAAAGATTAGGGTTCTTCAGTTTAAAAAGAGACATCTGAGGGGAGATATGATAGAGGTCTATAAAATAATGAATGCAGTGGGATGCAGATTGATTGCTTACTCCTTCAATAAGTTGAAAGATTATGGGACATGCAATGAAGCTACATTTAAGACTATTCATAGAAAATATTTTTCAGTCAATGAGTAAACAAACTCTAGAATTCATTGCTGCAGGATGTAGTAGAAGCTATTAGTGTAGCTGGGTTTAAAAGAAATTTGGACAGGTTCCTAAAGAAAAGTCCATAAACTATTACTAAAGTGCTCCTTGTGGTCTTGGGCAAGCCACTTAACCCTCCATTGCCCATATTCCCTGTAAGTATTAGTGTATGTGTCTCATATCCCCGTGTGTTAAATGTATCTCCCAATTGTGCTGTGACCGCTTTGATCGAAGGATAAGACGGTATACAAAAACTGTCTAAATAAATAAATAAATAAAGTGGACTGAGGATATCTACTTCTTACTCCTGGAATAAGCAGTATGGAATGTGTCTACCTTTTGGGAACCTGGCAGGTACTTGTGACCTGGACTGGCCCCTGTTGGAAACAGGATGCTGGGTTCCGACCCAGCATGGCATTTCTTATGTTCTTACTGACCCCTTCTATCTGTAACCCTCTGCCTATTTGCAGCCATTATAGTGTCTGCAATTGCAGCTTGGAAGACATTTGTCATAGCCATCCAAGAACAATGTGTCTCAGCATCTAATCTTGGGAAAATTTAGTGGGTTTAATGTGGCCAAAATAATAGGACCGATATTCAAAAGTATTAAATTGTGCAAGAAAGGT
The DNA here is from genome assembly GCA_033557465.1 of Ichthyophis bannanicus. Classification (NCBI taxonomy): domain Eukaryota; kingdom Metazoa; phylum Chordata; class Amphibia; order Gymnophiona; family Ichthyophiidae; genus Ichthyophis; species Ichthyophis bannanicus. Next base: position 929,282,709 of record CM066031.1, read on the forward strand.
GATACAGTGAAGTATTCTCCTCTAAAAGCCCCCAACCACGACATGCACGTTTCGAGCCTCCTCTCAGCTCTGTTTCAAGTGTAGCAAAAATTAACGGGAACACTAAGGGGTCTGTTTACTAAAGGCCGGTGTTGTGCGGTCCGCGGTACCGAGCGGGTGCCGTATAAGGAGTGGGCGTTCCGTCGTGAAGAACAGAAGCTGTGATTGACAGATGCGCTAAGGTGCGCGGCGCCCGTGTGGTTAGTGCCCTGTGACATTACGGCGTTTGATCTGTGCACATAGATCACACTGCTCACGGTTTTTGGGCTTCCACTATTGTGCTGCACATTGCTGACGGAAACGGTTTCTTTTCCCTGCACAGCACCTCTAACGCGAGTGTTTCACTGGCGGTAAATTTCTTTGCAGATTCGGGCACGCTCCTGTGCGGCGAGTCTCTCCCCTCCCACATTCCGCCCACTGACCCCGTCTCTCCGCCCCTAGGGGGCCTTCCTCCGCCCTCATTTCGCCTTGGCACGCCTCTTTCGCACATTACCGCCCCGCAAATGTGCGCGTTGTCGGCGCACGCTTGCGGGACCCGTTAATGTGCCGCGCACTCGTACGGGGCGCTTAAGAGCACTTAAATACATCTTTTAGAGCGCTCATGTGCGCCCCGTACATGTGCGCCGTTTAGTAAACAGACCCCTAAATGTGCAATGAACTGCCATAAATCTAATGAATCATTTGAATGCCCACACCATTTCCCATAGGCCATAAAAATGACATCAGCATTTAGAACCATCAATCCCAGCACAGGGAATTCCCCACTGCATCGGGGAAGCCCTAGGTTGATTGGTTAAAATTAGAATAGACTCAACCAATCATTTTCCACTATACTTGAAACAGAGCCGGGAGGAGGCTCGAAACATACATGTCGTGGCTAGGGGCTTTTTAAGAAGAATACTTTACCATATCATCTTTCTTGCACAATTTGGACTGTTTGGACTTGTAGATAAGTTTTTAATACTGTTGTAGTGGTTTAGAACCTATATATGAATAAAATGGATGTAGGGGTCATTCGAGAGTAGGAGCACAGAAACCTCTCTTCTGACCATTGCTCCGACAAAAAGTATACTTGAGTGCTTTGCACCTCAAGGTGATCTTATTATTTTGATGTGCATTTATTGTGATCACTCTGTTTGGGGGTTTACTTTCCAATATTCAATATTCCAATATTTATGGCAGTTCGTTGCACATTTAGTGTTTTAGATATCCCGTTAATTTTTGCTACACTTGAAATAGAGCCGGGAGGAGGCTCAAAACATGCATGTCATGGCTGGGGGCTTTTAGAGGAGAATATTTCACCGTATCACCTTTCTTGCACAATTTGGACTGTTTGGACTTACAGATAAGTGTTTAATACTTTTGAATATCGGGCCTATTATTTTGGCCACATTAAACCCACTAAATTTTCCAAAGATTAGATGCTGAGACACATTGAAGACCGCAGAAGTACTTCACTGCCTATACTATGGGGCATGTTTACTAAACCACGGTAGCGGACTCCGTGCGATATCGAAGCCGCGGCCCCATTGATATCGCACAGAGTCCGCTACCGCGGTTTAGTAAACATGCCCCTATATCACTGTCTTGGATTGCTGCAGTCCAAATGCATGACCTTGCATTTTTTAACATTAAATCTCAGCTGCCAAATTCTAGACCATTCTTCAAGCTTATCTAGATCCCTCCTCAGGTTATCTATACCTTCATCTATACCTACTCTATTGCAGATTTTGATATCATCCATAAAGAGGCAAACCTTACCCGACAGCCCTTCCGCTATATCACTAACAAACCTACATGGTCAGTGTCATTGAATATTCCCGTCTATGCCCTTTATGTGCCCCCAAAGCTATCTGGTTAGAATCGGGGCATGTTGGGGGCATTCCTGGGCATAGCAGAGGCAGAGATTGTCGCTAACCGGGTAGCGGCGATACTGCACTGCTACCTGGTTAGCAATCCACGGCTAAAGCTATGCCAGCTTTTTGCTGGCCTAGTTTTACCCACGGATGTTAGCTGGGGTTAGGGGTCAGCGGACAGGGTTATGTGCTGTAGCAGTGCATTCAGCCCAGAATTTGTGTTCTGAACCAAAGGGTTTACTTAAATTACTACTATTTCTACTGTTAATCATTTATATAGCACTACAAGGCATACACAGAGCTGTAGAGACACATGTAATAAGACAGTCCCTGCTCAGCAGGGTTGCTAATACAATAACAACAATATCAACAGAGGCAAAAATGTAACTATATTACAAACGGGTTAACGTTTCTCTCCTTTTACTCCAAATCTATAGATTCAAGTCTCTGGACCATCAATACAAACCAGAAGACTTTGAAGACTAAGTAGATTCACGCCGACCCAGAACAATTTAATTTTAATAATGAGAACCATTTACAAATTACGAGAACTGCTAATGGCACCAGAATGGTATTGGAGTATAACAACCTTTTTATATCAGAATCGGAGAAGACATGCTTGAGTGGTCATCAAAACAAGCCTTTCAGATATTATTGGTACATCAATGATACATTCATAATTTGGACGGAAGGAGAAGAAAACCTTAAGCATTCAGTGCATCCCATCCTACATTCAGACCCACAATGGACTAGTCCATGGAAAGAGTTAATGTTTTAGACATTATGGAGAGGATATTCAAATCTATTTAGGCAGTTTGAAAACCTGCAAAGCACCTAAATGCCGCTGAGAAGGATATAATCCCTGAATAATCCCTGGGTGGCAGCACTAAAAGCCCCAATGTCAGCCAGCCAGCATCAGAACATTCTGGGAGTGGAGTGGGTATGGCATCTGGAGATAACCAGCTTGCAGCGATATTCAGCCGCTCCCTGGTTAGCTAAAGCCTTGAATATCCAGGTGCAAAGTTCGGTGGCAATGGCTAGCCACTATACAAGCGCTAGGCACTGCTACTGAATACCCCCCCCCCCCCCCAAGGTAATTTTTTAAAATAAAATAGAGCTAGTTAATGTGCATTTTCACAAGCACATCTTATACTTGTTTTGGAAAGTCAAATATGCATGTACTTAACTTTATAAACTAGAGTATAAGCACAAAAGTATGCCCGAATGTTAAGGCATGATCACTTAACACCAGTGCAAAATAATTTTATAATCTAAAAGCACAATTGCTTGCAGTGCTCACGTTCTCCCCAACTCCATCCATGTGCACACCCACAGTGAATATATATGTGATGCAAACTGTGTATACTTTCATGCTGGTCGGTATTTATGAGTCCATTTCTGCATGTCACCATTCACATGGGTAAGTAACTAAAATGCTGGAATGTGCATGTGTTGGCAGCTCCTAATAAAATAACCCCCTATTGTCTCAACCAGCAGTGGACACCTACAAACATCTGTATATAATTTCAAAGAATCAGGCAGCAAGGTTATCTATCGTGTGGGTTGGCGCTGTGGAATTCACTGCCTTTAGATTCGAGACAGGAGAGGGATTACCTGTTATTCAAGAAAAAGACAAAAATATGCTTTGTTTTGTTTTTAAGACGGTGCATTAATAATTAGAATTGGAATGAAATGAAAAAGAGATTGAGACTGTAAGGACTGTGAATTTCATGTGTGGGAGGGATGGTGAAATGTTTAATGTCCTGCAAGAATAGAACACATTTGAAATTACGATAATCAAATGCTTTAACACTAATACAAAAGAACTCAATCGAGACATTGGTTTTCTCTTCTGTTTTCAGATATAGGACCTTTCAACTGTAAAGTATTACTGTTTCCTCATCTGTCTATTCCCCACTCCCTTTTATCGAGCTGTAATGACATAACACAGACAGGCTAAGACCTAGATTACTCTGTATTCTTTAAACCCTGTGTCCCTGCATTGTTTTTTATTGACCTGAGAAAGACGGAACTCTCAAAAACTTGCCATAGGCATATTAAGTTAAACCAATAAAAAGTTATCACCTCAACTTGTTTGTTGACTCTTATTTCAAAAGATTTAAAACTAATTTAAGAGAATGTTCTCTCAGTCAGTGCACAATTAAGTTGTGGGGTTTTCTTGACAGAGAATGTAGTCAAGGTTAATAGTATGGGAAGGTTCATAAAAGGTTTGGACATGTTCCTGGAAGATAGGTCTATTAAGAAGTATTGACAGATAGATGTGAGTAATGTAACAGGGATCTGCTGAGTACTTCCAATTAACCCGAACTGGGCCTTGTCCAGAGACAGAATTATGAGCTTGATAGACATTTGCCTGACCCAACACGGAATGCCTTACATTCTTATGACATATGGGGATAGACGACTTCCGCTTAGAAGTACATAGTTCCAAAATTAGGTATCTTTGAAGGATGCCATCAAACAGGGAAGTTAGAGCATTCTGATACTGTAGGTTGCAATAAAGGCTAAGGCAGCCCAGGTGCCTTTAAATAAAGAACAGAAAGAGTTGAAAGACTGCAAATTATCCTTCTCAACTGCTAAGAAGGTTGTAAATTCAAACAAACATACCTTGAAATGTCTCTATACAAATACTAGAAGCCTAAAAAAATAAGACAGGAAAGTTAGACTATATTGCACTATATGAAGAGATGGGTATTATAGGCATCTCTGAGACCTGGTGGAAGGAGGATAACCAATCGGACATTGTGCTACCAGAGTATAAATGTGATCACAATGAGAGAATTGATCAAATCGATGGAGGGGAGGCAATATATGTTAAAGAGAGCATTGAGTCAAATGGAGTAAAAGTTCTGCAAGAAACAAAATGTGCTAATGAATCTTTATGGATAAAAAGTGTGCATGTGAAGGGGAAGAAAATAGACAGAATGAGCAGGTAGATAATGAAATGTTATAATAAATCAGGGCAACTGTCAAATTTGGTAATACAATAATAGGTGATTACAATTATCCCAATAATAAGTGAATAAATGTCACGTCAAGACATGCCAGAGTGGTAAAGTTCCTAGATGAAATGAATGATTGCTTCATAGAGCAGCCGATTTGGAATCTGAAAAGAGAAGAAACTATTTTAGACTTAGTCCTTTGTGGAACATATGATTTGGTACAAGAGCTAATTGTATTGACGCCACTTGGCACTAGTGATCATAATATGATCAAATTTGACTGAATAATGAGTGAGCATGCAAAGAAAATCTATTGGAGGGGAGCAGCTACAAAGATCAAAAACGTACTATTTCAAGGACTAGGGGATAAGCCATGCAACTACATAGTAGTATATTTAAAACAAATAGGAGAAAATATTGTTTCTCTCAATATCCTTTGCAACTTGTTGCTGGAGGATATGGTGAAAGCTGTAGTGTAGCCAGATGTAAAAAAAAAGTTTGGACAAATTCCTGGGGGAAAAGTCCATAAACCATTATTAAAGTAGACTGAGAGAAAAATACTGTTTATCCCTGGGGATGGGTAGCATGGAACTGGCTACTTTCAGGATATGCCAGATAATTGTGACCTTGATTGGTCGCTGTTAGAAAAAGAGCATTGGGCCTGATGGACCTTTGGTCTGACCCAGTAGGGCAGTTCTTATGTTAATATGTATGGGGCCAACAGTGAAGCACCTTGAAGCATCTGACCAGTAGCACAGTTTGAGGTGGACATCCATCTAGGTTTGTCTCTCACGGCCCTACAGCACTGCCCATATAAAATGGGCACTCTATTTACAGCAAATTCATGTTACTCTAAAGTGTTTGACTTTTGTTATTCAATTGAAATGAGAGTAAATCTTCCTGTTTGCCATAGTTCAAAAGTTTTTCCTTTTTTATAAAGCGATATTATGATAACAGTATAGAATACTTGCACTGGTTTAAACTACGCCTATCTCTTAAATCATCCTTTGAATCTAGGACTAGGATTTCAAAATAGTCAGATGAGAGGATGGAAAAAGCCCTGCAGAGGGCAATAAACACTCAAAATAATTTCTGTGAGATCCACATCAAGATAACTGCTAGGATCAGAGAAGTAGTAATATAATACATATAAATTAAACAATCAACTATGATATCTATATTCTTCTTGTCTTCAACATGCATTTATTTATTTATTTATTTTAATAAACACTTATATACCTCACTTTCCAATAGATCAGGTGCGGTTTACAAATAACAATTTAAAGAAACAGAGACAACTATAAAGCCTGTTCTTTTTACATGGAACATAAATGAACTATGTATAGTAGGCTTGTGCCTTAATACATAAAACTAAAGCAGTTAAGGTATCAATCCCACAGACAACAAATGTAAGAATTGTATGTTAGTCATTTATGGAAAATATACTGAAAAAAGGAAAACAAATCAACAATATTTTGCCATATCTTACCTTTCATAGGAGTGGGAATAGGAAGAGAAGAATGGAATATTGAAATCAATATAGGTTTACTTTGTTATTTATCTAGTTTAGGAGTCTCCAACTCCAGTCTTGGAGGGCACCAAGCCAGTCAGTTTTTTGAGATATTTCTAATGAATATGCATGAGATATATTTGCACGCACTGCCCATATTCAAATTGATCTCATGCATATTCATTAGTGATATCCCAAAAACCTGACTCATTTGGTGCCCTCCAGGACTGGAACTGGAGACCCCTGATCTAGTTTATAAATGTAATTTTCGACAACGAACTAATGGGAACATATTTATTTATTTACTTATTTAAAACATGCTTATATTTTCTGTTTAATGGTTATTATCTTGGTTAGGTTTTGGTTGTGATTATTTTTAGGTAGGTAAGACTAGAATGAAGAATCTTTTACTCAGGAAGGGAAGTCTCTGTTTGAATTGAGTCTGATATTGGGCTTTGGTCCTAGATGAAAAGTCTTTTTGTTGTAATTTGGTAGTTATTTTATGTTTATTTTGTGTTTTATTTTCAATTTCCTTATATGTTATTGTAATTTATGTATTTATGATGATTATATTTTATTTATTTTATGTAAACAACTTTAGACAATTTAGGCTGATAAGGCGGTATACGTATAAGCCTTTTAAATATATAAATTCTATACTGCTAGCCAGTAAAACATTCAAAGCAGTAATGACCACATAAAAAAATTAATTAATTACACAGGTACACTACCAAAAAACTGTCTCCAGTTTTGCAACTGATTCCTATAGATTTTGGGGTGCTGAATCCAGGAAAAATAGCCAAAATGTTCCATCACGTCACGTTTTCTTGCAAAATTAGATTTCTTACCCATATAAGGAATGTTAACATAATTTCTTTTTAGCCGACTGCAGTTTATTTTCTTGGCCCAAAATAGAGGTTGTAATGGTTAACTAACTAGAAACACTCCCTCATGATATTTTAGAGTGTTTTGTATTCATTTTATACATTAACAGGACAATTGGGAGGCGGGGGCTAAATCCAGTACTCGTGCTGGCGCATGTTCTTTCCTGTTCGCCTCGCCTCGTTCGCTCGCTCAAACACGGTGGTTGCGACATGAACGTTCCTGTCAAATTTCAGTTTCTTGCAAGTTCATTATTACCTTTTGTTTGCTCAGTCGTAATCCAGCTTTATTCCGAAGTGGTTCACTACAGTTGTAGTTTGCAGTGCTGTGTATTTGTGATGGCTCACAGAGCCAGAAGTTGCGTCAACTCTCCGGACAGTTTTTGTTTTATTTGTGGGGAATATACCGTGAAAAAGCGGCAGAGGAACATTTCTGCATTTATTAAAAAAGTATATTTCGCCTATTTCGGTTTGAAGTTAGGCGATCAAGACAAACCGTGGGCTCCTCACAAAGTGTGCAAGACATGTGAGGAAGATCTACGCTTATGGATGAAAGGTAAAAAACAAGCATTTCGTTTCGGAATACTTATGATGTGGCGTGAACAAAGAGACCACAGCAGTGACTGCTATTTTTGCTCTTGCATTGTGAAGGGATACAACTTAAAAAATAAGAACGTAATAAGTTACCCCAACCTTCCCTCAGCAATTAGGCCTATGCCTCATAGCAACGAAGTACCTGTGCCTGAACCACCAAAATCTTTGGATCATATTTGTGTGGACGGTTCTGATCATGATGAGACTCATCAGATGGCTTTTCCCGATGAGTCCAGTACTTCCGAGTTTGAAACTGAACCAGATCCGAAACCTGAACTTTTCTCTCAAGCTGAATTGAATGATTTAGTCCGGGATTTAGGACTCCCAAAAGATGCTGCCCAACTGCTAGGTTCTCGGCTTAAACAGAAAAATCTATTGTCACCAGGAACAACTTTTTATTGGTACCGCAACCGCGAGACACAATTTTTGAAGTATTTCAGCAAAGAGGAAGATTTGGTATTTTGCAACGATATATACGGAGTGATGGAAAAGTTTAAACTCAAGTATGATCCTGCTGAATGGCGGCTGTTCATTGATTCGTCAAAAGACAGCATAAAAGATGTTCTTCTTCATAATGGCAACACATTCGCTTCAGTTCCTATTGCTCACTCTGTTATTCTCCAAGAAAAATACGAGAATTTGGCCCTGATTCTTCAGAAGATTCGTTATGATGAGCATAAGTGGATGATTTGTGGAGACTTTAAAATTCTATCCATGCTATTAGGGCAGCAATCCGGTTTCACCAAATATCCCTGCTTCCTTTGCTTGTGGGATAGCCGGGCCCGCGACCTACACTGGGGGAAAAAAGACTGGCCAATTAGGGAGTATTTGAGACCCGGTGAGAAAAATGTTCTTCATGAGAGCTTGGTACCTCGTGATAAAATTCTATTACCACCTCTCCACATTAAGTTGGGTCTCATTAAGCAATTCATCAAGTCCCTTCCAAAAGATGGTGAGTGCTTTCGGTACCTTTGCTCAAAGTTCCCCCGACTTTCTGAAGCAAAGCTAAAGGAAGGAGTGTTTGTTGGCCCTGATATAAGGAAACTCATTTCAGATGGAGCATTTGCTGAAACGATGTCAGAGAAGGAAAAAGAAGCCTGGGATTCCTTCAAGGATGTTGTTCTCAAATTCTTGGGGAACAGGCGGGATGAGAACTATAAGGATATTGTTGCCAGGATGCTCAATGCCTTCAAAGAACAAGGCTGTAACATGAGCCTGAAAGTCCATTTCTTGCACTCCCATGTGAACTACTTTCCCGAAAACTTGGGGGCGTACAGTGAAGAACAAGGTGAAAGGTTTCACCAGGACATCAAGGACGCAGAGAGAAGGTACCAAGGAAGATGGAACACCACTATGATGGCTGATTTCTGCTGGTTGCTGCTGTGGGAAACCCCAGATGAAAAATACGCCAAGCAGCGCACCAAGAGAAGCATTCGGGGGAAGAAGAAACGGGCCCACCAGGAGATTGATTGACCCAAGAATGACTTTAAAATCTAAACTGTGTTGACAAATATCGTGTTTTTACTAAACTTTGAAATAAAATTTGCTAGTTATTACCACAGTGTCGGATCTCATTTATTAGAATTTTATTTTCACACCATCCGGTGTTTGTCTTCATGTATTGCAATGGTGCGGTTTGCGTTTTCTATTCTTACATACATACCTGTACAACATTTTTTGCACATTTCTTTGCTTTGCTTTGTGTCTAACCTCGCTCTTATATGCTCAATGTTTGTGCACATGTATGTGGCTGTTTTAAGTGCAGACAATTTTGCTACCATCACAGTGTGTTTTGTTGACATTACTCTATTCTTATGTGCTGCCTTGTTACAATTTTCTTTATTCTTATTTGAATAACTACTAAACAATTAGCATAAAGAATTCATCCAAGAAACTTTTATCTCGATCGCACTCAATCTGAAACGTTCACCTCAAACTGCTAACCCAATGTAGCAAAAAATCTGTACGTGATGGAGCAAATTGGTTACCAGATTTGGATTCAGCGCACCAAAAAACGTAAAAATCAATCGAAACATTAGAGGCAGTTTAAAAAAAAATTTTTTTAGTGTACCTGTGTTATTTTTTTTATTTAGGGTGGATTTCTATACCGTATTTTCTATGAAATCAAATGTGGTTTACATTACAACAAAACTTTGAACTGTACAGAGCAGTACGTATTCAGTTACACTGAAACAGTGAACTATTTACATTAGTCTAACAATAAGTAACAATAATTAACAAAGTAACTATTTACATGAGTGGAACTGTTGTTTGATGGTTTGCGTGGGGTTTATCATCTTATGGGTCATACATAGGAGTGAAAAGGGATGTGTTAGTGAGTTCAGGATGGTTGTTATCAGTGTTTGTGTCTTTGGTTGTTTTGTTTGTGTCCCCAAAGTGTATTGTAAACAGGTGGGTCTTCAGTTTCTTTCAGAAAACATTATTCCATAGGTTGGGGGAGTAGTGGGAGAATGCTCTATTGTTAGTCATTTTTTTGGCTTTCCTGAAATTGGGTGGGATTGTCAATTTATTTTTGCTACATTCTCGTTTGTTTCTGGTGTTGTTGTCTTTGGAGAGGAGTGTGTCAAGGTGGGATGGGGCGATGCCATTGATAAGTTTGAAAGTGGTCTTGTTGAAAAATACTATCTTGGAAGCCCAGACCAGCTGTATTCCACGCTTTAAGAAAAGTGGAAGAAAGTCCAAAAAACTGCCAGCATGGTTTAAAGGTGAGGTCAGAGAGGCTGTTGTTGCCAAAAAAGCATCTTTCAGGAAATGGAAAAAAGAGCCAAACGACGAAACCTGGAAACAGCACAAGCACTGGCAAGTCAAATGCAAGGCATTGATAAGGCAGGCAAAGAGAGAATTTGAGAAGAAGCTTACTGCGGAAGCAAAAACGCGAAATAAAGGCCTTTTCAAGTACATTCGTAGCAAAAAACTTGTGAGAGAGTCAGTTGGCCCATTAGATGATAAAGGGGTTAAAGGAGCACTAAGAGGCGACAAGGCGATAGCGGAGAGACTGAATGAATTCTTGGCAGATGAAATTTAATGTGGACAAGTGCAAGGTTATGCACCTAGGGAAGAACAACCCAAACTATGGTTACGCGATGCAAGGTTCCACATTAGGAACCACCACCCAGGAAAAAGATTTAGGCGTCATTGTGGATACCATGTTAAAACCCTCGGCCCAGTGTGCAGCGGCGGCCAAGAGAGCAAATAGAATGCTAGGTATGATAAGGAAAGGAATGGAAAATAAAACAAAAGATATTATAATGCCTCTATATCGTTCCATGGTGAGACCGCACCTTGAATATTGTGTGCAATTCTGGTCGCCGTATCTTAAAAAGGATATAGCGATTTTAGAAAAGGTTCAGAGAAGAGCCACCAAAATGGTAAAGGGGATGGAAGGATACTCCTATGAAGAAAGGCTAAAAAGGTTAGGGCTCTTTAACCTGGAAAAGAGACGGCTGAGGGGAGATATGATAGAAGTCTATAAATTAATGAACGGAGTGGAACGGGTAAACGTAGATCGATTGTTTACATTATCAGAATATAGAAAGACTAGGGGACATGCAATGAAGCTACAGGGTAAACTATTTAAGACTAATAAAAGAAAATATTTTTTCACTCAACGTGTAATCAAACTCTGGAATTTGTTACCGGAGGATGTAGTAAAGGCTGTTAGTGTAGCTGGGTTTAAAAAAGGTTTGGACAAGTTCCTGGAGGAAAGGTCCATAAACCATTATTAAGAAGTGACCGAAGATATCAATGCTTGACCCAGTACAAGCATTGTGGAACTTGTTTCTCTTCGGGAAACTGCTAGGTACATATGACCTAGATTGGCCACTGTTGGAAACAGAATACTGGGCTTGATGGACCTTGGTCTGACCTAGTATGGCATATCTTATGTTCTTATGTTCTTATGGTAAGAAGTACTTTGTATTTGTATGCGGCTTTATATTGGGAGCCAGTGGAGGTTGAATAATATAGGTGTAATATGCTCTGCTAGGTTGATGTTTGAGGTTATTCTAGCGGCCAGATTCTGGGCTAGTTGGAGTTGTTTTATGGATTGTTTGGGTAGGCCTTGAAGGGTGCTATTGGAGAAATCGAAGAGGGGTGTGATGATGGAGTTGATAATTGACTTAAAGTCGTGGGGGTAGAGGAGTGGGCGGAGCTGCTTTAACATTCTGAGTTTGCATAGAATTTTTTTTTTGTTTGCTTAATATGCAGTAGCATGCTGAGCAGACTATCTAACACGATGCCAAGGTATTTTACCTCGCTTTTCACAGTTATGTTGACATCCTGGAAAGGGATATGTGTTGGCGGGATAACGTTTTGGTTTTTAGTAATGCAGAGTGCTTCTGTTTTGTTGAGGTTAATCTTAAGGTTTTGTGATGATAGCCAGCTTGCCGCTTCTAAGATACACTTTTTTAGTTGATGAAATTAAAAACACAATTTATATTACAAATGACATGACAATTAAAACTGTCACTGCCTATCTACAGGCCACCTCTCTGAAACTGCCCACCAACTGTCACTCCGCCATGGAAGTGTGTTTAGGATCAGATCAGGATTACTAATATAATGAACCAACAGTTCATATCTATGACAGTCTTCATATAATCCCCTTTGTTCTACAGAAAAGCTGTAACTCTTTCAGAGAAAGGAACAGTAGTTATTTATTTGCTTATTTTATATACCGCTTTATCCAAGTAATCAAGGCAGTTTACAGGGAATATAATGGCTCATCCTGCTTGCGGCAGTTTACAAGGAACAGTTTACAAGAAACAAGAAACATATTGAACAGTAACATTAATCAACATTATAAAAAGTATTTTACATCAAGTGCAGAATGTTAGGGTGCAGTGATGTTATGACAACTATTTACAGAAGTTATTTACAATAAGATGGTATGCTATGTTACAGATGTTTAGCATTTAACAACCAGGGGTATGACTGTGTGGTGAGGTGAGCATGGGTTATATGATATGAGCTATTTGATATCTTGCAGTTAGAATACGTTTCCAGTGGAGAATAAAAAGGATGAAGTCCTTGTGTGTAAAATGCAATGAAACCTGAATTGATAATTATAACCAAGAATGTCTGATCCTGTAATTACATAAAGTGAATGGTAAATACATATTCTGAAATTTGATTGAGGTGCACTTATAATAATTATAATGTTTTCTAACAAGGGGTATAGAAGAGATATATGGCAAGTGTAGGCTATGCAGTGGAAGAGAGAAAGAGTTGACACAAAAAAATGGTGATACAGATACAGGTTATAATCGCAGACAGTGGTTTCCTGTGGCAACTTGAAGGTAGATTTTGGAGGCCGCTTTTGGATCCTGATCCGCCTAGTCTCCTATGTGTTTCCTTACCACTCCCCTAGATGTATCCTTGTCATCAGTTGTTGTGTTGTCTGTCTTGACTAGATTGTAAGCTCTGATGAGCAGGAACCGTCTCTTACATGTGTCTGTATAGCGCTGCATAAGCCTTGTAGCACTATACGAATGATCAGTAGAAGTAGTAGTAGATTCTGGACAGAAGTTAATAAATTCTGTGGTATAGTTTCTTTATTTCTGTTGTGATTTTGCTCTATATTTTCATAGAGTTGCTCACTGCTTGTAGATAACGTTGCTGCATTGCCCCTCTCTGTGCCTTCTATGGCTCCACATCACATTGTCTTCCTTTTCCTCATACTCCTGAATTGTTTCCCCTCCTACCTGCACCGTCACTCCTTCACTCCTCATCCCTCCCTTACTACCCTCACTGCCCCCTCCTTTCTATCTTCTACCCTAGCATCAGCTCTTGAGTTTTATCACTCCCTCTCATCCAACCATCTCCACTCTCTCTAAGGCAACGTCACCCTCGTTTCTGCCGCACTGTCTCCTCTCTACCACGTTCTCTGCTACTCCTTCTCCTCCTCTCAGCCGGTGATATCAACCCCAATCCTGGCATCCCTAGATTCCTCTCTCACTCTGAGAAGAGGTCCTCTCGCAACATATCTAATCTTATCCTTATCCCTCTCCTTTCCCCTTCCGCTCTCCCTTTCTCATGTGCCTTGTGGAACGTGCACTCTGTCTCTTCTAAACTTGTTTTCACTTATGATCTTTTTATCTCTAATGCTCTACACCTCCTTGCTCTAACTGAGACCTGGCTTCTCCCTGATGACACCACATCTACAGCCGCTCTCTGTCATGGAGGCTTTCAGTTCGCCCACACGCCTCATCTCACTGGTCGTGGTGGTGGTGTTGGGCTTCTACTTTCTCCCTCCTGCCAATTCCAAACCCTCATCCTACCTCAGTCTCACTCCTTCCTCTCTTTTGAAGTCCATGCCATCCGCCTCTTCACTCCACTTCCTCTCCGAGTTGCTGTTATTTATCGTCCTCCCAACAAGTCTGCTTCTACCTTTCTCACTGACTTTGACTTGTGGCCATCCGTCTTTCTTGACTCCTCCTCCCCCACTCTTATTCTTGAGGATTTCAACATTCATGTCAATAATCCCTCTGATCCTCATGCTTTAAAGCTCCTCTCCCTTACCTCCTCGTTTGACCTCCAACTCTGCTCCATTGCCCCCACTTACCAGCTTGGCCACTGCCTGGATCTGATAGTCTTCTCTAACTGCTTACCCTCCAACTTCTGTAACTCATAACTTCCCTTATCTGACCATCACCTTTTAAGCTTTAATATTCATCATCCACTGCCTCAGCCTAGTCCTGTTTCATCCAACCTATTTAGAAACCTTCATTCTATTGATCCCTTAGCTCCCTCTTCCGCCATTTCTTCACCTCTTTCTTCTACTTTGTTATCTAAATCCGTTGACGAGGCAGTAACCTCCTATAACGCTTCACTTTCCTCGGCCCTGGATGCTTTCACCCCGCCCATCCCACGTCCTGGCTCACATCCACTACCCACTATCTACGTTCCTGTGCCCGCTCTGCTGAGCATGTGTGGCTCAAATCCCGCTTCCATGCTGACCTTCTACACTTCAAATTCATGCTTGTCTCTTTCCAATCAACCATAGCTCTTGCTAAACAAGACTACTACATCCATTTGACTAATTCTCTTGCCTCTGATCCTCGCCGTCTCTTTATTACTCTCAATTCTCTCCTTAAGGTGCCTCCGCCTCCAGTCCCTCCCTGCCCAAACCCTGGCTGACTACTTCCATGACAAAATCCACAGGATCACTCTCCAATTCCCCACTTTTCCAGCTTCTTCAACTACTTTCCCTCTTCACTCTCAACCCTCCCCCCCCCACTTCTGCTACCCTCTCTTCCTTCCCTATGATCTCTGAAGAGGAAACCACACTCCTTTCTTTCTCCAAACTCACCACTTGTTCCTCTGATCCTATCTCCACCCACCTCCTTAACCCCATCTCCTCCACCGTTGTCCCTTCCATCTCTTATATTCTCAACCTATTGCTCTCCACTGCAACTTTCCCTGCTGGTTTCAAGCATGCCGTGGTCACTTCCCTCCTCAAGAAACCCTCACTTGATCCCACCTGTCCTTCAAACTATCGACCCATCTCTCTCCTTCCCTTCTTATCTAAACTACTTGAACATGCTGTCCATTGCCCCTACCTTGACTTCCTCTCCTCTCATGCCCTCCTGTATCCTTTAGAGTCCGGCTTTCGCCCCTTACACTCTACTGAAATAGCTCTTACCAAAGTCTCCAGTGACATGTTTCTGGCAAAATCCAAGGGCCTCTATACTGTCTTCATCCTTCTTGACCTCTCTGCTGCTTTTGACACTGTTGACCACAACCTTCTCCTTGTTACCCTGTCCTCGCTTGGTTTTAGTGGCTCTGTACTATGCTGGTTCTCCTCCTGCCTCTCTCATCGCTCTTTCAGTGTGTGTTCTGGTGACTCCTCCTCCTCTGCTACCCCACTCCCTGTTGGTGTCCCCCAGGGATCTGTCCTGGGTCCACTCCTTTTCTCTCTATATACCAAGTCCCTTGGTGCGCTTATCTCTTCCCATGGCTTTCTGTACCTTCTCTGTGCTGATGACTCCCAAATCTACCTCTCTACGCCTGAAATGTCTCCGGCAATCCAGACCAGGATCTCTGCCTGCCTTTCCAACATTGCTGCCTGAATGTCTCACCGCCGCCTGAAACTGAACATGGCCAAGACTGAACTCCTTATCTTTCCCCCAAAAACCTCCCCTCCTCTTCCTCCCTTCTCAGTCTCTGTGGAAAACTCTGTAAACCTTCCTGTTTCTCATCTGGACTTTCAGAAAGCCTTTGACAAGGTCCCTCATCAGAGACTTTTGGCAAAACTAAAGAGTCATGGGATAGGAGGCAGTGTACTACTGTGGATCAGGAACTGGTTAAAAGATAGAAAGCAGAGGGTAGGGCTAAATGGCCAATTTTCCCAATGGAGAAAGGTGAATAGTGGTGTGTACCCCAGGGATCTGTGCTGGGTCCGCTGATTTTTGACATATTCATAAACGACCGGGAAAGTGGAATAATGAGTGAGGTTATCAAATTTGCAGATGACACAAAACTATTTAAAGTTGCTAAAACCCAAGAGCATTGTGGAAAATTGCAAGAGGATCTTGATAAATTGGAAGACTGGGCATCAAAATGGCAGATGAAATTTAATGTGGACAAGTGCAAAGTTATACACCCAGGGAAGAACAACCCAAACTATGGATACACGATGCAAGGTTCCACATTAGGAACCACCACCCAGGAAAAAGATTTAGGCGTCATTGTGGATACCATGTTAAAACCCTCACCCAGTGTGCAGCGGCGGCCAAGAGAGCAAATAGAATGCTAGGTATGATAAGGAAAGGAATGGAAAATAAAACAAAAGATATTATAATGCCTCTATATCGTTCCATGGTGAGACCGCACCTTCAATATTGTGTGCAATTCTGGTCGCCGTATCTTAAAAAGGATATAGCGATATTAGAAAAGGTTCAGAGAAGAGCCACCAAAATGGTAAAGGGGATGGAAGGATACTCCTATGAAGAAAGGCTAAAAAGGTTAGGGCTCTTTAACCTGGAAAAGAGACAGCTGAGGGGAGATATGATAGAAGTCTATAAATTAATGAACGGAGTGGAACAGGTAAACGTAGATCAATTGTTTACGTTATCAGAACATAGAAAGACTAGGGGACATGCAATGAAGCTACAGGGTAAACTATTTAAGACTAATAAAAGAAAATATTTTTTTCACTCAACGTGTAATCAAACTCTGGAATTTGTTACCGGAGGATGTAGTAAAGGCTGTTAGTGTAGCTGGGTTTAAAAAAGGCTTGGACAAGTTCCTGGAGGAAAGGTCCATAAACCATTATTAAGAAGGGACCCAGGATATCAATGCTTGACCGAGTACAAGCATTGTGGAACCTGTGTCTTTTGGGGAAACTGCTAGGTACGTATGACCTAGATTGGCCACTGTTGGAAACAGGATACTGGGCTTGATGGATCTTGGTCTGACCCAGTATGGCATATCTTATGTTCTTATTTTCTTATGATCTTCGGCCCGCAACCTGGGGGTTTTCTTTTACTCCTCTCTCTCTTTCTCCACACATATGCAGCTCGTTGCTAAGAGCTGCTGTTTCTTTCTCTACAACATCAGCAAAACCCGCCCCTTCCTTTCTGAGTATACTACTAAAACCCTTATCGACTCCTCAGTCACCTCTCATCTTGACTACTGCAACCTCCTCCTTGCTGGTCTCCCTCTGAGTCATCTCTTTCCCATTCAATCCAATCAACATTCTGCTGTGCGACTAATCTTCCACCAGCCTTGCTATACCCACATTACTCTTCTTCTCAAGTCACTTCACTGGCTCCCTGTCCGCTTCCGCATCCAGTTCAAACTTCTCCTCTTGACCTTTAAGTGCATTCACTCTGCGGCTCCTCAGTATCTTTCATCTCTTATCTCTCCTTACAACCCTTCTCGGGAACTCCGCTCTTCTAAGAAACTACTTTTGTCTATGCCCTCCACTCCTACTGCTAATTCCAGACTTCGCTCCTTTCATCTTGCTGCACCTTATGCCTGGAACAAGCTACCAGTATCTGTACGCCAGGCACCCTCTCTAGCCCTCTTTAAATCCAGTTTGAAATCTCACCTCTTCACTGTTGCTTTCAGATCTTGACCTCTGTGTTTGTCATGACTAGATTGTAAGTGCCGTGTTTTTTGTCTTGTCTAGATTGTCAGCTCTGTGTTTGTCTTAACTAGATTGTAAGCTCTGACGAGCAGGGACTGTCTCTTACATGTCTGTACAGCGCTGGGTACGGCTGGTAGCGCTATATAAATGCTCAATAGTAGTAGTAGTAGTAGTAGTAGTAGTAAATATTTTACTGTAGCTCATACTCCCTATAACTCTCCCATTCATTTTTCACTCCCTCACCTGGCCCCTTTCATTCAAACTCACCCTCTCTGATCACCACTCTCATTCACTTACATCCATATCTTCTCTCATCACCCCTTTCACTACTCACACACTAATACTTTAGGCCCTTCTCCATGACCCTTTCTCACCATCCTTCAATCCAGATAGCATTACAAGTAACACGGCCTCAGACTGCACCTTCCTTGTCTACTGTCTGTGCACTAAGTGCCAATGGTTTAAATCACAAGGGCACACCCTTGCGCTTCATTCTTTTAATTTTATTATTTGTATGTCAGAAAGTACAAAAAATAGCATCAACCCAAAATACAAACCTGCTCATTATCTAAGGTCAAATGCAACATAAAGAACATAAGAAGTCTGACAGGGTTTGAGAACAATCGCAAATCTCCTGTCCTGCCCTTCTCAGATATGCAAACATCAGAATGCATAGCTGCATGTATTATAAGCAGAGAACAACCAAATACAAAAGTTATTAGATTTCAACATCAGTCTGATCTCTACCACTGACAGAAGGAAAGGAATGTTTTTTTTATTTATGCAATTTTCAAAATTTACACAAGAAATTACTTGTTAAAGAAAAGAAAAGCAAAAAACAAGTACACTAATAGATGAAGGGGAAGCAACCCCCTCCCTCTCCCTACCAAACCAAGAAAAAGGCATAACATTTCATTAGTCCACCATAAAAGGAGAGATCAGACTCAAATCACAGGAAAACTTTCTCAAGAAATAAAATGCATACTGGTGCATTACTACCTACTATATGAGATCAACTCAAAGGGGAGATGCCTTCATGGATTCACTGACTCCTGAGGAACACAAACACTTTTACTAACAACAAACTGAGTTAGATGAGAGGGATCAAAAAAGATATAATTCACACCCTGGTACTTTATCAAACATTTACAAGGATATCGCTAAAAAAAACCCAAAACAGCTGCAAAACCTTTGGATGCAGCAATAAAAATTGGTGTCTATGCTTCTAAGTAACCTTTGAGACATCAGGAAACATCCTAATAGGAGCACCCATAAATAACTCATTCCTCTGATTGAGTTCTTTGACTGGGTGACCAGTGAACTAATTCAAGGCATGCGATGGATGTGATCCACCTAGATTTCAGCAAAGTCTTTGATACTGTTCCTCATAGGAGGCTTATCAATAAACTCAAAAGTTTGAGAATGGGTCCCAAAGTGGTGAACTGGTTGACTGACAGATGACAGAAAGTGATGGAAAACGGAACTCACTCGGACGAAAGAAAGGTGATTAGCGGTGTGCCCCAGGGTTCTGTCCTGAGGTCAGTGCTATTCAATGTATTTGTGAGTGATATTGCTGAAGAACTGAATGGAAAAGTCTGTCTTTTTGCAGATGACATGAAAATTTGCTACAGAGTGGACTCCCCCGAGGGAGTGGAGAACATGAGGAAAGATCTATAAAAGCTGGAAGAATGGTCTAATGCTTGGCAGTTAAGATTTAATGTGAAGAAGTGCAGTGCCATGACCTTGGGAAGCAGAAGTCCAAAGGAATTGTATGCAATATGGGGCAAGAGGTTGGTGTGCAAGGACCAGGAGATGGACCTTGGAGTGACTGTTTCTGAGGATCGCAAGGTTGGCGAAACAGTGTGACAAGGCGGCAGCAAAAGCCAGAAGGATGCTGGGTTGCATGCAAAGAGAAATTACCAGCTGAAAGGAAGGGGTACTAATGCCACTGTACAAGTCGCTGGTGAGGCCTCACTTGGAATATTATGTTCAGCTTTGGAGACCGTATCTCGCAAAGAATATAAAAAGATTGGAAAAGGTTCAGAGGAAGGCGGCCAAAATAATTAGGAGCCTGCAGCAGGAGATATATGAGAACAGACTTGAAGACCTAAATATGTACACTCTGGAGGAGAGGAGGGACAGGGGAGATATGATTCAGACCTTTAAATACTTAAAGAGTATTTATATACAAACAAATCTCTTTCAAACACAGGGAAGCTGTAAAACTAGCGGGCATAACATGAATCTGCAAGGGGGTAAACTGAGAGGCAATGTCAGGAAATACTTTTTCACTGAAAGGGTGGTGAACACTTGAAATGCCCTCCCGATGGAAGTGGTGGGGGCAAAGACAGTGATGGAATTCAAAATGGCATGGGACAGACACTGTGGATCCCTTTATACCAACAGGATAAAATAAAAATAAACATAACTAACTATTTCAACAAATAAGGATGACCTACACGGAGCTGTGGGTACACCCCTAAACAAAGGCATGAGGAGGGGTGACCTGCACGGAGCGTCAGGTGCACCTGCTCTTGCCCCTTTCTGGGCAGACTAAATGGATCATACTGGTGTTTATCTGCCAACATATACTATGTTACTATGTAGCCTTAAAATACATATTCATCAGCCAGTCATGATCAGGTTCCAAAGCCAAAGTCAGCAGAAGTGTTGATCACTGAATAGCCTCAGGTTCCGAGGTCTCTAAGAAATCAGTCAGATCTAAAGAGACAAAAACAGGTTTCTGAAGTGGCAAAGACGAAACAGGCTCTTTCCGCTTAGCAGCCGGCAATTAAAAAACCCTCACAAGAGGAGGAATAGACTCCACAGGTATTTTCAACACTGAAGTAAGATATGAATGAAAAAGTTCTTAAGAAGAAATAGTAGGAACCCTTGGAAAATTTAGCAAATACAAGTTCCTCCTCCTCACAGAGTTTTCCAGAGATTATCTTCAGATGAACATTTGATAAATTCTTAATCACAGTACCTGACACAGCAGCTCTATATTCATGGGCTCCATTGCCCATGTTCCCTGTAAGTATTAGTGTATGTGTCGCATATCCCCGCGTGTTAAATGTATCCCCCAATTGTGTTGTGACCGCTTTGATTGAAGGATAAGGCGGTATACAAAACTGTCTAAATAAATAAATAAATTCAAACTTTGCTTCCAGTTGAAACACTCTAGTTGCCAACGCATTAACCGACTGCTTCTGCTGCTCTAGAGCCTGAACATGACCAGCCAACAGGGACTGAAACAAAGCAAACTGGGTAATAGAAAATTCCAGAGTCTGCAAGCCTGTCCCACAGCATTTACAAAGTAATGTTAGCCGGTTTCTGCAGCATAGGTTTCAACTCCAAAGAGTCCAAAAACGGGCACAAATTCATATCCACTTGATCCCCCACACTCTCCAAACTGAAAGCCATGGCTCCAAACTCCCAAGCGGGAATCACAGCTGACACAGAATCAGCTGCCACACACTCCACCACCACCGGCATCTCTGCACTAATGGCAGAATCCACCACCGAGGCTCCGATGTCAGGGATAGAGGGTCATACTGGGGCAGATCTCAGCACTGGGCTCAGAGGTATCATGCTCAGAAGAATGCAAAGAGCCCCCTTCCGCCCCTGCAAACACCAACAAGCCACACTGCACCGAAGCACTCTCAGTTGCACCAGCGGGCCGGACAAACTCATCAAGCGCCCCCTTAACCGGAGGTGCCAGCTTCGAAGGTTCCTACAACTTTGCTTTGCATTTCCGCAGCATCATAAAGGTAAAACAGGTCTAAATAGGCAAAAGCCGATGGGAACATGGTTAGCACGCATCTGCCATCTTCGCCTCCCCTTCCAAAGGAAAGGAAATTTTAAGTGCATAATTTGAAAAGAAGGACCTGGGTCTTCCAAAAAGATGATACCTTATTTCACAATTCCCAGATCAAATATTGTATGTTCCACACTTTCTTGAACCATTCCAATTAAGTATTAGAGTAATCCTTTTTCCAGAGTCTAGCTGTTGGAGTGTGCAAGTGAAAACATTTCATTTTGCTTAGTTTCCGGTATAGTTTACAAGTTTGTTTTGCTTTAATACATTTTTGATTTGTGTCATTTTGTTTTTATAAATTTTCATTTCAGGAATTTTGTTAATTAAAGAGGTAGCTATGGCTGCACCCCAAAATGAAAAACAAGGCTGAAAGGTTACTAGAGGTGTCAGACAAATAAAAAACTCAAATGGCTTTTTTTCTCACAGTCAGAGGCTGGCCTCAAACCAGTAATCTTGGGTTAGAAAGAAAAAGCAAGTATCATGCAGAAAGAGCTATGACATCTCGCAAGGGGGGGGGGGGGGTTGGCTCTAGCCAGCCTGCTCTTAATGGTATCTTGTATTTCTGATGATCTTCATTCCTGTTTCCTGATTGGCCTAAAGTTTGTCTGGTCTGGAGCTCTGTGCAAAACCCATCCTGGATTTTTTTGCCTTGTGAATCTATTGATTCCTGCTCTATACAGACACTTATTCTATGTTCTTGTGCAAGATGTTCTGTGAAACCATGTCTACAACAAGTATATTATCAGAGATATTTACCAAGCCTAATCAACATCCTGGTTGTCCAACTATTTGGTACATTAACCCTTAAGGGCAGTACTGTGAAATTACAGTTAGGGATCAGATCTGCCATTTTGAACTCAGGCAGCAATGCAGCTGGAGGAAAAAGAGATCTCTCCTGCTTCATCCACTATATATCAGGGATTTAAGTTTTGTGAATAGCTAGGGTGGTCAGGGAGCAGTGGACAGGAGCAGACTGATGTTTGGAACAGAGGGGTGGAGGTCTTAAGGGGAAGCAGGGGAAATATTTTCTTTTTTTTAAATATTTTTGATTTATCATTTTTTCTTGTAATTCAATAAAAAAAATATTTAAAAAAAAGAAATAGTAGACAACTTTAACCTGCTAGGATCAATAATTAATAAAGAAACAACCAGCAGTCAAGAAATTCACACATTTCTCTTAGCAGAATGGCTATGAAGGACCTAAACAAGATTTTCAAGTGCAGAGGTGTATCTCAGTATACAAAGATTTGACTTGTCCAAGCTATGATATTTCAATAACATCATATAGATGCAAAAGTTGGACAGAAGAAGAAAGACAGGAAGAAAATCAATACCTCTGAATTATAGCACTGGTGACGAATACTGTGCATACCATGGCCTGCCTGAAGAACAAATTAGTTAGTACTAGAGGAGATCAAACCTAAGCTTTCTTTAGAAGCTCAAATGTGAAGAGAAATATCATTAGAGAAAGACATCATGCTTGGCAAAATTAAAGGTCAACCTAAAAGAGGAATTGCAGCAATGTGATAGATCAATACAACAACAGCAACTACTAATATCACTCTATCAACAATTAGCCGCCTAACTGAAGACCAAACACAGTTTAGAACAACTACTACTACTACTATTAATCATTTATACAGTGTTGCTATGAGTTAACATTGACTCAATGGCACTTAAAATAACATGCCAATACTAAACAATTATAGTTGTGGGCGTTTATACCTGCTCCAAGGCAGGTGTAAAAGTCTGTTCCTGTAATGTGGTCATGTGTTAGATCACACATAGGCACCTGTGTCTTTATAAAATTGTGCCTAAGAAGGCACCCACTTTCATGCTTAAAATAAGTGCCCCCTTATCAAATGACACTCCTAAATGTTAATATGCATTCCGAATATAACTGGCAACCAGTGTTGCAATTTTAATGAAGAAATCATATAGTCAATTTGCTTCATTTGATATAGAAGCTTCACAGCCATTCTGCATTTTACACCAGCTGACGCCTACTGGTACTGCCCGCAGTAATTCCAAGGTACACAAACCGGTTAACAATGAAGGCATGGATTTTATGCAGTACCAAGAAATAACCATGCATCCCAAATAATCCTAAAGAAATGCACTGATTTCTTAATAATTCAGGACATTTGGTTAAAGTCAGATTATTATCTATGATTACACCAAGCACTTTAACTGAATGTAGAATGAGTATCTCCATACCAGTTAAAAGAGGAGCGCATGGCTTATGCCACATATTTCTTGAAAACACATAGCTTCTGACTTTGTTGGATTATGTCTCAGTTGATAAAAGGCCAACCAATCATATATAGCTTTAAGACACAAATTAATATTCTTTGATGGCTGTAAATCTATAGGGTCACAGCAACAAATTAGTTGAATGTCATCTGCATATAAATATTCATTTTCTGGATGTGTGCCACTGAGCCAATGGGAATATGAAGATATGAGACTGAGTAGGAGCTAAAATTGAGCCTTGAGGAACCCCACAAGTCAATGGCTCCATTAGACACATTAGAATTGAAGAAGACCCTAAAAGTACATTCAGGAAGATAAGATTCAAACAGAAAAGTGTGGTACTTTTAATACCAATAGTGCACATCCTTTCCAATAAAAATGAGATGAGTAAAACCTTTTTATCTGCATGAAATCTCATTTAGCATTTCAGTCAGTGCTGCCTCAGCACTGTGTCTCCTTCAGAATTCTGACTTTTTAGGATGCAATACTGTTATGTCATCCAAAAAAGTCCTCAGTTGGTTATGAATAACACCTTCGCAAACTTTGATATTAATGGTAAATTTTGATGGGGCACAAGTGAGTGTGCTCAAGATGGCAGCTTAGTGGAAGAGCTCTGAGAAGGATCTGTTTTTAGATATCCTGCAAACTCCCTGTAGCTTCCTTCCTTTGTCTGCTCTCTCCCAGATTTGTGGCTAAAGTCATCTGGGATCAAGTATGAACAAGCCAGTTAAGTTAGACTATTCTACAGCAGCTACACAAGGAGTTAAAGATCCATGCATGACCATCCGTCTACCTACAAAATGACGGTGGTTAAAGAAGGGGAGGTTTCATTGCAGGTCTTGCTTCAAGAAAAACATCAAGTGAAGGAAATAGTCACTTAGAATTGCAACACATTTGGAGAAATGAAAATATAGATTGCAGAGTTGATGTTGGAGATGCTCTTTCAACAGTGGAACACAATATTAATTGACAATTGGAAGAACTGTGTGGTATGGGGGACCATCTGAAGCTGCTAACAGCTCTAGAAAAGGCTATGGAGGAGAGTAACAACCAGAGCCAGAGCAAAAACATAAAGATGTTTGAGATCTTAGAAGATGCAGAGGGAACAAACCCAGTTAAATATTTGGAGAAACTGATTTCCACATTATTAGACATTACTTTAGAAAGTGAGTTTGAAATCCAGCAAGCTCATCCGGCTCCATCACATAGGGTCTGGGGTGCAAGGTACCTGTGCCCATTTGTGTTGTACATTTTGCACTACCCACAGGCTCTACAGAGGGCCAATGTAAAAGCACCCATGAAATTGGATAATAAGACTATTATGTTTTTCCTGATCTGAGCATGCCTTGCTCCAGTGATGATGTCATTGAAATAGTCTAGTTTTTCTCTGTCTCCATCATCTGCTGGCAGGAAGACACTACTTGTGGGAAGAGACTGATAGGGAGAGCCTGGGTGAGTGGAACAAATGTGAAGAGGCTGGGCAAGAAACATTGAGGGGGAGTGGCTTGGCTGACGAAGGAAGGATACTGGTAGGGAAAGCGTTGATGGACAGAAGAGATACTAGACAGGAGAGGCTGGATAAAGGTAACAAGAATGGTGGGGTCAGGTTGAGGGTCCCTAAAACATTTTGATATTGAAAATGGATCCCTGCATACAAAAAGGTTGGGAACCACTGGTTTAGAAAACCACTACCAAAATGGTGCAGTTTCTGACCCATAGGCCCTCTGAAATAAGACTTAAGGACCTCAATGAGTATAACTAGCTCCTCAAGGGTATGCCTTGACCAGGTTAAGAGTTCTGATTAGCCAGTGGTTGATAGGAAGTTGTGTAGTGAGACATTTACTATGGAAAAGTGACCAGTCCTCTCTGGGGATGACTTTTAGCTCTGTGGGGGAATAATTCCTAGCAACATTTTCTTGTGTTCCAACTAATCTGAGTGTTAAGTAAAAACAAAACAAAATAATATTCACAAAGGCCAATTAACAGAAATACTACAGCAGCACATAAACTATTCCATGCTTTGAGACAGTGGTAAAAGCAACAAATCAATATGTCACAAAAGTACACCTTCAGGTTCAAGCTATTTCACTTTCTGCTCAGTCTCACAGTAATGTCAGGGGTACATATGACCTTTTACTGTCTCCATGAAATGATGTACTTTTTCCCAAGTGGGACGATGAGTGGCAAACAGCTCCTTTTGCCTTCTCTTTCATTGGTCCATGAAGTCACCCAAATTCTTTATGAAAACTGAAAATAACTACCTTCACTTTTGTAAAAAATCAAGCTTGACTGGGTCTATGGGAGGTGAACTGGTTAATAGAAGGATTTTAGTTTATTTTCCTTTCAGATTATTAGCACCTTTAATATCTGATGTTTATTTCAATGATATCTTTTACGCCATTTGATATATATACTATAGCTGATGTATATTATTGTTGTACTGCAATACAGAGTTGAAATAAATAAAAGTGCAAAGCTTCCACTTACAAACTCTGACTTATTAAGAACCTTAAATAGGTGATTTCTCACACAAGATTTAACTTTAGGTTCGGTATAAACATTGATATTTGTTGGTCTGCGCTATACTAATGGACTGCTGGGTGGACTCCCAAAGAAGACCCTTTCTACACTGCAATTAGTTCAGACTATGACAGTTTGAAAGCTGATGAGTTATAGCAATCAGAAAGCTATCTCTGCATGCATGGAGAGTCTTTATTGGTTGCCTATTGAACATATCTGACAGTTTAGAATTATGACCGTTTTTCATAGTTAGATACAGAGATGCTGCAGAATATCTGTTGGAGATACTAAAAGAGAATAAGGTCTGTCCAAAAAGAAACCAAACTTGCTAAAGAGGGCGCCAGCAAGCTAACACAGGAGACTTGTGATAATGGTGACCTTGAACTTTAGCCTCCCACTTACTCGATTACGCTATGTGATTTAGTTATGGACTACATGCAGTACAGTGAACTTTGCTATTTTTTGCAAGTTGAAATATGAAGGATCTTGAAGTGCAACATGTTTGCATGAGATTCTGTGTGAAACTGACTTTACCTAGACTTTTTAGATGTTGCTGCAAGCTTATGGAGAGGATTGTTTAAGACACAAACAATGTTACGAATGGTACCGATGTTTCAAATCAGGCAGAACGTCCACCAAAGACGATCCCAAAACTAGATGGCCTTCCACATCAATGGACAATAATCATGTTAAGAAAGTTGTCACCAGCAGTGGCCCAACTAGGTATAGGTAGCTAGGTACACTGCTGGGCCTGACCCTTCCAGGTAAGAAATTGTAGTTGCGACGGAGTGTCAGGATGAAAACAGGCTTTATTCCCCTCCCGGGGTTTCAGGATTTTCAAAGTAATACACAGTATGAAAATTAAGAGGTAGCCATACTTCTGGCAAACAAAATGGTGAAATGAAAACAGCTTCTTGCTTGTACAGAATCAGTAACAAAACAGGAACCAGGTGAAATAAATGCTGACAGTTTTTCTCTGTATTCTTCTAGCTTTGTGCACGGCACCCTTATGCTTAGCTAGCGTAGAGAACTCTCATTAGTTATGACCAGAGAGCAGTCCATGTCCTCCTCATAAGGCATATAACTATCTGTACACATGGGCTCTTCAACTGTATTATCTTGTGGACAGAGAGTTTGAAATGTTCTTAACTCAGTTTCAGAACCTTCGTCAGAACTCTCTCTATGATATGGCAAGTACTTATCAGAGAGCTCATAGAACTGCCCTGCTCTGTTCCTAACAGGTTTTTGCAGTTTCTTATAAGGCTTTACAAACATGCAATCATCTTCTTCACTCATACAAATGTCCTGACTTACATTTCTTTCCTTTTCCCAAGGCTGTAAGTACTTCTGGTGGTTTTGCCTTTCAGATAAACAGGGAACCTTATCAGCTGCTCTCCTTTCCCTCCACGGCACTCTGTGTCTAGGAAATTCTTCCTGCGTCACAGGTGAGGGTTTCCTCCAGTTAATCCCTCTGTTCGTAGCAAGCTTTCTGTCCCTCCTTGAATCCTTCCTGGGCTTTCTGTTCCACGGCTCACATACAACAGAATCAGCTGGTGAATATCCTGACCTTCTGTTTGAAACTTTCAAGTTATCTTTTACTTGCCAAGTCTCCCAGTCATTCTCAGCTTCTGAGCATTCACCAAACAAATCACCGTCAGGATCAGAATCAACATCCAAACCATGAGAATCCAAATCTAACTCTGTTTGCCTAACATGCTTTTTATTCAGGTTTAGGGGCGTTCTCCTGCTCATGTGCACACTGTTCTGCTGATTACTAGGGGAGTGTTTGTTCTCTGGGCGTGCTCTCAGATCTCGTGTCTCAGCCTGCCCTTGTTGCCTATAGCAACCTGGAAGCTTTTTCTCTCCCTGCCTGTCAGAAATTGTGCTGAACTCTGCATCTCCCTGTGTCTTACAGGTATAAGGTAGAACTTCGGTGTCACAAAGTGTATGCTTTGATTCTTAAATATCGCCTAACTGTCCATGAAGTTGTTAAAAGTTTGTGACTGAAAAACTTCAGATGCATTGTGTTGCAGCAAAATCTGTCCCACGTCTCTGGACAGATGAGCAAAAAGCGAATGGTGTCACAATCACTCATCGCTCCTTATCTGTGAAATTTTAACAAAGCACAAGATGTCTCTAGTTCCGCAACCCCCCTACTCTTCAGATTTGGCCCCTTTTGACATCCACTCTGAAAGGTCGCCTGGTATGACATGTTTGAGAAATAGAAAAAAGCACATGAGATGAGTTCACTCTCTCCAGGAACTTGTCCAAACCTTTTTTAAACCCAGCTACATCCTCCGTTAACAAATTCTACATCATCCGGTAACAAATTCCAGAGTTTGATTACACAATGATTGAAAAAATATTTTCTCTTATTAGTCTTAAATAGGTTACACTGTAGCTTCATTGCATGTCCTCTAGCCTTTTCTTCTTCTACCCCTCCCTTCCCCCTCCCCTCTCCTTCCCTCCCCCCTTGTCTCTCTCTCTCTCTTTTCCCCCCTTTCCCCGTTCCCCCTACTTCTTCTTCTCTTTTTCCCCCTCCCCTTTCCTTCATACACATTTTTAAGTTTATCTATTTATTTATTTATGCTTGGAATGCCCTCCCGATGGAAGTGGTGGGGGCAAACACAGTGACAGAATTCAAAATGGCATGGGACAGACACATTGGATCCCTTTACAGCAACAGGATAAAATCAAAATAAACTGAACCATCTAATTTCTCAACAAATAGGGGTGTCCTACATGGAGCGGTGGGTTCACCCCTAAACAAAGACATGGGGAGGGGTGGCCTGCACAGAGCAGCAGGTGCACCTACTCTTGCCATCTTACTGGGCAGACTAGATGGACCATACTGGTCTTTATTTGCCGTCATTTACTATGTTACTATGTTACTGCATGTAGTCCATAACTAATTCACGAGGCGTGATCAAGCAAGTGGGAGGCCAAAACTGAAGATGACCACTACACATCACCATTATCACGGGTCTGTGTTGGCTCGCTGGTGCCCTCTTTAGCAAGTTTGGTTTCTTTTTGGACAAACTTCATACATTCTGGGAGACCATGAGGATCTCATTCTCAGGCTCTCCTTCAGCCTCCCTTCAGGGTCAGAGGTAAAGCCGACGGAAATAAGAAACAAGGCATTTTCAGGGATAGGTCCTCAGTTATGGAACAAATTGACCCTGACAGAAGTGACTCTGACAGGAGTGAAATATTGTAAACATACCAAAACTTTCTTTTTTTTCAGCTTGTATTCGGGGCCTCCTGAGCTGGTTGCATTTCAAGAAGCGTAGGCTTGGAATGAGGCAGTTTCAAGTGAGGGACGCAGAATGTGTTGCTTGTGGGAAAGAATAATGGGTTGTTTAGTTTTCATATTGTTTGTGTTTTATGTATTTTATGAATGTTTTAGTTGTAAACCTATTAGAGAAACTATTCTTGGGTGAGTGGTATATTAAGCTTAAAAAAATAGAAAAAAATAAATCAAACTGCAGCAGGGGAGAGGAATACCGCATAAATCCTGCATTGTGCAGTGACGCAAATATTCAGAAGAGTAATGTAGGACATATTTCTGAACCTTATCATCTGCTCGTCTCACATACTTCATGCTTTGTTCATTTGGCATCCTTTTGATTCTGCATTGAATTCTTGTTCTTTTTCACATTCAGTAAAACAGTTTTATACTAACTTTTTCTACTTATCACTAGATTGCTCCCTTTTACCTCTGTGCCCTCATTACCCTTAATGCTTCATTCACAATAAGAATTTCGATTTTCCTGTTCATTTCCACTCTGTGCTTATTTCTATCATTGTTCTTCAATCCTAGCTCCTTTCTCTGAAACCACTAACCTCTTATCCTTTCTTCTGTAAAGAATTTCTTTCATGCTTCCAAGGGGGGTTTCACTGTGCAAAATTAATATTACCATTTAACTATCCCCCAACATGAACTTGAATGAAACGTTCCCTTGCAAGTATGAAGTGCTAAATTATACTGCACTGTGTGCTTATGTAGAGAACATTGTTTTTTTTTAAATCATTTATTCATTAATTTAAGAGTACTGTACCAGGAACTCGAGAGCAGCCAAATTACCAAACACCAAACTCGAGGAGGGTGATTTTAGGACAATTCTGTGTTCCTAATTACCTTGTTCTCACACATTATGGGACCTGCAGAATTGTTATTTATCGACCTCCTGAGAAGTCCACCTTTACCATTCTCACTGATTTTGACTCGAGGCTTTCCTTCTTTTATTTATGTATTTTATTTATTTATTTGGTTTTATATACCGTACATTTTATAATCAGCACAATTTACAGAATAACAACTCATTACAAGGAACAGGTTCAATTACATGGAACAAGTTACAATGAATAAGTAAACATAAGTTAATGCAGTAAGAGATTACATTAAATATGTGAACAAGAACTTAACAAAGTGATCGATAACAGATGCCTTTAAGAAGGTGAACTATATGCAAGTTGAAGGGATCTGGGCATTGTATGGATGAAAATAATGAGCTATGGTAGATGGTCGAATGAAAGCTGGAATAGATGTGTCTTAATTGGTTTATGGAAAATTGATAGGTCAGTGATGAGATGATGGTTAGGAGCAGGTAGGGAGCTCCAGAGCAGAGGGGCGAAGAGGGCGAATGCTCTGTGCCTGGCGAAATGGGAGCTTTTGCCAGCCAGGACTGGGATGGCAAGAGTGTTTGCCATATTTGTTCTTTTGGCTCTGATGTCGGGCGTCCAATGCAGGAGATCTTCCAGGGAGGATGCAGAGAGATGATGAAGGATTTTAAATGTCATTAGAAGGGCTTTGTACTTGAGTCGATTGTTTATTGGAAACCAATGTAACTGTACTAGGAGAGGTGATACGTGATCATATCTGGAAGCTCCATAAATGGTTTGTGCAGTGGTATTCAAGGCAATTTGTAAAGGATGGAGAGCAAAGCCAGGTAAGTCATGTAGGATGGTGTTAGCATAATCAAAGAGAGGAGTGAAAAGAGCATGGAAGGGTCGAAGCTGACGGAGGGAACATATTTCAAAATAGACAGCCTTCGTGATATTGCTTCTATGGAATTCCATATTCAGGTGTTGATCCAAGGTGATACCTAGATATCTAGCCTCATGATTAGTTTTCAGCTCAGCATTCTTAACATGTAGGGTAGCTGGAGGTATGAATGTTGGAACCTTCGTGATGAACAGCAATTCTGTCTTATTATAGTACACTTTCAGGTTGTGAGCTTGTAACCAGTCAGAGATGGCATTAAAGCAGTCTGTGATTCTAGTGAAGTTAGGGTTATCCATTGAGAAAGGGGAGTAGAGCAGCACATCGTCTGCATAGATGTGGTAATGAATGCCAAAGGATTGAATGATCATGCATATTGGTTGAATATATATGTTAAAGAGCAGGGCGGATTCATCTTCCCCCTCCCTTATTCTCGGGGACTTTAACATTCATGTTGATAACCCCTCTGTCCCTTATGTTTTAAGGTTCCTTTCCCTTACCTCCTCATTCGACGTCCAGCTTTGCTCTACTGCCCCCACTCACCAGCAGGGCCACTGCCTCAACCTTGTATTGTTCTCTAATTGCTTACCCTCAAACCTCTGTACCTCGGTTCTTCCCTCATCAGACCATCAGTTGCTAAACTTCACTCTTCATCACTCTCCGCCTCAGTCTCACCCTGTCTCCTCCAACCTCTTTAGAAACCTTCATGCTATTGATCCTTTGGCTCTCTCCTCCACTGTCTTATCACCTCTTTCCTCCACTATGTCATCTGAGTTTGTTGAGGAGGCAGTAGCTTCCTTTAATGCTGCACTCTTCTCTGCTCTAGATGCTATTGCTCCACCCATGCCATGTCCTATGGGGTGTACTATACCTAGCCCTTGCTGTCTTCCACTACCCGCTATCTACATTCCTGTGCCTGTTCAGCTGAGCACACTTGGCTCAAATCCCGCACTCTTGTGGACTTTCTACATTTCAAATTCATGCTTGTCTCTTTCCAGTCAGTGATAGCACTTGCCAAACAAGACTATTATGTCCATCAGACTGACCTCTTGCCTCTGACTCTCTCCTCAAGGTGTCTCTGCCTCTGACACCTCCTTCCCTTTCTGCCCAAACCCTGGCTATTTCCATGACAAAATCCACAAGATCACACTCCAATTCCCCACAATGTCAGCTACTTCCCCTCCTCCCCCTCTTCGCTCCAAACTTCCCTCACCCCCTTCTTCTGCTATGCTCTCTTTCTTTTCTATGATCTCTGAGAAGGAAGCCACATACCTTATTCCTCCTCCAAACTCAATACCTGTTCCTCTGATCCTAATCCTACCCATCTCCTAGGCTCCATCTCTACCACTGTTGTCCCTTCCATCTCTCATATTCTCAACCTATCGCTCTCCAATGCAACTGTCCCTGCAGCCTTCAAGCATGATGTGGTCACAAATCTCCTCAAGAAACTCACTAGACCCTACCTGTCCTTCTAACTATCAACAAATCTCCATCCTCTCCTTCATTTCTAAAATACTTGAATGTGCGATTCACCACTGTTGCCTTGACTTTCTCTCTTTTCAAGCCCTCCTGGATCTTTTACAATCTGGTTTTCATCCTGTACATTCAAAAGAAACAGCTCTTGCCAAAAGTCTCCAGACTAAATCCAAGGGTCTTTACTCAATCCTCATCCTTCTTGACCTTTCTGCTGCTTTTGACACTGTTGACCACAACCTTCTCCTTGATATCGTGTCCTGGCTTGGTTTTAAGGGCTCTGTGCTATCCTGGTTCTCTTCTTATTGTTCCCATCACTCCTTTACTGTTTGCTCTGGTGTATCCTCCTCTGCTTCTATCCCACTGTCAGTTGGTGTACCCCAAGAATCTGTTTTTGGTCCACTCCTTTTCTCTCTATATACCCATTTCCTTGGTGCACTCATCTCTTCCCATGGCTTTCAGTACCATCTTTACGCTTACTCCTAGATCTACCTGTCTACACCTGAAATCTCTCCGGCAATCCAGGCTAGGATCTTAGCCTGCCTTTCTGACATTGCTGCTTGGATGTCTCACCACCACTTGAAATTGCACATAGCCAAAACTGAGCTTTTTATTTTTCCCCCAAACCCTCCTTTCCCCTTCCTCCTTTCTCAATCTCTGTGGATAACTCTCTACTTCTCCCTGTCTCGTCAGCTCACAATCTTGGGGTCATCTTTGACTCCTCTCTCTCCTTCTCCACACACTCCAACTGATAACTAAAACCTGCCATTTCTTTCTCTACAACATCAACAGAATCTGCCTATTCCTTTCTGAACACACTACTAAGACACTAACAGCATAAGAAATGCCATACTGAATCAGACCAAGGTCCATCAAGCCCAGTATCCTGTTTCCAATAGTGGCCAATCCAGATCACACGTTCCTGGTAGATTC
Organism: Ichthyophis bannanicus; assembly: GCA_033557465.1. Lineage (NCBI taxonomy): Eukaryota > Metazoa > Chordata > Amphibia > Gymnophiona > Ichthyophiidae > Ichthyophis > Ichthyophis bannanicus. The sequence goes on from CM066031.1 coordinate 929,316,661, forward strand.
CCAAAGGCAAACAGGTTCCACAATGCTCATCCGGGGGTAAGCAGTGTATTTCCCAGGTCCTCTTTAAAAATGCTTTATGGACCTTTCTTTCAGAAACTTGTCCAAACCTTTTTTAAACCCAGCTACACTAATAGCTTTTATTACATCCTCCAGTAACAAATTCCAGAGTTTGATTACGCATTGAGTGAAAAAATATTTTCTTTTATTAGTCTTAAATGGGTTGCATTGTAGCTTCATTGTGTGCTCTCTAGTCTTTCTACTTTTTGATGGCGTAAACAGCCGATCTACCTTAACCCATTCCACTCCATTCATTAATTTATAGACTTCTATCATATCTCCCTTCAGCTGTCTCTTGTCCAAATTGAAGAGCCCTAACCTTTTAAGCCTATTCTCAAAAGGGTATCCTTCCATCCTCTTTATCATTTTGGTGGTTCTTCTCTGTACCTTTTCTAATTCCACTATATCCTTTTTAAGATACGGAGATCAGAATTGCACACAGTATTCAAGGTGTGGTTTTAACCATAGAACGATTGTATGAGGATAATGCCTCATCGACGGACTCGGAGGATAAAATGGAGGAAAGAGATGGAGAGATGGTGGAGGAGAGAGTCAGGGGATCATATTATGAAGATTTCTAAATATGTCGGAGGAGACAGGACGAGGTTGGGATGGGGGGAGCTGAAGAGTAAATGTTAAGAGGTGATGGTCAGAAAAGGGAAGGATTGATTTGGGGAAGTTTGAGGAAGAGGAACTGGAGAAGAGTATTAGGTCAAGGCAGTGGCTGTGTAGGTGTGTGGGGGCAGTGGAGCAAAGCTGGAGGTCAAATGAGGAGATAAGAGCAAGGAATTTTGAGGCATGGGGGTCGGAGGGGTTGTCGATGTGAATGTTGAAATTGCAAAGAATAAGAGCGACGGAGGAGGGATCCATAAAGGCAGAGAGCCAGGAGTTGAAGTTGGTGAGGAAGGTTGATTTGGAATTATTGGGTGGGCGATAAATAACAGCTACTCGGAGGGGAAGTGGTGTGAGGAGGCAAATGGAGTGGACTTCGAAGGAGAGGGGGGAGTGTGATTGGGGTTGCAAGAGGGGTTGGAATTGGCAAGAGGGACAGAGTAGGAGGCCAACGCTGCCACCGCGACCAGTAGATCAAGGTGTATTGGAGAATTGGTAGCCCCCAAAGCAGAGAGAGGCAATGGATGCAGTGTCGTCTGGGGAGAGCCAGGTTTCAGTCAGGGCAAGAAGGTGAAGAGCATTAGAGATGAAAAGATTGTGAATAAAAGAGGTTTTTTTAAATAACTGAGCATGCGTTCCATAGGGCGCAAGTAAATGGGAGAGTGGAGGGGGGAGGAGAGGGATATGGATAAGGTTGGATAAGTTACATGTGGATTTCTTATCAGAATAGCGTGGGGGTCTATTTCTAGGGTAGTACCGAGATTTAGAGGGAGTAGGGTGTGGGTGGGTGTATTTAGGTGTATGTGCTCCCCAAGAGGGATATGAGGGGGAGGGGGAAATGAGGGATAAATTGATGGTATCAGGTAGGTTATGTGAGGGATTATTTTTGGAGGTAGGGTTGGAGTTGATATCTATGGGTGAGTGATTGTGGGATGACTGGGAGAGGGCGGAAGGAGGGAGGAGCAGGATGTGGATGAGATTAGATAGGGTACGTGAGGAAATTTCTTTAGAGTGGGAGAGAAATCAGGGGGGGCAGGGTTGGGGTTGATATTACCTGATGAGAGAAGGAGAATGAGTATTAGAGAGCGGGGTAGAGAGGAGATAGTACAGCAGAAGCGAGGGTGGGGCTGCCTTAAAGAGAGGGGGCAGGTTGAATGCGGAGGATAGTGTGAAGAAGCTCAAGAGCAGGTGCTAGGCTAGGGGGCAGAATGGAGGGAGAAGTGAGGAAGGTAGTGAGGGGGGCTGGATGAGTGTGGGGGAAGGTGTGGAGAGGCTCAAGAGCAGATGCTAGGCTAGGGGGGAGAGTGGAGGGAGAAGCGAGGAAGGTAGGGGGAGGGTAGGGGGAGAGGAGGGAGGGTGTTGATAGGAGGGGAGGCAGTTGGGGAGGATGAGGAAGAGAAGGACAATGAGATGTGGGGTCATGGTATTGGGAAGCAAGATCTGAGCAAACAATGGGTAGCAGTTCTATGCAGGCAGTGGGTAACAGTTCTATGCAGGCAATGGGTAACAGTACTATGCAGGCAATGGGTAACAGTTCTACGCAATAATGGGTAGCAGTTCTACGCAATAATGGGCAGCAGTTCTACGCAACAATGGATAGCAGTTCTAAGCAACAATGGATAGCAGTTCTATGCAACAATGGATAGCAGTTCTAAGCAACAATGGATAGCAGTTCTATGCAACAATGGGTAGCAGTTCTAAGTAAATCGGAGGAGACATGACGAGGTTGGGATGCAGGCAGTGAGCAGCAGTTCTGTGCAAATACTGGGTAGCAGTTCTATGCAGGCAGTAGGTAACAGTACTAAGCAGACAATGGGTAGCAAGTTCTAGGCAGGTGATGGAAGGGAAGATCAATGTCAGCAGTGGGCAGCAAGTCAACGAAAGTTACTTGAACGTAAGGTGGTGTTGGCGAGATGGTTAGGGTCAGGAGGCGAAGTGTGGAGGAGCGATCGTGCCAATTCGGTTCCAGGGCCGGCTCCAGGCAGCTGCAGTGATTAGGAGGAGCAGGGTTACGGCTCACTCCAGAGTGCTCCCGGGCCCGCACCTAAGGGCCATGCCAAAGGGCCCTCTGGCAAGGCCCTCAGGCGAAGGCCCGCCAGGCGCGAGCAAGCCCGATGGAGCACGCCACTTTTAAAGGGCCGATTGCCCTTTGATCTCTCTGTTGGCGGCGTGCTCGGGTCTCCCGAAGGAGCACGCCGCTTTTAAAGGGCCGATTGCCCTTTGATCTCTCTGTTGGCGGCGTTCTCGGGTCTCCCGAAGGAGCATGCCACTTTTAAAGGGCCGAGTGACCTTTGATCTCTCTGTTGGCGGTGTGCTCGATGGAATACTTCTGTTCTGTGCTTCCAAGATAGTACTTTTAAAAAATGCACACACTATGTAAATCTTTAATCTTTATTCATTTCTTAACTATTTTCCTCATTTTGTCATAGTCTCCCTTTTGAAAGTTAAAATGTAGTACTGAGGATTTCCTTGCCATCCTCTTTTCATTTATTAAATCAAATGTGATCATGCTATCATCACCTATTGCCAAGTGGCCCCAACACCCTTATCTCTTGCACCAGATCCTGCATGCCACTAAGGACTAGGTCCAAAATATCTTCCCCTCTTGTTAGTTAATGAACCAGTTGCTCCAAGAAGCAGTCATTTATTTCATCTACAGTAGAAACCTTATCTCCCTAGCAGGTCCTGCTGTGACACTGACCCATTTTGATACCCAGGAAATTGAAATTACCCATTATTACTGTGTTGTAACTTTTGTTAGCTTCCCTGATTTCTTTCAGTATTTCATCATGCATCTGTTCTTTCTGGCCAGGCGGTTGGTAGTACACCCCCAGTGCCATTGCTTTTCCCTTTTTACGTGGAATTTCTATCCATAGAGATTCTATAGTATATTTTGTTTCCTGCAAACTTTAATCTTATGTGACTCAATGCCCTCTCTAACATAGAGTGCAACGTATCGACTAATTTGATCTACTCTATCATTGCGATACAGTTTGTACCCAGCTCTCACAGTGTCCCATTGGTTGTCCTTCTTCCACCAGGTCTCTGAGATATCAATCATATCAGACCTCTCATTTAGAGCTATATATTTTAACTCTCCCATCTTATTTTTTAGACTCCTAACATTTGCATACAGGCATTTTAGAGATTGTATTTCATTCATATTAATCTGGTTATCAGTTGATAGGGGTAATTAGGAATCTTTCATTTCTGTACTCCAAAGGCATCTGGGTTACTTTTATTTTTTTGGAACCTGTCTGTTAGGATGTCCTAGCTTTCCTCTTTTGCTAGTATCCTTCAAGGATACATTCTTACAAACCATGTCCTCTTCGGAGACTATTGGCTTTTCCCTATTATCAAGTTTAAAAGCTGCTCTATCTCCTTTTTAAATGTTAATGCCAACAGCCTAGCTCCATCCTGATTAAGGTGGAGCCCATCCCCTCGGAAAAGCCCCTCCATTCCCCTGAATATTGCCCATTTCCTAACAAATCCAAAATCCTCTTCTTTGCACCATCATTTCATCCACATATTGAGACTCTAGAGTTTCACATGCCTTTTGGGTCTTATATGTGGTATGGGAAGAATTTCAGAGACTGCTACCCTGGAAGTTCTAGATTTCAGCTCCCTATCTAAAAGCCTAAATTTGACCTCCAGAACCTCCCTCCCACATTTTCCTATGTCATTGCTACCAATATGTACCAAGACAGAAGACTCCTCCTCAGCACTATCTAAGACCTTGTCTAGGTGGCGCGTGAGGTCTCCTACATTTGCAGCAGGCAGGCATGTTACCAGACGATCCTCATGTCCACCATCCACACAGCTATCTACATGCCTATTGATCGAATCACCCACTATAATGGCAGTCCTAACCCTTCACTCATGGGCATATGGTCCTGGAGAAACCTCCTAGGTGCAAAAGGGTATTACATCTCCTGGTGGACAGTCGTAGCTACAGGATCACTTCCTGCCTCACCAAGGTGATGCTCTCCTTTCACATATCTTCTCTCCTCTTTGACAACTGACAGGCTGCCAGACTGGAGGTAGTGCTTCAATACTATGTCCCTGTAGGTCTCATCTATGTACCTTTCTGACTTCTTTATGTCCTCCAAGTCTGCTACTCTAACCTCCAGAGATCAGACTCGCTCCCTCAGGGCAAAGAGCTCCTTGTACCTAGTGCACACAAAAGACTCCTCACCAACTGGGAGAAATCATACACGTGGCACGCAATGCAAAGACTGGATACCCCCATCTCACTGCTGAACTGCTGTCTGCATCTTAGTTTGAAAGTTTTGTTTAGCTATTTAAGCTGTTTGAAGTTACTAGGGATACTTGTACTAATACAGCTATACCAAATACATTTAAGGGATTTTGTTCACCTCAAGAGTAATTACTTTGAGGGCCTTAATGCATCTATTCTTAGTGAGGATAACCAGTTGAACTTGAAAGTGAATTTGAATACCCCTCCCCCTTTAATAGGTCTAAGAATATATGAAGCTAAGATTATACCTGGGGTGGGTGGGAGTCAGGGTGGATGGAAGGGACTGAACACTTAGTTGCTACACAGGTCCCAGACCTGTGCTTCTAAGAAATCTGTGAAGAACTTTCTGGGTGATTCACACAGCCCTTGCTTTGATAAGAGGGAGCCTTTCAAATGCCCCTTTGATCTGTCACTTGGCTTTAACACATATTTAAAACAATTTCACAGGTCTCTTGCCCCCCTATCTAGAAGCCCTTTTTGTAAAGGATTCTAGAAACAATTTATTCCTTTCTGCTCAAAGAATATTGACCATATTTTTCCTTTTATGCTAAGTTATACTCTGATTTGATTTAAATTAAAGCTCTCTGCTGATACTAGGCCCTGACTGAGTTTTAAACTTAAACTAGAAGCTCTCTGCTGAGTTTAAATGTAAAATAAAAGCTCTCTGCTGAGTTCTAAAATGTAAATGAAAAGCTCTTTGCTGATATTATGCCCTGACTGAGTACTAAATCTAAACTAAAATCTCTCTGCTGGGTTTTTTTTACCATTTAACTTTTTATTAAGTATTTAAATGAACATTTACAAATATCTACAATCTTCACTTAACATTTACATATGTTAACATATGTATATTCTCCCACTTCCATTTCCCCCTTCCCTCCCCTGCTCGTCTTCCATCCGATCATTCCCCGCTCATCCATATCTGAGTTAGTATCCTCCATCCTTTCACCCAATCCCCATATAGCCTTCCTATTAAATTGTATTTAAAGTTCCTATCGGTTTGTTCTACATTCCTCTCCCTCTCTCATACTTCCAATTTTCCAACCACTTACGCACTCTCTTCTGTTGTTTCTCAGCATTCCCCCCTGTCCCCCGCCGCATCTCCGTCAATCTATGCATCAGCCACACCTCAGCCACTCTTCTCACAAATCCTGCCGGTCGTGGTGTGGTCTCCCCCTGCCAGTGCTGTGCTATTTCACTTCTAGCAGCAACTATACAGTGGTGTAGCACTCCCTTCTTTGGAATATCCTCCTCTAATTGATGTAATAAACAAATCTCTGGCTTCCTTTGCATTCGATATCCTGTAATGTTATAAATCATTTCCAAAATCTTAATCCAATAAGTTTGTATCCACTTACACGTCCACCACATATGCATCCAATCTCCTCTCGCATGACATCCCCTCCAACATTGATCATTAAGTCTCCATCCAGCTCTTTTTTTACTGGAGTCAATTACCAGTGGAACAATATTTTATAAGCATTCTCTTTTACCTTTATGGCAATGGATATACTTGCCTCTGTCTGGATAATCTTGTCCCATTCCTCCTCAGTCCAACTCACCCCCAAATCTTCTTCCCATTTTATCATATATCCCAATTTGCTATTCCCACCCTCCATTAAGCCTTTATACATTCTGGACAAAGCACCTTTTTGCCCTAAAAGTCCTGTACACAGCACTTCAAACCACCCCCTGTTTTCCCAGAGATCCTGCCACACCTTTGGTTGCCTCAAAAAGTGGATCACGGGGGGCGGAGCCCGATGTCCAGCGGGATGGTCGCATAATGCTGAGGCTCCCGAGAGGCCTACTCAGAATCCTGAATTAACACCGGACATACTTGAATTTCTGCTCTGATCTTGCCGGGGCACATTGGTGAGATGGCGGGGACCAAACCCACGCGCCTGGAATTTGGATCTCCAGCGGCTTCTCACGGTAAACGCTCCAAAACTGAACCCCCGTCCCCGCAGAAGGGGCTGGCTTTGCGCGAGGGCCCCGAAATGCAGCAGGAAATCCTCGCAGAAATTAGAGGGGTTAAGGACCTCGTGCAGTCAAACGGTGAAGCACTTCGAGCGCTGAGGGAAGATCTTGGTGTACTGCAAGGTAGGCTGGAGGGGCTCTCTTCGCGTCAGGACAAAATGGAGAGTATATTAGACTCCCATGCGGTCCGGCTGTCCAAACTCGACAAAGTTGAACGTCAGGTGCGGGCCTTGCAGAAAGAAGTGGAAGATGGCAATAATAGAGCGCGCCGCAACAATCTACGACTCGTGGGCATACCGGAGGGAGTGGAATTGGGAGACATGAAGGAGTTTTTAGGTAAAATCCTCCCTTCCCTGCTCCAAATCACCTTTACCAAAGAATTGGAGATCGATCGCGCTCATCGTGTACCCACAAACATAACGCTCAACAGGAAGACCCCGCGGCCTATCATCTTTCGACTTTTGAGATATCAACATGTGGAACAAATTCTCAGTGCCTCCCGGGCAAAGGGCCATATGGAGTTTGAGAGCCACAAGGTCTCCTTCTATCCTGACTTGGCTAAACCCACGGTCGACCGCCGAAAGCGCTTTCTGGAATTTCGGCCGAGGCTTCAACAACTACAAGCACGCTATGGCCTGATGTACCCGGCCAAGCTCCGAGTCACGCTTCACAATCAGACAAGAACATTCGAGGACCCTGATCTACTAGCGGAGTTTTTGGACTCTAAAGAAGCCGACTTGATGCGCTGACTTCCAGAATATTCCTACCAGTACTCTCCTATCTGCTGTGCCTGCCATATTGGATTTACCGCGGCTCAGCGAAGAGTCTGTCGAGGGCGGTTTGTTGCCTTATTTTGAAGATATCTGGGACCCGACTCCATCTACCCATAGTAGCCTCGACGAGTATCAGAGACAGTGTTACTTATGGACTCTGGTGTTTCTTTTCTTTTACTATGTCTCTATCTTCCTCTCTAGGGCCTCCTCCCGCAGACATCTGGTCGCCATATTCATTGGGGGTTTTGCTTCTTCTCTAAGTTACTTTGGTACATACTTTTCAATTTGGGTGTATTGGCCAGCATACTTGGTGCTTATGTCATTATTGTACAGATTCTGATTATGTTGTAAGTTTTCAAGCGCTCTTACCTAAAATGTCTGTTATCGATTGATGGCACCATGTAAGATTTTCTCATTGAACGTACAATGAATCAATAATCCGATAAAACGGAGGAAAATCCTAAGTTATTTAAGTCATGACGCTGCGGACCTGATTTTCCTCCAAGAAACACATTTCAATTCGAAGGAAACTCTCAAACTCAATATTAAACCTTACATGGTGGCCGCCTATTCCCCAGCCGTTTCTAGGGAATGTGGGGTTGCCATATTGGATAGGAACTCTCTGCATGCTACTATTATTGCGACTTGCTCAGATACAGCGGTTAGATGGTCCCGAGTTCACCTCAAGATAGGTAACTTTAAAGTTACATGTATATGCCTTTATGCTCCTAATGTAGATGACCCTGCCCTTTTGCTACTATTGCTCAGGCCTCTGCTAATACTTCATTGATATTGGGGGGGATTTCAATTTAGTTCTTGATCCCCTGATTGACAAATAGCCGCCTAGGACAAGTGGTCCCCCCAAGAGTCACATCGCGCTAATCTCTGTGAACACAGATATTGTTCTAGTCGATCTATGGAGGTTACTACACCCCAATGAGCTTGACTTTACCTTCTTCACTTCCCCTCACAAATCCTAGTTTTGCATCGATTTCTTTCTGATATCAAAACTGTTGGTTCCTCAGGTGGACGCTGCAAAGATTCACTCTCAGCATATTTCAGATCATGCTGCTATTTCTTTTCAATAACATACTACTGCACTTCAAGGGAATCCGGGGGCCTGGTTCTTTGATAGAGCCCTATTAATTCAGCCAGAGTCCCGGTTAGAAATTCGAGCAGCCATGAATGATTACTTCCAGACCCTGGTACTCCAGGGGGATCTGGACACCCCAACAGCTCTTCTCTGCAGCTCGTTGGAAAACCTTTTCTGATTTATACAGGGAATTTGCACTACCAGCGAAACATTACTTTCAATTGATGCAGCTTCCATGCTGCCTCAAAAGTGCTCCAATCATGCCGCCCTCTGTCCCTACTAAGGATGGGCTATTAGAACTAATTCACTCTATTAGTAGAACACATGGGGTAGCCTCTAACTTTTATAACTATTATGTCAGGGTACAGATACTGTCACTTGTAGAGTCCAACAAGCCTGGGATCGCTAACCGCAAACCACTTTAACCCCTGTGCATTAGAGCGTTTTCTGGAGCAAAATAGTGCGGGTTTCCCGGTCTGCCTCAGTTACCCCAACTCTCTTCCTTTTTGCACATAGATGTTCTTATATTCCAGAAAATAGCCAAATGGAACACAACTGCCAGGGATCAGTGTAGGTCTTGCCATACTGATGTAGGACCCTCGCTCATGTTCTTTATGAATGTCCTTAACTACAGGTTTACTGGGGGCGGGTCTGGGGTCGTATTCCATTTACCTTACACCTTCACGAGCCTCTTTCTTGGAAGACTGTGGGACTCCGCTCAGTGACGGATGTCCCCTCTCTTCCTAAGAAGGGTCGCTTTCTCCTGATTTCATGCTGGGTATAGCCATATGTTTAATCACGAGGACTTGGAAGGATAGCTCTCGACTTACTGTCAATGAATAGTGGAACCTTGTCTGCTTATATAGTAAATATGAGCAGATATCTCGGAGAGCTATTTTCCATACCCAAATTTATTCTCGCTTGTCTAAATGGCAGATGCTCAAAGATCATGTACTATCTGCTCATTGCTTCGACATGTCTGTTTAATGTACACTCATCATGTTTCAGATCGCTGTTAGGTTTTGTAACATAATAATGTCAGTACACGCCCGCTTCGAGAATGATTCAGTTTCCTAGAGAAGAAGCAGGGGGGAGGGGGGTGGCAGGGGTATACTTTGGTGTATGTATCATATTCCATGTATGTATTTGTCTTTTAGCTGTATGTCTTCCTTTCCTTTGTTGTTGTAAAACGAAAATAAAGAATTTAAAAAAAAAAAAAAGTGGATCACTTGTAGATATGCATAGAAATCCCTATCCCCCAATCTATATAAATCCTTAATACTTTCAAATTCAAAAATGCCCTCCTTACTTGCTATTTGTGAGATATATATTAGCCCCGCCTGAGCCCATCTATGCACAGTGTGCATCTCTGGTCCTTGTCCGCTTTCAAAACATGCCTCCAAAGGCATGCCCTGTGTGTACCTTTTGTTTTGTATTAATCATTTTCTATTTTGTTTCCATACTTGTAAACTATGCGCTATTAGAGGATTTTGATTTTTAGTTTCAAAACTAAGACTTCCTCTCCAAACTATTTTGGTCAGACTTTCTCCCCTTAAAAAAACTTCCTCCATTTGAACCCATTGTTTCTGTGTTCCTCGATGCCACTCATGGATTGTTTTTAATTGTGCTGCCTCATAATATTTCCTAAAGTTAGGCAATCCTAACCCTCCCTCTCCTTTAGCTTTTTGCAATACGCCATAGCTACTCTCCCCCATCTATTTTGCCAAATGAAACGGTTAACAAATCTTTGTAACCTTTTTAGCTGGCTAGGTGGTATTTTAATTGGTAACGTCTGGAATAGAAATAAAAATCTTGGTAAGAGAATCGTCTTTATGATAGCAATCCGTCCGAACCATGACAGATATCCCCGCCCCACCGATCCAACCAGCTTTCTACCTGCCCAAATATTTTCTGATAATTCAACTTAAATAATGCTTCTATCTTATTACTAATGTGAATGCCCAGGTATCTAATACTCTCTTTTGCCCATTTAAATTGATATTTCTCTTGTAGCCTGTCCTGTGTGTCTCCATGCATAGTCAAATTTAAGATTTCTGATTTGATCCAATTAATAGTGAAACCCGAGAATTTGCCAAATTCTTCCAATTCCCACATTAAAATTGGAATTGAAACGTGAGGCCTGCCTACACTTAAGATTATATCATCTGCAAATAACGAGATTTTGTATTCACTCCGTCCTAATTTTATTCCCTTAACATCCTCCCTCTCTCTCACTCTTGCCGCAAATGGTTCCAGTGAAATGGCAAAAAGTAGCGGGGATAATGGACAACCCTGTCTCGTTCCTCTCCCTTGCCTGAAAAATTCCGTATAAGCACCATTAACTCTTACACATGCTTTCGGATTGCGGTATAACACCTTTGTCCAGCTTAGAAATTTTTCCTCCAAGCCCATTATTTCTATTATGTCGAAGAGGAATGGCCAAGATACCTGATCAAAAGCTTTTTCTGCATCTTCTGGGTTTTAAACTTAAACTGAAAGCTCTCTGCTGGGTTCTGAATTTAAACTGAAAGCCCTCTACTGGGTTTTAAATTCAAATCGAAAGCTCTCTGTTGGGTTCTGAAAGCTCTCTGCTAGGTTATAAATTTAAACTGAAAGTTCTCTGCTAAGTTTTATACTTAAACTAAAAGCTACTTGCTGAGTTTTAAATTTAAACTTAAAGTTCTTTGCTGATACTAGGCCCTGACTAAGTTAAATGTTTAGTAGTAGCAGTAGTGGTCGATTTCAATGTGTGGAATAGGAGATTACAAATATAGCATCACACTGCTTTGTAAGGGTGTGCACAGCCATAAAAAGGTTCAGTTTGTGCTCCTTTAAAACAAATTTTTCCTGATTTTCAAGCATTTGTCGTGTCCTTTAATCTATACGTCTTTTAGGTGCACATTATAAAAGGTATTTTAGAAAGCACATCCAAGTCAAATCCAGGAAGTCAAGGCAGAAAGTGCAGAAAAACTCCAGGGATGTCTATGGTGCCAGCTGATTTTCATGTCATACATGTTCCCCATGTGGACGTCCATGCTGGCGGCCACATAGACATTCCCCATAAGAAACCATTAAGTGAAAAAACATAGTGCACTGTAGTAAAAGGATGCCTAAATCATAACTCCACCATTGCTCTATCCTAGAACACACCTGCATGCAGGTGATATAAAAGTGCATGCTTTTTTGCCACAGTGTGTACTGTTATACATGCAACCCCTGGGGTAATTTTCAAAAACAGAAGTTTACATTGGGAAAAGATTATAAAATTATTTCCCATATGCTTTTGAAGATTGATATCATCCTTGTTTTAGTACTTACACCATTGACTCTTTTGTTATTTATTTATTTATTTAATTAACTATTTCTATAGGTAGTCTTGACGGACTGGAAAGGGGGGCTGTTACTTCTGGAGAGAAATCTGAAATTGTGAGTATATACTTCTGGGAATTTTTCTGAAAGGAATTGTTTTTCTTTTAAAGCTAATTAATCTGTGAACCCACTATTTTTTTTGTTAAATCAGTCAGGGCCTAGTAGCAACAGTTTAAGATTCAATTTAACAACACAGAAGAGAACTTTCTGGTTACCTTTCATACCCAGTAGACAGCTGTAGTTTAAATTTCATAGTCACTCAGGGCCTAGCATCAGCAAAGTACTTTTTTCGTTTCAAATTAAAACACAGAAGAGAGCTTTCTGGTTAAATTTAGAATCCAGCAGAGAGCTTGTAGTTTAAATTTCATAATAGGTTAGAGCCTAGTAGCAGCAAAGAGCTATAATTTAAATCAAATCAGAATATAGCTTAGCACAAGAGGCAAAACAAGGTCAATTCTCCTTGAGCAGCATATAAAGTCTTCTAGAGACCTTTACAAAGAGGCCTTCTACCTAGTGGGCAAGCAACCTGTGAAGCTTTTTCAATAGGTGTTAACACCAGCTGGCAGTTCAAAAGGCCATTTTGAAAGACTCCTTCTATCCAAGCAAGGACTGTTAATTACCCAGGAAGTAGGTCACTGCTTACATCATCAGCACAAGCATAAATAGCTCAACCAGAGCTCTGTGACCCTGTCTTGACGGACTGGAAAGGGGGGCTGTTACTTCTGGAGAGAAATCTGAAATTGTGAGTATATACTTCTGGGAATTTTTCTGAAAGGAATTGTTTTTCTTTTAAAGCTAATTAATCTGTGAACCCACTATTTTTTTTGTTAAATCAGTCAGGGCCTAGTAGCAACAGTTTAAGATTCAATTTAACAACACAGAAGAGAACTTTCTGGTTACCTTTCATACCCAGTAGACAGCTGTAGTTTAAATTTCATAGTCACTCAGGGCCTAGCATCAGCAAAGTACTTTTTAGTTTCAAATTAAAACACAGAAGAGAGCTTTCTGGTTAAATTTAGAATCCAGCAGAGAGCTTGTAGTTTAAATTTCATAATAGGTTAGAGCCTAGTAGCAGCAAAGAGCTATAATTTAAATCAAATCAGAATATAGCTTAGCACAAGAGGCAAAACAAGGTCAATTCTCCTTGAGCAGCATATAAAGTCTTCTAGAGACCTTTACAAAGAGGCCTTCTACCTAGTGGGCAAGCAACCTGTGAAGCTTTTTCAATAGGTGTTAACACCAGCTGGCAGTTCAAAAGGCCATTTTGAAAGACTCCTTCTATCCAAGCAAGGACTGTTAATTACCCAGGAAGTAGGTCACTGCTTACATCATCAGCACAAGCATAAATAGCTCAACCAGAGCTCTGTGACCCTGTCTTGACGGACTGGAAAGGGGGGCTGTTACTTCTGGAGAGAAATCTGAAATTGTGAGTATATACTTCTGGGAATTTTTCTGAAAGGAATTGTTTTTCTTTTAAAGCTAATTAATCTGTGAACCCACTATTTTTTTTGTTAAATCAGTCAGGGCCTAGTAGCAACAGTTTAAGATTCAATTTAACAACACAGAAGAGAACTTTCTGGTTACCTTTCATACCCAGTAGACAGCTGTAGTTTAAATTTCATAGTCACTCAGGGCCTAGCATCAGCAAAGTACTTTTTTCGTTTCAAATTAAAACACAGAAGAGAGCTTTCTGGTTAAATTTAGAATCCAGCAGAGAGCTTGTAGTTTAAATTTCATAATAGGTTAGAGCCTAGTAGCAGCAAAGAGCTATAATTTAAATCAAATCAGAATATAGCTTAGCACAAGAGGCAAAACAAGGTCAATTCTCCTTGAGCAGCATATAAAGTCTTCTAGAGACCTTTACAAAGAGGCCTTCTACCTAGTGGGCAAGCAACCTGTGAAGCTTTTTCAATAGGTGTTAACACCAGCTGGCAGTTCAAAAGGCCATTTTGAAAGACTCCTTCTATCCAAGCAAGGACTGTTAATTACCCAGGAAGTAGGTCACTGCTTACATCATCAGCACAAGCATAAATAGCTCAACCAGAGCTCTGTGACCCTGTCTTGACGGACTGGAAAGGGGGGCTGTTACTTCTGGAGAGAAATCTGAAATTGTGAGTATATACTTCTGGGAATTTTTCTGAAAGGAATTGTTTTTCTTTTAAAGCTAATTAATCTGTGAACCCACTATTTTTTTTGTTAAATCAGTCAGGGCCTAGTAGCAACAGTTTAAGATTCAATTTAACAACACAGAAGAGAACTTTCTGGTTACCTTTCATACCCAGTAGACAGCTGTAGTTTAAATTTCATAGTCACTCAGGGCCTAGCATCAGCAAAGTACTTTTTAGTTTCAAATTAAAACACAGAAGAGAGCTTTCTGGTTAAATTTAGAATCCAGCAGAGAGCTTGTAGTTTAAATTTCATAATAGGTTAGAGCCTAGTAGCAGCAAAGAGCTATAATTTAAATCAAATCAGAATATAGTTTTCCTCAGCAGCACAGGACAAGGTACTGTGTAGCAGCCCTTTTTTAATAAGTGTTATATCCCTCCCTCCCTCCCCACACCCACCCTCCCCTGGGAAAATCACAGCTTTATAGGTACTTGCACAACTTAAAAGACAGGAGGTGCTCTCAGGTGAAGCTCATTACCCAAATCAGTCATACACCAAGGACCTGAGATTAATTAAGCTTCAGGTGAACAAGGTATATTAAACTTCTTAGGTACAGTTTTAGTGGTATAAATATCCATTGCACCCTTTAGTACATATAGAACTTAAAGATCTAAACACAAACTTAAAACTAAGATGCAGACAGCAGTCCAGCAGCGGGATGTGGGCTTTCCAGTCTTTTGCATTGAGTGTCACATGTATGATTTTCTCCCAGCTGGTGAGAGGTCTTACGTGTGCACTAGGTGCAAGGAGCTCTCTGCTCTCAGGGAACAAGTCCGTTCTCTAGAGGCTAGAGTAGCAGACTTGGAAAACATAAGACAGACAGAGAGGTACATAGACGAGACCTACAGGGATATAGTCCTGAAGTCCCACCTCCAGTCTGGCAGCATCCCTGTTGCCATGGAGGAGAGAGGTCACGTGACAGGAGAGCATCACCCTGGTGTGGCAGGAAGTGATCCTGTAACTAGGACCTGTCCTCCAGGTGATGTAAACCCCTCTCGCACCGAGGAGGTTTCTCCAGGGCCAAGTGCCCATGCGGGAAGGGTTAGGACAGCAGTTATAGTTGGTGATTCGATCATTAGGCATGTAGATAGCTGGGTGGCTGGTGGACGTGAGGATCGCCTGGTAACATGCCTGCCTGGTGCGAAGGTAGCGGACCTCACACGCCACCTAGATAAGGTCTTAGATAGTGCTGGGGAGGAGTCTGCTGTCTTGGTACATGTTGGTACCAATGACATAGGAAAATGTGGTAGGGAGGTTCTGGAAGCTAAATTTAGGCTTTTAGGTAGGAAGTTGAAATCCAGAACTTCCAGGGTAGCGTTCTCCGAAATGCTTCCCATTCCACGTGCAGGACCCAATAGGCAGGCAGAGCTCCGGAGTCTCAATGCGTGGATGAGACAATGGTGCAGAGATGAGGGGTTCGGATTTGTTAGGAACTGGGGAACATTCTGGGGAAAGGAGGGGCTCTTCCGAAGGGATGGGCTTCACCTTAACCGGGATGGAACCAGGCTGCTGGCATTAACCTTTAAAAAGGAGATAGAGCAGCTTTTAAACTAGATAATAGGGGAAAGCCGACAGTCGCCCAAGAGCGCATGGTTCGGAAGAATGTATCCTTGAAGGATACTACAAAAAGCAGAGAGGTTCCAAAAAAGAGTAAAGTAGCCCAAATGCCCTCGAGTATGGAGAAGACAGAACTTAAAGATCCCAAATTACCCATGTCTACCAATAGCCAAATTAATATGAATAAAATACAGTCTCTAAAATGCTTGTATGCAAATGCTAGAAGTCTACAAAACAAGATGGGAGAGTTAGAATATATAGCACTAAACGAGAGGTTAGATATGATTGGAATATCAGAGACATGGTGGAAGGAGGACAACCAGTGGGACACTGTGATACCTGGGTACAAACTATATCGAAATGATAGAGCTGATCAAATTGGTGGAGGGGTTGCGCTCTATGTTAGAGAGGGCATTGAGTCAGAAAGGATTAAAGTTTTGCAAGAAACAAAATTTGCTGTAGAATCTCTATGGATTGAAATTCCATGTAAAAAGGGGAAGGCGATGGCAGTGGGGGTGTACTATCGTCCGCCTGGCCAGAATGAACAAATGGATGATGAAATGCTCAAAGAAATCAAGGAAGCTAGCAAAAGTTACAGTGCAGTAATAATAATGGGTGATTTCAATTACCCCGGCATCGACTGGGTCAGTGTCACAACAGGACATGCTAGGGAGATAAAGTTCCTAGATGAAATAAATGACTGCTTCTTGGAGCAGCTGGTTCATGAACCGACCAGAGGGGAAGCAATATTAGACCTAGTCCTTAGT
This sequence comes from Ichthyophis bannanicus, assembly GCA_033557465.1. Taxonomy (NCBI): domain Eukaryota; kingdom Metazoa; phylum Chordata; class Amphibia; order Gymnophiona; family Ichthyophiidae; genus Ichthyophis; species Ichthyophis bannanicus. The sequence goes on from CM066031.1 coordinate 929,333,290, forward strand.
GGAACACCAGATGTAGTGCAAGAGATAAGGGTGTTGGGGCCACTTGGCAATAGTGATCATAGCATGATCGCCTTTGATTTAATTAGTGGAGGAGGGATAGTAAGGAAATCCACAGTACTACCCCTTAACTTTCGAAAGGGAGACTATGATAGAATGAGGAAAACAGTTAAGAAAAAACTAAAAGGAGCAGTTGCAAAGGTTAAAGACGTACATCAAGCTTGGGTGTTGTTGAAAAATACTATCTTGGAAGCCCAGACCAGCTGTATTCCACGCTTTAAGAAAAGTGGAAGGAAGTCCAAAAAATTGCCAGCATGGTTTAAAGCTGAGGTCAGAGAGGCTGTTGTTGCCAAAAAAGCATCTTTCAAGAAATGGAAAAAAGAGCCAAATGATGAAACCTGGAAACAGCACAAGCACTGGCAAGTCAAATGCAAGGCATTGATAAGGCAGGCAAAGAGAGAATTTGAGAAGAAGCTTGCTGCGGAAGCAAAAACGCGAAATAAAGACCTTTTCAAGTACATTCGTAGCAAAAAACCCGTGAGAGAGTCAGTTGGTCCATTAGATGATAAAGGGGTTAAAGGAGCACTAAGAGGCGACAAGGCGATAGCGGAGAGACTGAATGAATTCTTTGCTTCGGTCTTTACTGAGGAAGATGTAGGGATGTTACCCACGACTGAAGTGGTATTTAAAGGTGTGGAAGAATTGAAGGAAATATCGATACATCGGGAAGATGTCCTACAACTATTAGATAAACTGAAGAGTAGCAAATCACCTGGGCCGGATGGTATACATCCAAGGGTGTTGAAAGAACTGAAATTTGAGATTGCAGACCTGCTATCAGTAATCTGTGAACTATCATTAAAATCATCTCTAATACCTGAGGATTGGAGGATCGCCAATGTAACACCAATTTTTAAAAAGGGTTCGAGGGGTGATCCGGGAAACTACAGACCGGTGAGCCTGACATCAGTACCGGGAAAAATGGTAGAAACCATCATAAAGAATAAAATTACTCAGCATATAGATAGTCATGACCTAATGGGAGACAGCCAACATGGCTTTAGACAAGGAAGATCTTGTCTTACTAATCTGTTATGTTTTTTTGAAGGAGTGAATAAACAGGTGGACAAAGGTGAGTCGGTTGATATTGTGTATCTGGACTTTCAGAAAGCCTTTGACAAGGTCCCTCATGAGAGACTTTTGGCAAAACTAAAGAGTCATGGGATAGGAGGCAGTGTACTACTGTGGATCAGGAACTGGTTAAAAGATAGAAAGCAGAGAGAGTAGGGCTAAATGGCCAATTTTCCCAATGGAGAAAGGTGAATAGTGGTGTACCCCAGGGATCTGTGCTGGGTCCGCTGCTTTTTGACATATTCATAAATGACCTGGAAAGTGGAATAACGAGTGAGGTTATCAAATTTGCTGATGACACAAAACTATTTAAAGTTGTTAAAACCCAGGAGGATTGTGGAAAATTGCAAGAGGATCTTGATAAATTGGAAGACTGGGCATCAAAATGGCAGATGAAATTTAATGTGGAGAAGTGCAAGGTTATGCACCTAGGGAAGAACAACCCAAACTATGGTTACACGATGCAAGGTTCCACATTAGGAACCACCACCCAAGAAAAAGATTTAGGCGTCCTTGTGGATACCATGTTAAAACCCTCGGCCCAGTGTGCAGCGGCGGCCAAGAGAGCAAATAGAATGCTAGGTATGATAAGGAAAGGAATGGAAAATAAAACAAAAGATATTATAATGCCTCTATATCGTTCCATGGTGAGACCGCACCTTGAATATTGTGTGCAATTCTGGTCGCCGTATCTTAAAAAGGATATAGCGATTTTAGAAAAGGTTCAGAGAAGAGCCACCAAAATGGTAAAGGGGATGGAAGGCTACTCCTATGAAGAAAGGCTAAAAAGGTTGGGGCTCTTTAACCTGGAAAAGAGACGGCTGAGGGGAGATATGATAGAAGTCTATAAATTAATGAACGGAGTGGAACGGGTAAACGTAGATCGATTGTTTACCTTATCAGAATATAGAAAGACTAGGGGACATGCAATGAAGCTACAGGGTAAACTATTTAAGACTAATAAAAGAAAATATTTTTTCACTCAACGTGTAATCAAACTCTGGAATTTGTTACCGGAGGATGTAGTAAAGGCTGTTAGTGTAGCTGGGTTTAAAAAAGGTTTGGACAAGTTCCTGGAGGAAAGGTCCATAAACCATTATTAAGAAGGGACCCAGGATATCAATGCTTGAACCAATACAAGCATTGTGGAACCTGTGTCCCTTGGGGAAACTGCTAGGTACGTATGACCTAGATTGGCCACTGTTGGAAACAGAATACTGGGCTTGATGGACCTTGGTCTGACCCAGTATGGCATATCTTATGTTCTTATGTTCTTATGTTTATCTTAGAGTCAAAGTGGTTGACAGAAGAACTAGAATTTTAGGGTCCGCTCGCCCCTAACCCCTGATATTCTATGCCATGACAATGGCATTGAATATCCAGTTTTGGTGCCAAACAGACACTGCCATAGAGCCTAACCGGGTAGCAGTGATATTAGACTACTATCCAGTTAGTATCTGCGGCCAGAACTAGGCAGGTCAAAAGTTGTTGCACAACAGAAAACAGTTCAACTGGCCTAGAAATTGTTTTCTGTATTTTACTGGACAAAAGTTGTATTTTACTGGACAAAAGTTGTTTATAACTCTTCATTCCCTCCATTTTTGCTACTTCTCTCTAATCTACATAGATGCATCTTTAGCCTTCCTATCTCTTTAATGTAATAAGAAGTATAACAAGATGTTTTCAGCTCTTCACTCTCCTCACCAACATCATACTACTAAATTTGGTAACCTCTGAATCCCATCTATCAAAAATTTGATATCCTGTCGTGTCACAGCCAGCCATTTATGGGGGTAATTTTATATGTGGGCACATACTTGTAACAAGCAGTATGCATCTAAATGGGGGTTACTTTAGTCATTAACACATGTATGTAGCCACATATGTGTAGGAATGGCCTTTAATAAGATAATGAGCAGCGCAAAATCATATGCGTTGCTTGATAGTATGTACGTTGCCAGTGGGTGTTTGCATGGGTGGAGTTGGAGAAGAGCATGGGCAGAGCACAGAAGTATACGCATATATCATAAAATACTATAATTTATGTGTGTTCTTGTTAAAATCTAGGTGCAGGCCTTTAATATCCACACATTGACTTAAGGCACAATTTCTGCCACTTAAGAGCATGTCTACTAAACTGTTTGGCAGTTACAGTAGTGCGTTAGCTGCCAAAACCACATGGAAGGGAAAAAGCCCCAATAGTATCTGCAGAGGGCATTCCCAGGTAGATCCTGCAGATACAGGGATGGTTCTTGCTTTTTTGTGGAGACCCTGCATTACCTGCCTAGGTAGGTTTTGCGTGAAAAATCACACATTGTCTGCAGATGGAGATACCTTGGGTCTCTGTGGTAAATCTATGGGGAGGATTTATACTTTATACTTTATTTGCAGATTTTGATATACCGCCCAGGGCAAGCCATCAGGGCGGTGTACAATAATACAATAAAATGGCTACAAGGACACAGAGAGGAAAAGAACGCCAATGGAGGACAGGAAAGAAGAGAGAGAAAGAGGGAATAGTTAGGAGAGAGAGTGTTCCAAGAATGGGGGTGGCTAAGTGACCGATGAGGGGGGGAGGGGTCAGACGAAGGGAGACCAGAGCCATCAGTGGGAGGAGGGAGGTCAAAAACCTGGCAGAAAAGGTGCGTTTTAAGGAGGGCTTTAAAGCGAAGGAAGGAAAGTTCAGTGCGGAGAGAATGGGGGAGCGAGTTCCATAAAGCAGGACCAAGAAAGAAAAAGGCAGAGTGACGGGTACTTTCAAGATGGGCCTGGGAGGGAGAGGGATGGAAAAGACGGTTACCATGCGTGAAACAGAGGAGACGAGGAACGGGTTGGAGGTGAATGGTGTCGGCCAGGTATTGTGGGGTGCTGGTGAAGAGGACCTTATGCGTGATAGTGAGGAGTTTATAGATGAACCGGACTTTGATTGGAAGCCAATGAAGAGAAAGAAGAGAAGGAGTGATGTGAGCGGAGACAGGGGAAAAAGTAATTAGGCGGGCAGCGGTGTTCTGAACTAACTGGAGACGGCATAACTGGTGACAGGAGAGGCCCGCAAAGATAGAGTTGCAGTAGTCCAAGCGAGTGATTACAAGGGACATAACAAGAGTAGTGACGGCAGAAGATGAAAGAAAAGGACGGATTGATCTGATTCGGCAGAGGTGAAAGAAACAAGAGCGCACAACGGAGGAAATGTGCTGGTGGAAGGAAAGAGAAGAATCTAAAGTGACACCCAAGTAGCGGAGGGAAGAGACCAAGGGGATGGGAAGGGAGGACATGGTGGGAGACAGGTTAGGGGGAGGGTTACGGAAGGAGAACCAGATGGCTGAGGACTTGGATGGGTTAACATGCAGGAAATTCTGAGTGAACCAGGAGGTGATGAGGTCAAGGCAGTTGTTAAGTGGGGTAAGGTCAAGCGTCAAGGGGGAGACATGGTAGACCAGTAAAATATCGTCAGCATAGATGTAGGAAGAAATACCGGTTTGCTGTATGAGCAGGGCGAGAGGAGCAAGAAAAATATTGAAAAGAAGGGGGGCAAGGATAGAGCCCTGGGGAACCCCACATTGTAACGGGAGGGATGGGAAGACATCAGGGCCCATGTGAACAGTGAAGAAACGGGAGGAAAGGAAAGACCGAAACCATCGCAGGACTGTACCGTAAATACCCAGGTCGGACAAACGTGATAGGAGTGTATGATGGTCAACAACATCAAAGGCAGCAGAGAGGTCCAGAGAGACAACAAGAGAAAGGTCATCATGGTCATGAGAGCGGTGTATCTCGGAGAGAAGTGCCAGAAGAATAGTCTCGGTGCTGTGGCCGGCGCAAAATCCTGATTGGTGGGGGTGGAGAGAAAATGTGGTATCAAGGTGGGCGGAAAGCTGGGAGAAAACCATTTTTTTGAGGACCTTAGAGAGAAACGAGAGATTGGCAACTGGATGCCAGTTACCAGGGACAGTTGGGTCTAGGGTGAGTTTTTTAAGGAGGGGCCGAATTATAGCGTGTTTCCATCTAGAGGGAAAGCATCCAGTAGTGAGACTAGTGTTAAAAATGGAGAGAACATATGGAATAAGGTGAAGTGACGGGTTAAGAAGCCAGAAAGAAGGGAATGGGTCAAGAGGACAGGTAGTTTGATGGGAAGAAGTGATAGCCTTGATAAGTTCAGAAGAGGCAATGGGACTAAAGGTGCCCCAGGTATGGGGAAAAGTGCTGGATATGGGTGGAGAATCAAGGAGGGGGAAGACGGGGGGGGGGGGGGAATGGGTAAGGGGCAGGCCGGGAAGGACGAACGGAGAGAGGAGACCTTATCAGAGAAGAAGGAGGCAAGCGTGGTTGGGCTGGGGGCCAGAGAGGGAGAGGCAGAAGAAGGGGCAGTGGAGAGAGAGGAAAGGGACTTAAGAACTTGTAATAGTCGCCTGGAGGAGTTGGAGGAGGAGGTAATAAGATGTGAATAGTAAATTTTCTTAGCGGAAGAGATCATGGAGCGATAGTGGAGTTGGGCCTGGCGAAACGCTGAGATAGAGGAAGGGGAGGGCTTCCTCCGCCAGTGACGCTCAGCACGGCGAAGATGTGTGTGAAGTAGAGAGAGTCCGGGATGGTACCAGGGATGATGAGAGGAAGGGCAGAGAGTGACAGGACGCAGTGGAGCAAGAGTATCGAACACAGTAGAGAAGGTGGAAGTCCAGGAATCTACCTGCTGAACAACTGTGAAGGAGGTAAAGTCGGGAGGAAGAAGGGAATCGGCTGGGGGGAAACAGTCGAGAGTGCGGGGGGTGAGGTGACGCCTAAGAGTCTGTATGGAAATGTTTGTGGAAGCAGAAGAAGGGGAGACTGGTGAAGGAAGGGAAAGGGAAAACAGCAGACAGTAGAGATCGGACCAGGGAAGAGGAAGTGAGCGGATGTCGGAGGGCAAAGAGGGGGAGGAGGTGCTGATGAGGACAAGGTCCAGAGTGTGGCCGGGTATATGAGTTGGACAGGTTACGTGTTGGTAGCAACTGGGAACAGAGCTGTCAGTAGCTCTGTTCCCCGACTGCTACCATGTCCCCCTCCACAATCGCGATTGCACCTCCCCCCTCTATAATATTGTTGCTACGGAGGTGCTGTGATCAGTGGAGCCAACAATATCAAATAAAAACATGCTGGTCATCATGACGTGTTGCCCTCTAGCTTCACACTAGGAGGCAGTACCGTTAGATTACAGTTATCTTAGTTAGGGCCTTTGAGGAGAGTAGAGCGCTTCGGGTAGAGGATACAGTCAAGCCAGCAACCTAGTGTACCTCTGCCCAAGCTCCTGTGTCTCCAGTGTCGTTTTTAAACCCATCTGTGCTGTTTTTACCACATCCTTCAGCAATGAGTTTCAGAGCTGCCGTCAGAATGCAGGGAGGAAAAGTAGCCAGAGGGATGTCACAGCCTCCGCTGGATGGGGTCCACTTGTAAAACCTCCACCAGAGGGGGCTCAGCAATGTGCAGGGTGAAGAGATTCTACCTGTGAAAAAATGAATCACTCCTCTCACCCCACCAGGGAAGCTTGCTTTCCTCCACCAACTCGCCCATTTAAGACAGGGAATCCTCCTCTTCTCCCAAACACCCCCACAGGGGACAAGGATGGACTCTCCGAGAAAGAGGCAGGTGAAAATGACTGATGGAGCCATTCAACCTCTTGCTACCATAGGGCGGAGACCCCGAGGGCTTCAGGTCCCCCTGGAGGGTAGAACAGGGCCACAGACAGGAGGCTTGCCACGCAGCTATCAGAGATTGAAAACAGCCCGTGAGCTGTTTCAGGAGCTGCTGGTCAAAACTGGCTGAGAATGGGCCATGGAGCCCTGGACGACTCTCCGGGGCCTGCCAGCCAGAGGCCGCAGCCTCCTCCTCATGTTCCCCTTCCACCATCCAAGATGGCTGCCTTTCCTACTGGTGAGAAAATCGTGGGAGATATGGCAGAGGCAACAAAATCAGCAATGGACGACAGGCCCCTCCATGGGAGGTCCAGGCATTGCTGACAAAATGTGCCCTGAGGCTTTTGCATCTCACTAGGAGCAAACCGAGCCAGCTGCAGAGCTTACTCAGAGGGAATTGCAGGCAGCGCACTTCCATACACCTGGTATCATAGCTGAGTTCAGATGCAGTCAAGGAAAAAAAAGTGAAGAAAAAGCCCAACAAAAAAACAAAACCATGGCAAAAAATGAACTCCCAATTCTAAGGGAATCCCTGCACCCATTAGACCGAAAAGAGAAGCTGAGAAGGGCTTCCCCACCCACCCACACTTCACCTGGGAAACTCTGGTTGCCTCAGAGTTTTTCTTTTTTTTTAAAGTTTGAGGCTGCTTTGTTCAAGCAGCACAGAAAAAAGCCAATTAATGAAAGAGGCCAAAATAAAAGCAAAAACGAGCAGAACAAGTAAATAAAGGACAGTGAGGGGGAAGGGTGGCTTGGGCCCCTTGGGGTCTTCCTGCTCTCTCTCTCTGACCCACAAGTGCTGGAAACCACAGCTAACCACAGATAACACATGTTAAATGTAACCCCAATTGTGATGTGATGTAACCACTTTGATTGTAGGATAAGGTGGTATACAAATCTGTCGAAATAAATAAATAAATAAATAACAGCGTTGAACACAGGACAACTGGTGGCTCAAGGAATCAATGGGTGCACCCACTCTTATTTTGTTTCATACAGCCAGTTTTGAATGCCAGTAGCCTTTCCTCTTGAACTGAGCATAAAAAACAACAGAAAGGGCCACGTTTACTAAAGTGTGTTAGGGTTTTGCAGATATCACAAGTTTAGAGTAAAAAAATGCACAATATGTGCAATAGTAATGCACTACCCATTGAGGAAGTCTACAGCATGACCTCAGCAAATACTGATTTGGACACTAACACTAACAAATGCTAACAGCAATTGTGTTTAACATGGATGCACAATGCCACCCACTGAGGTGGCATTAAGTGCACAAACACTAACTGCAACAACAACGGCAAACATGCACTGTCAAGCCCCTCATTAACCGCACTGTGCAGATATGCCTGTTCTCTACCCTATCTGCCCATTTCCCTCTTTATCGCACACTAAGGGGTGCATTCCGATTGGCAAATAGCGCCTCTGTACATGCAAATCGCCCCTGAAGCATATTCTGCAGCCTGCGTGCCCTGTATTTACATAGCGTTGTGTGGAGTGCACTGTACATGGGTGGGAGGGGGCGGAGCAGAGGCAGAGTAAGGGAATGGCCAGGTGCTGGGATGTACCAAGTATGCAGGAACCCCCCTGGATGGGCAGCCTATACCTCCCTGATGGTGGTATAAGGGCTGTGCTGCTCAGTGTACCGGCGGAACCCCCCTGCCCCACATGGCAACGGATCTCTACAGCCCCTGGCACCATATCCTGGCCACAGGGACCCCCTGCTGAAGATCTGATGGTGGTGAGCAGGTACCGCTGTCAGGCCTGCTAATCTGCACCGGCAGGTGGATGTGTCAGTGCCATGGCGATAGGATGCCACTACACTAGTGCATTGTGGGATGGGGACGGGCCAATTTGGGTACATCTCCCGCTTCAGAATCAGATGAATGCATGGCCGTCTATCTCCCCAATTCCTCCATCACGGCTGTGTCTGGAACCCATGGTTGCGGAATCAGGTGTAATTCAGCCATGTCCTAGCTTTTTGCATGCCCAAGACCCAGGCGCATGGGGTTTGGAATCGACCCCTACGCGGATAGTGCTGAATTAACCTCGTGTTATCTGTTTAGTGTGCATGCTGCCTGTTAGAACAGTTCATTAGTGTGTGTAAATAGCTAGTGCAGCTTGTAAACATGCCCCTAGGTAAATTCAGGGATGAGATGTTAGAAAGTCGCCACATACTAGTGAAACTGAAAGGAAGTCACAGATAAATGAGGAGTCTGCTGAGATTAACTTCAGAGCTTAGCAGGACAAATCGCCATAATATTGCAAACACTGGGAGCATTAGTGAACATCTAACTAATTGAATGGTCTTCTAAGAAGCAAACCACAAGTGGAGACAAATGTAAGGGGTCTATGGACATGACCTGTCCCTTACTATTTATTATTTACTAAAGTGTGGCAATGGTTTTGCATCTCCCATGCGAGATATGTCGCATTGCCATATGGTAAGTGCAAAACCTGCAACTGGTAGTGGCCAGCATCTGTCCTGTAGATACCGCATAGGGCAATTCATTACTGCAGCGGCCCAGGTTCCCTGCATTGCAGGTAACGTGGTTCCTACTGTGCTGCCTGCCAATGCAGGGAATGTGGGCTAGAGCAAGGGAACAGGGAGAGGACAGAGCAAGTAGTTGCTCTGTCCTCCCCGATTGTAAGCAGTGGCATCAGACCCATCTACAGCTTCCCTTCAGACCCCCCCCAAAATTCAAGAATTATGCAAGTGCTGAGGATCAGAAGATCTGTAGTACCCTTGGAGGCCTCCCCATGCCCCTTCCTTCAGCACCCTACTTCCCCAACAGCACCCAACCATATATGTCTGGCTATCTTTCCACCCACCCCCAACCCATCAAGAATCTTCCAGGCTAGCCGGCCGAGCACTACCACACCTTACTGGGGCTTTCCTTGTGGTCCAGCAGTGTTCAGGGCAAGAGCAGTCCCCTTCCACTCCTGCTCCATCTCTGGTACTGTCCAATATGACACTGGTGACACGTTGCTGACCTCTAGTGGTAACAATGTATTACAACTAGGGGACAGCACCACAAGACTGGCGCCTTATTGGACAGTGTTGGAGACAGGGCAAGAGAGGTTGGGGATTGCTCCTGCCCTGAATATTGCTGGACCCTCAGGAAAGCCTCCGTAAGATCTGGAGAGGCTTTGGAAAGGTTCAGGGGGGCCTAACTGGCTAGCCTGGAAGATCACTGCCAAGTTGAGGGGGAGGCCAACCGGACCCATGTAGGTGGGTGCTGTCCAGAGGGGATTGGGTGCTGAAGCAGGGAGGTATGGGGGGGGGGGAGCACTACATCATTCTTGAATCGGTGGGGCTGAAGGAGGGATCCTGTGGGTCTGAGGCTGCCACTGCTGCTGTTGGCATTATCTGCAGTCACTCTAGGGCAATTATGACAGCCATTGCATAGCAATTGCTTACATGTTGGCTGCTTCCTATTGCCACACATTCCCTCTGCCCTGATTCTGCCTCTCCCCTCTTCTAACATGTGAAAGTAGATAGTGCGGAAAATCGATGCACTATCTGCATTTCCCCTGCATTACCTGTCAATGTAGCAAGATAGCACTGGCTAACTGTCGCATTAATAGCTAACATAATTTACCAAACAGACCCCTAAGTGTCATGAAAGAGGTGTGGTGATTTCTCAGTTACTCCTTTCGCATAGAAGGGAAACACTGAAAGGTCCCTGTTCATTTTTCTTTTTTTCTCCTCTAGCAAAGGTGGCTAGGGCTCCCAGGCCTTCATGGAGAGAGATGAATCTGGGGTCCAGAAGCATCCTTATTGTGAGAGATGATCCTTGCAAGCAGGGAGCAAGTGAGCTCCTTGTCTGCACTGGATTAAACCTTGTATAGGAAGTATGAATTGTCCTCAAGATATTTTTGGAAGAGTAGATCAACCTGAGATTATAAGTACTGTATGTTGGTAATAGCACTCTGGCACCCAGCCAGATCTCTGAACTGTGAGCTAGGATTATACAGGCAGCACCAATATTTGCAAAAGTTCAGCTGTAGGGATCAGGCAGTAATGATTCTTTTTGTTTTGTGTACAGAAGTTCTCACCTTGGTAGGTAATAATTGGATGCACGGCTTGATGGCACCTGGAGTCCTCTGGTGATGACAGTCCCAGCATCCCTTGTACTCCCTGAATTATGACCAGCACTGCAACCAGGCAGCTCTCTTTTATGGTGGTCATAACGACTTCTGCACTGATCACTATTCCTCTAACCTTCAACTGTTATGTTCATCTGTGGAAAGAACCTGGAAAACAGAAAGTGAGAAATTAGATTCCAGAGACCACATTCAACATTTATATCCTTATTTACTAGACCCCACTGGGAATAATGGGGCTCATGTTATTTAATGTGCATTAAATTGCATTAACTCACTAACATGGCTTAGTAAACGAGAGCCTTAATCTTCTTTAATTACTAAAATATATTTTGCATTTTTCTATATTGTTTAAAATATTCTTTGGTATTGAAGAGCCAAAATAAAGATCCTGAAAAGTCACAGCACTGTCTTCTGTATGACAGACTTCAGCAAAAATACCTCTCATTCAGTGAGGAATATCACATAAAACAAAAAAAAAACCCTCACATCAAAACCACTGTGAATTCACAATATTTAATCACACATTTTTGATGTTATGAAGGATCATCAGAATGGAGTAATTAATAAACACGCATTGGTTTCTTATTACATGTCCCTCCTTTCAGTCATCAGTACTAGACCTTGTGTGCCAGTCTCATATCCACTTAAGTGTAAACATGAATACTCTCATCAATGCTTATTTATTTCTAAGTGCTTTTCCTACTGTATAATCTTCAAACTATTTCTTCATAAGACCTACTGACACCATAAACACTAAGGGGTATGTTTACTAAACCGTCTTAAATGTTCCTGGCGCTAGTTGCAGCGATAATGTGAAGGATGCCATATAAGGAGTGGGTGTTCCGGTCTTAAGGTAGCAATTGCGGGTTATCGCGCGATAAAGTGCGCCGTGTCCATTACTGCGCGATAGAGGGAGCTGCATACGTTACCGCGTGTTAACCTTAACTTCGCGTGCTCACCTGCAATCATAACAATAGAAGTGTAGCACACTGGTTAATACAATGCCTGCTGAAACAGGGGTCATGAGTTCAATCCCCCAGTGGGCTTAATGAGTAAGGCTGTCTGAGGCATTACCCTTTACTTCAATCCCCCAGTGGGCTTAACAGATAGAAAAGGCAATGGCAAAAGCTAGAAGGATACTTGGGTGCATACGGAGAGGAATGGCTAGCAGAAAAAAGGAGGTGATAATGCCTCTGTATAAGTCTTTGGTGCGACCTCATTTGGAGTATAGTGTGCAATTCTGGAGACCGCACCTTCAAAAGGATGTGAACAGGATGGAGTCGGTGCAGAGGGTGGCTACTAAAATGTTTAGTGGGCTTCATTATAAAGCATATGAGGACAGACTTAAGGATCTTAATATGTACACCTTAGAGGAAAGGCGGGATAGAGGTGATATGATTGAGATGTTTAAATACCTCTGTGGCATAAATGTTCAGGGAGAGAACCTCTTCAATTGAAAGCAAGTTCTGCTACGAGGGGACATGGGATGAGTGTGAAGGGAGACAGATTCAGGAGTGATATGCGGAAATATTTCTTTACGGAAAGAGTAGTGGATCCATGGAATAGTCTCCCAGTGGAGGTGGTAGAGATGAGGACAGTAACCTGTTTAGCTACTTTAAGATCATCAGACACAACCACTCCTAGGTCCCGCTCTTCTTTAGTTGACAAAAGTACTTCACCTCCTATACTGTATTGCTCCCTTGGATTGCTGCAGCCCAAATGCATGACCTTACATTTTTTAACATTAAATCCCAGCTGCTAAATTCTAGACCATTCTTCAAGCTTAGCTAGATCCCTCCTCATGTTATCTACACCTTCCTGGGTGTCTACTCTATTGCAGATTTTGGTATCATCTGCAAAGAGGCAAACCTTACCTTACCTTATCTTATAGGTAGCCAGTGGAGGGCATACAGTGTGGGTGTGATGTGTTCCATAGCGTTTATGTTACTAGTTATGTGGGCTCTCACATTTTGGGCTAATTGCAGTCGTCTTAGATCCTGTTTGGTGATGCCTTGAATGATGGTATTAGCAAAATCGAAGTGAGAGGTAATCATAGCTTGGATTGTTGATCTAAAATCATGCGGATGAAGAAAAGGTCGGAGTTGCTTGAGGAGTTTGATTTTGTAAAATATCTTTCTTGTTGTTTGCTTTATGTGGGAGCTAAAGCTGAGGGAGCAATCAATTATGACGCCTAGATATTTCACTTCATTTTTAATTTGAATATTGATGTTGTTAATTGTGATTGAGTTTGGGGGGGGGGGAGAAGGTTTGGTTTCTAGTAACAAACATGGCATTGTTTTTTGAAAAGTTAATATGGAGGTTGTGGCTCTCAAGCCACATCGTAATTTCTGTGAAGCAGTCAGCCAGAAGATTCTTTGGGGGGGGGGGGTGTCAGGATATCCCATGGGAGATAGATCATTATGTCGTCCGTGTAAATATGGTAGTTTACGCAGAACATTTTAAAGATAGAACAGATGGGTTGTACGTAAATATTAAAGAGTAGTGCAGAAAGGGCAGAATCTTGGTGGAGACCTTGTTCTTGTTTATATATGTCTGATATTTGTTGTTCAATTCTGACTTCCTGGGTTCTATCTGATAGGTATGATTGAAACCATTTCAATACTGTATCTGTGATTCCCATCTGTTGTAGCCATGTTAGCACTATTTGATGGATAACGCTATCAAAGGCCACTGTGATATCAATGAAGATGAGAAAGAAAACATGCTTTATGTTGTCAGTTCCTTTGGTGAGAGTGTCAATTAAAACTGTGAGGAGTGTTTCCACTCCGTGGTGAGGTCTAAATCTGTATTGTTGATCATCTAATGGTGCAGAGGAGTCAATATGGTCTTGCAGTTGGATCTGTATTGTTTTTTCCGTGAGTTTAGCCAAGAGTGGTAGACTAGAGATTGGTTTATATGAGATTGGGGAACTTTTATCACTGTACATGCTTTTTAATATGGGGCGGATTTGTGCATGTTTAAGGGGGCTGGTAGGTAACCGTTCTTAAGTGAGAGGTTTAACATTGGTAGGATAAATAAGGAGAGTTCAGGGGTGGATGCTTTTATCCAGTTTACTGGACATGGGTCAAGGTGTGATGTAGTCGTGTTTAGTTTGGATAAAGTGTGTTTCAGCATGTCTTTCGATAAAGGGTAGAATGTAGACCATTGCGTTATATGTGGGGATGGGATTGAGCTTTGTGTTATGGTGGGGGATGAAGTTGTTTTAGTTTACTCTCATAGTAAGTGGCAAGGTCTGGGGTGAGATGGCGTGATTAGCAGAGCTTTTGTTGGCAGTATTGTCAGTTAGGGATTGAACAATTCTGAAAAGTTCTCTTGGGCGGTTGAGAGCTTTTGTGAGTTGACTTGAATAGTAATTTTACTTGGCGTCATTAATTCATTCTCTGTATATTGTCAGGGTGTTTAGGTAATTGTCTTGGAGTGTTTTAATTTTAGTTTGCATTCGGCTTTGCGTAGCTCTGTCCTTAGTTGTTTTATGTCTGGGTTGTACCATAGGGCATTTTGTCTCTTTTGCCTCAGCGAAGACAGAAGGAATTTCTTTTGCTTAAGCCTGGGGTGGTTCAGCTTGGGGGGGGGGGGGACGTTCTTTCTAAAGTTTGCATGTAAATGCCCTGTGCGTTTACAATCTCAAAATTATGTTTTTTATGATCCCCCTCTGCTGGCAGCCTTTGTTAGTTCTCGCCTCCCCCTTCTATCTATGGAGGAAACTAACTAGGGTTTATTGCAGCATTAGATAAGGTTATGGTTTTGTTCTTGGGTCTCCATTGTTGTGGGGCTAGTCTAGTGGGTATTCTGGTGGATTTTGTTTTATTTTCTTGTAATTTCCTAGTTTCAAGTACCTTAGATTGACTTTTTCTTTACAAGTGTTACTCTCGGATTTTGTAAAATTTATAAATATAAAATTTTAAAAAAATGTATTAAACTTTTTTCTGAAAGAAGCTTACGGCCATCTTAACTAAGGTCCCTGCCAGTAATGCACATGTGAGCTGCATTAATAGTGCAGGGGTCAGCCCTAACTTTAAGGGCCATATGCATCCATCCCTCTGCAGTAGGCACGGACCTGAAATGAGGCACTGTGCAAGTTGGCACACGGCTGTACTTAATGCCCCCATTGACATGCACAAGTGCTAGGGAGGCAACTGCGGTTAGTTCGGGGCACCAATGCCCACACTAACCATGATGCTCTGGCTATATCTATATTGCACCCCTATCCTGTCAATGCACACTACCAGAGCAGCATGGGATTTCTGGCATGAGGATCATCACTACTTTTCAGTGTGGTGCACAACCATGCACTACCAGGTTGCATGTTTTAGTAAACATGCCCCTCAGTGAATTGGCCCTATCATGTTTAAAAATTGCCAAGTATTGTGCTGACCGAAAAGTGTATATGTAACTTTGCAATCATGCGCCCTATTGAAATGCACCCCAAATTTAGTTATGTTTAAATTTTGATTATAATAAGTACCCACAAAGGAGATAATTTTATATACCCACAAAGGAGATAATTTTATATAGTCATTCCTGTGCAAATGTGACACATACATGCAGAAATGACCTCATAAAATACTGTACCTACTGGCACGAGGATATGGGTTTTGGTATCAAGGTATGTACTTTGAGGGTGAGCATGCACATGGCAGAGCACCCAAGCACGCACGTAGACTACAAAATACTATAATTTACACAAATACTAGCAAAATGTAAGCATGGACCTTTAAACCAGCTCTCTGGCTGGTCTAAATGGCTGCACTTGCTATGTGAGCATGCGTTTGGCCACTTATGCTAGGTATAAGGTTACCAGATAGCCCCAATTTTCGGTGATTGTCCCCGATTTTAGAGCTGTGTCCTTACTCCCATCTGTTTGGCAGCCTCCTATCCCCAATTCCAGCAATGGGGACAAAGGGGGGTTGAAATAAATTTTATTTTCTATTTAGTAAGTTGAATATGCCAATTTTAGGATTTACATTATCTTTATATTTTTGTACAGTACGGGGGAAATGTATCACTGTGGATATGTCTGCTTGGAAGTGATATAGTTGCTATCATGGGATGGATGAGGGGGCGTTCTCTTCCCTCCTTCAGGTCTTGTTGCTCAAACCTGAAACCAAAATGTTCCTTCCTCCCCTCCCTCCCACCTTTGATAAGCATCTCCTGGTAACCTTAGCTAAGTAGGCGCCTACTTGTCTTTGAAAAGAAGGTTTAACACATTTTAGCTAGACATCCCCTTATAAAATTACCCTCAAAGAGACGCTGTGACCATGCAAATTATCCCATATACTGCTGTACATCAGGATGGCACTGCATCAAGTGCTTTGATTATACTTTTCCTTTTAATGAGAGTACACCTGAATGGCCACCACTTTTCAATAGATTGCTACAGAGTACTTGCTAATTCCATACTTAATAACTATTCTGCTTCACATCTATCATTTCCTGTTGTCCCTTTTGACACGTCTTTTCAGAGCATGCTACTACTTCTTTCTTTTCACAGGAAGAAAGCAGAAAAGTATAGTCTGCTTAGTTTTAAATTAGTGATGAGTAGGCAGTTAATTTTCATCCTATTGCGAATATTCCGTTGACAGTAGATCAGTACAATACTGGATACGAACGCCAGGAATTACAGGATCAAAGGTTGCATGGTTTCAGACAGGGAAGGTTTTAACAAACATGATTTGCTAGTAGAGACCTGCAATTTACTTGTGGTCAAATTATCATCTCCATTCTATAGCTACAGGATTTCTGATATTCTTTCACTGAAGATCCTGAGATCCTGGCTGAGGATTAGGACTGGGAGGCGGAAGCAAGGAAAGTGTTTCTCCATTGTCTCCAATCCTGCTACCCCCCCCCCCCTTCCACGCCCCCCAATCTAGTTATTCCCAGTCTTCTTTCTCTCCCTTCCAGCTCCCATCCCTGGTGTTCTTTCTCACGTCTATCCCCAGTACCTATTCAAAGACACACACAGGAATCTATACAGGTCCGAGTAAATCAGAGAATATCTCCTCCTTCCCCGCACATAGATTCAAGGATGAAATCTCTATCATATATATATAATGTTTGCACATTGCAAACACACATTTGAACTCTCGAAAAATTAGAACTATCTTATATTTTCGATTTTATTCGGGAGGCGTGTTCCCAGGGGCGGCCCAACAATCAGGCAAACGAGGTGATCACCGAGGGCAGTTGCTTCTAGGGAGCAGTAAAGAGCAGGGAATTTAACGCTAAACAATCAATTCTAACAGCCGGGGGGGGGGGGGGCATAAAGGTTTCAGGTTTGCCTTGGGAGCCAACACCTTGAATAAACTCTGGGGCTGGCTCTGCCGCGTTCCTCCTCCACAGTAGTAACATACAGCAAAGTACAGCATTGCTCATGGCAAAAGCTAAACAAGTTACCCACTTAAGTGCAACTAACCTCCCCCCACCCTCCAGCCACTCAGGTTCAGAAGTAGAACTGACAAACAACTTAACACATTCAATGGGAGCTGTTTACTAAAGGATTTTCCCATTTGTATCTATAGGGGAAATGCTTAGTAAACAGGGCCCAATGAGTTTTCAGCTTGTACTTTGAAAATCAAAGTTCTTTGAAAGAAAAACTGCTACGACAATTTTACCTAACAGAACAGAGGTCACATTTTCTATAGCCTGGGGATGGGGTAGACCATACTGATCTTTCTGTTTCTCACAAATTCAAATATGATAATAAAATTGTGTACTGTAACCATAGCATCATTTCCATGGAGATTTTCTCAGGAGGAGATCCTGTATTCATATGTTTTATTTCATGCAAATAAGACATATCTTTCGATGGCATGTACTCAATGAATAATATTTACTGCCCACTGTGAGAGCTAAGAAATATCTGAAGCAAGAAGTCAGATTCTTTGAACATTTCAACCAGAGAATCTGACTAAGCTTCTTTATGAACCACCTGCAGAATGCACAAAGAGAATAAACCATAATGCCATTACCACCTACCTACTCCATGGACACTGAAAAGCATTAATTATAGGAAATTTATTTGCTTTTTAATGGATGTTATTTACATGGGATGTGCCACAAAATGTGCTTCTAATAGTTTATCCATCTTCTGCAGCATTTAAAATAGATCCCCTCTATGAGCACCACCACCAATCTCCCCACATTAGCTACTGGTTGGTCTGCTTCATCATCTCCTAAATCAGGCATGTCCAACTTCGAACAGGTTGTGATCTACTTTTTCCGGGCAAAAGTGCTGGTGATCTACCACCATGAAAATTAAGTTTCAAATTAGTTTCAAATTCAAATTTAACCCCCCCCACCCCCATTTTTAATGAACCTTCTGTCATTTACTTGGATGTGATCAGCTGTTAAGCAAATTAAGCAAAAACAAGAGAGACGAAGATCCAGTAAGAACTGCAAGGGGAAATGGAAAGTACATTTTTTCTTAAAGTTTTATTGAGTAATAACTTTCTTTAACTGTCTTAATAACTTTCTTTAACTTTTATTGAGTAATTTGTGCTAAATTTAAGTCGAGTATTGAACCAGGCTGATCTTGCACAGTCTTTAATATTTCGCTCTTGCTCGTTAGTGAGCCTGCATTTCATCCACCAGCTTTTTGAAGTTGGGTGAATATTGTGTGAGGGCCAGTCTCAGGGAATCCTGGAGATGTTCATCTGTCATGCTGGAATGTTGCATACTCTTTGTCATTTTCAGATGGGAAAACACAGATTCACACAAATAAGTTGAACCGAAAAAGGAGTGTACAGCTTCACTGCATCTTCTCAAGTTGGGAAATTTGTCTCTAGGCACTAGCTTCCAAAACGATTCTTGCTCAGCACAGGTCTTGAGAAAAATGTCATTTTTAAGGGTTAATATTTCGTTTTCAAGGGATAGCTTGTTCAATGAGTAATTTTTACTGATAGCAGCTGCAGTTTCTTTAATGTCTACTTCTACTTTGAATGGGTATGACAAGTACTCCGCAACTGTTCCAATTTTTTGGAAGTCACAGAATCTATTTTCAAATTCCTGGATAACAGAACAGATTTCTGTCACATACTTCTCATTCTGAAAAACAAAACTTGGATATTGTCCCAGATCGTCCTGAGTATTAGGAAAATGATCAAAAGTGCTGTTTGCAAGGTCAGTCATCATTAGCTCAAATTTGCTCTTGTAGGATGAAACTGTACACATCATCTCGCCAATGCATTTTTTTTTGACCTTGTAGTTCAAGGTTCATGTCACTTAGTTCGACTGTAAAGTCACCGAGAAATGCCAGATCACATAACCACTCCTCATCTTCCAACTCTGCTTGGTCATCTCCCCTCTCCTTCAAAAAACATCTTATTTCATTCAGCAAATCACAAAGTCTTTGCAGAAATTTGTGCCTACTTAGCCACCTTACATCTGTGTGCAAAATGATTTCCACTGCCCCTTCATCAAGAGTAAGATTGAAAAGCCATCTTTGAAGTGATCTTCCATGAACTGAATTTACAATTTTGAAAGTGATGTCCATGACGGTCTTTGTATTGAGTCTTTTGCCTGCCAAAACTTGCTGGTGAATGATGCAGTAGTAAGAAAGGTAATCTGGGAAGTCGTCATGCTGTCTACAGAGGGCTATGAAACCGTTAACCTCACCTGTCATTGCTCTTGCTCCATCAGTAGTGATGGAAACAAGTCTATGCAATGGAAGATTACACTTTGTCACAAAAGAATGGAAAGAACTGAGTATTTCCTGACCGGTAGTTCTCCCTTTTAAAGAAATCATTCCAAGTAGTTCTTCTTTAACACTGAAGTCTTCAAAAATCATCCGGATAAAGACTAGTAACTGGGCTATGTCTCTTATGTCTGAAGATTCATCCAGTTGGAGTGAGAAAGCAACACAATTTGAAACATCCTCCAACAATTGTTCAGTTGTATCTCCACACATCTTTTCTATTCGCTGCCCGACGGTGTTTCTTGACAATTGTACATCTTGAATAGCAGCTATGATCTCTTTCTTATTTTTAAATCCTTCAAAAAGATTGTCAGCTGCTTCAAGAAAACAATCTTTTACAATTTTCCCTTCAGTGAAAGGTTTGCATTTCTTTGCAATCAGGTTGCTGACCTTGAAGGATGCTATGGTTGCATTGACCAAATGTGACCTTGGCTTCGCCATCAACTGTTGCTGAGTAGCCAATTTCGATTTAAGTTCTTTGAGCTTCAGTTTGCGAATTTCACTTTTGGGTGGAAAATAAGCATCAAACATATTGCTATGCAGAGCCTTATAATGACGTTCCAGATTACCCTTTTTGGGCAAGAATACCGGGGCGTTACAAATTAGACAGCAACACTTGTCTTTCACTATGATGAAGTAGTCCATTTCTCATTCATCATGAAAGTGGTAGGTTTTGCTGTTCTTTGGAACACTCATCTTCATTATACTGGGATGGCTGGATGTAAGAAGGCCAAATCTGCTAAGTCAGTATAAACACTGGCTGAATCTGGTCCAAAACTGTCACTATCCCAAAGTATGAAAGATCAACAGGAGCTGAAGACCTCTGGATGATGTGCAATACAAGGACTGGAGATGCCAAAACCACACAAGCAGTTCTAAAAGTAAAAATAAGAATTCATCATACTGGCACCAATAATCAAATACCACCAAACAATCATCAAAAAAACTCAAACACCTGTCCAGCAAACCAGATAAAATCAAATACTGCCAAACAAGTTAAAATACCACCACACGCAATTTAATAAATTCTGCACACAGTGTAGAATCAACGCAAAGGCAAGGTGAAATAAAATTGCAGTGCAGAATCAACACAAAGGCTAGGCAAAATAAAATTGCAGAGGCAAGCAAAAGATACAGTGGCTTGAACCAATTCGAAGGCAAGGCATAGGCAAGTTAGAACAAAATTGGAGAAGCCCGTCAAAATCACCAAATTCTTGACACTTTGTTGTGTCTGTCCGAAAACGTTTAATGAAAGCGAATTATAAAGCGACCAATGACCAGCACACAACACAATTAATACGGTAAGTGCATTTAGGTGAAGCCCAGGCGAATGGATATCGCCCGGTATATAACACACTTCTAAGGGGTGTTGGGGCAGGGGCAGGAATAGGTGATTCTGAGAGGCAGGAGACCATGTATGACGCAGGGCCTGTGGCGTCTCGTCATGTGGTGCGGGCGGCGGCTCCCTGGGGTACCCACAAACTATTGGCACGAAAACAAGCATCCCCAATACACCCGCAGACAAGATTCCCGCAGGCAGGGAAAAAAGACAGGCAAAGGATCAGCAGTGGTGGCAAGCCCTCGTCAGATGACCTGCCGGCACGAGCTCTCTTCTAGAGACGGGACGAGCTGCTGGAGAAATGGAGCCAAGTGGGGCTGGCGATCTACTTCTGACCCCTCCGCGATCTACAGGTAGATCATGATCTACCTGTTGGACATGCCTGTTCTAAATCATGCTTAGTGCCATCTCAGTAACAGCTCCGATTGTCCCTTAGGAATTCTTGCTAATGGAATCACTTTCATGAGGTCACTGTACTTGATAAACTAGGAGGCCAGGGATTGACATAGGCAAAAAAATGTCAGTACATTTTCAGAGTTTTCAGACTTTCCTTTGATTTTTGGACATTTCTGCAGTTTATTTTAGATATTTCTTTTAATAAAAAGAATTGTAATGCTCACTAAAGGGTATGTTTATTAAAGTGCACTAACCATTAGCACAGAGTTTAGTGCACAGTAAGCCCGCCACACTAATAGTTGGCATGGGGCCTCTTGCTACAAATGCCACGCTAATCCTAATCGGTTAGTACGTGATTGGGCAGGGGCTGGCTTAACGTGAGCAGCAATGATGCATCGCAGTAGCACACGCACCTTGGGTATGCGCTTACTATGACTGTTGCTGTTAGCATGGGTGCAGTTAACACCACCTCAATGGGTAGCATTAAGTGCACCTGTAGGACGGTTATTAGTGTGCTGCTATGTGGCTGCAATGCGTCAATGGCAGGGGGATGCATGCACTCTCCCCTGAGGTTAGCATGGGCCTCCACGCTAGATTCTTGGGCTAATCATGTGCTAACTTAGCACATTTTAGTAAACATGCCCCTAGAACTTTTTAATGCATGCAAACTGACTCCACACCAATTTAGTTTACTACATAAATCATAGAGTGGAGTAGCCTAATGGTTAAGAACATTGGCTTGTTAGGCCAGGGTTCAATTCCCACTAGCACTCCTTGTAGTCTTGGGCAAGTCACTTAACCCTCTGTTGTCTCAGAAAAATCCAAGTTATCAATGTCCCTGTTTAATGTACAGTTTCAATGTAAACCACTTTGATTGAAATAATAAAGCAGTATATAAAACCTGTTAAATAAAGAATCAAATTTTGCACACTCTATGTAGGCCATTTTAGAAGCCCTGTGTGGCATTTACATTTGTAGATTGCATACGCTTGTTGATGGTGATCTCAGAATCTTGCTGTTTACACGTGTACATGGCCCCAGCATGTCTAAGGGTGTAGTTCGGGTAGGCCAAAAAATTAAACATGTATTTACCATTTTACAATGAGAATACACATATATGCTGAAAATTTTCCCATCAGCTTTCACACCTCCTCCAAAGCATGCATAAGCTTCTCCAAAGTTCTCTTTCCAAACCAAGGCTTGAAACGAGTGATTGAGGGGACCATTGCACTTAGCCTTCCTCATTTGTATAAGCCTTAAAATGCTGAAGCTTGCAGTGAAAAATTTCTCTCTTCCTTTCTTCAGTATAGTGTTTAAGAAGCCAGACAATATTTTTCAAATATTACTGTAAAACAAACCCCAGAACAATGCCGATAAGTCCAACAATACCACAAAGGCAGCACCACGTAAGTTCCATGCCTTTGACAAAGACGCGATCCTCGACCAAACTCGCTCACTCCTCGACTTGACATAAATCGACCCTGATGAGCTGGTATCTGCCTGGAATGAAAAGTTCACTGCTATTGCTCTGCGACCACCATCAAACAATCCAACTAAGAAAAGAACCTCTGCAGCCTGGTACTCCGCTGAACTTAGAGCGTCATTGACCTGCCTAAGAAAAATGGAAAGACGCTGGCGCAGAACCCACTCCACGGATGATCTAAAAGCATACAATGTGCAACTGGAAAAACACCGCCAAGCAATATCCGAGAGCATAAAAAGATTCCACACAGACACACTAAAGCGGTCCCTAAACAAACCACACGACCTATTCACCCTGGTAAAGAACCTAACAAAAGAACCAGCACCTGAGAAACCTAGCCTGATCCATCCTCAAGTCTTCGATGACCTCTTACAAACGAAGCTGTGCCAGACCAATAAGTTCACTGCTCCCAAAACTCCAATCAAACCAGGATCACTAGCACCACTGTCCATTTTTTCCAAGCCATCTAAAAAACAAATTGAAGATATAATCGCCGGAATCAACACAACCACTGCACAAACCGACCCTTGCCCAGTGTTCTGGATAAAAGAGCTACGATCGACTGTCAGCCCTTTTCTATCCAAGCTAATGAACTGCTCCTTCACAAATGGGACCTTTCCTCAATCCCTCAAACGTACCTCTATCAGGCCACTACTAAAGAACAGTAAGCTTGATCCTAAGAAGCCAGACTCATATAGGCCGATATCAAGCATCCCACTCTTGGCGAAAATCATCGAAAAAGAAGTTCAAACACAAATCCAAGAACATATTGATGCTTCTGCCCCACTTGATTCATGTCAGCACGGTTTTAGAGCTGCTCACAGCGTGGAGACTCTCCTCACCATCCTCTTCAATACCATAATAACAGGAATTGATAACATACGCCAGGGATATGTGCTCATCTTCTTAGACATCGCAGCCGCGTTCGACTCAGTCTGCCATGATCTCCTCTTACACCGCCTCCAGGAGAAGGGGATCTGTGACTCTGCACTTAAATGGTGCAAGTCGTATCTCTCCGATAGATGGCAACACGTAAGATCAGGAGAAACAACATCAGAACCTTTCCACCAGAGTCAAGGGGTCCCGCAAGGATCATCTCTCTCTGCACTCATGTTTAATATATATATGCAACCTATCTGCGAGATCATCCGGTCCTTCAAGGTGAGCTGTCTTTTGTACGCTGACGATGTTCTCCTATATATGCCATTCACTACTGAGAACCCTGACCTTTCCCCACTGACAGACTGTTTCGATGCAGTATCCAGCTGGCTCCAAACACAAAATCTTCGGATACAACATAAGAAAACCGAAGTCCTTTTCATCACAAGGAAACCAAATTTCATCACTCCTCCTTACTTGAAAGTCCAAGATGCAGAACCTCTGACCAAACCCTCCATCAGATACCTGGGAGTCACACTTGACCAGCGACTAGACATGAAGACCCATATAAGCAATGTAGCAAAAGCCGTATACCAAAAAATCCGATCCCTCAGACACCTACGCTCCCTACTTGAACCAGATGACTTCCGGACAGTGTATCAAGCTCTGGTCTTACCACATATCGACTATGCCAACACAATACTCCATGGTCTACCACAATCCACTTTGCTTCCATTACAGCTAGCAATTAACTCAGCAGCACGAGTTCTCCAGGGTGCTGCAATGAGGGAACACATGACACCCATCCTGAAACAATTACACTGGCTCCCTATAAAAGGCAGGATCACATTCAAGACCATACTAATGACCTTCAAGATCATAAACGGACTCTCCCCATCTTCCTTATCCGATCTCATACTGATAACCCCCCCAATAGATCTAGAAGATCTCATGCCGCCAATAAACTAGTAGTCCCAAAAGAAACAACCAATTGTTGCCAAAGCACAACGAACAGGGCTTTTAAGCTCGCCGCACCTAAATGCTTGAACACCCTTCCACACAGTATCCGTGATATCACCAATCTAACCCAGTTCAGAAAAGCCGTGAAACATTACCTCTTCCTCTTACATTACTCGGATGACAGCACCACTGATCACTCACCATCCAGCTAGGCAAATCTACGCAAATGTCCAATCAATTCGCATTGTACAGATGTAAATAGTTACCCCTGTTTCTTTCCAAGTTCCTATTCCTGTTATTTGTAAACACAAATCAAGTCATTTGAAATGTGTATGTAAAATGTTCCATGTAAACCACACTGATGGAAAATAGCGCGGTATATAAGAAAATAAATAAATAAATGGGCCCCCTTGCACCCTCAATATTACAGACCTAGCTCATTAATGAACGTGTACTCTGCAATTAAGCAAAATGGGGGAGGATTAAAAGAGTCAAATTTTTTAAAAGAATAATCATAGAATATCATGTACAAAGCTAAACAGGCCACGGCAATTTCATTCATTGCTGAAAGCATTTGATCTGCTGAAACGCGAGTATTTATTTCAACCAACACTCTTCCAATGTATTAAAAAAGGAACTTCTGTGGCTTGTTCTTCCTTCTTCCCCCCTCAGACATCCTTGACAAAACAGCTTGAGAGCTTTGAATCCCCAACCACTATAGAAATGTCTAGATGCTCTGTTGACCCCCTTCCTTTCCCTTCCACCAGAAAGGTTCCCCACACCTAACACTTTCTGAAGATGAGGCCAGGACACAGGTCCACTCCCTCCAGCCCCAATGCCTACGGAAAAACAAATTGGTGCCAGCTGACCTCTACATGTGAAGAGGAGTGTGCTCTCGACCCCATTTTTTTGTCAGCTGGCATCACAAAAGGTATAGATGGGGATACCTTTTGGTGACAGGGAGAGTAGCCGGGAAATGGAAGGAATACCAAGTTCAATGTTTCCGTTTGTGAACTTAGACTCTCACTGATTTCTCTCCAGAAAGCATGAAAAGAGGGATCAAGCCTCACAGGTCCCATTTTGTATGTGTCAGAAAGGTAGGGCTATGGCCATCTGCTTCCTGTGGAATGAGAATGAAATATCCATGCTAAGTCTAACTTTGGGCCAATAGGCATGTGGGATTTCTAAGATGTCTATATATTTCACATGTGATTAGTATGTATTTATTATTGAGACTGTTTCTTAACACATATATGCAAAAATATTTAATAACGTCATAGGGTGTGTCAATTTTGGAGATGTCATAAATTTAAAAAACACTAGTGAAAAAATGATACAATTTATGTGGCAAAGCAACAATTAGCTTTAAATTTTGTGTAATATGTTATTTACCTACCTGTAATTTCTAGGAAATTATGGAAAAATACACAAATTACTGAAATATGTTTAAGGGCTCTGATAATAGTTTTTGTGTGTTTGCATTGCATTATTAATGCCTTTTGTGCCTCAGTTATCAATTTATCTTACTTATTTACCTATATTGACACTAACATATTAGTTTCATTTTCTTATTCACAGGTTTACAACATAGCATGGTCATAGCGATAATCTTATATTGAAAATGTCCAATAGAAAAACAAGACTGCAAGTTTGGACTCATTTACATCATTTGGTGGGATCAGGCAGAGAACTACCTGTAGCTGAACTGCTAACTGTCAGGGATCTCATTAGTTATGGGTTGTATTTGAAAGACCTCAGTAATCAAGACAGACGGAATTACAACACTGATAAACTGGTCAATGACCTAACGACTGGATTACTTGCTCAGTGGTACAAAGCAAATACAGTATTCGGTGGTCCTGTTATAAACAGCCACATTAGGATTAAAGCAAAGTTTAAATCTATGTGGGAGCAAGCCGGCAAAGTTTCTGTGGGCAGAGGAAAACTGGAGGAGAAAGACAGATTTATGGAGAAGCTCGACAGACTGATGGACCTGCCAGTGTGAGATAAAGAGTTGTACTGATGTGGAAATGCAATTTTGCCTCTGTCAGTGGCATACCTGCTAAATGCCATATGGAATCTGCCCCTTAGCATAAAACATTGTTTTCTAAATCGTATTTCCACCTACTGTACTTCTGAAATTTGGAAACAGAGTGTAAATGTCTTTTAAATCTGGAGCCAATGTATGCATGAAAAATCTTTATATTTCATAAAAAGATGTACCATATAAAATCTCTTTCTGTTGCATTCACTGTACACATTTCTGATGTTAGAATAGTGAACAAACACAACTTAGAGGCGTCTACCAAAAAGCATGCTAGTAGCATACAGCCCGTCCAAAAAACCAGCACAGAGGCCTGTGCCATCCAATGGCTGTCCTAACTTTAGTCTCTTTTGCAGTCTGGCCAGTGGCTGATATTGCTACAGACCAGATTGCAAAATCACAATCCAGCTAACCTGGATATCCAATGCCGGTGGCTAGATAAGATCCTGACACTGAAATCCTGATTCACTTTACAGTGACGATGACTAATCGCTGTAACAGTGTTAGCCTCTGCCGCTGACTAGTCTTGCCATAAATACTGGGGGGGGGGGAGGGGGGGGTAGTCTTGCCATAAATACTGGGGGGGGGGGGGGGATATTCAGCACCGGCAGCTGGCACTTCTAATGTGGCTAGCCGCTAGCGCTTTAAGTTAAACCCGGATATTCAATGCCGGGGCCATATCCGGCTTCAGCATCGAATTTCTGGGATTGCCGGATTGCCACGAAGCTAACCAGGCAGCACCGATACTGAGCCACCGCCCAATTAACTAACGTAGCGAGAGCTAGGCCAAGGTTACCTGCGCCTAACTTTCAGACTATCGCTAACCGGGCAGAAGCTCAATATGTCTCTGCCCGAACAGCTATGGGTGCCACCTCCACTCCCAGAATGCCCCCTGTTTACCCTGATACTAACCACAGCACCCAGGGATGTTCAGCAGCGCTGAACATCTCACAGACTGACATTTACACGGTTGGTCGGTCTGCAAACCATGTACATGCCTTTAAAAATACCCCTCATGCTCTTAATTAGGATGAATTTTCAGCTGAAAACTTAGGCTCCTAAGTATGGCTGAAAACAGGGCACAAATTTACAAGCTTAATTTAGGAACTTAAATTTAAGAGCTCAGTTTTTTTAAAATATCAGGCCCTAAATCTTGATAGCTAATGCTGAAAATCAGCACTGTCCAGCTATGTCGTCTCTTTCACAGAATGCTCCCAAGCTAGGGATCTTCCCTCCCTCCCAGTGTGAAATTAATGGGCCCTTTTACTAAAGTGCACTATGCGGTTAACCTGTGTTTTAGTGTGTGCTAACTGCTAGCATGGCACCATGGTAGCTGTTACCATGCTTTTGAAAGCACATGAGTCATCAAGAACAGACTAATCGTAAATAGTTTTCTGATATTTGAATAATGTATATCTCTCTGATTGTTTGTTAGTTATATGTCATCACTACCTTGTTCAATGTAATTCAGTTGTTTTTTGTAAACCGCTATAATTCACATGAATAAATAAAATACTGGCATGACAGTTTCCACATGCTAATTCCTGCATTCATTGCTCACTGCATGAGAGAGCAGGGAATGGGCGGGGTTTTAGTGGAGAGTGGGCATGGACTGTGCATTGAAGTTAGCGCAGGATACTTATCGTGTGCTGTCAGTGTTGCATTTAGCATGAGTGCACTTAACATCACCTCATTAGACGGTGTGTCCTGCACCTGTTGTAACTATGAATGACCTTAATGCACGTTAAAGGACTTTGCAGTGTGAGAACAGCTGGGAGCATGATGGGCATGCCCTTGACAGTTGCCGCAACACTACTGCACCTGCTGCATGTTCATTTTTACTGAAAATGCGCAGTAAGTCCCAAGAAAGTTCCCACATAGCTCCACAGTCAACCCTCTCACTTACCTGCAAGAGTCCTCCCAAGAATTACCAAAACTGAGCTGGCAGGAAGACTCTCCCTTACCTCCTACCAGCCCACTGCCCAGCAATGCTCCGATGCTAAGTACTGCTGGGACCATAGTGGGCACCAGGCCAGCAGAAGGTAAGAGCAAATTCTCCTGCCGGATCGAGCTGACATTGGGACTGGTGAAAGGGAGAAGCTTTGTTTTGACAATGAGTTTTCCTTCTTTTTAAAATCAGTGGGCAGGAGTGAAAAAGAAACCACCAGATCCCACTGTGCAGATAGTACCTAGATTTAGACCTGTTCTCCCCACATCTATTTTTGGCTTCTTAAATTAGAATCCTCATACTAGTTGCCCAACTTTTTTCCCTGCTCCTGGAGTCACTACCATTTATGAACCCAACTTCTTAAATGAGGCACCTAGAACTTTTGAACTCTTTCCCCAAAAGCTATGCTGAGGAACATTTACTACTCTATGTACAGTACATCTGCGGTAGGTGGTCAGAGAAGGTTTAATCCTATACTTATTGCTGTCATAACAGAGGTGTAGTATGAAGCTATCTTATTACAGCTGCATCAAACAGCCTTTTGGCAACAAAAATGTAAAAAGGCAACATGCATTCTACATTTTAATACATTCTTCAGCTTCGATGATCTTGCTTTATATTTGCCTTCTGAAGGAATGGTTTTTTATGCATCTGTTCTTGTTCACTTGGATGGCTTTAGTTTGCCCAGAGGGAATGTAAAAATAAATGAGGTCTATTAGATAAAATTATTATTTACACAAGGGCAATATTCATTTATTTGTCAGCAGGTCCTAGAATGGAACAGGGGTTTATTCAATCGACTTGTGCTTTAGCTGAACTACCACAAAGATTGTTTACTCCTAGAGAAAATATAATTGAAACTTAGTTATCAAGGCTTCAAGGTAGAGTAACTATATTGGCGGTTTCTTAAGGACTCGTTGGAAGATGGCACCATAGGCACTGATCTGTGCAGCTACAGTGAAACAAGGCGGCAGCATGCGAAAGCTCACTTGTTAAAAATGCCACTGATGCAAGTCTCAACTGCATGTTATATAGTCTGATTGCATTAAAACAGATCTATTTGTAGCAGGTGTACCTGACAACTCCATTCACGAGCATTAAAAGACGTCTATGTCAAAATGCGAATGCAAACAGCCAGAGACAACCAAAAGATTCCGAACTGCGGTGACACTTAAAAAATCACTTTGTTCATGTAACAACAAAATCAGGATTCCAGCCATCCGTGTAACTGGAAGTTATCTATGCAATGGGTTTTGATAGTGCCTTTTTTTGATTCAGCAGCTCTATAACTTTACTCAGAGCTTTTGTTTGAGGTGCTGCTGCACTGACACAGAGAACTGGCACTTTTTCCGCCACATGCTTGTGCTGCTCACTGGTCCCCAAGTGAAGTGGGAGTGGAGGAGTGGCCTAGTGGTTGGGGGTTCAAATCCCACTAGAGGACAGCAACCTTGGGCCAGAAGGACTGGGGTTTCTAGTCCCAAAGGTGCTCCTTGTGGTCTTGGGCAAGCCACTTAACCCTCCATAGCCCATGTTCCCTGTAAAATAGTTATCTTCAAGTTATAATACCCTGTTCAATGTAATTTCAGTTTGTTCAATGTAAACCACACTGATGCAGAATAGTGCAGTATATAAGAGAATATAAATAAAATAAGTACAGAAGAGCAGCAACACACTGCAGGGTCTGAGCAGGTGCTGCACCGTCTGTATCTCCTGGCCTGCCTTCTTTAAACAAGGACTTCCTGTTTAAAAGAGATGGGCCTGCAGAGGCAGACCGAAGTACATCTGTTCAGACCCCACAGCAGGCAGGCAGGGAGGGTGCCGCCATGGTACAAATCAATGCCAGACCTTCAAATAGAAGAAGAAAGGAATAAGAAAGCAACAGTGGAAAAGAAAGCATCAAGAACAAAGGTTTGAAAATATTTTATTCAAAATATTACCCGAAGAAATGCATCTCTGTTCTGGTGTTGCATTACATGCAGTCTGGCTCTAAGGAGTTTCCAGTTCAGTTTCTGTCTGTACATTTCTGTTTCTAACCTAAGGTCCTAAGGTTCTCTTCATGTGTAGTTTAGTTTACGTGAGATATTTTAGTGTCATTTCTGTGGAGGGGTCTATAGCAATTCTGCTTGTTCTGTTTTCCCAATAAGAAGTGTGTACTGGTGTTGAAGGGACTAATGTAATGTTTCCAGTGTTGCCTTTTCATAGTTTCTGTGGCCAAGTGCAAGGGCCGGGCTACAAGGGTTCCTGGGTAAGGCTCCTCCCTTGACCTGCACTCTGCAGCCAGCATCTTTTTCTCTAGACTATAATAGACTCTGGTGTGAATGGCTGTATTGGATTATTTGTTCCCAGAAAAGCTCAGACCCATGAGGTCTACTACTACTACTACCACTACTGATCATTTCTATAGCACTACAAGATGTACGCAGCGCTGTACGGACACATGTAAAAGATGGTCCCTGCTCATCAGGGCTTACAATTTAGTCATTATATGTTGTGTAGAGAGTACTTGGATGTTGCACCTAGGAACAGCAGCATCAAGTGTCCCTAGGGTTGCCAACTGGATCCAGATGCGCCCGACAGGTTCGATCCAGTCCTGGGTTTACCCCATTGCAGGCAGGGATATGTAGTTCTGATTTCTCCATTGCACTCCATAAGAAAAGGAAAACTACAGGTAACTGCATGCAATGGGGTAAACCCAGGACTGGAGCAAGCCTGTCGGGCGCATCTGGAACCAGTTGGCAACCCTAAGTGTCCCCCCTACCTTAGAACTGCTATAATTTTCCAGAGAAAAGTCTACACTTTTCCAGAACATGGAAAGGCCCTTCTGTCGGTCATGTTTAGACTAGGAGGAGACTCTATTGGGATGGAAAAGCCCTCTGACTATGAAAACCTCATCCAAAGGCAGTTTCCTATCTTTGGTCCCCAAGTCTTTGCTCCCTGCTCATCTAGTGAGTGTTTGCCCTTAGCGGCAAATGCCTTTTGGCATCTACCTAAAGGAAGATCTGCACCATCCACCAAAACCAGTATCAGTGGAATGAAAGAGGCATGGAGCACTGCACCAGTGCAGGGGTGCTCATCCCAAAAAATGAAGTTTCTGTAGAAACCTGCCAGAACCCCAGTAACAGACGAAACCGAGGTACTCATGTAGGTAGGGGGAAGTGAGTCTTTTTTGTACCAGGGAACAAGATGTCAAAAGCTCTAATCCCAAGTACTTTAAAGAAAGGACATTACATAACTATTTCATTTAAGCTGATGGATAGTCTAAGTAAAAGAAGGGTGTGGCCAAAGTAAATTTGATTAATAAGAGTTCAGAAGAGGAAAAAATTGGGTTAAACTATTCCAATACACTAAGGGGTAGATTCTAACCCACGTTTAGCAGGGATATGCATCCAGGTTGGATGTATATCCCCGCTAATTGTCAGGTTGCCGATTCCACTCACAGAGCTCCCCACACACATATAGCAGAGATGTGTGGGGAGCTCTGCATGTGGGCAGGAGGGGGGCGGGCCAAGGGAAGAGGGAGGGCGGGCTGGAGGTGTGATTCCCTACCCTGGACATACATGGCCGATTCCATTGTTGGCCCTGTACATCCACGGTCGGCAATCTGGAAGGGGAATTTACTCCACCTTGGAGGTGGAATAACTCCCCTAGACAGCAGCAAAGGAAGAATCCAGACCCGGAAAAAGAGGTGAGGGGTGCAGGGAATTCCCCATAGTCTGACCCTGGGCACAGCAGGCCCGATCGGGGGTTGGGCAGTGGGGAAAGGACCATTGCTGCATCTGCATGGAGCCACGGTGCCATGGCAACAGAATGTCACAACACTGCAGCTCCATGCAGGAGCCTGGCTGGGCTATCTGGGGAAGAACTTGCGCATCTGGAGGCCCAGAATCAGGGACTGCTGCACCCAATTTTGAACCTGAGGGAACATCTATCTAAATGCACACACACATCATCCTAGATGACTGCAGAAATGGTGCAATGGTATTGGGCACCCTAGGTAAATCTTCAGCCTTATGCACCCTTCCCCTCCCCCCTAGATCATCACAGCAACATTCCTCCCACAATAGTTCTATAAAAATGCCTAATGGAACATCCTACTTTTAAGTATTAAACTTTGGTTTGTATGTATGTGTGGACCCAATCTCTCCGCAGGTAAAAGGACGTGCTGATGGCTCTTTGAATTTCTGTGACTGTCATGATCTGTGTTTTGCTTTGCTTGCTGTCCTACATAATTGCTTATTCTTACCTAATTCGTTTATTATCATTTAGCACACACCTTTCAGTAGTATCTCAAAGGAGATGACATTCAGGTATTTCCCTGTCCCCTTGAGGCAATGGAGAGTTAAGAGACTTGCTCAAGGACACATGTAGTACCAGTGGGAGTCAAATACTGGTCTTTTTAACACCCAGGCTGTTTCCCTAACCACTAGGTTACTCCTCCACTCCATTTGACAGGTAGCAATATATTCCTCAAAATTAATCCTTATTTGATTTTAATTCCTTTTTATGAGGGGAGGGGACAGGGAAGTGGTTGTTCCTGCAATTCATGCATATATAGTGAAGCAGGTGTCTGTCTGAGGGGCTGTTATGATTGCCACACCATCAAAGGGACGCTGACTCACGGGGGGTTCTGACTGCCTCCCAAGCAGCCTGAGGGCAGCAGGACAATCATCTGCTCCTCTGCATCGGAGCAAGCACCAGCAACAACAATCCCCATGCTTGCATCAATAATCACAAGTTTCTTTGCAATGCTCAATGGTGAATGTGTGCCCTCAATGGACTTTAAGAGCATGTTAAGCTTCAAAGAAATAATCTGAATGAAAATAAAAGTTTGTTTACCGCCATTCGCAACTTCCCCCTAGGAAGGGGAAAGGAGAGGGAGACTGCCCAAAGGTCAGTTATAATAGCCTCTTGTGCAGCCTCACCCTAATGAAAGGGAGAGGGCGCAGCTATTAATATTATTTAGATTGTCATTCCATTTTAGCTCTACATGCCAGGCATTGATTTATGGCCAACAAGAAGTTCATAATACTTAAGAAATGGTAAATCTCTATGTATTTTCATTTACAGTGTTTCATCATCAAATCGCCTTCATGATCAGAGGCATTTCATTTACTTCAGCTCTCAAATTCAACCAATGCCCCTCAGTTTTGGCCAGTCATTGGTGTACTTAGGACTTCTCACTGCATTTTTATGGCATGACCTAAGAATGGGGTCAGTGCTGGTGGCTGCACTGATAAGGATATATACAGGTAGTTTTAGGTGACTCCTTCATCTTTGATGGCTGCCTTAGAGAAATACTAATTAAAGCCTTCATTCCAAGTTCTCCAGAGTTGCATTATAACAAACCTTTCTTTCATTATTTTTCTCACTCTGTGTATTAACTATTAGGGCCAAATGTAGTGAAGAGTTCATTTCATTTTATGTCTAAGGGGAAAAAGTTTAGCATATTCAGCCCTATCAGGCTGATGTTGAAAACTAGACGGCCTTTAAGCATGGAATACAGCATGTTTAAGCACACTTTAAACACATTTAAGCTAATGTCAAATGCAGAAAAGAGATGGAAGCGCACGTAAATGGCAATGGAAAAAGTAGTGCCCAATTAATGCCATGAGTATTTAAATGTATTTAAATTGCAGGCAAATGAGCTGCATGTAATAATCTGGTATGCAAATGTTGCTGCACCCGATGCAGAGACAGGCATAGAGGATTTTGCAACCAGCTTTAGCGCCAATCTCTCTACACCTGGGTCTGAGGTGGTTTAAACCTGTAGCGTGTGTTCCCAACAGGATTTTGATGGCATCGGAGGTGATTGCAGCAATGGGAAAAGCCCCCGATGCCATCAAAATACCATTGGGGACTGGTGCTCCAACAGAAAGTCACTCCCTGGTATTCTAGTGGCCCGATCCCACCATGCCCACCCCACTTTAAAAAAACTAACCTGGTGGTCTAGCAATGCCAGAACCCATTCCCTCTATCTTTCAAAGGGTGAGCACCACCTACGTGCTCCCGCTCTCGGTCTGCCATTGTGGAAAATGGCAGCGCCTGGCCCTGTGCAATGCATTCTGGCAGTCTGACCTCGCCTGGTGCATCCCAGGTTGCACCACTCGAGCCAGGCGCCGCCATTTTCCAAAATGGTGGACCGAGAGCAGGAATGCGTAGGCAGAACTCCCGGTTTGAAAGATACTGGGAGGGAGTTCTATGGCCGCTAGACCACAAGGTTAGTTTTGTTTTAAGTGGGATGGGGGGTGGGGGGGTTCTAGGGCCACTAGACCACCAGGTCATTTTTTTTAAGTGGGGTGGGGGGTTCCAGGGCTGCTAGACCACAGGCCAGTTTTCTTTTTAAAGTGGGATGGGAGGGTTCCGGGGCCTCTAGACCACCAAAGAGTGACTTTCTGTTGGGGCACCAGTTCCCGACAGTATTTTGATGGCATTGGGAGCTCTTCCCGATGCCGTAATCACCCCCGATGCCATCAAAATCCTGTCAGGGCTGATATCAAAATGAGCCACATGGTGCCCATTTCTCTGGGAGAGCATGCCAAACTAGTACCATTTTCTTTTGTGTATATGTTTGCCTTGTTTTCCCAGTTTAATTTTGCTATTTTGTGCAGTTTAATGCATGGCTCATTTGCATATGAGCCCCTTTCTGCTAGTCACTAGTGCGCTGCAAACAGGCGTAAAAAGCTGATAGCGTGTGACTTCAGCGCTCGCTTTCTGCATTGGCCTGTATGTTAGTAGCTAAAGCACCTTCAGATTGGGATAAAGTAATATCTACAGTTTTAACAAAGTCTTCACAGTTTTATGGAAAGGTTATATCAAACCAAGGAATGAAAGGCAATGGAGGAAGAATTACATTTTCGAAGGTATTTCACACACCTTGAAGGAGGCATAAGGGATAGATATGGTCATATCTGCGAGCATTGTGAATTAGTTTTATTGCCATGTTCTGGACCAACTGTAGATAGTAAAGCATTGAAAGATTTAAACCATTATATAGCAAACTGCCCCAGAGTCATACCACCCTGACTGCATCCAGTCTTGCCTGATCTTGGAAGTTAAGCAAGGAAACATCTGGTTAATACTTGGATGGGAAACCACCTTGGAAGACCAGGTGCTGTAAGTTTACTGCACAAAAGACAGGCCTGGTAATCTACTTCAAGTTGCACCTTCCCAAGAAAACCCAGGGGATAGTCACAACATGGGACCAACACTGACTCAGTAGCACTTAACAACCACAACAGTGTGTTGAAATAATCTAACCTACAAAGAACAAAGGCATAATGCAGGAGAAGAAGAAATTTAGGGGCATATTTACTAAGGTGTATATAATTTGACTGCTAAATTAGCGCAAAGGCCTGTGCTAACATTCAAGGGCATATGTATCCAATGTGATGCTATTGCACTAACTGGCATGTGGGTGCACGATAAGTGCATCTGCGCCAGTGGTAACATTTGCAGTTAGTGTGCATCAAGAATGCCTGTGTGAACTGCGATGCTCTGTCCTGCCCATTCATCTGCTTATCGTGGAGTTTCTTGCGCAGAGCCCCTTGCTCAATTTTAGCATGGCATGCTCACCATGTGCTGGACCCCACATTGCAGTTAGCAAGGTTTATTAAACATGCTCCTTAGTATTGAGTAATGATTTACCCAGTCCTCTGGGACTCCCAGACCAGTCAGGTTTTTTGGATATCCACAATGAATATGCATGCGATAGATCTGCATGCACTGCTTTTATGCAGATCTATCTCATGCATATTCATTGTGGATACCCTGAAAACCCAATGGAACGAGGGGTCCCAGAGGACTGGGTTGAGAACCACTGATCTAAGAGATCATATTTTATGTGGGTCCAGAAAAGGACAGTAGACAACTGATAAAATGTGAGGTTTAAATGATTAGGAGGATTCCAAATGCATTCCAAGGCCCTTAATGGTTTCCTGAAGCTCAAGTGTTTGACCTTTGATACTAGGCAAGACTGAAAGTTAGATATCCTCATTGCTACAGATTTTTTAAAATTTAACAGGAGGTGATTGACTGTTAGCCTTGTATAAATCTCAGCACACACTTTATGAATATGTGCACATATTTTATAAAATACACATGTACTTTGTGACTCCGTCCATGCACTGCCCAAACTCTCCCTGGATACACCTATTGTAAAATTACTTGCCAGCTTGTACTGCGCATACTGCTATGCCTGACCTAGCTTAATAGGAGCCCATTTACTGCCACTGAATAACCCCTGGTGTCACAGCTACATGCCCTAATACTAAATGGCTAGCATAAGGGTGTTCCAGAGGGAGTTCTGGGATGGAGTTGAGGCAGCACCCATCGTTGACCTGTGATATTAAGCTGCTCCCTGGATAGTGATATGTGGGGAAGTGAGGCGCAGGAAACCTTGGCCTAACTTTGCCGCATTAGCTAAGTGGGCAGCAGCAGCTGTAGCTTTGTAAATTTTTTCCCCCTGTAGAAACAAGCATGCGTGCCGGCTCCCGGCATGCCTTGTGCAAAAGCAGATGCCATTTGCAGTCGTAGCGTCACTTTGTACGGTTTATACTGAGACGTTAAAATGTTTAAGACAATTGAGCGGCCCTCCAACTGTGAAATACGGTCTGTGATTCCGTTTTTGAAAGCAAGGACCGTGTCATCAGAGGACATTCATCGCCAAATATGTGAGGTGTACGGCCTCAATGCGATGAGTGACAGCAAAGTGCGTAAATGGGTGAGATTGTTCAAGGACGGGCGGGACAATGTCCATGATGAACCGCAATAGGGTCGACCTTCAGTAATCACAGAAGATTTGTTGCGCACAGTTGATGCAAAAATTCATGAAGAACAGGGATTCACGATTTCCACTTTGTCACTGAAATTTCCACAAGTTTCAAGGTCAGTGTAATACAAAATTGTTTCTGAAAAATTGCATTTCAGAAAACTGTGCTCGCGATGGGTTCCCAGGCTGCTTTCCAAGGAACACAGTTGCCATAATCTTGCGTGTTGAGATTGTCTGTTTGGCTTTCACTTTGACTGGAGATGACGTGTGTCTCCATTTCATCGACTGACGCTTTGATTCTGGAGTCATGTGAGAAATGCATGTCTCGTCCCCTGTGACAATGTGGTCCAAAAGTTCATCTCCTTCCTCACTGTATCGGATCAAAAATGTCAAAGCACTAGCCATTCTTTTTTGGTGTTCCTCGGAAAGCAGCCTGGGAACCCATCGTGAGAAAAGTTTGTCCCACCCATCCTTGAACAATCTCACCCATTTACGCACTTTGCTGTCACTCATCACATTGGGGCCGAACACCTCACACATCTGGTGATGAATGTCCGCTGATGACACGGTCCTTGCTGTCAAAAACCGAATCACAGCCGTATTTCACAGTCGGAGGGCCGCTCAATTGTCTTAAACATTTTAACGTCTCAGTATAAACCGTACAAAGTGACACTATGACTGCAAATGGCATCTGCTTTTACACAAGGCATGCCGGGAGCCGGCACAAATGCTTGTTTCTACAGGGGGAAAAAAATGTACAAAGCTACAGCCAATCGGACCTTACTTTAAAAATAACCCTCGTACAATACAATAATTTGCATGCATACTTGCTAAAAAGAGGCCTAATTATTTATACCATTCTCTGCTACTTACGCTAGTATTTTATAAAGTCGAGTATGTTCGTACTTGATTTTAAAAAGAAACCTGTAAAACTACACATTAAAATGGCACAACTTTATAAAATTGCCATTCATATACATTACCTACTGCACTAAAGGGGGTTAAATCTTTGCTTTATGACAGATAACACTGAAGCAATACTGTCCCCTCAACTAAACAGGCACTTACGTCTTTTTTTCCCAGACCCCAGGCCACCCCCCTCAGTTTTTCTGGCTTTTCCAATGGAGTAGGCTGAGAGGATTCCCAACTTGGGGGAATGCAAGAGGACACAGAATGTTCAAGCAGGGAAGAGTAATCAGCTCAGGGTGCTCTTACCCTTCAGCCAGGGAGCAGGGGGAACATCACAGCCTACACTGGGCCTTGTGTTAGCCCCTAAAACTTAACTATACATAGGAGAGGTGTAATTACATTTTGCATTACATGTAGCTTAATGCAATTTATGTTCACCTCATCTGAAAACTTAGTAATGACCTGATTTGCATCTGCACTGACATTTAAGTACACTAAAACACAACTATGTTAAGGCTAACAACGCAGGTTAAAACACATTTATGCACTTTTAAGCTGTAATAATCTTAATACACCAGTCTTTAAGTATTTCTGTGTGGGCAAGAAAAACACCAGTCATGCCAGCACTAGCTTAAAAAGACTGGTGTTGTTTCAGGACACTCAGCTCACTTTCCTGTCCAGGAATAGAGTAGGAGCTAATGCTTATGCTGACGTGACCTCCTAATGTAATGCATGCACTCATCAACCACAGGGCCCTCCTTGCAGCTTTCTTAATATAACCGAAGGCCTTGTTACAGTGTGTCACTGATACAGAAAACCAATGAACCAGATCCTATTAGAATGCCCTGAAGGTTAGATATTCAGAACATATCTGCTATATGCTTCTTAGTTAACCACACATAATGAATCACTCTGCTTAAAATACCAAAGGCCTTGTTTACTCGGGTTTCCTCTTCTGGCTGGTTTTTCTCAGAGTAAACATTCAGATAATTTGCTATATTGAAATCATTATAGGGAAACAAATTCTACGTAAATGTTGTTTTAACGTGCTCTTGAAGGATAGAGATTCAGCTGCGGACACTGGCATTTAAAAAAACACCAATCTCCAAGACTGAATATCGGCCTGATTTTTTTAAAGGAAATAATTAAAAGGGCAATTTGTATTTATTTTATTTATTTAACAAACATTTCTATACTGCGCTTTCCCATGGATCAAGTGCGGTTTACAATGAACAGTGGTTTACAAGGTATAATAAAATGCATACCTAGTCATATTACATGGAACATTTGTGAACCTTTTACAGACAACATGGCAACTATATACATTCGGTACAAATTATATTCCAGGAGTTATACTTGGAGTGTAATCTGAGCTTCCTCCACAGGGATCCTGCAGTCTTCTAAGTACTTTGAACCCGTGGGACCATAGCTATGTTGCACTTTGTACCTGCATGAAAGTTGATATAAGGTAAGCACAAAGATTTCAAACTGCTTGTTGGCTCCGATGGTCAGTATGCACTGGTGTGCAGAAAGCCCCCAGTATGATCCCTGCGTGGAACCCTCCACTCTCTGGGATGGCTGAGGACCTATTAAATGAATCATGAAGTCAGAGGACTACCAAGGTATTTTGGAGTGAAATGTGCTACCTAGTGTCAGAAAGCTAGGTCTGGGTCAAAGGTCAATGGTCCTACAGCAGGACAATAACACAAAATTTGCATCCAAAAGTACAAAAGAATGATTAAAAAGAAACAAATGGACTATTTTAAACTGGCCAGCAAAGAGTCCTGATCTCAATCCAATCGAGAACCTTTGGAAAGAGCTGAAACCTGCCATTGGTAAAAAGAATCCTGGAAACATTAATGAGCTGGAACAAATCGCAGTTGAAGAGTGGGAGAAACTATCAACAGACAGATGTATGAAACTTATAGATGGCTACAAGAAACGTTTGCAAGCTGTCATCACTTCCAAGGGTTGTGCAACCAAATATTAGTGAAGGGTGCCATTAATCCTGTCCATGTCATATTTGGGGGTGTGGGAGTTTCAGAAATTATTATGTCTATGTTGCACAGACATCTTTTTTTTTTTGTTGTATACCTTTAAACATATTATTAAAATATATGATGGCATACAGTTGGAATATTTCCAATTATTTCTCAAGCTATTGTACACAAAATACCTAAACTGCAAGGGTGCTAACAATATTAATCACAACTGTAAATGGCAACACAGCCCTTACTCAAACTCTCCAGTGCTGCGTTGCTCTTTCTGCTCTGTGACCTGCCACTTCCACCCCTCCAATGAAAACTTTCTTTTTGCATGGGGGTGCTTATCCTCCCACCCCCATTTGCAAGCAGAAATAGTTTATGTGCACTGTAATACCCTGTACATACTTTTAGTTGCATCAAAAAAGGGCTAGAGTTAGAATGGGGCAGTGCAAGTCCATTTGAAGTTTTCAGCATTTTTGACCCAGTGGTTTCCTCCTGCTCCTATGTACTTCCAGCTCAGAATCAGGGCTGGGATCAGGTGACATGAGCCTTCATGGTTTCTTTTCCTGTGTTATA
Organism: Ichthyophis bannanicus; assembly: GCA_033557465.1. Taxonomy (NCBI): domain Eukaryota; kingdom Metazoa; phylum Chordata; class Amphibia; order Gymnophiona; family Ichthyophiidae; genus Ichthyophis; species Ichthyophis bannanicus. The sequence continues at coordinate 929,374,193 of CM066031.1, forward strand.
TATCTCTGCTCAAGCCCCCCTCCCCCCCCCATCACCATCACCACCCAGGAATCCTGCACTTATGGGCCCTTAGTCTGGCCAAGGGATGCAATCCTCAAGTCCTGATCATGACTCAGTATCCACCCTTGCCCCCCCTACCCCCCCAAGACCACGAATGCTGTCTGTGCAGCATCCTCACCTTCACCCTCATCTTCACCTTTGCCCACACTCTTTTCCTCATCCTTACCCTCATCCTCAGCCTCACCCTATCCCTCACCCTCACCCTTACCTTCATCTTTACCCTCACCCTATCCCTCATCCTCACCTGTACCTAAACTTCAGTTTCCCCTATTCTTCACCCTCAACCTCACCCTACCCCTCACCCTCATCTTCACACTCACCCAAACCCTAACCCTCACCCCCACTCCCCATTCTCATTCTATCATCCTCATCCTCAGCCAGGCCTCCAGTTCCTGAGGCAGCAAAACAGCCATACAACATTATGGAACCTCTACCATATTTAACTGTAGGAAGGGTGTTTTTTTCCTTATAAGTTTCATTTCTTCGCCGGTAAATGTATCACTGATCTGCATTGCCAAAAAGCTCAGGTTTGGTTTCATCTGTCAATAGAACTTTTTCCCAGAAGGATTGTGGTTTCTCAAGGTGGGTTTAGGCATGGATCAGGCATGCCTTTTTATGTCTGTCTTTGAGCAGTTGGGTCCTCCTTGGCCTTCACCCATGAAGTCCTTCTTTGTTTATGGTGCGGCTTATGATGCAGGTTGAAACCACCACTCCAGCTAGCTCCAGTTGAGCCTTAAACTCCTTAGAAATTGTACGTGGTGTTTTTCTAACAGTTTGCACTAACTTTCGAAGACTTCTTGGATTAATTTTCCTCTTCATGTCATGTCCTGGGAGGTTCTTGACAGTTCCATGAGCAGAAAACCTCTTAATAAGATTGCGAACTGTAGATGCAGGAATCCCAAGATCTTTGGAGATGGCCTTGTTCCCCTTTGAAGTTTGATGTTTGATGATAATGGTTTCTCTGGCAGCTCTCTTGTCTTCACCATTGTGAAAATGGAACAGGGAGTGAATGTGGCCATTTTAAACACAATTGCCATCATTCATTGGCTGATTCAAGTCACGTGAGTACTGACAATTGACCACAGGTGTGCCTAATATTACTGCAATGGGAATGTGGTTCTTCTATTCAAACTGATTTGAATTGTTTATAAGAGTACCAATCATGTCCTGTCAATGTCCCGGGTTTTATACTATTTTACACTATTTCCTTTTTAATTGGTCTTGTTTTGTTTGATTCTTTTATGTGTCAAATATGTGCATATATAGTCCAAAGCCATTTCACTGGCCACTTTTTTTTTTTTAGGAGATATTGGACATTATATGGTGGAACTGCAAGGGTGCTAATAATGTTGACCACAACTGTAAATGTCATTTCCACCACTACAGGTCCCAGAAAGGGGTGGCAGTAGTGGCAATGGCTGTCCTGGTAACACTGACACTCAAGAAGACCATCTAGTTTGCCTAGTTCACCTGAGTCTGTACATCAAGCGCCTTCTCTGACCCTTTTCAAATCCAGGCTGAAAAATCACCACTTTGCTGCCGCTTTTGGATCTTGACTCACCTGATCTCATTTTTGTTTCCTTACCATTCCCCCTAGATGTATCCCATGTCTACAGCTACTGTGCTGTCCGTCTTGACTAGATTGTAAGCTCTGATGAGCATGGACCATCTTTTACATGTGTCTGTGCACGTCTTGAGTGCTATATAAATGTTCAGTAGTAGTAGTAACCTGTTGGGTTACACTGGCCCTGTCTGCTGCTTTCTACCATTTTTCACAGCTGAAACATCTTTATCAAACCTTCCCAAGATCTCCACTCCATTTTCCTTCTTGTTGCCAAAAGATGAAGTCAAGGAGATAAGGTTTGGACAAGTTCCTAGAGAAAATGTCAATTTCCTGCATTGTTTGCCAGGTGGATTTGGGAGAGCCACTGGTCATCCCTGGAAATGAGCTATGAGAAAGAAATCAACTTCTGGGCATCTGCAGGGTATTTGGGATTGGACTGGCCACTGTTGAAGATAGGATGCTGGACTTGATAGACCTTGATCTGACTCAGCAAGGCTTTTCTTTTGTTGTAACTGGCCTTGGAGAGCTGCTCTCTTTTACAAAACCCATGCAGCAGCATGGAAAATCAAAGGGTCCCTACAGCTTTACATCACGTTGGTAACTGCTCCCACCCAAAAGCCTGCAGTCACCAAAGTCCTGGGTATTTTACAATTTCTTCTAAACCACAATGGGACAGTGATGGATATGCAGGCCCAGCCTCCATGACACATAAGCAGATTAGTGGCAGACTCTAGATGATTTTTCTAAAAATGAAAAGGACTGGTTGGTGTTTCGGAGTTAGAAATAAACGTCATTATATTTGACCTTCTGATGCCATACACTGTGGTTCTTGTGCTCCAGCTATGTGAGTTGTCTTCATTTGTATTGTAATTCCGAAACATGGTGCTAGAATTGGGATATAACAATGAACCACTAGATGGCATCTGCATAAGTTAATATCTGTTAACAGTTGGTGCCCTGATCCATTTGTAAACCAGGTTATGCCTTTGTTCAACCAGTATACGAACAAACCAGCACTGAGAGATTTATTCCTACAGTGTAACTAATTACTGCAGGAGCTTCAAACTTGGCAACTATTGTCTCTCTTACTCTCTCGCTCTCACAGGCATATGCACAGCACACGCACACTCCCTTTCTGATGTACACACAATATATAATCTCACATGTCCTCTATCACATATGCACCCAAACACACTCAAATAATGATCCCAACAAACAGAAATGGGTGAAAAGGAACCAAAAACAATGTCAAAAATTCAGGAAAAAAGCCCCAAAATCTGAAAACAAACCAAAAACAACTTCCCTGTGCCCTTGACTATTGTGCAATTTGCATCTACTATAAAACAGATGCAAAGTCTTCAGATATCAAATTTTCATACACAAAATCTACAGGGAATTTCCTTTAGAAAATTAATTTACAAGTCAGTTGGTAGTTTCAAGCTCCCCAACAGGGTTTGAAAATTACTCTTTTAAGCACCTATTTTGTAGTAAGTGTAAGTTAACAAAAAATTAACTCGCAATAGCTAAAGAAAATCTGTGGCAACCACTGGGAGCATTGCCAATACTTGAAGGATGGTAGCTGTGCTGTTAACATGGGACAAAAGATGTGTAATTAAGCGATGTTACTTTTTAATGCAGCAGATAGCACATGCTATCTGGGTGCGTTAACAGATAATATAGTGAAATTGCAGACTGCAGCAAGTATCTGCATGAGTGGGTGGGATATGGGCATAGAGTGGGTGTGTCTGCAATGCACAGTTACCATGGGTGTCAACAGTCAAAGTTGCAGACAGCGGTGGAGTTATGTGCATCTATGGTGCTGCTGGGTTGTGCTCTCGGCAATATGATAATTACACTTACCTGGTAATTGTAGTTCCTTTAGTTCCGAGAGTGCAGTCCTCAACTTCTGGGTAGTGAACCTCCATCCGCAGCTAGGAGACTGGCATGACAAATTTATGACAACACAGGATATAGGCTGTCAGCAACGCTCCGCCTCCCAGTGTGAACTATTAACAAAGCAGACTCAAAGGAGCAAAAAATAAGTAGCAAAGAGCAACAAATATCATGTAGACCATACCCCTTAAACAAAAATTATTAATTTAATTCTTTTTTTTTTTGTTGTTGTGAGGGAACATGCGCCCCGTGACATCCCGCCTACTAGCACTGAGCTCGAGGCTCAGAAACAGAGAAACACAATACACGAAGTACAGGAAAGTAAAGACAACGGCTCACCTGTATACTCTTCAAACCGAACTCCGATCCGGAAACCCTGAAAATACATCAAGATCAGACACCGGGAGGGATGGAGGACTGCACTCTCGGAACTAAAGGAACTACAATTACCAGGTAAGTGTAATTATCATTTCCTTATCGTTCCTCCAGTGCAGTCCTCAACTTCTGGGATGTACCAGAGCAGTAATTAACGGGAGGGATGTTTCCGGCCAGCAGACAACCCCGCCAACCGAAACGGGCGTCTATAGCCGCCTCCACATCCAATCAATAATGCTTGCGGAACGTGTGCAGCAAAGCCCAGGACGCTGTCTTAGCAATCACCCCAGGCGGCACCAACCGGTGCTCCGGCCATGAACAAGCCTGCACCCTAGTAGAATGTGCATGTAAACAGTGGTCGCGACACGCCCCTGGAGCAAATACGCCGATGCTATCACCTCCATAATCCAGCGGGAAATGGAAACCTTGGAGGGCGCCTCGCCCTTACGTACACCGCCGAAGAATCCGAATAAGCGAACCGACTTACAAAAGGACGCCATAACGAGCAAATAGTGACACAACACCCACTGAAAATCCAAAAGACGTAGACTGCGAACAATCTGTGACCCTGTGTGCTTCCCCATCACAGGCAGGGAACACCTGATTAACATGCAAAGGCGACACCAGCTTTAGCAGAAAAGAGGGAACGGTGCGCCAAACCACTTTCTCGCCCAAGAAAGAAAGAAATGGTACACGTCAGGACAAGGCGTGCACCTCGGAAATGCGGCTAGCTGAACATATCGCCACGAGAAGGACGGGTTTCAAAGTCAGATCCTATTGTGAAGCAGACTTCAAGGCGCAAGGGAGCTCCCCAGAGCGCCCTGAGTAATATCCCAAGACGGCACCCAAGCCTGAAGAGCGGGCCACAACCTAGCTACCGCCGTCAAGAATCGACAAACGTCCGGGGAGACCCCAAGGACACTCCGTAGAACTTGCCGCGATAACAGGCCAGCGCCACCAGCTGAACACGCCATGAGCTGGCCGCCAGGCTTCGAGAAAATCCATCCTGCCAGAAATCCAGGACTGCCGGCACTGCTACTGAGGCCGCGCGAAACCAACGTCGAGAACACCAACCTTCAAAGATCCACCAAATCCGTACATATGCCCAGGACATGGATCGCTATCGCGCGTTAACCATAGTGGACACTACCGCTGTTGAGTAACCCCGCCTACGCAAACGCGCCCGCCCAATGGCCAAGCCGTAAGCGAGAGCCGACTCACCGGAGGCAGCAGAAGCAGACCGTGAATCAACCGATCCGCTCGGTCCGTCAAACGCCAGGGACGACCAACCAAGAGCCGTACCAGATTACCACGGGTGGCGAGGCCAAGCCGGAGCTATCATAAGGACCCTGCCCGGATGACGGCCTATTCTCTGAATAACGCGCCGGAGCAATGCCCATGGCGGGAACACAGACCGCAGACCTTCCGATGGCCACGTCGGACCGTCTTTCTCTGCTTCTCCTGAAAAAAAAAAAGGGGATACCTTTGCTGACTGAAAGGAAGCCATCAGACCCATTACGGGCGCCCCCCAGTGTTCCACCAGAAGAGAGAAGACTTCGGGAAACAGTTCCCATTCTCCCGCAGCCACTCGTACGTCGCTGAGAGAGTCGGTCTGCACATTGACCATACCCGCTATGAGAGCCGCCGACAAGGCTAGCAATCGCAGTTCCACCTACGCGAACAACTGATCCGCTTCCTCCTCCATGGCGGCGCTGCCTGCGCCGTCCTGCCGATTGAAGTAGGCTACTTTCGCCGAGCTGTCGGACAGAACCCGCAGCGCGCTACCGGACACCGCCGCTTCGCATGCTTGAAGCCCAAGGAACCTCGCTCGAAACCCCAGCCGAACGATCGACCAGGAGGCCTCCGTCAGGGACCACAGACCCTGTGCAAAGACCCCCAGGCAAAGCGCTCCCCAGCCTTCTAGGCTGGCAGCCGTCAACAGAGGCATCCAATCTGGCTGCTCCAGAGACATGCTCAAGGGCAGCGACCCCGGAAGAAGCCACCAGCGGAGCGAGTGGGGCCCCGAGAGCGGGCAGGGCAAACGCTTGGAGAGTGGAGCGGCCTGAAGTGACCACCGACGGAGCAGTGTCCGTTGCAACGGCCGCCGATGGACCTTTGCCTAAGGAACCGATTCCCTGGTCCCAGCCATCGTTCCGAGAATCCGCAGGTAATCCTAGGCGGATGGGCTCGGACGCGACCAGAACCGCCGGACGAGTAACTGGAAGCCCTCTACACGTTTACGGGGGAGGAAGACCCAACCCGACGCCGTGTCGAATCGGACCCCGAGATATAGCAGGGTCTGAGTTAGTTGAAGACTCTCCTCCCTGGACTTGGCTCGTAGCAACCAATCGTCTAGATAAGGATGTAACAAAATGCCTTTGCGCCGCAAGGCCGCCGAGCAGCATCTTAGTGAACGTCCGATACGCCGTTGCAAACCGAAGGGGAAAGCTCGGACTTTATAGTGGCTGGGCCACTACAACCTAAGGATGTGAAGAATTTGCGTGAGGCTGCTTTAAGGCAGCAGACTCTCAAGAACAAAGTTTACCGTCAAGTCTGAATGTTCATTACGCCGAGAGCTACCAATGAAACAGCGGGGCTGTGCTGGCAACATGAATTAAACAAATCAAAATTTAAATGTTCATCCACTAAAGAACGGAATCTAGAATGAAATTTGAAACCACTGCAGCAATCTCTTACATAACCTGATGTGCTTGCTACAGAGAGGATACCTGTCCTCAAATAAAGTAAGGCTCATGCCGGCTGACAGTCCTGCCTCTCCCATGTCTGCACAGGGAGACTCTGGCCGTCTTTTATTTCTAGGCACCCAAAGCCAAAGATTGCACCCAAAATGTATAAAAGAACCAACTTCAGTGGGACAAGAGAAGAGAGAAACTGTGTGCCAATCCTGCACCGTTTAAAGAACCACTGTGGGAATCAAGGCCACAACCCGGACACCACAGGTAAGCCTAACCAGTGAGCTACCGGGCTATCTAGAATTATGCAGAACTGCCTCACGAGATTCAACTGCAGTAAGGAGCTCAACAGACTGAGTAACGAAAGGTTGCAAGGGTTCTGAAAGGCCCTGTTCTGAGCCCACACCAGACTCCAACAGGGAGCTGCGCTTTAAGCCACAAAGCATACAGCGTGACTTAGAAGGCAGAGCCAATAGTAGCCACCAAGGCTAGCCCCCTCTGCCCAACCAAAGAGCCTTTATCCCAGGTGCTGCAGAGAAACAGAAGGAAAGCACTTTTCTGCAACGTGCCTCAGAAGCTCCGATTTGAATAAAAACTGCATTTTTTTTTTGAACTAAACAGTCCTGCAGGACCCGGACATGGAGGAAAGTCCTAAAAACAAAAATGTTCTCCAGCCAAAACGAAGCATGTAGGCCACTAAAAACCACAAAGTAAGGAGAAAAGCAGGAAATGAAAAATAATCCCGATTTTCAAAATGGCCGCCGTCACAAAATCGCGCCAAAAACCCCCGTTGAAAAAGAAAAAAGTGCTCACTAGAGCTGCTACTCCCCAGGCTAACAGACGAAAACCCCCAGAGACCCAGAGATCAAAGAAATAAATAAGAAATCCACAAAAGTGCTGGTGCTCCCTCACCACAGGTACACTGACAGGCAGGGATTGCTCGGGCAGAGCACAGAACTAGCAGAGGCTGTGGTTCTAAGAGACACTCTGCCCTGCCCTGAGGCAGACAGCTTTAAGGAATGCTCTGGGGTTAAAGACAGAACCTTCCACCCGCTCCGTACCCCTAGAATGTAGGTTCTGGAAGCAGGGAGGCAGCCCCCCATACAGTTGTCCTCTGCACACCGCAGGTAAGCAAGCCGGGAAGGGGAGGGGAGGGGGGGAGGGAGAAGCTGAACAACCCAGAAAGGGCGGACCGGACCACAAAGGAAGCTTCCTCACAGCCTAGAAATGGACAAAAGGAAACAAGACTATAGAATTTCTCAAAGAAAAGAAAAGAAAAGAGAACCGCAAAAAACTCTCTAAGCTTTGGGCTCGCTTCCAAGGGCCGGAGGGACAGATCCGTGCCGAGCAAGGAACCCCCCCCCCTCCCCGCAGCCTCAGCGGTCCCTTTAGGCTTCAGGGGGGAATCCATAGCTAAAGACAAGGAATCATAAAACTGGCACACTCCAGGCACAGAGAGAGCGAGAGAGAGCGAGAGAGACCTAGTGCTGGCTGCACAAACCAGACAGAGGGGCCTAAGTTTTAGGCATGGGCTGTGACAGAACAGCAAAATAAAACACTCAAAGGTCCATTCCTATCAATAACAAACCAAAGAAAAGAAATTTCTGGTCGAGGTCAGACCTGCAAGCCCCAAATGCCTTTAGCTTCAGGAATAGAAATCCCATCTCAGCATATGCAGTGGGAATCAAACCAGTGACCGGTTAGGTTCGAAGCAGCCGCCTACAAACCAAAGAAAAGAAAGTTAAAATTTCCCCTCTCCTCCTGCCGCTCCGTCGAACAGAGAGGAGGGCAAAAACAACACAGAGACGAGAAATCCCCCCAAAACACTGTTCTCTGAAGCAATCAGGCATATTGAAAGGTAAAAAGGTACTCACAGGTTACTCTGCCGTTCTGTCAAAATGCAGGATAGCTGTGGTGCATGTTCAAAATGGCCGCCGCAGATTTCACTGAGAAGGAAAAGGGCGCCAAGAACACTGAAATGGACTCCGTGCTGAGCAACAGCTGTCTAGATCGGGTAAAAACCGATTAGGGCAGCTACTCACTGTTTACTGACACCAGAGCCAAAAAGGTTGTGGAGCCAAGCAGTTTCATTGAGGGCAGAAGAAAATCCCGAAGAGCAGTGAAGCCCCTGAGACAAAGTTAAACTGAAGGGCTCTCCCTCGTACTGTCTGGAGGGAGAGAACTTCCTCTGTGGCAGCTCTGCCCACACATCCATCAGGGAGAATAAAATAATAAACATAAAATAATAAACATAAAATAAAAGAAATGTAAACAGAAAGAGCTGCCACCGGAGAGAGTCAGGAGGCTGAACTAGGAGCACTGACCCCTCCTTCCTCAAGTTAGCCTGTGAAAGTCTTACTAGGCACAGCCAAAAATAAAAGTCGAAATTAACTAGAAAAACACAATCCCAATAAGCCAGATTTAAGGAAACTCCTTATTATTTTCCTTCCAGAGAGCCCTGCTGGGCTCGAGACATCCTCCTGCTGCAAGGAGACTGGTCACACTGGGAGGCGGAGCGTTGCTGACAGCCTATATCCTGTCATGTCATAAATTTGTCATGCCAGTCTCCTAGCTGCGGATGGAGGTTCACTACCCAGAAGTTGAGGACTGCACTGGAGGAACGATAAGGAATTTGGCATATTGTCTGCTGGGGAGATGTGCACATCCCCACGTTAGCTGCAAAAGCCTAACACGATTTAGTAAACAGACCCCTAACTACTCCATGTTATCTTTCATGTTAGCATTTAACACATTAACAACACCCACATATCTTTCCTGTCCTCATCGTGATTTTCTGCTAGATGTTTAACTCAGTAGTTAACACAGTGCATTCGCTGTTTTTTTGAGCTCCATGTTAACACGCATTAAACATCTAATGTAGCTTAGTAAATAGGCCCCTTAGAGTACAAATGTCAAAATAGGCACACATGCTCAACAAAGCAATTCAAAAGGGCTAAATGGGTAACAAATACTTGCATGTCAAAAGATTGTCCAATAAAACTATTTTTCTTAGCATAAACAACCATTGAAAAGTATACAAACGTCATAATGAAACTTACAGGGTTCTTGCAGGCAACTGCTTTACTCCAGGAGCAACAATGAACTAAAGCAATATTTTTCCTTCCCCTTCACTTAAGCTAATCTTACCTCTTCCTCACCTCTTTTCTGACGGGGGTACTTGCAAATGGAATGGGCAACTTTCATCAGGGCTTTTTCTGTGCATAAATAACTGTTTACTTGCAGGAAAAACTTTGAAAAGTTATTCAAGACATTTTGAGGGGTAGTTGCTGGCGTGCTTTTGGGAAATAATGCAGGATTTTGGCCACATAATATGTATAAAATGGTAAAAGCATGTGTTATTTTCCATTAATGCACATTCAAATGCAGGCAGCTTATCTTTCTGGCATACAGACCCAGCTGGCTGACAGCCACGGCAAAGGTCTATGACCACAGGAGTTGACGCTGGATCAGAGATCTCTGTAGAACATCTTTTGTGTTTGGGGGACCCGTCAAATACACCTCTTTGCCAGCAATGATGGTTTCTATATGCATTGACTCCCTTAAAAACAGCAGGCCTCACTTAGGGCCCGCTTTGTGTTTCTGCGGTCAGGAATGAACAGTGCTCCTAGCTGCAACAACACAAATTTATATTTTCCATGTGAGTTTAAAATCTGCAGTTCTGATGTACCATTGGTTAGTGACTGACACGGTAAATTGAGCTATGGTAAAATACAATATTTTGCAGCAGCTTAATAACTGTTCCTCTTTTTATTTCACTTTTCCCACCAGAGACCAAAGCAGATTGCAATAGTAAGATAATTTACAGTAAATCTGACCTTCCCATATATAAATCAAGTTAATCCAAGCTGGTTGACAAACCTCACATCTTAGTTGGAAAATCTGATGAAAATTTGAGCTGTGTCAGCCTGCTCTGGGTAGTTCTTCATGCTTAAATGAAATCAGTTTGGCTACCCTTAGATCAGATCTCTTCATTGCAATCAGAGCAGCAAAGCCACGTCCAATGCATTAGGCTGTTAAGATAAGGGAGAGGATAAAAGCGCTTCTAGAAAAATCTATAGAACCCAAACGGTGAACTATTTTTCTGAACGCCAGGCTTGCCTTTTTATTTGTTGCTATGCAATATGAAAAATTACTTCACAAACTAATTACTCAGTTGTTGCAATCTTTCTGTGTTTGTTTTAAATATCTTTCATTATCACAGATGTCAAATCAAATTGCTGTACCAGACAAGTCCTTAAACACTGTCAGTTCAGAAGGTAATTTTGACTCCTCAGTGCTGTCTTTCTGATAACTTCTCAGTGTGTGCAAGGTGCCAACAACAGCTACTGTGAAAAAGGCTGTCATTAAAATTGGTTCAGCACTGTTACTCAGAGAAAGGCAAGCACCTGCAATCACAGTGAATAAATCTCAGTTCTGAAAAGCCCCAGCATACCAGCGCAAAAATAACTGGGAGTGATGCAGAAGCAGAGATGCGATTTATTACAGTAGGACCAGTGGTTATTTTATTAGCAAAAGTGTCTTCAGTATTTTTAATATTTTTTGGGTGGGGGGAAGGACATCAGTTATGGTCTGTAATCTGTAATCACTTTATTTCATTTACTTTGAATTTAGCTCATACCTTGTTAGGAGTGGCTTAAGTTGAGTTACTTTCAGGTACAGATGGCATTTTTCCCCTTTCTCTAGAGGGCCTACAAGCTAAGGGGATTTTTTTTTTTTTACTAAAGTGTGGTATTTTTTGCCCCTTAATTGTCAGGGGCATGGGCCAGCATGTGCCCAACGGTGACTGTAGGCAAGTCCCTTAGTACATGTTTCGGCCTTTGGACATTACCGCTAAAGTGCATCTATTGCCACTTATTGAGGCTACTTGGCTGTAGCACTATGGAATAGTCTCTCCAGTTTTCTCCAGCTCCAACCCATCTTCTCATGCTTCAGGTCTGAATTAAAGACATATCTTTTCAACCAAGCCTTTGAATTCCCGGACTAACGGTCCAGAATGTAACCCATGCCTGGAAGGCAGCAGCCTTTGTATGATGCACGCCTGGCTACTGACTGACATCTCCTGCATGTGTTTCCTGTGCACTTTCTCTCTCTTCTCACTCTTATCCTGTCCTATTTATGATGTGGAATTCTTTTCATGCCTTTATATTTTAATTTAAAGACTTTTTATAAACTGCTTTCTATACCCTGGAAAAGGCGGTATAGTAAATAAACGTAACCATAACCATAACTGTAACTAACTACAACACTGGCAATTAGCATGTGCTACTGATGCCCAAACTAACCGCAATGTGCAGTCAATGCCCACTTCCTGCCCCAACCCCACCCAGACCCCGCCCTATTGCACAATATACAGTTAGCGTGCATTTCAGCGTGCAGTAATTGTCCTGTTTTTGTGGTAATAACTACTACAGGCCCCTGGAAGCAGTTAATTCATGCTGAAATGAATGTACTTTAGTAAAAGGGCCCCCAAGTTTGTGCCTAAAGCAATGGGGGATGAAATGAGCATCAGTGGGATTTGAATGCTGGTTTCCATGGGTCTCAGGCTATTCCTCCATGTCTTTTTCGTCTCATGATGTTCATTCAAAAGACCTTTTCACAATCTAGCAGTCCTTTCATACCACTGGTGGTAAAATGGTTCGTTTGAATTTAAAAGCACCAAGAAAACACAGGATTTATAGGAGCTGGGAAAGAGCTGTTCCCTCTGTCAGAGATGGACACAATTCTGAATGTGAATCACTGAAAAACTGATAGGCTGACATAGGAAGAAATATGCAGTAGTGTTTGACATCTGACTGTATATACCGGCTATTGATAAATCCAAAATTATTGTTGAGAGAGTAAAAGGAAAATATGAGAACACAACTTTTGATCCAAGCTCTCATTCCTAGGCCATTTGTGTCACAACTTTTAAGAGAAAGCGACACCAAGACTTGGAGATCCAATGCTTCTGATTTTGTTCCTATATGTGGCCTTGGGCAAGCCACTTAACCCTCCATTGCCTCAGGTACAAAAACATAGATTGTGAGCCCTTTGGGGACAAGGAAAAAATATATATACGGTACCTGAACATATACAGTTTTGACTGGTAGAAAAAATGGTATATAAGCCTATTTAAATAAATAAATATGATCTGCAGGGGGTAACAGAGGGAGGGTGTTACAAGTAGACGGAAGACATGGATTCAAAGAGTGAATTCATTGCAGCCTGAGGGTTTAATAAAAAAAAATAATCTGGTCAATAATATGCAAATTCAGTGATTCTGAATGTACCTATAAGTATGTGGCCATTGCCTATACATATAGCTATGATTTTCCGCTGCTATGGGGGTCATTCTGTCCTATGAATAGTGGGGATGGATGTCTCGTTTGGATGTCCAACCCCGCTATTCGCCCCCCTGCTGGTCCCAGCAAAATCCTCCCCATAGAAACAGTGTGTTTGTATAAGGAGGCCTAGAAGGGGGGGGGGGGTGGAAAGGAGGCATTCCGGAGGCGGATCGAGGGCAGGGCATGGGCGGGCCATGACCCCGGACGTACAGGCCCAATTCAGAGGCTGTGAACTTAGACAGGGGACTTATTCCACCACAGAGATCAAATAAGTCTCCCTGGACGTCGGGGGATGATGCTGCCAGGCCTATAAAAACAGGTAGGGGAATGCAGTAAGTTCCCCGCAGCCAGATCTTGGCCATGGGAGGATAGATCGAGGGTCCGGCTGTGGGGAAAGGAAGATTTCGGCAACGGCCGGCATTCTCAGCTCTTGAATGGAGCCACAGTGCCATCGTACTGCAGCTCCATTCAGGAGCCCGACTGAGGTAGCCGGGCATGTGGCTGGGCACGTAAGACGATCAGAATCGGGGCCCAGCCTGCATGTCCAGACCATAGACCCAATTCTGATCCCGCGGGCATGTCTAACCCCCGTGGGATCAGAATCAGATCTACCTCTGGGCTTCCTGCTTCTGATCGGCCACACAGGGGGTTGGACAGCCTGATTGGAATGTGCCTCCACATGTATAACAAAGCAGTATAATTTAGGGAACCCATTTTTTGGGCTTAAATTAAACCTCATAGCTGTATGGACAGTGGTTGAATATTGTCAGGGTATGCACTGCTGGGTGCTTCACCTCGATCTGCCCTAACTCAGGCCATGACAATTAGAGAGATTTTACATGGTACTCTCCAGATTCAGCCAATGGAAAACCATAGATAGGGGAGCCATGCATTTAGCGGTGGCCACTAAGAGAGTAACTTTATAAGGGGGCACCTAGTTGACGAAGACAAGTAGGTGCCTATTTAGGCTGTATTTTATACATAGGTATCTTTGTAAAAGACTGTACATGCCTAAGAGCCGATGTAAATGAACACACACAAAGTATGCAAGTATACAGGTATTTTCAAGTATTTTGTAATCAACCTATATACTTGTGAACTTTGCCTCCAGTCCACCCAGACCGTGCCTCCAGTAACGCCTACCAGCAAAGTGCGTGCTTTCATGCAAATACACAAACTTTTGATGCCCGTCGGTATTTTACAAGAGGCCATTTACATACATATGTGGCCACACACACATGAAATGTCCCTATAACATTATCCCTTTAAGGACTAACCCGAATATTAGGAATAATACTAATTTTATAGTGCTACTGGGCATTCTAACATAATACTATCGAAATAAGAAATCAGGTATGATAAATCTGTGCCTAAAGAGCTTACAAGCTAAGGCAGTGGTTCAGTCCTTGGGAGCACACCCAGCTATTCAGGTTGTCAGGCTATCCACAATTACTATGTGTGAGAGAGATTTGCATACTAAGGAGACAGCACATGCAAATCTCTCTCAGGCATATTCCTTGTGGATATCATGAAAACCTGACTGGCTTGATATGCCCCAACGACTGGGTTAAGAACCATTGACCTAAGGGACCTGTTTGTGAAAGTGTGAATCATCAAGTCAATGCTGACCCCTGGTGACACCACCCCTGGGTTTTCTTGGCAAGTTGCAACCAGAAGAAGATTGCCAATCCTTGTGAGTCTATAGCACCTGGTATTCCAAGGTGGTTATTCATCCAAGTACTAGCAAGGGCCAACCCTGCTTAGCTGCTGAGATCAGCCAAGATCAGGCTCATTCAAGACCTTTCAATGTGCTGCCAGTGCAGTGACACATTAATAGGGGGCATAATATGAGTGAGAACTATAGCTTGCAATTAACGCAGAGATCATTAGTTGCTCACATGGCAGATAATAAGTATAGTTAGCTACAACTCCAGTTGGGTATATCTAACTGCATTCCGTGTTATCGGCCATACTGTAATACATTGTATTGATCATTCCCCTGTGTTAAAGCCCAGGTTTTGCACTGAACACACCTCAACATTGGATGCTGAAGTACATTAGGTGCAAAACCTTACTGCAAATTTAAAAAATAGGCTGAGGCAACAGGTCTGTAGTACCACCTTGGTACAGCTCACATTCCTTGAAATGAGTTGGAATTTTGTTCCATTTGAATTTTATATCCATACAGAAATAGGGGGAAAGAATATGAGCAACCGGGTTTAAAATAGACAGGGCTGCCCTTGTAGCGGGGTTTACGTTCTAGCTCTTTTAGCTAAAAAAGAGGTTGACCCAGCCAGTAGTCTTGCCTTTTATAAGGAAATCTGTTTTGTTTTAGACCATTTTGATTGGTGCCACCTGGTAGTAGGACCAATCATGATCTGCAAGGGAACTAGAAAATATTAGTCTAAACCAGGGGTGTCCAAACAGGCCAGGCTTCAGGCTGTCCCTAATGAATATGCATGCAATAAATTTGCATACAGTGGGGGTAGTATGCTTTGCAGCTTTATCTCATGCATAATCATCAGGGATATCCAGAAAACCTGGCCTGTTTGCATCCCTTGAAGACTGAACTTATGCAGCCCTGGTATAAAAACTAAGTACAACCCAAAAACACTGTAAGGCCATGAATGCCATGGGATCTGCCCAGAACTGGATTAGCTAAGGTTACCAGGTGTTCCCTATTTTCAGGGATTGTTCCCAATTTCATGGACTATAACCACCTCCTGTCTCCGATTTCAGTGGAACAGAAGTAAAGGGCATTGCTTCTCCTGCACCTCCCTGAAATACAGTCGTCTTGCTCCTGGTAGGAGAAGATGTACAGTTAGCTTTTTTTCTGAAAAAAGAAGATTACATTGTAGAAACATATAAAATATTTATCTATATGTATAATATAGTTCAAGCATGTATGTATGTCTGTGCGCTAATAACTCAAGAAGGGCTGCTGTCTTGTTCAAACTTTTGAAACTACTGAATCCTATTTAGACTGGTCATTTCAAAAATATATGGAGAAAAGATATCTGAGGAAAGAGGATCCCTGCCTTCCCACCACAGCTCAGCTCTGCCCAGGTGTCCCAGATTTGCTCTCCAAAACTCTGGTAACTCTGAGATTTGCCCACCCTGAAACATGGAGCCAGCTGGCAACCTTGCCTAGAAATTCACTCTGAAGACGCTCCTTCAGCTCTGGTAGAATCCCATAAGTAGAATGAAATCCCTGCATGCCCAATTAGTAAATAAGCTTATGACACTATGTATAGAACTTCAGGGTATATCAAACCTTAGCAGGGGGTATAACAGAACCAGCGAGAACAGACTCAGTCTTGAATGCAGCGAATTCATAAAAAGAAGATAAAGGTGTGCGGATGGATTCTATATATACATGTTAAACTATCCTTCCTCAGAAATAATTTATTTCTCCATTCCAGGGCTTGTAGAGTAACTATAATTCAGTTCAAGCACTTTTGAATGGACAATATCTGTAACTGGTTACAGTACAGTTCTCAATGAAATGTCCCCTTAATAAGTTTCAAATGTATAAGAGTTAAATGCCTTTGAAACTATTTAATGGAATCCATTTCCAGCTCATTTGTGCAACTGTTCACTGAAGACTGTGTGGTGCATTTGATATAATGGTTAGAAACATCGGGGCTGATTTGCTAAGCTTTTTTCTTACAGATAAAGAATGAGAGAGAAACTTCAGTTAGTCAAGCCTATAGTCTACTTTTCCAAAGTAACATTTTGTCGTGCACCGCCCTGGTGGCCAGTGGTCGTAAGGGTAGGTGGGACACAAAATGTATTTTATTATGAGAGGAGGGTCTTTAAAGAGCCAGGTGTAACCTGGTCTTAGCAGTTCAGCTCCTATCTAAGAAAATTTGTGAATGCAGAGTAGAGGGTTAACAAGGCATTTATTTCCCTTTACGCATAAGATTCAGCTGGGTTACAACCTAAAGAAAAAGTCCTTAACTTCAGGAATGAAATCAACTCAGGTTAATGGAAAAACTGTTATGCTTCACAGTTGTAACAATGCTTAGTTAAGCTTTCCAGAGTAAAGCAAATGTTTCAGCACTCTTCTTCCATTTAGCAAATGAATAACATTCTGAAGATAACATATATCATTCACAGGTTTAACAGTGACTCTGCACTGCCTGAAATACACAAAGAACAGTCCATCTCTTCCTGAGATAAAAGGCTTGGCTCTACAAGTTCCACTTGCATCGGCTCAGAATTATCTCTGTCTGTATCAGTGGTTTCACTGGCTATAATTTCTGGCCAGGCCCTAGTCTTGTTCTCTGGATGTTTAAAGAGTTCATCTAGTGTTTGCCAATGAGCATGGCCTACTCTCGGGCGTTGGCTACTTGGCTTATGAGAGGAAGCTTGGCTTTCCTTTCTCACAGGTTTAGCATTACTGACCACTACCCCATCACCATGTCCCACACCTACCAACACATGACCAACAAGGAAGAGGGACACCACACAAGAAGATTCAAAACATTTAACAAAGTAGACTTCTTAGCACAAACTCTACTAAAACTACAAGCAAGCTCCAGCAACATTGATGACCTAATACACAACTGGAACGCCACGATCTCCGCAGCATCTAAAGCACCGACTGACAAAGCCATTACCAGACCTCCTCCCACAAAGACCAGATGGTTTACCCCCAGTCTCCGAAAGCTGAAAACAAAACTCAGAAGAACGGAAAGAAAATGGAGGAAAACCAAAGACAACAGCGACAAAATGAAATACCTATACGAACTTAACGCATACCACTACGAGACTGACAAAGCAAAAAAAACCTAACACACGAAAATCTTAAACTCCTCCATAAACAGACCTCGTGAACTCTTCCAGATTGTCAAAAAGCTGACAAAAGCACCCAATAACTCTGACCAATTACCGAAGATTCCACCAGAGCTACTGGCCCGCCAATACAAACAACTACAACGACCTCAAAACCCTCAGCCACACGCAGAGATACCCACAACAAACCACCACCCCAACTTACACAGTGACTGGACCACCTTCAAAGAAACCACCACAGAAGAAATATCATCCACCATCTCCCACCTAAACACCACCACCTCTCCGCTGGACCCCTGCCCCGCTGATTGGATAAAGAAATCCAAAGATGAACTAAGCGCACCATTGACCTATATCGTCAAAGAATCCTTCACCCAAGGTCACATGCCAGACACCCTCAAAACATCCGACCATCCTTAAAAAAGCCTAACCTGGATCCCCTTGACCCAGCCTCATACAGACCGATAGCAAGCCTACCTTTCACCGCCAAGATAATCGAGAAGATCGTGCAGCAGCAACTTCAAGAACACCTGGACACCAACAACATACTCGACCCACAACAACACGGCTTCCGCCCACTACATGGAGTGGAGACCCTCATGACTACACTGATGAACACCGTCATCATAGGAACACAAGAAAAACACTCTGGATATGTCATGATCTTCCTTGATATATCTGCAGCTTTCGACACCATCTCCCACAACATCCTCATACACAGACTACAGACAATTGGGATCAAAGACACCGTACTCAAATGGTTTCAATCTTACCTAACAAATAGACAACAACTAATCCGTAAAAGCACCTCGACCTCGCCCCCCTTCCAGCAATACCAAGGAGTCCCTCAAGGATCAACTCTGTCAGCCATGCTCTTCAACATTTACCTCCAACCACTCTGCTCAGTCATACGCTCTCACAACATCAGCTTCCACATATATGCTGATGACATCATGCTCTACGCCCCTATTACGACCACAAACCCAACAAACCCACATCTATCAGCATGCTTCTCTGAGGTATCCAATTGGTTACAAGAAAATAACCTGGCCATCAACATAAAGAAAACTGAAGCCCTCATAGTGACAAAAGACCCTGACTTCACACCACCAACATACCTCAACATAGGAACCACAAGCATTCAAATTCAGCCACAAATAAGATATCTGGGCATTATTATTGACCAAGCCCTCACCTTAAAGCAACAAATTGCCAAAACCTCTGGAATAATATTTCACAAAGCAAAATTAGCGCAACGTCTCAGACCACTTCTCGACCATCAAGACTTCCGGACAATAATGCAAGCTATGACACTCCCACATCTGGACTACTGCAACGTACTCTACCATGGCCTTCCAGCCACACAGACCAACCCCCTCCGAACAGCATTGAACACCACAGCAAGAATCATTCAGAAAGCAAAGAAAACTGACCACATCACCCCAATCCTGAAAAGCCTACACATACTTCCACTCGAAGCAAGGACTAAATACAAATCCATCCTACTCACCCACAAAGCCATCCACCAAACACAGAACACCCAGCTTCGCACCCTACTGTCTCGACCAGCTCATGGCAAAACTACCAGACAAGCCTCCAACAACTCCCTCACCGTCCCTCACAAAAGAACTCAACGGACATGCAATCGAGCCTTTGAACTCTATGCTCCATCTCTATGGAACTCTCTGCCGAGCCATCTCAGAAACAATGCTGATCTACTATCCTTCAGAAAACAGCTAAAAACCACCTTATTCCAGGAATACTTCAATACGACTCCCACCAAAAAGTGCACCAACCTCTGATCTGCCAACCATGATCCACTGATCCAAAGCTGCACTAAACTGTCCATGTCCTAAGTTCATCTCATGTCAAAATCATCAATGTTGTCTCCCTGGTGATGGTCCCACCCTCTTTCTTAATTTCCCCACCCCTGAATGTAACGCCGCTTTGACCCGGTGAAAAGCGGGATATAAATACAGTTAAATAAAATAAATAATAAATAAATAAATAAATAAAAGGCTTTTTATAAGGTAAGGTTTTCTTCATAAAAACAGAGTCAGCATACCTTGGCTTCCAGCAGCATATAGAACTCGGATTTCCTCCTTCCTGCATTTCTTCAGGAACACAATCCCTGTGCCAGTCTCCTCTCTGAAAGCTTCTGTTACCTTTCGGTTTAGTCCCAGGTTCCTCTGGTACAAGCAGGCTTCTTTCTTTCACTCTGCTTTGCCTCCAAAGGTGATTGTTCCTTTGCCCAGCACTAGTTTCCCAAGTGCTTCTTTCTGCTTGGTCCTTGCTCATGGTGCTTCTCTCTTGTAAACCTTCAGCTTTACCTCCAGCTCCACACCTGCAAGCACTGCTCTGCTCTTTGCAGTCTCCAGTCCTGCAAGCACTGCTCTGCCCCCTACAGTCTCCAGTCTTCCGTTTATAAAGCTCTCCTGTGTTTGAGCTTTCCGGGCTGACTGTCAGGTGCTCTCGATTAGCTAAATGTGTCCACTCAGGCTCTGTGAGTGCACGCCTGCTCCCTCTAGCTGTTCTGTGCGGATATTGCATCTTGTGCACATCTTTTTCTTCATGAAAAACAGCTTCTTCTCCTGCATTTTTGCTTTCATCAGCCCCTGCTGCATGACAGTTTACAACAATACCCGCTGAGCCACTCTGGTAAATTCCACTTTAAGTATATTTGGTTTTCACCAAGGACTTATCGGTACCATAATCCTTATCTCGTTGCCTCAGTCTAGATTCCATTGCCATGGTAATGAGCATGCAGTCGTTCATAGAAAGTGGGACGTTCTGTGCCTGAGAACGCTCAGAGGGTAACTGTATAAGGTATGCCTAGCTGAAGATGCGTTTCAACATGTGTAATTTGCACCTATTTTATAAAGTAAGGTATGCAGCTACTTTACTTTACTTCATACAACAGGGGCGTAAGTAGTAGTAAACCTGTATAAAACCTCAGTAGGGGCACCTATGCCCCTCCAGGGCTGGTATAAATGTGCGTTCCTAGATTTGTAATGAATGCGCATAAGTTACAGTATTTTATATCTTACATGCAGAGATTTGCAATCCACCCCTGGCCACATCCACATCAAAAGTACGTGCCATCAGTCTTATGTGAATACTTAGAGAATAGTGACCATCTAAAATATGTGCATAAGAACCCATTCCTGCACGTAAGTCATTGAAAATAGTTAACTTATGTGTGCTGATGTAACTTTCCGTAGCTCATTATACAATGACCTTCTTTTGTTCAGGATTTTTTCTTTTACAAGTTATATCACTTTAACTCTGCAGGAAAACAGGCAAGACCTTTGTCTCTCTTATATTAGATCTATGTGCTGGGCTTTGACTGTCATCCATCAGTATCAACTTAGTAGACAGTCAAACGAAGGGGTTCTCAATCCAGTCCTTGAAGCACACTCAGACAATCAGGATTTCAAGATATCTACAAGGAATATGCCTGAACCAAATTTGCATGTACTGGCTTCCTTATATGAGGGGAGGGGGGCTGATAAGCCTCTGGCCTTACAACGAAATAGAAAGCTACGAGCACACTTCTGTTCCGGAGGTCCGAATGATCTCTACAGACTGCCCTGGTGGTATCCGGATGGTGCCGGGGTGGTCAATAGTTGTCATAAGTTTATGCGGTTTTGCGATCCAGATAATGACTGAATATTGCTTCTGACAGATAGCAACAGAGGTTGGTGCTGAAATCGGATATTCAGCACCAGAGGATATCTGAGATCCAGCACTTTTGCCCATGATGGCCAGATGCTTTATGAACACTGACCTCAGTGGGCTGAATAACGGGCCCTAGCATATACGGTCCACTGGCAAACTCCCAACACCAAAATGAAAAGGGATAATCCATATAACACACAGAAACTAACACCGCAACTGCCTTATGATATTATGACTTTTGACACTGTCTATGATGTTTTATATATCTACCTTCACTGTTGAACTCATTTCTGCTAACTGTACATAGTTAAATGTACATAGTTCTCCAAAGTTTAAAAGTTTAAAAGTTTAATTGTTAATGTACATAATTCATGCAATGTTCAATGTAAAAACAGAAATGTCTTTCTGTCCCCCTAATTGTTATATGTAAACCGCACCTGATCACTGGAAGGTTGCGGTATATAAAGGTTTGTTAAATAAATAAATAAATAAAATATAGCAGTATAAAACATGCAACAAAAACATAGACCTAAAAATCAAACTGAACCCCCCTCCTTTATTTGATGGTGCATATGGGCCTGTATTGCTCATGTTTTCATTGTTGCATGTTGACAGGGATCTATATTGATGTGTAGCTGTAGGGACCCATTTTGGTCTTTTTTGGCCCATACTTATCATTGCAAATACTATTGGCAGCAATATCCACTGCAGGAATATCTAAGGTGTTCAGCAAATGCCATGTATGTTTTGCAGTCAGACAAACATCTCACATTCCACTTGCAGTTACAGTAGCCTTGGTGCACTTGGATAACCTTGTACTATTCTGAGCATCCAACAGACAAGTGTACATAGTCTCCTTTGCAAGCACATACCTATTTCAACAGTATTCATGTCTTGTTTGCATGGATACAACACTGTCAGTGTTAGCATCAGCTTAGAAGATGTACGTTTTAGCAGTGGAGGTGTGGCCACACAAAAATGGGCAGCATCGGACACATATAACATTTCATATTACCTGCGTCCGAGGCATGGGGCGGTCTGGATAGTGCTTGCACGTGCCCGCCAAACATGGTTATCTCCCTGATTCCGGACCTGCGGGCACATCCAGACTCGTGGATGTGGAATTAAGTTCAAAGGGGGCAAATTTTTGGTTTAGAGGTGTCTGCGATCAGGATGTGCATGTTATGGAATTGGGCTCCACATGTACACATATTTGGCACATAAAAGAATCAAATAAAAAATAAGATCAATTATAAAAAGAAATAGTGGGAAATAGTATAAAAACTGGGACATTGCTAGGACATAAATAGACAAACTACATTCCCTTTGCAGTTAAATTAGACGCACCTGTGATCAATTGTCAGTACTCACATGACTTGAATCAACCAATGAATGATGTCTCTAACGTTTAAAATGGCCACATTCGCTCCCTGTTCCATTTTCACGATGGTGAAGACAAGCAAGCTGCCTGAGACCATCAGAAAAGCCATTATCACCAAACATCAAACTTCAAAGGGGAACAAGACCATCTCTAAAGACCTTGGGATTCCTGTGTCTACAGTTCACAGTGTGATTAAGAAGTTTTCTGCTCATGGAACTGTCAAGAACCTCCCAGGACATGGTGGGAAGAAGAAAATTAATCCAAGAAGTCTTTGAAGGTTACTATGAACTGTTGGAAAAACACCATGTACAACAACCCAAGAGCTTAAGGCTGACCTGGAGCAATCTCGAGCGGGGTTTCAACTCGTGCCATACGCTGTGCACTAAACAAAGAAGGGCTTCATGGGTGAAGGCCAAGGAAGACTCTACTACTCAATGATAGACAGAAAAAGGCATGCTTATCTTTGTCCAAGCCCATCTTGAGAATCCATAATCCTTTTGGGAAAATGTTCTGTGGACAAATTAAACTAAATTTGGCAATGCAGACAATCAATACATTTACAGGTAAAGAAATATGAGGAAAAAAACACCCTTCCTACAGATAAATATGTTGGAGGTTCAATAATGTTGTTAGGCTGTTTTGCTGCCTCAGGAACTGGAGGCCTGGAACATATTACAGGAATTATGAAGTCAGAGGACTACCAAAGTATTTTGGAGCAAAATGTGCTACTTAGTGTCAGAAAGCTACATCTGCGGTGGCGGTCATGGGTCCTCCAGCAGGACAATGACCCAAAACATACATCTAAATGCAAAAGAATGGTTCAAAAAGAAAAAATGGATTGTTTTAAACTGGTCAGCAATGAGTCCTGATCTCACCCCAATCAAGAACCTTTGGAAAGAGCTGAAATCTGCCATTGGCAAAAAGAATCCTGGAAACATTCATGAGCTGGAACAAATCATAGTTGAAGAGTGGGAGAAACTACCAGCAGACAGATGTATGAAACTTATAGATGGCTACAAGAAACATTTGGAGATTGTCATCAATGCCAAGGGTTGTGCAACCAAATATTAGTGAAGGATGCCATTAATCCCGTCCAGGTCATAATTTGTGTTTTTTTTCTGAGAAATTACTATGTCTAAGTTGCACAGACATTTTTTTGTTGTTGTTTACCTTTGAACATTGCTCTTAACATATTATGATGACATACAATTGGAATATTTCCAATTATTTCTCAAGATATTGTACACAACATATCTAAAATGCAAGGGTGCCAATAATGTTGACCACAATTGTTAGTGTGTGCAAATTCACATCTTAATTGTATAGCACACTTTATCAAACACGCCCCTTAGTGAACAAAGCATGATATCTTTGATATTAAGTGCCATTATGACATCGGTAAACAGAAAATCCTAATAAAAGACATCCTACCTTCATATATCAATCATACTTAGATTGGGAAAAAATATATAATCACCTGGTGTTTGCTTAATTCTAACAGGTGCTTTCCAAAGAAGTAACTCGGCAGTCACACACCTGGGGAAGAAGAATGAACTGGGACCATTCTACACCTTCTCAGATACTAATTTGTATGCTTTTATACTTATTTTTAATCTGTAATGCTTAGGGAAAAATCTATATTTCACAGTCTATAATCACACATCTCTGAAAACATTCTATTATTTTGATGTATATTTAAAAACCTTTTCGTGATGAAATGGATTTGATTCTCATAGAATCTGCTTTCATACTGTACGGTCTCCATCTCCATTACACAGGCCAGTAAGTAGGATATTTGTTGTCATAAGGTTCTGTACGTGCTAACTTCCATATCCTGCAATGTACCTCAAGGGCTCTGACTGCCAAACAGTAATACAGAATCCATTATTATTTCACATCATCTCTCACCCCCCATCGAAAACGATGGCTTGCTCGTATACTCATTACAATAAGAAAAATGTTCGCTGAGGGTGAACTCATTTAGGAATGGGAAGCCCTTTCATGGTATTAATAGCTTTTGGATTATTTCATTACCTCTGTTGTAAATTACACATTTTGAAAAAAAAAAGAGGAAAGACAGATTTACTGCTAACCGTTGCTTTGTAAAATAAATGTTTCCATGTTTCTAAGATTCTCAGCACAATCTTTTTGATTATTTTTTCTCACAATGCATTCTCCCTGCCCATAAAACAAGAAATGATCAATGAACCAGTATGTAAATGATTACTGATCTGTTTTATGCCCTTGGTCTTCTGATAGCTAGCCTCTTGGGGCCTAATACTCTTACCAGTATGAAGTATCTCCACTCTTGGTAAACCAAGGATTTTTATTTCAGGAGAAGCTACAAGCTACTACCTCCTCTCCTTGCATTGCTGTTATTTTGAGGGCACTTCAAAATGCATGTGCAGCACCTAGGGCTGATACTCCAAAATAGTCTCTAGGAACATATTAGTATGCTATATACAAGGGAGGAGAGGCCTAGTGGATGGGGCACGTTAACCCACACCACAGGACTAGGGGCTCAAATCTCACTAGTAGAGAGCAACCTTGGGCCAGAAGGGCTGGGGTTTCAAGTCCTCCAGATGCTCCCAGTGGCCCTGGTCAAGCCACTTAACCCTCCATTGCCTCATGAACAAAAACATAGATTGTGAGCCCTTTGGGGACAAAAGAAATATATATATATACATACCGTGCCTGAATGTAGACTGCTTTGACTTGTAGAAAAGCAGGATATAAACCTAGCTAAATAAATAAATACTGTACATCCAGTTGGGTGTCACAGTTGATGAAGAAGAGCTGAAAGGTTCAGTATCTTGAGATTCACAATGACTTGCTAAATTAGAGGAAGCTCTTCTATACCCAACACCAAATCTATATGTCATACATGTTTACTAAAGATATGGACCACAAGCTCTAAATGTTTTCTCTTCCAACGAGCTATTTTATAAATATCTGTCATAAGTCTTGACTGATGTAAATGTTTATGAAAGAAGAACAGCATCTAAACTGTAATTATTTTGTGCATTCTGTAAACTAAGCACTTCCCATACAAACATCATTAGCTTTAACTATCTTCTCTTGAGGAAAGTCTTTGCAGTTACAGTGATTCTGTCCCAGTTCCAAGGGTTTGATAAACCCAAGTTCAAGACTTCAGAAACAAATCTGGCCTAGAAGATATTTTTCATCTTTAGAAAACAAAAAGTATCATAACCCACATTAAAACAAATGTGGCTCATGTCTGTCTTAAGAAAACCCCTTTATGTGCGTTTTTAAACTGGTTCCCTCTCTGCCCCTGCACGTCATCTCCTCAGATAATGGTTAGCTTCACAAAACTAATGCAACACCCATTTACATTAAAGTATTGTACATAGTTTGAGTTAATATGTATTTAGTTCCCCTGGTTTCCTTCCCATGTTCAATTTCCTGTTCTCTGTAAAACTCAATGTTGTTTGTATACATTGTAGTATGCTTGTTTGATGTACACCGCGCTGATTTTAATAGCGCGGTATAGAAGCAAATGTTAAATAAATAAATAAATAAATGTACTACATTATCGGCTTCATTGTAACATACATGACTCTCATTCTTTTGCTAAAAGCAGACTCATTCTCATAGCATCACTAACATCTGGATCTGGGCAGAGAAAGCCCATAGCTCAGGCTCACACCCGATGGCAGTTTAAACAAAGGGCAAGAAGACAAAAATGATTGCCAGCACTTCAGTCATTCCATTGCCTCATTCAAATACACTGAAAACCACTTTCAACAGTGGAGGAGTAGCCTAGTGGTTAGAACACTAGCTTGGTAACCAAGCAACCAGGGTTCAATTCCCACTAGCACTCCTTGTGGCCTTGGGCAAGTCACTTAACCCTCCATTGCCTCAGAAGAAAGGCCTGGCAATCTACTTCCAGTGACACTACCAAGAAAACCCAGGAGCTTCTGGGTCGCCAGGAGTCAGGACTGACTCAAAGGAACACATTGCATTACCCCTGTTCCAAAGAATCTTATGGGGAAGATAATAAAAGGAAAACAAAGATCTTTCATGGGCAACTCTGAAAATGTTTTTGTTTTTTTTATTTAAAAGGTGGTATGCCAGATCAGTGTTGTGCAAGAAGGTCCCCAGTTAGTCAGATCTTCCTTTCCCTTGGTCAGCTGCGTGATGCCATGGAGGAAGAATTTACAGTTCTTGGGGAGGGGAGAGTTGACCTAGAGGCTGGATTCAGAACTCATGACTACAGGGTTCTGGAAGTGGTCCTTGTATATGACTCCCAGTCTAGGGTGGCCATTGACATGGCCACATTAGATGCAATGGACAGGATATACAATAGGGCAAAAATCCCCAGGTTGTTACAAATAAAGGCTAAAGATGCTAAATCCTACTCCTGGTTTTGGGTAAGTTGGAGGAAAATGTCAACTTAAAGAAAAAGAGAAGTAACAGGAGCTTAAGAAGTGTCACATGATGATGAAGTCAAAAACTGAACAAAATAAGAAAGGTGAACTCGATGAAGTGCACAAAATTCTTAAAGGCCTTTTCTGCATGTAAAGCCTGTTTTACACAAAGAAAAGGTCTTTTATAAAACTGCTTGGCTGAATACCAACAAGATCACACATGCTTATATGTGCACTGTGCATGGGCATTCTTAAGGCTGTATTTTGAATGGAGCTAGGGCTAGTTGTGATATATGCACATATTGCACAAAGCATATGGTTATATACATAAATTTCATGCACACCTTCACACCTTCTTTGGAGCAGGTGTAAATTTATGCATGAGCATTTGTGAATTGTTAGGGCTAGTTCTGAGAACCTAATTTCTAAAGGCACCCAGGCACTTATGTGGCTTTATAAAATATCATAAAAATATATCAGGCTAACTCAACTGAATATCTGGGTTGCTTGGACTGGCAGGAAGCTAACAGGGCAATGGCGATATTCAGCCACTGCCCAGTTAGCATCCACTGTGAAAGATGGTCCAGACTTTGTTACATTTTACCGTCGCCTCTTTGCCAAAATTGGGCAATGGCTCAATATCGTTACTACCAGGTTATGGCCAGGTGCTGCCCCCGGAATGCGCAAGTGCTAACTGGTTAATATCAGGGCATGCAGTGGTGGCACCTGGGGATATCCTGGAGAAAGGGATTAACATGGTTAACAGGTCTGCCAACCGCGTTAATCCCTTTGAATATCAAGCCCATAGGGGCCGATATATTCAAAAGGCATTTACACAGTTTACAGTCCAGTAAACCATGTAAATGCCTTAAATGGGGATATTCAACGGCACTTACATGGTTTGTGCCATTGAATATCCCCTCCTAACTCCCCTACATGCCCCATTGCTCTCAGGTTAGCTGTCTGGGCATTCTGGGGTGGAACAGAGGCAGAGACAAGCGCTAACCAGGCAGCGACAATATTGCATGCTGCCCGGTTAATGATCTGCATCTTAAAGATAGGTGAGAAAAAACCTTGCCTATCTTTAAGGCGCAAGAGCTAACCAGGCAGCATGCAATATCGCTGCTGCCCGGTTAGCTACTACTGCTTCCTTTGTCCACAGCAATCCCCGGATATTCAGTGCTGGGGACGCATATGACCCCAGCATTCAATATCCGGGGTTAAGGGTTGGCGGGCAGGGCTATGCGCCGTAGGAGCGCATAGATTAAGGAGTGATATGCGGAAATATTTCTTTACGGAAAGAGTAGTGGATCCGTGGAATAGTCTCCCAGTGGAGGTGGTAGAGATGAGGACAGTAACTGAATTCAAAAAAGCATGGGACAAACACAGAGGATCTCTAAAGGTAAAAAGGAGACTGTTGTAGTTGTTATGGAAGGACAGACTAGATAGGCCATGTGGTCTTTTTCTGTCATCATATTTCTATGTTTCTATAACCTGCCCAACTCAATATCAGACCCATAATGTCTATGCCTTCAATCTAAGTATGATTTCTGTAGAGAGTCATTCTTGCATTTTATGATGCATTGGTACCTATGTCTATCTATATAATAGGCTTAAAATAGGCACCTTATATTGAGGTCCCAAGATGGCGGCGAAGGAGCAGATGCCAAAATAAGAGGTCTGAGCTCCACGAGCCTGGTCTGACTAAATGGGGAAGAAAAGGAAACAACAAGCAGCAAAGCCCCCCGAGACCTCTTCACCTGCAGCTGGTCTGATTCAGGCTTCGATTCCGGTGTTCTTTTGTTCTATGGCGGCGTCTTTGGCTTCGGCGGATCCGTCGAGTGTCTCGGCGGATCTGAGCAATGGGGTGGTGCAGAGCCCCTCACAGGATTTGCCGCCGCAGCCCGGAAAGAGTTTTGTGGAGAGGATGACTGCAGGGGATTCCCTGGTGGTCCGGGATTCGGATGCAGGTGGGGGCGTCTCCGCGAAACGGAGCTTGAGTTGTCCTGGGGTTCCATCTGGAGGAGGAGAAGCGGTGCAGACAGATGGAACAGGTGGAGGGGTTGACCCGGTGTCTTTTGGATCCCCTGCAGCTCTGGGAGCCCCGGTGCTGACGTGCTTGGAAAAACCGGCAATTGTTACATTAGATAGCTTATGGGAAGCTATCTCAGCCCTACAGAAGTCCCTGCTGCCTGTTGTGGGGGTTTTATTTAAGGAAGTGTCTGTGTTAAAAGTACAGAGTGGAGTTTTGGACTCTAATTTGGCAGAACAGACCACCAGAGTGACACGGCTGGAAGCCCAAGTGGAAGAGCTAAAGAATTTGGGAGACATTCAGGCCAAGGATCATCTGATTGCAGTTCGGCGTATGGAGTTTCTGGATAATCAACTTAGGAAGAACAACTTGAGGTTTTTAAATCTCCCTCGATCTCCTTTGCTGGATTCTATGGTATTGCTCCGCAAGTATCTTACTGAGGTACTTCTCATGCCCTCTGATTCAATACCTCCAATCGTTCGTGCCCAATATGTATCTATTTCTTCTGGTTTGGAGAGCAGGGAGAAGAGCTCTGAAGGAGCTGCGGTGAATGAACAGTTAGATCTTTCAGACTTTTTGGAAAGCTCCTTGGAGGTAGTGACCAGTCGTGCTACTCTTCTGGTTTCATTTGCATTTGAGTCCGATCAAAACTATGTCTTAAGATTATAATTCCTTAAAATGTCTGTTTCCCAATTTATGGGGTCAAAAATATTGATTTTTCCCGATTTATCGAGGGATACCCAAAAAAGAAGGAGAGAATTCTTGGTATTACGCCAGAGGGCTCTCGATTTGGGTGTGCAATTTAAGTTGAAGTATCCATGTAAATGTGTTGTGTTACATAATACTAAGCAATTTCTTTTTTTTTGAGCCCCAACAATTGATTGTATTTCTTCAGGGAATGGATCGGGCTGGGGTGTGAGTCCCGTACCGGTACCATTTTTTAACATCTGTGCTCTTGATAAGGTCTATATTATATGATCTTTCTTTATTTCTTTTTATTGTTTTTCTTTTTCTTGGGACCATATTGTGGTTTTCTTATTTTGGGGTCTATACCAGCTGGTTGTTATTTCCTTAAATTGTAGTGTGTATTGTATTTCTGTATTCATCCATATTCAGTTTGTTCTGGATTATATTGGAAAATTAATAAAGATTAAGTTAAAAAAATAGGCACCTTATCCATCTCCAAACCCAGACACCTTCTTAAAAAATTATCATTCATCTTACCCACTCCCAACTCTATTCACATATGCATTCCTCTCTCACACATGAGCAAACAGCCAATCTATTCTGTCATTCTTTCAGCTCCAAACACCTCCCACAGCCATTCTCTCTCTCTAATCCTTCAGTTCCTCTTCTTTCCCCTAGTCAATTCTCATCTCACCTTGCCAGAACTCTTTATACCCAATCTCAGTCAAATCTCTAAACATCCTCCACCAGACCCTCTTCCTCTGAACCCCCCAAATTCTTCTATCATCTGTTCATCTAAGCCAATCCTTCTTCACTGTATTCCCCAAACTAAACCTCTTATTTCCTGTCACCAACATTCTGCTTCTAGTCTCACCAGCAACCCCTGCTTTCACTGTCTTTTCAAATTCTGCTTTCACCCCTACCCACTACCCCCAAGTTGATCCCCCAGCCTATCCATTTCTCACTATCTCTGATCTAGGTTGGCACAACGATGAAGAGACTGGTAGTACCTCAGGTTGCATTTTCCTCCTCTACTCTTCAGGACTTCAGCTTGTCGTGCTGTGAGGGCTTGTGTGCATCAGTGACGCTGAGAGCTAAACTATCGGTAGTTTAACTACTGGCAGGGTCTCCCAAGATGGACAGGTCTCAGCTGAGGTGCCAGACCAAGACAAACCACCCATCTGGGCAGCAGCAGAATGGGATAGTGTTGACGGCGGAGGATCACATTTCTGTGACAACGGCAACGACACCAAACTTAAACTGCGCAGAAGAAAGGCCTGGCAATCTACTTCTGTATCTTGCCATGAAAACCCAATGGATAGTTACAACAAAACAAATTGTGCTATAGTGCTGGAAGATGAGACCCCCAGGTCGGAAGGCACTCAACTAGCTACTGGGGAAGAGCTGAAGACTTCTCAGAGTAAAGACAGCATTTATGAGCCCTCAGGACGTCTGACTGCTGATGTAGCTGCGCATGAAAGAAGCTGTAAAGATGTCTTACGCATTGGAACATGGAACGTACGAAGCATGAACCAAGGGAAGTTGGAGGTGGTCAAGAATGAAATGGAACGTGTACAACTTGATCTGTTGGGTGTCAGCAAACTGAAATGGACTGGCATCGGGCACTTTGCATCAGATGATCACATGGTCTACTATGCTGGAAATGAAAGACAAAGAAGAAATGGTGTTGCATTTATAATAAAGAAGAAACTTGCAAGAACTGTAATGAAATACAATGCAGTCAGCGAATGCTTAATTTCTATTCGTCTACGAGGAATGCCTATCAACACAACTATAATTCAAGTATATGTCCCAAGAACAGCTGCAGAAGAGAATGAAATTGAAGAGTTCTATGAACAAGTACAAGCTGAAATTGACAGAACATGCAAACAGGATATCCTGATAGTCATGGGTGACTGGAATGCAAAAGTTGTCAAAAAGGAAGAAGGCAAAGTAGTTGGAAAATATGGACTTGGCAATAGAAATGAAGTTGGAGAAAGACTGATAGAATTCTGCAAGACCAACGATCTATTCATCTCAAACACCTCCTTCCATCAACACAAGCGGTGAATGTACACAAGGATTTCACCCAATGGATTGTATAAAAATTAAATTGACTACATCTGTGGAAGTCAACGATGAAAAAGTTATATAACATTAATAAAGACAAAACCTGGAGCTGACTGTGGTACAGATCATAAACTACTAGTATGCAAACTCAAGCTAAAGTTGAAAAAGAGCAAACCACTCATGAATGCAGCAAAATATGACCTTGAGAATATACCACTGGAATTTAAAGACTGCCTGCAAAATCGATTTGCTGCTTTAGATACAAATGATAGAGCTCCAGAAGAGTTATGGAATGACATCAAGAAGGTTGTGTTGGAAGAAAGCGAGAAGTCTCTACAAAAGGTGAAAAAGCAAAAACAGCCAAAATGGATAACGGAAGAAACTCTGAAAATTGCCCAGAAGCGCAGAGAAGCTAAAGCCAGAGCAGAAAGAAAAACAATAACAGAACTCAACAGAGATTTCCAACGTGCAGCAAGACAGGACAAGGAAAAGTACTACAACGACACATGCAAGGAAATAGAAGCAGAAACTATTCGAGGAAGAACAAGATCGGCTTTCCTAAAGTTACGAGAGTTAAAGAAAAAGTTCCAGCCTCGAATTGGAATGTTATAAGATGCTCAAGGTTCTATGTTGAATGATGCTGAGAAGATCAAGAAAAGGTGGAAGGAATATACAGAGTTTTTATATGATAAAGATCAAGCAGACCAACAGCCATTTCAACCTGTACCTTATGATCGGGAACCATTGGTGATGAAAGAAGAAGTTAAAGCAGCATTGAAAGCCTTATCAAAGAACAAAGCACCAGGCATTGATAGCATTCCCATAGAAGTATTACAGCAATCTGATGCAGCTGTTACCATACTTACAAGGCTCTGCCAAGAAATATGGAAGACAACATCATGACCAACTGACTGGATAAGATCTGTGTTTATACCAATACTAAAGAACAGTGATCCAACTGACTGTGGAAATTATCGCACAGTCGCTCTGATCCCACATGCCAGCAAGATTCTACTAAAGATTATTCAAAAGAGACTGCAACCATATCTGGAACAAGAACTACCTGAAGTACAAGCAGGGTTCAGGAAAGGGCGAGGAATGAGAGACATCATTGTGGATGTGAGATGGATCCTTGAAAAGACTAAAGAATACCAAAAGGTATTGTGCTTTATCGACTATAGCAAGGCTTTTGACTGTGTAAACCATGAGAAACTCTGGGCCACATTAAGAAGCCTGGGTATACCAGAACACCTGATCGTACTCTTGCGCAATCTGTACATTGATCAAGAAGCAGCAGTTCGAACGGAACAAGGAGAAACAGAATGGTTTAAAATAAGCAAAGGTGTAAGACAAGGCTGCATACTTTCCCCCTACCTGTTTAATTTATATGCAGAACAAATCATCAGAGAAGCAGGATTGTATGAAGACAACAGAGGTGTGAAGATTGGTGGAAGACTCATCAACAACCTTTGCTATGCTGATGATACTACATTACTGGCTGACAGTGAAGATGATCTGAAACATTTGCTTCTCACAATCAAAGAACATAGTCTCAAAATGGTCCTGCACCTAATGTAAAGACGACAAAGATCTTGACAACTGGCATAATCAAAAGGTTCATCGTTGAAGGAGAAGAAATTGAAACCATGAACGACTTTAACCTACTTGGATCAAGGGGCGGAGTCTGCCGCGGGAGAAGATGGCCGCATAGAGTGTTAGCTCCCTCCCAACACTACAGAATCCTTACCGGAATCGTGACTGTGGGTGCCTTACAGTAAGATCTGCACGGACAAGAATCGGAGAACATGGCAGCCTTAAAACCGGCCCGGTTAGAGTATCAACAGACAAGTGGGCAATCTAGCAAGCGGGCGAAACAAGAGCCACCGTCCCCGCAGAAAATGGCGCCTGATAACATTTCATCAGAGGGGGTAAGAGAAATCCTGCAAGAGCTCCGGGAGGTGAAATCGCTAATCGCAACTAACTCCGGCGCCCTAACACAAGTGCAAGAAGATCTTAGGGAAGTGAAAGAACATTTAAACGATATGACCAGGCGATTGACGGAGGTGGAAGCGACGGTGGCCAGACACGCTACAGAATTTGCGCAGGTTGGCCCGCTAGAGAAGAGGGTTACAGCCCTAGAAACACTCTTGGAAGACCATGCAAACAGAGCCAGAAGAAGTAATATGCGAATCCTGGGAATACCCGAAGGCCGGGAAGGCTCCGATCCCATAGGTTACCTAGAGCGGCTTATCCCAGACCTATTGGGTTTAACCCTAGAAAGGCCTCTAGAACTCGAGCGGGCCCACCGCGTGCCGTCGCACCCCACCGCTCAGACCCCGCGACCGCGCCCGCTGGTGGTTAAGGCGCTTCGCTACCAACACATCTTACAAATTATGCAAGCGGCGAAACAGCGCAAACAGGTGCAATTAGATGGACACAAAATCAACTTCTTCCCTGACCTCTGCAAGCAGACGGCCCAGCGACGCAAGGATCTCCTGGCGTGCCGGCCCCTGCTGCTGCAATCACAGGCGCGCTTTGGCCTCTTTTACCCTGCAGTCATGCGGGTGACTTTAGACAATCATACTCAAACCTTCACGGAAGGCCAAGCCCTCCACGCTTTTCTACGAGAACGGGCCCGGATGGTAGTCGGTTCATAGACTGGATAAGAATGTCAGCGCCAGCAATATCATCCTTGGGCCACTCCGGAGACATCGCGCCCACAAGGAGAGCTGTGCTGATCACCTGGGCTCTTTACAGCAGCTAAGGACCAATATAGATTTGCTCATGCATGTTTCAGTCTAAACTTGTCTACATGTTTAATAATTGCATAGGGCTAACATGTTCTAACCGCTAAGATATCCCGGTTTGACTTAATCACATGCAAGCAGGGAATATCTAATCCAAAATTGCCTGATAGCTTGACAACTGCACAAGGCAATGCATGATTGTCCGCTTAGATATTCCTGCTTGCCTCAGTAACATATATGTGGAGAAGAAAGGCTACCAGTTGCCAAATGTTGGGAGGGGGTAAGTTGGGCCTGGTTGGCGGTGGGGCTTCACCACACAAGTTTACAGTGGTTTATGGCTGGTTTCAGCCAGGTTATGTATTCAGTTGATGTTGATGTTATAAGGATGTTTTCCATGTCCTTAGGGTGGTTGACCGCGCAAGTCCCCCTCCAGTCATCGGATAGGACTAAACATGGCTCATAGCCGAGTGCGAGTATTGTCCCTGAACGTCAAAGGTGTATCTAATCCTGCAAAAAGGAAGAAAATCCTGACTTATTGTAGACATCAGCAGGCAGATATTATATACTTGCAGGAAACTCACCTCTCTCTTGCGGAATCTCACAAAGTGATGGATAAGCACTATAGGAATGTACTCTCAGCACCAGCCCTGAAAAGGAAGGGAGGGGTCATTATACTAGCCCGGAGGACCCTCCAGGTAGAACTCAATGAGACCAAAACCGACCCAGATGGCCGCTGGGCCATGATGACAGCTAAGCTCAGTGGTGACCCTTATGTCTTCATGACAATATACGGCCCAACTGCTGACGACTCACAATTCTTTACCCAGGTGACGCAGGAGCTCCTAAGCGCCGGGTCCTCCAGAATAATTCTGGGGGGAGACTTCAATCTTATTCCGGACCCGCTTTTGGACAGAACCCCCTATAAACCACAGCATAAGCCACGCTCTTCGGCGGCACTGCAGAACCTGAAAGAACTGCTGGGACTCCTCGATCCCTGGAGGTTATTCTCCCCTAGCGCAAAAGAATACTCCTTCTACTCACTACCGCACAGCTCCCAAACACGTATAGACTATTATCTAACCTCAAAGACGCTAATATCGCGGATACTGGGCGTACAAATGCTCCCCATCACAGTCTCAGATCACGCTGCGGTCCTCCTGGATCTTAACGTGGGCCCAGGTAAGAATCCCTCGAAACGATTTTTTTTTGATAAGCAGTGGCTAGCAGATGAAGAATTTCGTACGACTATGAAGGAGGCTACCACTGAGTACTTTGAAGTAAACCATCCTGGGGAAACCTCCACATGGGCCTGGTGGGAGGCCTACAAAGCCACAATGCGAGGACATATGGACACTTATAGAATCCGTAAGCGACGTATAGAAGTGCAGAGACGGACGGCACTAGAAGTTGAAATCCGAGCTGGCGAGCGACTCCTAGCCCGATGGATGGACCCGACAGTCTTGGTCCGCCTGCAGAAGCTTCGGTACCAATACAATATGCTATTGCAAACAGAAGTCAGAGATTCAATCCAAGTCCAGCAAGGGAGATGCTATCATGATAGTAATCGGGCGAGTCCACTTCTGGCGAATATGTTGAAGGCGAAACGAGCGGTGACCAAGATAGCGGGATTAAAAGACTCGAACGGAGATTTACAAACCTCGGATGACGAAATTCTAGCGTTATGCGAAGCCTTCTACACCAAATTATATCGCTCGGAGGCCTCCTGTGATGAAGCGGCTTTCTCAGCCTTCGTCTCCACCATCGCTGGTCCCCGCCTGACGGAAGCGCAGCAGCTATCTCTTACAGCAGACATCACTGTGACGGAACTCCATAAGGCGCTTAGCCAGTTAGCCAAAGGTAAAGCTAGCGGACCAGACGGTCTCCCTGTAGAGTTCTATGAAGCCTTCAGAGATCAGTTGACACCAGAACTGCTACTCTACTACATGGGGATGAAGGAGGAATGTCCTGCGGTAGGAGCGCTGTCAGCCGCAATGATAGTAATACACCCTAAACCAGGGAGGGATCCGACGAAAATAGAGAATTATAGACCTATTTCTCTGTTGAACTCAGACTATAAAATATACGCCAAGATCCTAGCAAATCGACTGTCCAGGGTATTGGAGTCCCTTATTCACCCGGACCAGTGTGGTTTTATGACTGGAAGATCCTCGGCCGATAACGGACGCATGCTGGCTCACGTTCTCCGGAAGGCACAGCAAGCGGACCAGCCACTAGTAGGCCTTGCATTAGACGCAGAAAAAGCATTCGACAGGGTCGAATTCTCCTACTTATTCAATACCATGCGCTGGATGGGGATCCCTGATAGTTTCTTGAAGAGCGTACAGCTGTTATATGCCAAACCGGTTGCTCGGGTAGCAGCAAACAACACCACCTCCCGAGAATTCCTTCTCACCAGAGGAACCAGGCAGGGCTGCCCTCTGTCACCTCTACTATTCAACATCGCATTGGAACCCTTAATCCTACGAATTCGTCAGGCAACTAATGTCGTAGGGATGCCGCTGGAAGGCTACCACTGCAAATTGTCAGCCTACGCAGATGACCTTCTCCTGTTCCTGGAAGTAAGCTCAGTGGCGGCCGCTCTGGAGATAATAGGAGAGTACGCACTCATTTCGGGATACAAACTAAATATGGATAAGACCATTATCATACCCCTTACATCATCAGTCCCCGACGACGAGCTGCGGAAGTATTCCTTTCAGGTGGAAAAGTCGTCCTTCAAATACCTGGGTGTCATGTATGGCACCACTCTGATGGATACAATTGCGCTTAATGTGAATAAATGCACCCAGATCATACAAAACTGTACGACTAATTGGACACCACTAAACTTGACATGGTGGGGCCGGCTAGAAACCATTAAAATGGTTATAGTACCCAGGATCACGTACATACTTGGCATGCTTCCGGTACTTTTTGACAAACACTTCTACCAAGCTTTAGAGAAAAAATTACTGGCTTTCCTCTGGGCGAAGAAGACACCGCGTATCGCAGCCTGGAAATTGAAGCTACCCAAGAAGCAAGGGGGAGTAAGTTTTCCGGACTTCTATTGGTATCATATCGCCGCCATAGCCAAACAGGGATTATGGTGGGCGGAGGAGCCAGACGCACCAGGGGCTCCCAGTTGGCTCTCAGTGGAATCGGCGGTAAGTGATCCTCTCCCACTACGGCACCGAATCGGTGCCGCATCAGTGTATCCGAGTCCGCCGACGCAGGATAGGATCCATCAAGCGACTCAGCAAGCCTTAAATTTGATCTTGCCATTACTGGGGGAAGACCCAAGTTATACAGACGCCACCCCCCTATGGCTCAACCAACACTTCAAAATAGGTGGGACATGCTTTGCCTGGACCACTTGGATACGCCGCGGTATCTTCAATTTGGGGCATTTACTCAGAGGACAGAGCTACAAAACCTTTGCGGAATTGCAAAATGAGTTTCAACTCCCCTACAAGTGTTTCTTTCAGTGGGGTCAACTTCGACACTGCTTGCATAAGGCAGGAGTCATCCCCCTCCAAGTCGTCAAAGGGCGCCCGCCATACCTACGGATCCAGGAATTCCAGACAGGGACTGGGCACATATCACGGCTGGTAGATCTCCTTCGGTCAGCGGACGGACGATGCCCCAGTGGAGCCCAATTGGTTTGGGAAACTGAAGCCGGACCTCCCACGACCTCAGAAATGTGGGCTTCCTTCTGGGGATCCCAGATCCGGATATCG
The DNA here is from genome assembly GCA_033557465.1 of Ichthyophis bannanicus. Classification (NCBI taxonomy): domain Eukaryota; kingdom Metazoa; phylum Chordata; class Amphibia; order Gymnophiona; family Ichthyophiidae; genus Ichthyophis; species Ichthyophis bannanicus. The sequence goes on from CM066031.1 coordinate 929,412,639, forward strand.
AGATCAGCCTCCCTCACACAGACGTTATTCTTTCTAGCACATCGCGCATACCTGACCCCAGTTAGGACTTCCAAGTGGCAAACACCGACAGACGACTGCTGCTGGTCCTGTAGACACGAAACAGGAACCCTCTCACACATGTTGTACTACTGTCCGCTCTTACTCCCGTACTGGCGAGGAGTTTGGCGGCGAACACAGCGACTGGTCGGGATAGACGCACCCTTATCATACCGGGTGATTATCTACAAATCCCAGGCGGGATACCTGGTCTTCAGAAGCAGCATCACGCCCTGTTAGACCTCCTACTGAGTTTGGCGTTAAAGGCCATCATGAGCCACTGGAAGACTTTCGGAACCTTAAGTGTGGAATACTGGTGGAATTTAGTGTGCTACCATCGAACCTGTGAGATATCATATGTACAGCAAAATCCTGCCTTTCGAAGATTGATGTACAAATGGGACAACCTAGCCACGAGTTAGTCAAAGTTGGAATACCTTCCCGGTACTGGACGATGGGACATGAGCGGTCAAACCCCCCCCCTCCATGTTACGCTTGTACCATTACCACTTACATCTCGCAGCTTCGATCCTGAATGTAAAAGTGAACCTGTCTGTACCTGCCAATTAACTTTGTTTAATCCTCATTCAAGTGTTTCCATTAGGTGTATTGTATGTTACCGAAATGATAAATAAAGTTCTTAACCTACTTGGATCAACTATCAATAAAGAAGCAACAAGCAGTCAAGACATCAGACGACGCATTGCTCTTGGCAGAATGGCTATGAAAGACCTAGATAAGATTCTCAAGAGCAGAGATGTTTCTCTCCATACAAAGATTTGACTTGTTCAAGCCATGGTATTTTCAATAACATCATATGGATGTGAAAGCTAAGAAAAACATTACCCAGACAACACAACTAAAATGCATACTCATCAATGCATGGTCAATTAGAAATAAAATCCCAATTATGATTGACCTCATTCGGGATGAAGAACCCCATCTTCTTTGTATAACTGAAACCTGGCTAAATGAGTCTGATTCAGTAATTCTTAATCAACTGAAAGTGCATGGTTATACTATACTCAGATGTAATAGGGACCGAAAAAGAGGTGGAGGAGTACTCGTAATAGCTAAATCTAACCTCAATGTTTCATCTACCTCACTTGATAAGCACGAGGGGATAGATATTCTCAGAACAGAAAGTCACACCATGGCCATCTGCCTTATATATAGATCCCCCACACTTGATATGCAGAGCTTAGACATTATCCTTGAGGTTGCATGCAATTCTTCTTTGAGGAAACCTTATGTTGTCTTAGGAGATTTTAACCTTGCCTCCCTACCAAATAACCAGGAACTATCCTTCCTTGAAGCAATGGATGAAATGGGATTTAGACAAATAATTACTCACCCTTCTAACTGCAAATTGATTTAATATTCCCTTGATTTAATATTCCTCCCATTACACTACACACAATTACCCCAATTTAACTCACCCACCACAACTCAGGTACCATGGTCTGATCATTTCATGATACATTTCTCTCTCCCTTTCCAACTCCCTAACACATCACATATCAATACCAAACACATAGAGCAAAGATTTCGCCAGTTTAACAAGGAAAACTTCCTGGAATCAATCTCTACAAAGTTAGACAATGACTCAAACAATCTCAATGAACTTGTATCAATTTGGAACTCTGTTATAGGGGCAGAAGCTAAATCTTTGCCTTCAAATAAAAGACCAAGAAGAAATTCATCTGAGAAATGGTACACTTCAGAGCTTGCTACTTTAAAGAAAAACCTCAGGAAATTGGAAACTAAATGGTGTAAGGAAAAAACCTCAGAACTCAGGGTACAATACTTCGCAAATCTCAAAACTTATAAGGAAGCTATTAATACCACAAAAAAGCTACATCACGCAAAAACATTATCAAAAGCCATCAACCACCCAAGGGAGCTTTTCGAGATTATTAAATCCCTTGCTAAAGTTCCTGAACACACCTCGAACAAAACACTAATAGACCCACAACTCCTGGCAAACCATTTTGCCAGCAAGCTTAAACAGAGTACCCGTCCAAGTACCACCCTGTCACCTACCACAGCAAATAACATCAGCGAATGGAGCTCATTTCACATAATTTCAAACAAATAACTCCTAGAGACCATATCAAACCTCACTACCACCTCTCTACTTGATCCATGCCCAGTGACATGGATTAAGGCAGCGAAATCTGAACTCGCCCCATACTTATTGAAAGTAGTAAACCAATCTCTACTACAAGGCTTCTTGCCAGATGACCTCAAGTATACAGCGATTCACCCTCTACTAAAAATAAAACTCTTAACAGCAATGACCCCTCCTCGTATTGCCCTTTTGCCAGTATACCTTTCCTGGCTAAAATCATTGAGGAGGTAGTTCAGATCCAATTGCAGGACCATATTGATACCAACTCCCCTTTAGATGAGCACCAGTACAGTTTCCGCCCTTATCACGGGGTAGAAACTTTACTTATATCCCTTTTTGACACAATAATCCAAGGCATGGATAATGCTAAGCAGGCTTTCTTGCTTATTTTCCTTGATATTTTCTCAGCTTTCGACAGCGTGAATCACAGCACCCTCTTATCCAGACTATCACAATTAGGTTTAAAAAGGAAAACACTTGGCTGGTTTAAATCATACATATCTAACTGTTTCCAATATGTTCAGATAGATCATTCCTCTTCTCTACCATTCCCACAAGAGCGAGGTATCCCACAAGGATCTTCTCTCTCTGCTCTACTTTTTAACCTTTATCTCCAAACTATTTGCACAATCTTTAAATGCCACAATCTAAACTATTTCATCTACACAGACGACATCATGTTGTTCGCCCCTTGTGACATAGATAACCCTAATTACGACAAAATCTCAGCTTGTCTCTCTGAAGCTGAACAGTGGCTCCGCTCAATACATTTGGATATTAATTTCAAAAAGTCTGAAGCACTTTTTGTATCCAGAAACTCAAATTTCACCCCCCCCCCCTTCTGTTGTCAACCTGATGGACATCACCCTTCCAGTCAAATCTGAAGTAAAATATCTAGGAGTTACCCTTGACAAAACACTAAGCATGACACATCACATAAAACAAACTGCCAAAACCATATTCTTTAAACTCAGAACCATTCAGCAACTCAGACCCCTCATTGACATTGGGGATTTCAAAACAGTTGTCCAGGCCCTTATAATGCCACATTTAGATTTCTGTAACGGATTACTTCAAGGTACATCTAAGAAGAATCTGCGCATTCTTCAAAGGGACCAGAATGTTACTGCTTGGATTATTTTTAAAGCCAAACTATCCGACCACATCTCCCCAATTCTATACGCTCTCCACTGGCTACCTATTGCCAGTAGGATTCAATATAAAACACTAGTCACTATTTTTAAGCTCATTAATGAACTAGCCCCATCACATCTATCAACACTAATCCAGACCCCCTCAGAAAACAGAATAAGAATAAGAGCAAACCTCAACATGCTTCTATTTCCTGACTCTATGAGAAAATTGAAGCAGGTAACAACCAATATTGCTTTCTCTTTTTATGCACCCAGTCAATGGAACAAACTACCATACAGCCTGAGAGAGATTAAAAACCTTATTTCTTTCAGGAAGGAACTTAAAACATACCTTTTCACCCAACACTATCACAACTTACAACCCACACTCGAACAAATTTCACAAGAATACACGACTCAACTAACACAAGTCTACCCGACCTAACCCAAGACTCACTTTCCAATGTATGCTCTCACTGACAACCCATTACACTATCCCCACTGAATGATATTCAGACTTTAATGGCTGTTTGTAAATAGTCCTTCTGCATATTATAGAACTCCATACTTTTAGTATTTTCCATAATAGTTATTGTAAATAGTTTTTTTCTGCCTTTTATAGTTTTCCATACTGTACTATCATTGATAAATAATGAATAATTCTCCCAACCTATGTAAATAGTTTAATATGTTCTTTGTATGATAGTTACTTATGTGCTCAAAATGTTCTATGTAATTTAATGTTTAATGTTTAAACAAGTTCTCTGTAAACCGCCCCTGATCTTTGGAAGGGGCGGTATAGAAAAGCGCACAAATAAATAAATAAATAAAGCTGGACAGTGAAAAAAGATACAGGAAGAAAATTGATGCCTTTGAATTATGGTGCTGGCAGCGAATACTGTGTATACCATGGACTGCCCGAAGAACAAACCAGTCGGTACTAGAGGAGATCAAACCTAAGCTTTCTTTAGAAGTTCAGATGACAAGACTTCGACTTTCATACTTTGGACACATCATGCGAAGAGAGAGATCATTAGAGAAAGACATCATGCTTGGCAAGATAGAAGGTCAGCGCAAAAGAGGAAGGCCAGCAATGAGATGGATCGATACAATAACAGCAGTTACGGGTACCAGTCTGTCAACAATGAGCCGCCTGACTCAAGACCGAACACAATTTAGAATAGCTATCCAGAGGGTCGCCATGAGTCGACTCCGACTCGACGGCACTTAACAACAACAACAACTCTTCAGGTCCTCACCCACGCTTTGAACTGCACAGGATACCATTCTGCCCATACAATTCAAAGTACAAGTCAAGCCCTAGATAGCAGAGGAGGAGGAGGAGGATGTAACTAGTACACATGAGCAAGCAGGCAGGCAAGGAATTATCCTTCAGCCCAACAAGTCAAATTCGGATGGGCCACCTCACTGGCAGGCTTGGTTCTTCCAACCAGTGGGATGAATACCACTTGGCTACCTCAGTGGCATACTCCAGTCCTAGGCATTGTAGGATGAGTACTGCAAACTCTAATCAGGACAAAAGCTCTGCCTATTTCTGCCGGATCTCACAGTAGGTATATCGTATAATCTTATGTGTGTGATGCATCTACAGATGAGAAAGGATATAAAATGCTGTCAAGAAAAACTCCTTACTTCAATTTGTTAATCCTTTCAATAATAAGGAACACTTTTTAGACCAGAGGGCTCTCATCGCAGTCCTCAAGACACACCTAGCCAGTCAGGTTTTCAGGATAACTAAAATGAATATCCATGAGAGAGATTTGCATACAATGGAGGCAGTGCAAGCAGGGCCATGTGAGGAGGCTCATTGTGGCACCTCATTTGCATATCCACTGGCCCTCGTTTGCTTTTTTTTTTTTTTTTGCTTATTTTTTTAAATTTTAAGATGTATATGTTGTCCATCTAAAATTTTAGGTGGCGTTCAAATGAGCCCTTCACAAGCCTTTTTTTTTCTTCTGGCAGTGATGTAGGGGCATGTTTACTAAATATTAATGTGCATTAAGTGCCACTGTGCCAATAGAAATAAATGGGTGTTCCTTCATTTAATGCACATTAACATTTGTGAATGCGCATTAACATTTAGCAAACACACCTCTTAATAAGTGTCTGAATATCATTTGCATGGGCAGTGAGAATAAAGAAATACTACCAAATTCCTACATTACTATACTGCAGTGTCAACCGCCAGGCACATTAGGAAGTACTATAAACCCTACCCCTTTAGAACCCATAGCAAACCCGCTGTATCATAACAGCGCTACAAGGACTCATAAAGTACCAAACCCTATCTATCAAAAGGCAACACTGCAAATATTAAAACAATACATCTCAGAGAATACCAATACATCTCCTACTGGGGAAAGAGAACAAGTGGCACTATCAAATAGAAACTACATGAACAGAATACCTCAGCTCGGTTACACATGCAGAACATAGACTGTCACCAAACAAAGAACAAGGGATCACAATTTAGAAATAGGAAGACAATAATTAAACTGGGGACAACAAAAGCCAAACTCGGAATGTACAACAACACTGGAGAAATAAAACAATAAATTAATTTTGAAGTAAGGAGTTTTGCTTGACAGCATTTTGTATCCTTTCTCATCTGTAGATGCATCACACACATAAGACGCTGGCGATGCATATTTCCCAGAGCTGACATATTCCAGTTAATGAATTCAAAATTAAAAAGTATTTTTCTGCCTTTTGTTGTTTGGGCATTTTATTTTTCAGTCGCAATTGCCTCAGTCGCTTTCTTCGTGTCTTCTGCTAACTCTCCATTGTCTGCTGTCCATTTGTCCTTTCTTCTCTCTTCTAGTTTTTTCCATTCTCTCTCTATATCTGTTCTAAGATACTAATCTTTCCTTTTTTGACTTTCTTTATTTCTTTTTCATCCATTCAAATTTCACCCCTCTATCTTTAGTCCCCACTTACTCTCCCAGTACCCGGCCAATCGTAGATTTTTCTTTCCTCCCACACAAAATAACTTTTCCCCTCAGCTTCTTTTTTTCTCTCGCCAGCCCCATTCCCTTCTAGTCCTCCCCCAACATCAGCTCTCTTCTAGTTCCAATCCCTCTCAGCATCCGCTCCCTTCCAGTCCCATTCTCCCATCCCCCCACATCAGCCCATTTAAAGTTCTCTCCTACCCTCCCCCCATCAGCCCATTTCTAGTCCTAGCCCCCGGTCTTCTTCCAAAGCCAGCAACTCTCTCATCCCCCCTCCATTAGCCCATTTGTAGTCCTAGTCCCCAGTTTTCTCAGGGCCAGCAGCACTCTCCTCTCCCCCCCTCCATTAGCCCATTTGTAGTCCTAGCCCCCAGTTTTCTCAGGGCCAACAGCTCTCTCCCATCAGCCCATTTCCAGTCCTAGCCCCCATCACCCATTTCCAGTACCAGTCTATTTCCAGTCTTATCCCTCTCATCAGCCCATTCCATTCCTAGCCCCCCCCCATCAGCCCATTTGCAGTTTTAGCTTCCCCATCAGCCTATTTCCAGTGCTAGCCCCCCCCCCATCAGTCCATTACCAGTCCTAACTCCTCCTGATAAGCCCATTACAGTCTAGCCCCCCTAATCAGCCAGTCCTAGCTCTTCCTCAACCAGCATATTTCCAGTGCTAAGCTCCCTCTTCAGCCTATTACCAGTCCCAACCTCCCCCCCCCCCACCCCCAAAAGAGCCCCATGCTTGCCTGACCAGCTTCAGAGGGAGCCGGGGAGGACCAAGACCCGAAGCCAAGCACACCTTTGCAGAGCCACGAGAAAGAAAAGTGTTTTCCTTCTTTCCCGTGGCTCTGTTAGAGTTGAGCCCACCGGCGTGCTGAGCATTAGGAGCTTAAAAGGGGACATTCCTGTCTTGCACAAGACAGGAAAAGCCTTCGTTTACCCTCCTGACATTCAGCATGCTGGCGGGCTCAACTTTAACAGAGCTGCAGGAAAAAAGGAAAATGAAGTTCTTTCTTGTAGCTCTGCAGAGGTGATCTGGGGCACCGAGCTTCGATCCTTCCCGGCTCCCTCTGAAGCCGGTCAGGCAGGCACGGGGCTATATGCGGGCAACATTCCCGCACAATGGAGGGGCCAGCCCTGAGTACAAACAAGTCTATCTTAATGCATATTCACAGTGGTTATCTTGAAAACCTGACTGATTAGGTGTGTCCTGAGGATTGGGCTGAAAACCACTGGTCTAGACATATAAATTTTCACCCAGTCTTGAAATGCCCTGAAACACAATTCAAACATTCAAAGCTTTATATACAGCTGGCCTAGATTTTGATTTTAAAAAGCACTAATGCTCTCAGGGCAGCCACCAACTGCACAAGTGCCTTTGAATATTCACCAACATATTTCTAGTCCCAGTTATCTTCACTTCATCCTATGCAGTTATTCTTGTAAAACCAATTATCTCTTGTCTAAATATATTTGCAAGGAGAAATTCATTGAACTACTTAACATATTGGTTAAATATTTGACCAAGCAATTTCTTCCTGCTCTTTTAGGTTTCTTGCTCAGTAGTAATTAGGGCTGCAATGTAGTGCCATGCACCTTCATTTTCAACTACAATGAAGACTTTTCAAAAGTTGCAGCTGATTGGGGCTCCCGCACTGCGTCCTGGTGCCATGGCGACGGGATGCCACAATACTGTAGCTCCATGCAGAAGCCTAGGCTGGGCTAGCTGGGGAGGATCTTGGATATCTAGTGGGCCTGAACGTCTGGGACGCCCAGGGGGTCCTGATTTTGTTCCCACAGGGCCATCTAGCTCCCGTGGGAGCAAAATCGGGTGTATATTCAGGCCGTCCAGATTTTGGACGTCCAGATGGCCCCGACGTGCCCCATGCAGAATTGGCCTCCACAGGCCTATGTATGTTTTCAGTGCATCCCACAGATGTCCACGTTATTCCTGCAGAAACATGGTATAAGATCATGACTTAGAAAAAATTATGCTCTTTTCTGCAATGTGTTCCAGATTGAAGAATAGTTGTGACAATTATGTTTTGTACTGGTGTGACAACAGTCTGGAGAACTCAAGATGCAGTTTTAAAAAACAGAAAGTAGAGGTGACATAATGTGGTAAGGTATAGAAACATTAAGGAACACCCTTATAGAAATATAAAGAAGAGCAATAGTGTGTATTATGGCAATGCTGAAATGTGCTGTTTGTGCTAAAGGAGCCAATCTAGGGGACCCTAACAATTCCCATGTTCTGAAAAATGGGACTGCTGATGTAGGGATAATATGGGTGTGAGTAGGGAAAGGATTTTTTAAATCTTGGTACTCCATGCTATTATGTTATGCCATAGCTGTTATGCATATATTCAGGGCATATTTTGGGCAGAATTATGTTTCTGTGACTGAAAGTGAGAGAGTGTGTGTCTGTGTGGTTTGAGGGGTGCACGGGAGGATCTGGTGTGCTCATCTGCAATTCAGGGTGGACCTGAAAGCCTGTCCAGTACCTGGACTGTATGGATGACTGCAGCATTATCAAGTGCCAATGTGATCGGGCAGACAAAAACAGAGAAGGTTCTCTATAGCTAAATGTCAAAACATATCCCTGTCAATAATAGGGGACCCTTAGAATAAGAAGATTCAACAGTGAAAACAGCACTAACACATACTCATAATGCAAATTTTTTGAGACCAAAAATGTTGCTGTTGAGCATCTAGTAGTGCTGTCTTCACTGCTGAATGCTCTGAAGGTCCCTTACTTTTGACAAGGATACGTTTTGACATTTAGCTATAGGGAACCTATTCAGATTCCTTCTGGATTATTTTTCATAGGACACTCTAATAAGATCATATATTGTTGGCAGTGTGATGGGGCAGCCATACATCCACTATGCCAGGCACTGGGAGACATGACCTACATCCCTACAGTCCAGGATCTATGAGAGCTGCGAGAGTGGTGATATAACTGGAGGTTGGCTACTTGGTGTGATGGCATAGGAATTTTCCTTCCCATGCCCACACAGGCCTGATCAGAGGAGCAGTGCCACAAAGCAAACTGTGGGAAGGCAGACAGGATTGTCCCACAGATAGCAGATGTAAACAGACCAACATACCGTACACCACGATGGGACAGGTATAGCTGTTGTGAGAAATGCCCAGATAGTACCCAGATAGGTGGGAATCAGATGCCATAGCCAGAACACCATACTACTACTGATCATTTGCATAACTCTACAAGGCATACGCAGCGCTGCACAGACACAAAAGATGGTCCCTGCTCAGCAGAACTTACACTCTGGTCAAGATAGACTAGACAGCAGTGTGGACAGGATACATTTAGGGAGAATGTAAGGAAGCACAAGGGAGATTAGGAGCTAACAGATCCGATAGCAGCAATGAAGACATAAGTGCTCAGTCTGGATTTGCAAAGGGCCAGAGAAGAAGCCTGACATACAAATTCATGTAGTTTGTGCCAGGCATAGGGAGCAGCAAGGTGAAAGGTCTGGAGTTGGCAGTAGAAAAGGGCACAGATAGAAGTGATCTGTCAGAAGAGCAGAGTGCTCAAGGAGGGGTGTAGGGAGAGGTAAGAGGGGAACAGTAGTGCGGAGCAGCAGAACGAGTGCACTTATAGGCCAAGGGCATTAAAAGGGCATATATTTGTTTCTCGGCAATATTATTACATTTATTTATTTAACAATTTTCTATACTGCTTTATCCACTGGTCAAATCAGTTTACATTGTAGCAGAACATATTAACCAGGAAAACAAACTGGGAAATAACAACATAATCTTAAAAAAAAATGCATCCACTGAGGATCTGCAATGTTGGTTTTGGCTTTGGTAAAGGTCCATTCTTAGCACTTTAAGGCGTGTTTGTAGAGATGATCAAGGCAGGGATCACTGGGGTCATTTTATAATGCCACGTACCATTTGATGCAAAGTATACCCTGACATGTGTGTTCAGATTTACATTCTCATATACCATATTGGGTTGTACTCGGCTTCCCTAGCACTTTTCAGGGCCTGGGGAGGACTGGCATATGGTCTAGGTTGCAGCAGTTGTCATTTCTCATTGGTATTTATATCTAGTTTGCATCATCAAACTACTATCAGTGTGAAGAGCAGCTTAGGAGATGCACATTTTACTGAGGAGGCATGGCATCTATGGGTACATCTTGGAGACGGGCAGGATCCAGAACGTGCAACCTTTCAGAATACAGTGGCTGCAGGGACGTTCAAAATGTTTACCCATGTCCCATAATATTACAGGGACATATTTCTCCATTATATTGCATGGTCCGTGTCTGCAACCATGCGCGAGCCATGCAACGGATGTGTGCATGATCCAGCTAACAGCGCTTTGCCCATGTCAAGCCAGACACGTCTATCTCCTTGATTCTGGACCCTCAGGCATGTCTAGACCCGCAGATGCAGAATTAGGTTCAAAAGGGGCCTGTTTTCAATTTAGATGTGTCCGCGGGCCAGACTTGCATGTTATGGAATTGGGTTCTACATGGAAAGCGCTGTGGAGGGCCGGGGGGAGTTGCAAGTTACCTATATAGTGACAACATTCAGTGTCGCTACACAGATAGCTAAGCTGTCCTAAATGGCTATCTGAATAGCTTTCTGGCTTGCAGCACCGAATATCCCTTCTATATGGACAGTGCTGGTACTGACTGCAGTAGCCAAATAGTCACTGTCAGCCACTATCTGGATACTGATGCTGAATATTTGGATTTAATTTAACATTAAAAAGCCCCGCTGATCTCCACCATTAAATACTGACGCAAAAGATTTTACAGGGTGAGTAAATCTACGTGTTAAGAAAAAGTCTGAAACCTTGCTTAATGAACTCATTCTGAACTTTCTTTGTAACAAACTGCATACTTGGGGGAAAACCTTTCCACAGCAGAAAATGCATTAAGCTTCCAAAAATGGTACAACACATAAATGTGCACATTTTTTAGACAAACATAATTTTAAAAAGTTGTTCTTGAGATGCCTCGTGCCGTAGTCTGTGTGCACTATGGGTGGTATCATTGTCAACAGCCATTTGCTCTCCATTCCTGTCATGCAGGAACAATGTCATCCCAGAGTATGAGCTCGGCGGGAAATCATTACTTCAACTTTACATCTAGTTGTGTCCTAAAATCACCTTAGCACTGTGGGAGGTGACGGATGGCACTGCTCCATGCAAAATTCATTGAGCATCCTTAATGGGGTCTATGATTAGAAAACATCATGGATTCCTAGCAACCCAATCATTATCTTCTTGATGCTTTCAGATCAAGCCGTATGAAGAAACACAAATATATTTGCATCTCCTAAGATTTTGTCCAAAAAATCCTTATATTTGGTAAATTATGATTTTGTAGCACTAAAACTATGTGAGACCTAATAACTCCCTGCCCATTTTATGCGAGAGCGATGTGTTTGTCACAAACCAAGGTGCCATCCAAATTGTTCTAAATCACATGAAAAGAATAGATGAGACAAGCAAGACATCAATTTGCAACTGGATATAATGAAGCTGAACTTTTCAATATACATAATTCAAAGGAATGCATTTTGTCTTCAAACTGATAAAAGATCCCACTGCAGTGGAGGCATACATGAGAAATAATGTTACTGCCATATTCTGCATCTGTCTTCATGGTGTGTAATTATGTTATTACACATAACCATTGTTTCAAGAATTTGGTTTTATCCTGTCAGAAGTATTTTAAGAATGCTGAACATGATAACGTTGAAGTGGTTGCTAAGTCATGGTGCATCTCCACTTTGCAACCTAATATTGGTGGATAAGCCTAATCCACTGTTTATGCATGCCCAAATGAATACATAGTCTAGTATGTGCATAGCCTATAACAAAGACTGACACACGAGTTGACAAAATTCTATAATCTAAAGGAAAGAATTTTACTGAACAGTGCACGCACCAGGCCAGCATAACAGATCAAAACACACAAGAACTCCTATTAAATCCGCTGTGTAAACAGTAAGATACCCTCTTTCAGGATTAACTCCCTTAATAATTCTTCCCAGGACCCCACTTCTTGGCTGAATTCTAGTGAAAACACACAGTGTACAAAACAGCTGTTGGTCCAATCCTAAACTCTGCCAGTTCCAAAGTGCGCACATAAAAGTGGAGATGGAGATTTTGCTGAAAATATCTCAAGGCTGGTGCCACAACACTGCAGATTCCACAATCAATAAAGCAACTTTTCTGCTTTCTAAATGAGGCTTTTCTGGGCAAAATTCACATGCGTTTGAAACAGCTCACACTACCAGTATGCTGATGTATTTTTATCAATCCTAGCTGAAATGGGTCTCCATCCAGTGATATTTAACATCTTCATTTTGCAGGTCACCTATTAGATCAGTTATTTATAATGGATGGTGGACATGTTTGTCAATCATCCTCTTTTGTCACCTTTGAAATTGTCCTCAAATCTGATTACGTGGTGCTGAGTTTCTCATTAGCTAGGCTAGATGCACTGCGGATCACCATGAAGGATCACTCAGTAATGTATATGTTTTTGGCCCGTAATTAATATTGAGCTATTTTCTGTGTCCTGGTCCAAAAAAAGAGTAATTTTAGCATCTACTGACGCAGTTCAGCAAATAACCATAGTAGCCTCTGCAAGATATGTAGCTGCTCTGAGTCATCGCAAGTGGTTAACAGGTTTGTATATTGCCAATATGGTCCAACAAAACAATGCTAGAAGCAACTTGAGGGTTTTTGGCGTTCTCATCCTTCTGACGGATCTCATCACCAAATAGAGTATTCCTTAGGCCTTAGGTTGTTATTTCTGATTTGCCTCTTCTGACCCAGCTGGCAGACTATTTTGAACTTCGGGCAGAAGAAGTTAGGCAGATAATAGGTGAAGTTACTGTCTCTATTGAAGAGCCTCCTGAGGTGCCCCCTGATGGTGTTAGGTGGGACTCTTTTTGTCCAGCCACAGCTGCACAGATGCCACATGTGTTATCAGTACTCAAACATAAAGACTCGATTTTAGATCCATGTCCTAATGGGCTGTTGGTGAGATTCAATGAACTTTCTGTTTCAGTTCTGCTATCAATCGTAAGCTACTTGTTACTGTCTGGCGTAGTTCCCTCAGACCTTAATGCTGATTCTACACAAAGCAAAATATCGTCTGATCTCTAATTTGTCTTCTTTGGCAAAGATATTAGAAACATGTGTACTGTGAAAGCTCGAAAAGTTTATGCAAGAGAATAACATCCTTGACAACTTTGAATGTGAATTCAGAAAGTATAAGAGCACCAAGACTTTGCTCATTTATTTGCTAAATTCCTTGAAATTATGTTTAGAACAAAGCAATCAAGCTGTACTTATTTTGTTAAATGTCATTGCTGCACTTGGCACATTAGACCAGAATGTTTTACTTCATATGTCAGGACCTGTGTTTTACTTCATATGTCAGGACCTGTGTTACAATGGCTGTACTTTTTTTATGACAATTTTTTTATGGTCATAAATGGGAATGTGAATCAACCTGGGAGGCCTTTAAGTATGAGGTACCCCAAGGATTGGTGTAACAGTTGGTTAACATTTACTTATTGCCTTTAGAGCATGTCTTGCAGTCATTAAACCTTGAAAACATGTTTTATGTGGATGATATACAGATAAGAACATAAGAACATAAGATATGCCATACTGGGTCAGACCAAGGTCCATCAAGCCCAGTATCCTGTTTCCAACAGTGGCCAATCTAGGTCATACATACCTAGCAGTTTCCCCAACCCGTTGTTGTGTAAGTTAAGATGTTCTATGTAAAAAGTTATCATTGTTCTATGTAAAACAAGCTCTGCATTGTTGACTGTTGTTGATTGTACACCGCAACTGATCGCTGGAAGATGCGGTATATAAATAAGTGTTAAATAAATAAAATAAATAAATAAAAGACACAGGTTCCGCAATGCTTGTACTGCGTCAAGCATTGATATCCTGGGTCCCTTCTTAATAATGGTTTATGGACCTTTCCTCCAGGAACTTGTCCAAACCTTTTTTAAACCCAGCTACACTAACAGCCTTTACTACATCCTCAGGTAACAAATTCCAGAGTTTGATTACTGTTGCCTGTGGCACCAGCTTCTGATATTCTGACCTTAGTCAATAGTGTTCTAGCTGTAATTGACAAATGGTTGGCTGATCATAAACTAGCCCTTAATCTTCTTAAGACTGCTGTGGGTCAGGTCACGTTCAGTGATGGTACCATTGACCGCTATTAAGACCCAGGATGTGGTAGTTCTACTACTGCTACAACAACTGAGCATTTGGATAACACTTCAAGACTGGTTGTTAGGAACTTGAGGGTTGTGAATGATGAACTTAAACTTAAAGGAGTGTCTTTGTTAAGTTTAGATGAGGCGCTTGCACCATACTCTTTCTTTGGATGACTTTTGGACTATCCTTCAGGTGTGAGTTTTAAGTACTCTTGATTATTGCAATGGACTCTATATTGGGTTGCTAGCTGTTTATTCTCATTCAGTAATCCTATTGGTTACAACCAGAAAAGAACACATCACCCCAATATTCAAACAGCTTCACTGGCTCTCCCCTGCAAAGCCACATAACATACAAGACCATCATGTTAACACATAAAGCAATTCACTCAGACCCCCACACACACCTACAAGCACTCATGCAGCCCTCACAACTGCACAGAGCCAGAAGGACCTCAACAAAGAACACTCTCAGCATCCCTCACATTAAAGCAAAAGCAAATCAACAGTCATGCAAAAGAGTCTTCCAAATTTACACACTCTCCATATGGAACAGACTGCCAGACCAGCTCAGGAACATAATGGAACTCAAGACTTTCCGGAATGTAATAAGGTGTGAGCAAAGTCCCACCCCTTCCCTACATACTGTGTATCCTTTTCTTTTAAGAAAAAAATTCAGCTTTCACACAACATAAAAGTGGTACACTGCTCTCTGCACGTGTTCTCTCAGAATAATTAAATTAGCATCGGAGTGATAATAGTTCTTAAATTAATTTTTATTTTTTATTTGCAATTAACTGTTTATTAATTTTCTACAACAATCATACCATCATAATGTTCTTACATATAATAAAAATCTTATACCTTTTCCCATTGGCATCTTGTATGATTATTGCTTTACTCCCCACAATACATTTTAACTTAGAATTCAAACTTAATTCAAATATCAAAGCATTCCCCCAAACCCCTAATAGCGCTCCCATGTCTCCCATTGTTATCCTCCCTTGCAAATTACATTTATCTGCCAGGTGAGAAGCAAAAAAAAAAAAAAAAGAAACCAAAATGTCGTTATCAATCTCTTTTATTCAGTTACTACCGCATTTATCATTTCCCCCCTTTGGCTCTACCATTCCCAAAATTTCTTCACAAAATCTTGACTTTTCACCTCCCTACCCTTCCATAGGGCTGTTCATATTGTATAACAAGCACATATTTATACCAAACCCCTCTGTGCTCAACGGTTAGATCTCTTTCCAATTTTTTGCAATTTCCCCCCCCCCTATAGCAATCATTCCATACTTTAAGAATTCTCATCTCTGTTTATTGACATCCAAGATCTAAATATGCAAGAGAAGTATTTTCCTCAATTTCTGGCCTACAATCTCTTCCAAAATACAAACAGTCATTCCAGAATTGTTGCACTTCCTGGCAGCCCCACCATATATGAAAGCAGGTTCCTATTTCGCCCCCGACAATAGGTCAAGAAGGTCAATAGGCGCAAACACACTAGTAATCCCGATTGAAGTGACGAAATGCACGCAAACAACTAGAAGCAGAGCATTCTCTTTCTACGCTCCAAGGTGTTGGAATAATCTTCCGTCCAATATCAGATCAATCAAAGATCTCACACAATTCAGGAAAGCCATCAAACATCATCTATTCCTATTATAGTACTCGCAATCCAACGGTACCCCTACACCTTGTACAAACACAACCACCCAACAGCTTTAAGAATGTAATAGCTACACTAGTAATCTGTCATTGTTCAGATGTAAATAGTTCAATGTTATGAATCCAAGTTACTATGTCCTGTTCGATGTAAGCACAAGGCACCTCCCCTGCCTTGTGCAAAATTGTTAACTGTAAACCGCACTGATGTCAAATAGCGCGGTATAGAAAAGCTAGAAATAAATAAATAAATAAATATTGGCTCCAAAATGTATTCTGAATATATCTAATGTAGTTTTTGTGGGGTTAAGCACCGCCTACATATAGAGCACCTTCAGTCCATTTTCAACCAAATTAGCAGATATGAAGCTTCTCTTAATATTCAGAAATATTTTCTGCCTTTCTGTATCTTCCAATGCATTTTCCCAATTTCCTAAATGTTGCAGCTTCAAGAGAAGATTTCCTAAGAGTTCCATATTTATTTTAGATATTATACCCTTATTACCTAATCATTCTTCACATAAAGCTCAACAAGAGTTCTATCTTCCAACAAGTTCTCTCTATCTTTATTTGTAAATAATGCCTTAATTGGAGATAAGCATATCTATCTTGTCACTCTAAATGATATATTTTGCATAATTGCTCAAAAGATACAATCTCTTCTTTATTTATCATTTGTACCATCATGCCCAGACCTTTCTCTTCCCAGCTGTGAAAAACAGGGCTTAGCAATCCCAGTGGGAAATATGCATTATCTCTAATTGGTGTCAATCTAGAAATCTTCTTCCCTTCGAGAAAGACACCCCCCTCCCCCCCCCCCCCCCGCAATGTTAGGGCTATGTAGGGGTTCCCAGTGCATCCTATAATACATCCTTTATTCTCTACTCATACCATGCTTCCCATCCTACCCCTCTATATTTGATCCTATCATATACATATCCATTATTTCCCAGGGTTTCTATTCCAGTCCCAAACTGACCTCAATTGTACTGCACAGTAATACTTCTGTAAATCTGTAACTGCCTGTCCTTCTCTAACTTAATACCTTGTAGGACTTCCCTAGCCATCCTAGGAGGCCTACACCTCCTGATGAAGTGATAGACCTTTTTATGTAATATCCAGAAGGCTCTAATTGGGATTTCAATCAGGAGACCCTGAAACAGATATAAAAATCTAGGTAGAATCACCATTTTCACACTTGCTATTCGCCTCATCCATGATAAACTGAACCTCACCAATGTAGCCAAATGTTTATTTTTTTCATCTTTTCCATTAGCTCCTTTTCCATGCTGATAGGTAAAATCTCAAATTTCTGCATATTTACTTTAGGGGGCACTTTCAAAGAGAATGTATGTGGTCAGTCCTGGTTTGTCCTGCTGACTATCCCTCTTAACCCAGCTAAATGGTCAACACTAACTGCTTAGCATTGGGGCATTCCAGGGCAGACCAGTGGCAGCATCAAGGGTTAACCAGTCAGTGGCGATATTTAGCTGCTAATTTCTTATCCCAAACTGACTGAAGTTAGGTAAAAAAAGGCTTTTTTGGCCTAACTTTTGGATCTTGACTCAACTGATCTCCTTTGTGTTTCCTTACCATTCCCCCTAGATGCTTCCCATGTCTACAGCTACTGTGTTGCCTGTCTTGACTAGATTGTAAGCTCTGATGAGAAGGGACCATCTTTTATATATGTCTGTGCAGCATTGTGGTAGTGAGGGTGGTGGAAGTGGGAACTGTTAGCCCCTCCCGCTCCCCCCCATCAAGGCCAATCAGGACAAAGACCCTCTCAGGCAAGAAACTTTTACAAGCAGCATACCTTCCTGCAAGCCGCCCTCTGCACCGGCACCTGATTCAGCATCGGGGTGGAAGCAGGAGATGCAAGCCCTCCCATTCCCCCCCCCCCCCCCCCCAAGGCCAGTCGGGACAAAGAGCAGCTCAGGCAAGAAACTTTTAAAAGCAGCATGCCTTCAGCCTGGCGGGCCCATGCCTGAAGGCCTTGCCAGAGGGCCCTTTAGCATGACCCTTAGGCAGGGACTGCATACTAAGCAGAAGACCACACTACTGCTCAATCACATCTAAAAGCTCAAGGTAATATCTGAAGTACCAATAGCCCTGTCACAATGAAAAAGCTGTTAGCTAACATCTCTTACCTCTCCTTCCTGCTCTTAATTACCCTTACCACAGCCACCTCACTCTCTCTCCCTCTCTCTCCCCATAGACATGCTTCCATACATATCCATATTTTACACACACCCAGTACACACAACGCCCTCACACTCCTTCAAACATAAACCCAGATAGACACAACATCTCATTCAAATCAACCTCAGAACATATAGCAGTATAGCACCCAGCACCCCATGCCTGACCACCCCCAAGACAACCCAACCAAATCAAATGTACACTCTTAAATGCAAGATCTGAAAGAAAAAGAACACAAATCTTAACAGATGTACTACTTGACAATCAAATTGATATCCTAACATAAATGAAACATGGTTCACTGAAATAGATGTAGTCCTACTACATCAACTAGCACCATAAGGTTTGTTTATTTATTTTATTTAGACAGTTTTGTATACTGCCTTATCCTTCAATCAAAGTGGTCACAACACAATTGGGGGATACATTTAACATGTGGGGATATGAGACACATACACTAATACTTAAAGGGAACATGGGCAATGGAGGGTTAAGTGGCTTGCCCAAGACCACAAGGAGCATCTGTGGGACTAGAAACCCCAGTCCTTCTGGCCCAAGGTTGCTGTCCTCTAGTGGGATTTGAACCCCTGACCTTCCGGCCTGAAGTACCTTGCCCCAACCACTAGGCTACTCCTCCTCCTCTTCATCTCTTCAACTCTCCATGGTCAAAACAGTGAGGTGCTGGTGTCTACATTCTTACAAGAAAGTCCCTAAACCTCCGCATCATCTCTAGAACCTCTGCCAATAGTCTAGAGACACTAACAATTACCAACGACAAACTCACCATACTCCTTGCCTACAGATTCCCAAATGCCAATCCTGACAGCTTAGAAACCATCATAGAAATCATCCGTAACAACAATTTAAATAATAAATACCTCATGATACTAGGAGACCTCAACCTCGCCTCAACCCCACCAAGCAAGGCCAACACCTTCCTAGAAGCAATGGAATCTATGGACCACATTCAAACTATCAACCAACCCACCCAACTGCAAAGGCAACACCCATGATAAGGTTTTTATACCTCTCAGCATAATCCAGCAACACAAGATACCAGCACCTACCACCACTGAAGTCCCATGGTCAGACCATAAAATGATATCTTTAAAAATCCCTTCAGAATCAAAGGAACACAAACACACCACAGAACAGAGCACACACAGGTTCCAAAGCTGGGATAAAGAAAAATGTCTAGCAAATGTACTCCCAAATCTGCAAAACAGCCCTGACGACTTGGACTCACTAATCCAAAACTGGAACAAAACCATAGTTGATACTGCAACAAAGTCAACTATTAACAACCAACGAACCAGACAAAACACAGCAGCTTGGTAAACACCACTATTAAAGGACCTGAAAAGAGACCTTCGGATCACTGAAAGAAAATGGAGGAGCAGCAAATCAGAAGACACCCTTAACACATGCAAACGCAAGTTACAATCATATCAAGCCTCTACCACTCAAGCAAAAAAGGACTACTACATCAAACTACTCCAAAGCGCCTTAAACCGCCCCCAAGAGCTCTTTGATATAGTTAAAGCTCTAAGCAAAGATCCTATACACCAAGCGGAAAAAAACAATCTCTCACCTCAAGCAATACCTGACTACTTCAAAACCCTAACCTCAGCACAAGCTAACATACAAGCCCACCCCAACAGTACAAGCCAACATGCAATCATAGCAACTGAAACCAAACATCAAGACATGTGGACATCATTCACAAAAATCACACTGGAATATCTAGACAACATTATCACAAGCATCAACACTATCACCTCCCCACTGGATCCATGTCCAGTCTGCTGGATCAAGGCAACCAAACAGGAGCTCATTCCAACAATGCTAAGAATAATACAACCATCACTAACACAAGGATATGTCCCACCAGAACTCAAATCAGCCTCTATCTGCCCTAACAGGAAAGGAACATCCAATGACGTTAACTAGCCATCTTCATGTAGAGCCATAACTAGCCTCTCATTCATGACCAAGGTCTTGGTGAAGATCGTATATAGGCAACTTCAGGACTACACTGACACAAGTCACCCACTGGACGACCAGCAATATGGCTTCAGGCCAGACCATGGAGTGGAAACTCTCATGACTGGCCTACCTGACAACCTAATTAAGGGCACTAACAAGCCTAAATCCAGCTTCATTTTCAGTTTCCTGGATATAAAAGCAGCATTCAACTCCATCCCATATGACCTCTTAATTCAACGCCTCCAAGCCATTGGATTATCAGATAACCCCCCTCTTATGGTTCAAGTCCTACTTGACAGACTGCAAACTGCAAGTCAGGATAAACCAGTCAACGTCACCCCCCTACAATCAAACTCAAGGTGTCCCACAAGGCTCATCCCTCTCAGCATTGCTATTCAACCTCTTCCTGCAACCAATATGTACCATAATAAAATTGTGCAACATTCTCTAGCAGATCTATGCAGATGATGTATTGATTTACACACCTATCAGTACAACAAACTCCAAACCACACCCATAACAACCTGTTTCTCCACGATCTGCAAATGGCTCAACAGACAGAACCTGACCACGTCTATCACCAGAGACACCAGCTTCATCTCACCTACCTCCATATCTATTGAGGGTGCACATATCCAAGTTAAAAAAAAATACCTTGGAGTTACACTGGACCAGCACCTCACCTTTAAGGCACATATACGAAATGTAACATGGAGCATATATTATAAGCTCAAAACAATCAAAAATCTTAAACTTCTTCTTCCCGACCATGACTTCCACTCAGTCCTACAAGCAACCATATTCCCTCACTTTGACTATTGCAACATCATATTTCAAGGCATACCAAACTCAACCATCCCCCCTCTCCAGCTTGCACTCAACATGGCAATACAAACCCTCCTCAAAACAAGAACAACAGACCACATCACACCTTGCCTCAGACAACTGCACTGGCTTCCCATTATTGAGTGTTCAAAATTCAAAGCCATCCTTATAATATTCAAGGTCCTCTATGACTCTTCATCACCACACCTACAGACCCTGCTCCAGATCAGACCCGACAACAGAGAATGCCGATCGACCTCAAGAAAAATACTGCAAATGCCACCAATATTCAGAAAAAACAATGTTACCATCTCTAAGAGAGCCTTTTCCCTCTACGCACCACAACTCTGGAACTCCATTCCTGAAAAGCTAAGGACTACAACAGACTTATCATCCTTTATGAAAGCCCTTAAGACCCACATCTTCAGAGACTGCTACTCCCAAACCTAACCTACCTCTCCACCCTCCACAATTTCCCCTCTTCCCCCTCCCAATCCCTCCCCTCACTCTCCTCTAACCTCAACAGCTCCATACCTTTTCAAATGTACATAGTTATTCCCCAAACACATTTATCACTGCTTCCAAGTTGCATTCCCTGTTTAATGTAAAATGTTTTGTTCCAATGTAAACCGCTTTGACCGTAGGATAAAGCAGTACAAATAAAACCTGTTAATTAAATAAATAAATAAATAGTAACTTTAGTAGGTTTAGCTAGCCAACTAGTGACTGAGTATCGTTACTGAAAGGATAGCTAAATCGCTAATCAGGCATACAGGATATTCAGTGCCGTTGGCCAGATATGGCCCAGGTAGCAAATATCCAAGGTTAGTTTAAAGTGGTAGCAATCAGCCACTTTAATTGCGCTGGCCTTCATCGCTGAATATGCCCCCTTTGAATCCAGCCAATCTGCCATATTCCCCCAATTCCAGCATTAATAAGTAGGCTACATATTACCATACTTTTATCACGAAAAGGATATCATTAGCAAATAATGTTAAACTATAATCCACTGGCCACACCTGAATTCCCCTTATATCTGTACTCATGCACACCCTAGCAATGAAGGGTTCTACAGATAGTGCGAATAACAGTGGCGAGAGAGGGCAACCCTGCCAGGATCCCTGGTCTAATTGAAAAAAGTCTGAATATCTTCCATTCACCCTAAACACAATGCCTTTAGTTTGCTATACAGGGCCTGGATCCAACAATAAAAAATCATGTGCCCAAAGCTCATTATTTTCAGGATGTGTATCATGAAAAACCTGGTCTACTTGGCCAAATGCCTTTTCAGCATCTATAGACAGCAATAAAAAGTTCCTTTCTTTGCCCTGCTACCCTTATTAAATTCAAGATCTTCCAGATATTATTGCTTGCTAGATATTATCACCTGTCCACCTGGCATAAAACTGTGATCCTCATGAATCATTTTCAATATAATCTTATTGATTATGTTCACTAATAATTTTGTCAAGATTTTTACATCTAAATTGAGTAAGGATATGGGTTGATATGACCTTCATTCTTCTGGGTCTTTTCTTCTTTATAGATAATTATTATACCCACCCATCCCATGGTTTCAGCTAGGTCTTTGTCCTCCCTTGCATCATTAAATACTCTACTCAGCAGCTCTGCCAAAATCTTCCCAAATGTTTTATAAAATTTGGCCAAAGGTCTAACCGATCTTTAACAAACTAATTGCTTGTCCTTTTTCTTCCTTGGTGATTGCCTTACTCAGATCCTTCGTCCTGGCTCAAAGGTCCAAACGTATCTATGCCTTCTGTTGGTGCGGGAGTTCTAGCTTTGTCTAGTTCCTCATAAAACGTTTTGAACTCCTTCTTTATCTCCTCAGCCCCTGTGATCACCCTCCCTGTTCTCTCTTAATCTTACATACTTGTCTTAGCTCTCTTTGCTTATGCAATTTTGTAACTTCCCCATCTTATCCCCCTATTCATCATATAATTGTTTTGTCCACAATAATTGCCAATTTTTTGCAATTCTCTTAATCTGTTCCTGGCTTCTAGCAGCTAAGCTTGTGTTTCTTTTTTCAGGTACTCTCTTGTCTATCTCTTCTTGCCAGGGGCAGAGGAATGCTTTTTTAGTGGGGGGGGGGGGGGGGGCAAACAAACAGTCCCCAGCCCTGCTCCCAAGCTCTCTATTGCTGATGCTGTGTTGGGCAAAATAGTGGTAGGTCCATAGCCCATGTAACCCACCCCTTTCAGCTGCTTATGCTTCCATCTGCTTTATTCCCAATTGCCAACTCTCTACTTCTTTCACTTCTCTCTTTCTGAGATCGCCATATAATCAACTGTCTCCTCACTGTTGCTTTACATCCTTCCCAAATCACTGGGTCCTCCAAAACCCCTTTTAATTTTAAACAAAATATTATAAGAGATCCTTTTCTAATGACTGAATAATCACAGGATATCATTTATCTGTCATAATTGTCTACCTCCATCCACTTTGCTTAATTTTACCCCAGTTTCACAGGTGCATGATCTGACCATTTGAAATTACCCATGTCTACCTCTTCAACTTTATGGATAGTGCTTTCTGCCAATAGGAAAAAATCCATATGTTAGTAGGATTCATATGGATTAGGAAAAAAACATATATTTAGTAAGTCCTACTTATTTTTTCTCTCCGATCCCCTCCCATCTTTTGTTGTATCCAATGCAGAGGGTATAGTGATATTAAAGTAATCTCCCACCACCAAGATACCCTCTACCATAATCTCAAGAATTTGGTCAATTTCTGAGAAAAAAATCCCCTTATGATCCATTTGGGACATAAATATGAACCAAGACAAATTCCTCTTGATTCACTTTGGCTTTTGCAATCACATATCTCCTCCTCTATCTTTATGCTCTTTTAGTCTCATCCCCTCTGAAATGAATATTCCCACCTTCCTTTCTTTTTATCTTCCTGATTAGATGCTATGCTACTCCCAGTATATTGTTTGTTTGAGCCATGCATATACCAGCCTTAAGGCATACTTGAACGACTTTCAGAAGACTCTATTCACGAGGAACTAGCTAAACTAAAAGTAGACAAAGCCATGGGTCTGGATGGGATACATCCAAGAATACTGAGGGAACTTGGAGACGTATTAGCAAAAGCTAGAAGGATGCTTGTGTATACAGGGAGAAGAATGGCCAGCAGAAAAAAAGAGGTGATAGTGCCTCTGTATAAGTCTTTGATGTGACCTCATTTGGAGTATTGGGTGCAATTATGGAGACTGCACCTTCAAAAGGATATAAGCAGGTTGGAGTCAGTGCAGAGGGTGGCTACTAAAATGGTTAGAGGTCTTCATTAGGAAGTATATGAGAACAGACTTTAAGATCTTAACATGTATACTTTAGAAGAAAAGCGGGATAGGGGCGATATGATGAAGACATTTAAATACCTCCGTGGTATAAATGTACCGGAGGGTCTCATTCAATTTAAGGCAAGCTCTGCTATGAGGCGACACAGGATGAGAGTAAAAGGGATAGACTCAGGAGTAATATGCGGAAATATTTCTTTACAAAAAGAGTGGTAGATGTGTTGAATAGTCTCCCAGTGGATATGAAGGACACAATGACAATATCTGAATTCAAAAAAGCATGGGACAAACAAAGAGGATCTCTAAAGATAAAAAGGGGATTATTGGAGGGCAGACTAGATAGGCCTTGTGGTCTTTTTCTGTTGTCATGTTTCTATGTTTCTATGAATCTCTGTAACAGTGATAAATGGCTATTCCCATTCTTCAATGCAGTGGCAAAAATAGTTAAAGTGTGTGGCTTCCGAGGACAACATCATGCAGACCCTTGGAGATTTTGCTTCTATAGCTAATGAAGGCAAAGTTTCCAGGGAAGGACAGCATTTTGTTGGGTAAACGTCTCAGGAGTTGGACCTGGCGAAGGGAGCAGAGAAAGTGGAGTTTCTCTACCAAGAGGTGGAAACAAAAGAGAACTGAACTGTAACTTTAATATATACAATTTTCTATTCATTTTTTGATGTTTACATCTATAAAGACTTTAAAAGTGAGATGATTTATTTATTTAATAAATTTTTTATACCGCTTTTCATATAATCAAAGCGGTTTACAAGGAACAATAAAGAGCTGAGACAGTTAAATAGAGTCGGGGGTTACATAAAACTTAAAACTTAGGAGGTGTACAAATAACCAGGAGCTAGTGGCCTCCCAACCCTCACTGAACCTATTCCATGACTCCTGTATCCCAGAAGTTGTGGTTCGAGTAAAGATAGAGCTGTCTCATCTGAGGTATGTACCCCCGATCTGGTGAGGGGCAACAGACCGAAGGCGCTACATCAGCATTGAAAAATTCAGTAGCCTGAAAATGTAGACTATCTGACTTAACAAAAATATGCAAACTAAGGCAAAACTAATACAATTTGTTTACATTCTTAGATAACTGTAGAAATATGTATTCTGGGATCCCTGCCCTAATGAAGTTGCCTTGTGCATTCTAAGGAGCAAAATCAAAACACAAAACAAAGCATTCCTAGTTGTATAAAGATGCACTAGAATATTTACTCAGTTGTCAGCATTTATATGCTAACTTACAGACCTTTATTTAACCACAAAGACTGTCCAGCTATGGGTGGTGCTGACTCCATGGGCTACTGGCTAGGGATGAGGCTGTTTCTAGGCTCTATTAAGGCAAAGCTGGGATTAGATGAGTGGAAGGTTGAAGAGTAGGGCTGTTTTTGAAAAGAAGATAGATTTGTTGGAACTGGTTGAGGGGGAGGGTTACTGTGGATTGTTCCATGACTATTGTAAACCTCATTAATTTGCATTTGAAAGAAAACATATAAATGTTCTTAAATAAATGAAATGCAAATACATTTGCTTACTGAATGCAATTTTCTTAACCAATGATTTTATAACATTCAGACTCCAGTACTCTAGGTACTGTAGCCATCAGTGGCACAAAAATAGGCTCTTGCACGTGACAAGCTGAGCCACAATACACCAGGGTATTTAATGATGCAAATACAAGGCCACCCAGAGCTTCAAGAACAGGAACTGAGCACATTTACCTTTTGACAAAAAAAAAACAAGAAACAAACATGCATTCCATTTTAAATTGCTGATTTTGCAGAGTTTTTCTGTGAGTCGCTATAGACTAATGGATGAGAAGTGTTACATTTATTAGATGAGAAGTTTTGCAAACTATGCATCCAATAAATGTCTTCCAGCAAGGCAGGAATATTCTGTGATTTCATGTTTCTTTTTTTTTGTTGTTGCACATGGATTTATTCTTAAACTAAATAAAGATATATTGTTGTCATTGTTACAGAAATGTGATCCTCCACCGTGAACACCATCCCATTCTGCTGCTACCCAGATGGTTGGTTTGTCTTGGTCTGGCACCTCAGCTGAGACCTGTCCATCTTGGGAGACCCTGCCAGTAGTTAAACTACTATAGCTTAGCCCTCAGCATCACCGATGCACACAAGCCCTCAGAGCACGACAAGCTGCAAAGCAAGTGAGGGGCCAGTATATATATTTATGTATTTATTTTAAAATATTTTTATGCCGCCCAATCAATAATTTCTAGGTGGCTTACAATAAAAACATACTGTAAGAAATAATAACCAAATAACAACTTGATACATAAAACACTATGGACTAAAATCATATACATACAATACATAAACGAGGAGCAGCAATTTCACAAGCCTACCCTTTTATGTATAAACGCAGATATCTATGGGGGTTGTTTCAAAGCCCTATATGTGATTTCTACATCTGAAAACACCCATTTCTGACGTAGAATTCATATGGATGTCCCCTGAGCCATTTCAGAAGGCCCCGAATGCCTATGAGGAAAGGCATGAAAGGTTAGAGCTTTTCAACGTGGAAAAGAGGCAGCTGAAGGGGGATTTGATAGAGGTCTATAAAATAATGAATGGAGTAGAATGAGTAAATGTAGATCAGTTGTTCACTCCCTCAAAATGTAGAAAGACTAGGGGACACGCAATGAAGCACATTAAAGACAAACCGGAGAAAATATTTTGGGAACCTGACAGATACATGTGACCTGGAATGGCAACTGTTAGAAACAGGATACTGGTCTTGATGGACCCTTGGGCTGACACAGTATGGCATTTCTTATGTTCTTAAGTTCCCCATTTTCCCTTTTTATTTCACAGACAGGTGTGTCTTTTAGGGTATGGAATGGCCAATTTTACAAGGCACTTACTCATTTACACCTTCTCTGCTGTTCCTCCCACTGATTTTCAAATATTTTGACTTGGACATCACAGATTTCACCTATATACCTTTCTAAAATGTGCCTTTATATGTATAGGGATTTGTTTTGAAAAATATATATAGAAGTGGCAAGAATTAAGGAGCAAAGCCCAGCAGATGATTTTTAGTATTTTCAATGCCAAAACCGCCCAGGAGATTAATCACAATTACTCCACCAAGACCGTACCAAGCTAGAAATGTGCCCTGTGCGACTAATGAATCTGGCACCTATCCCTCCACACAGCCATGTTCAGTAACTCACTCTTTTGTGAGCTTCTTAGAAGCCTAGTGATGATATCAGCATCCCTTCTGTGGTTGTGCCCTCTGCAGCCAAACCACTCGCACAGCTCTTGGTAAAGCCCTGTACCCCACCCCCATTTCAAACCCTTACTGAAACGAGCACTTTGAAGTGTGACTGAAGCTGGTGCAAAAGCCAATGGAGAAATGTTTCTAAAATACAGAGTTGTAAAATGGGAATTACACATTTTTTTCTTTTTTTGACCCAAACCACATCACCTTGAAATCTCAGCATCCCATGCGTAAGTACCAATATTCCACGTATAGATGCTTTTAAAATGGCCTCCTCAGTTAGGCACTAATCTTAACATGGTGAGGCAAAATATCAGAGAAATTCAGACCCTGTGGGACCCTATAAGGATGACTTACAATATGTAGCAAATTCTATTGGGGTAACTGATGTACTGATAATTTTTCTTCCCTGTTAGACATTGCTATATAGTGGACTTCACATGTCTGCATACCTACCACTGTGGATGCTTCATAAATCATCAATTTAGCTTTGGGAACATTGTTTTAAATATTGCAAGGCACAGCTTGACTGTGTATGATTTCTAGCTCCAGCCTCTGCAACAATCCTAGAGGAAGCTGGAAAACACTCCGGGTGGAGCGCAGCTCATGCTGTGACTAATGCTGTAATGGCTCCTATATTTTCTGGGTCATTGGCTTTCTTTCTCCCTTCGAGGTTTTCAAGTGCCTCTAGGGTGCCAGGACCACAACATAGGGGAGTATTAATTTTCTCTCTGAGCAGACTGCAGCAGATGAGTGCAGACATGCAGAAAAGTAGCTTTTTTTTTTTTTTACTGTCCAATTCAAAAGGTGGCTGTGGATCATACAAAAGGTCTAAGATGGTCTGTAGGTTGTGCAACATTGAATTGCAGGAAAGATTACAAACTTTATAATGAAAATAAAATTTAAAAAACTCATAACAAATGAATGGCCTCATAAAATTAGAAAGTACACACAGTACAAACAGGTACAAAATTGTAGAGTAAGCGTGATCGGGGAGGAGCTTGGTTGGAGCATTTGCAAAGTTGCAATTTAGCGCATATTTTATAACAGACGCACGATCTTGGAAACTTTACTGGCTTACATTTACGCCTGCTCCCAATGTAGGAGCAATTTCTACAGAACATGTGTTAATATTTTATGAAGACACATAGATGCCTTCGTATCATTAGAAAATCGATGAAAACTAGGCACCATCCTGCCCAGTTAATCTAGCTGACCTGTTATAAAATGACCCTCTAAGGAGGTAATTTTAAAAACTCATTCCTGGGGGCCTTTGTTGTAAAGTTTGTGCATAAATATGTGCGCAATCTATACTCTGCCCAAACTCCTCCATGTGCCTACTCACACTGAAAGTACTATATATGCTGTCGGTCCATGGAACGTGCTATCAGAACAGTGCCTTGACTACTATCCGTATGCAAATCATGCGCTGAACTCTAGCTGCACTTAACAGAATTACTCTCATATGCTCAACAGCTGAATTTTGCCACCAAGTGTATAACTTTTTTGCGTGCCTTCTCTCCATCTCAAATCATTCCTCATTTCTGAACATATCAACATCCATCAACAGAGCAGCTCTCCCACATCATCACCGCAATCAATACAAGCACTGCTCCTACAGACCCTTGCCCAGTGTCATGGATCAAAGCCACCAAATCAAGCTTCATCCAAATCATACACAACATGGTGCACAACTCCCTAACTCAAGGATTCATGCCAAATTAACTAAATCTCACCACAGTAAGACCTATCCCAAAGAAAACAACACTCAACAAGAACAACCCAGCAGCATACAGACCAATCTCCAGTATACCCTTTCTGGCAAAAATCATCGAAAAAACAGTACAACACCAACTACAAAAACACATTGACAACCACGCACCACTGGATGACAACCAACACGGCTTTTGCCCCAACCATGGAGTTGAAACATTACTGATTTGCCTCTTCGACAGCATTCTCTGACTCATAGACAACACCAAGAATGGAATCATAATGATCTTCATTGACATCTCGTCAGCATTCGACACAGTAGACCACAAAACTCTCCTGGAAAGACTACAAGACATTGGGTTACACGGTCCCACCTTAAAATGGTACCACTCATACCTAACCGACAGGCAGATACAGTTTAAAGTAGGCCACAACACCTCTCGACCCATAAAAGTCCTCCAAGGAGTACCACAAGGATCGGCCCTACTATTCAACATCTACATCCAGCCAATATGCGACATCCTGAAAAAGAACAACATTCAATATACAATCTATGCAGATGATATCATGATATACACACCTATCACAGTTGACAACCCGGACTACTCCAAAATAACAAACTGCCTCACACAAATGACAAGATGGTGTCAAAACAACCTCTCAATAAACTACAGCAAGACCGAGGCACTAATCATCACTCGTAACCCGGACTTCATCCACCCACCAGACATCAAGATACAAAACACAACCATACCAATAAAATCAGAAGTAAAGTACCTCGGAGTGACCCTGGACAATGAGCAGAATCTCAAGCCACACGTTAGCAAAACCATCAAAAATGCGTACTACAGGATGAGAATCATCAGAAGACTTAAGCCCCTCCTCGCCCCTGAGCACTTCCGTACGATATGCCAGGCACTAATAACCCCCATACTAGACTTCTGCAACCCAATCTACCTTGGCCTAGCCAAACAAACACTCAGACCACTACAACTAGCACAAAACACAGCGGCCCGCATAATAACTGGATCAACAAGACAGGAACACATCACACCCATTCTGAAAGACCTACACTGGCTCCCAATCAGTTCACGCATCAAATAGAAAACAATCATAAACATATTTAAGATCAAACAACACACTTCAGCCAACAGCCTACACACCCTTATACAACCAGACACCAGCACACGCCCAAGAAGAAAAGGCACCTTCAACTGTTTTAACACCCCTAAGGACTTCAGAAAAACACGCAAGGACACCACAGAAGGAGCACTCTCCCTGGCTGCCCCAACAATCTGGAACACCCTCCCAGACGATCTGAGAACAATGACGGACCTTAAAGACTTTCGCAAACAGCTGAAGACAACGCTATTCACAGAGCACTATGGACATGTCACATGATCTACTAACTAGCAAGAACAACTAACATACCCCCCTCCTGACCCTCGTATAGAAGAATGTATAACAGCACACGATGTATCATAGCACACAATGTATAGAAGAATGTATAATAGCACACGATGTATTATAGTGCACAATGTACATAGCTCCACCTAATCAAACACACAACACATCAGACACACCAAACACAATATACCCTTCACTGCATGAAAACACATGATCACTCCTTTGATTGTTTGCTGTGAAACCGCTTTGATTGTAAGAGAAGGTGGTATAGAAATACTGTTAAATAAATAAAATAAATAAATAAATAAATGGCCATTTTGACAAAAGAGCCAATGATACACATATATATGCCAGAGATTAATTTGTAGGAATGCATGTGGTTGGCACATAGATGCTTTTGATTATCACTCTAATTATTTGAAGTAGATCTTGCAATTTTTCAAACTATGCATCGTATCCTACTTCCTCTCAGCTTCCAATATAAACAGTGGGCACCTTCACTACAGGTACTGTACATTCTCCTACTACATTTTTAAGGAGAAATTACCTGGGTAGTTTCTCTATAAAAAATATCCTGACATGCTTTTTGGAGTACTTTTACAGAGGTACCTATTTTTAGGCATTAAGAATGCACACAAATGTCAGTATTTCAGTCATTTATGCACATAAGAGAAAATAAGATATGCTATACTGGGTCGGACCAAAGGTCCATCAAGCCCAGCATCCTGTTTCCAACAGTGGCCAATCCAGGTCAAAAGTACCTGTCCGGTTCCATACTCCAGCCCACGTTAATAATGGTTTATGGACTTTTCCTCCAGGAACTTGCCCAATCCTTTTAAACTCATCTACAATAACAACTATTACTACATCATCTGATAACAAATTCCAGAGTTTGAATACGCGTTGTGATAAAAATATTTTCTCCAATTAGTCTTAAATGTGCTACATTGTAGCTTCATTGCGTGTCTGCTAGTTTTTCTACTTTTGTGAAGGAATAAATAACTAATCTATTTTACCCGTTCCACTCCATTCATTATTTTATAGACCTCTATCATATCTCCCCTCAGCCGTCTCTTTTCCAAGCCTAAAATGTGCATAAATGAACTCTTATAAAATACCAACCAGCATAATTTGATGCCACATACCTTTACTATGGGTACGGGTGGTACATGGCAAGTATGGGTGGTACATGGCAGCATGGGTGGTGCAAGCAAGTACAAATGCTGATTATAAAAAATAAGACAATTCACACACATACCCTAGGGCTGCTGTAAGTGATTGCACCTTAATATGAGTCCTATTCTTTGCCACTTACACTACTATTTTATAAAGACATGTAGTGTCTGTTTGTTTTTATAAAACAGGCTTAATTTAAAATGTCCGTTAATTAAGCACTTTCTTAAACATATGTGTAGTAATTGAGAAGTGTCTTGCTCTACAATTTAAATGGGATATTTTTGAAAAACCTTTGTCAGCTGGTGCTGGGTAACCTACAGTATTTTTCAAAAGCTTTTGAAGCCTGGTGGCTTTGGGTGTTAGAGGCTGAATGAAACATTTGCATTAACTATTCCTCTTATTATGCAATTATACATAAGTACAAGCCCCGGTTTGACTTTAATATAAGTGATGTATTTTCATATCAGCAGTCCTTTAACCTGTATGTGAAATATTGGTTAAAACTAGAGTACATATGACGAAGCTGCAAGGCTGTAAACTTAAAAGCAACATCAGGAAATACTTTTTCACTGAAAGTGTGGTTGTTAAGTGCTGTCGCGTCGGTGTTGACTCATGGTGACCTTCTGGACAGAAGCTTGGAATGCCCTCCAGATGGAGGTGGTGGGGGCAAAACAGTGATGGAATTCAAAATGGCATGGGACATAAACAGTGGATGCCTTTATAGCAAGAGGATAACATCAAAGCAAACTTAAATATCTTTCAAACTTCGATAAATAGTGGGGGGTTGACCTGCACAGAGCAGCAGGTACAACCCTAAACCCAGGCATGGAGGGGGTGACCTGCACAGAGCTGCAGTTATAATCACTCTAGCCACCTTATTGGGCAGATTAGATGGACCATACTGGTCTTTATCTGCCGTCATATACCATGTTACTATGGATATTACTAAGTTAGAAGTATCTGGTATGTAGAAAGCAAAGGTAATCGGACACAACATAAATTACACTGTCATTGCCTGAAATTTACCAAAATCATCAGCAGGTTCTGCAAGAAGGCTCCATGAGAACATAGCTAGCTATCTGCTTTCAAGCTGACCTAACTATTTCAGGGTGACAATGACAGAAGAGGGACATACACCCTGAGCAAGCACACTTTGCACCCTAAAAATGAACCAATAAAAGAGGTTCCTCTGCTAGCTGCATGAGAATACACTGGAAATAAAAGGCAAACATCCGGGCAAAATGAAAAAGAAGATCAGAGGGGTCTTCTCTGGATATTTACGACATGTCTGCCATTTAATGATTCATGGACACAATACTCACCCACTACCATAAAACAAGTGTCCTCCATTACAGTAAACATTAATGACAACCACTGAACTTCACATTAGAGAATTTAGTTCCCAGCAGTAGTGGCAGCTGACAACGCTGATGATGCAAGACGAATAGGAGCAGTCCTGAGAGTATCCCAAACCTGATATTCCTAGTAGGCCCGCTGTCACAGAGTGGGGATGCTGCGATATTACGGGAGGGACAAACACAGTCAACGATATCCAAACCACTAACATTTTAACCTTCTGTGCCCAAAATACTACTCTCTGCCACCAAGGCCCCACCTTCCACACACACACTAGCCATTCAGACTTTAGCATTGTCCCGTTTCAGCAGCACTGTGGAACTTGCTAAATATACAGCGGGCAAGCGGCTGAGCTGGAACAGTAACCAATGAAGTTCTGCTATTTTTGGAGTTACTACAAAAAACATGTCACATTTTGTTTACTTGGCTTAAAGGATTCACTTCTAACAACCTGTTAATTTAGGGGATTCTTTTTTAGATGCCATCCAATATCAAATGCTCTTCTGTGTATGAAAATCTACCGGCGGAAGAATGGTTTTTTACCTATAAGGCTTCTTTGTAGGAAACATTTTATGAAATGGTCAGAATCACCAGGTTTCTGAACAACAGAGCCCCAGAACACTTCCTGGCCACATGGCTACTTATTTGCAATATCAAAGCCAACAGTTCTGATACTCAGAATCAGGGCTCTACAGAGGGCTGCTGCCAAGCCTTGGAGGTGAAAGACAGTGCTTTGTTTCTCTTAGGTACACTGAAGCAACATGCCATTAGGAGTTAGGGATGTTCAGATTTAAAAACATCGTGGCCTGTTTTCCTTTTTAACAACTTTTTCCCAATTTTCAAGTATTTTTGGTTTATTTCACACATTTGTTATGTATACATGCAGAACTTTTTTATGCACATAAATGATTAAATGTTTTAGGTGCCCATATGAACCAAATGCATGCTCATGAATGCAGAGCCCAGACTGGGGCTATTGTTGCAATCCTTTCTTACCGCAGGACGGTAGAGCACTGAGCTGGAAAGATAGCGGGCTGCAGGAGGACAAGGTGGGAGAGGGAATGATATGATTCAATTTCCAGTTTGAAGCTACTAGTCTCTATCACACATCAGACAAGCCCACAAGTTCTGACTGCTGGAGAGTGTAAGAAAAGCAGATTTATATAAATGTAAAGCTAAAGTTCACATACTGGCTTCCAAGCAATATAATACATATATCTGTATAACAAATGAGCCCACAGAAACCATCATTTGAAAGATTGTGACAGGGCAACTACTATAACTGCAGAAAATGCTAGGGGTGTGCAAAAAGCATAGTAACTCACCTGTAGCAGGTGTTCTCCGGGGACACCAGGAATCATTCCTCACATCTGGGTGACGTCGGCATTGACGGTGCCCGCATGGTAATCACTCCCCAGCTTTCAAAGAAAGCCTTTGGGAGTTAGGCCGTGCATGCACGGTCACCTTCCCACCCAAATGTACCATATTACCTCAGTATGATGACATAGGTTAATCAAGAATATACAACTCCATGGCAAGGAGGGAGGGCTGAGAGGACTGATTCCTGCTGTCCCTGGAAAACACCTGTTACAGGTGAATAACTACGCTTTCTCTGGGAACAAGAAGGAAGTCAGTCCTCACATATGGGACTCCCAAGCTAGAAGCTACCAAAACAACCTGTAGAAGCCACAGGCGACCCAAAAGGCAAACCATGAAGGACAGCAAGGAGTGCTGAATGGCCTGAAGTTCAGTGATGCAGTCCCAATATTGAAGATGGAATTCCCTCTCCGGTAGCCTGGACACAAAGGGGCGAAGGGAAGGAGTGACAAACAAGTGACAAAGTACTGCCTGGCTGAAGGCACTATCGTGCTATGGGCTCTCCTCCAAGCAGTAATGTGCTGCAAAGGTATGGATCGAAGACCAGGTGGCGACCTAGCAGATGACCTGTAGGGAGATCAAGCACAGGTGAGCCACTGACGCTGCCATAGCGCACATTATGTGTGGTGACATGATGCTCCAGAGAGAGTCCAGACTGCTCTTTGGTGAAAGAGATGCAGTCTGCCACCTAGGTAGACAGGGTACAGAGAGACTACAACCCCGAACCTGTTGATGTCATAGGAGATGAACAGCTGTAACAAACGGTGATGGGCCTGTGTCCTCTCGAGGTAGAAGGCCAGTGCCCTTTTGCAATCCAAGGTGTGACGTGAGGGAAGAAGGTGGGAAGGACCACCTCTTGGTTAATATGGAGTGGAGGAGTGGCCTAGTGGTTGGGACAAGGTACTTCAGGTCAGGGGTTCAAATCCCACTACAGGACAGCAACCTTGGGCCGGAAGGACTGGGGTTTCTAGTCCCACAGGTGCTCCTTATGGTCTTGGGCAAGCCACTTAACCCTCCATAGCACATGTTCCCTGTAAAATAGTTATCTTCAAGTTATAATGCCCTGTTAATGTAATTTCAGTTTTTTCAATGTAAACCACCTTCATATCATGAAAGGCAGTATATAAGAAATGTTAAAAAAATAATAATTAATAAAATAATATGAAAAGCGGACACCACTTTAGGCAGGAATTTTGGATGAGTCCGGAGAATGACCCTGTTTTTATGAAACCTGGTATAGGGGAGTGGGCCACCAATGTCTGCACCTCACTGATCCATCTAGCTGAAGTGAGAGCTACCAGGAACACTACTTTCCATGACAAGATGTTGAGATGGCATGAAGCCAGCGGCTCAAAAAGGGGAGCAATCAGCTTCCCAAGGATGGCATTCAGGTCCCACGCTACTGGTGGTGGGTGGACAGAGGGGACCACAAGAGAAGAAGCCCTCTCATAAAACAGCCAACAAAGGGGTGCACAGAGACAGCTAGCTGTCGATGAGGTGGCGATGCACACCCAGGGTGCTAAGGTGCACCCTGACGGAACTGGATTTTAGACCAGTCTGGGAGAGGTACAACAGATACTAGAGAATGTCTTGCACCGAGCAAGAGAAAGGGTTGAGATTCCTGTCGGCACACCAGACCGAGAATCTATGCCAATTGAAGGCATATGCATGCCGTGTTCAGTCCTTGCGCGATGCCAGTAGGACATCCTCCATGACCCACGAGAGGTGAAGGTGTGCTAGGGCTAACCATTCAGCAAGCCTTTCCATAAGCCTTTTTTGCCTTTGGGTGGAAGGGCTTTTTCCCCGAAGCCTTCCGTAGGGAAGGGTCAGCAGTCTTCTGGGACAGCCTAGTCCTCGTCATAAATTCTGACTCCAACTCAGCGGCCTTATCAGCCATGGGTTTGCCGAATAGATTCTCTCCTTGGGCAGAAGACATCAGCCAGTTTGTCC
The DNA here is from genome assembly GCA_033557465.1 of Ichthyophis bannanicus. Classification (NCBI taxonomy): domain Eukaryota; kingdom Metazoa; phylum Chordata; class Amphibia; order Gymnophiona; family Ichthyophiidae; genus Ichthyophis; species Ichthyophis bannanicus. The sequence goes on from CM066031.1 coordinate 929,449,391, forward strand.
TTTACTCATTGCTCCAAGTCCAAGGACTGTAGCCAAGCCAGGTAGGTGGCACTAAAGTCCAGCAGCCACACGAGCCACGGACTTGAAGTCGTCATAGGCTGCTTGAGTCTGGAATTTGGAGCATTCCTTAACCAAGGATAGGAGGTCCCGGAAGCGCTGGAGTGATTCACCTGCCAGCCCATCTGAGATCCCAGTGAGCTCTTTCACAAGGTCCCTCAGGTACATGCCCATGTACAGGTGGTAAGCCTGGATGTGGACTGTGAGCATCGAGCCCTGGTAGCACTTTCTGCCAATTCTGTCCATGGTGCGGGCCTCCCTACCAGGGGGTACCAGGGGGCACCAAGGAGTGCATCTTCTGACTCTTTATTTGACACATAGCCAATTCCACCACCATGGAGTTTTGAAGCAGCTGGGTCATCATAAAGCCTGGGTTCTTGTCAATTTGATACTGGGAATCGAGTTGCCAGCTCACTATTGGCACCGTCACCGGGCTCTCCCACATCCTGAACAGCAAGCACTCCAAGATGGGAGGTATCAGCACCATCAGTGCCTCCCTCAGCATGGCCTCATACTGGAGGATCTCCAAGTCTTCAGCATGAGGCTCGTCATCCAGTTCCACCATGAAGGCCAGAGCCTTCAACATTCTCCGGACACACTCGAGGAATGCAAGGACCTAGGGCGGGGACATCTGGAGTTCTTGAGGGGGAGACATGTCAGAGGGGACATTCCTGTGTAACCTGGTGTTGAATGATTCGTCATTGGTCTCACAGTCCCACTCAGAGCCAGATGAGACCTTGAGCCCCAGACAGTCATCAGTGCGATGAGAAGCCAGCATCAAGGGAGAAGTAGGTGCCTAATGAGTCGACCCCGAGGTGCTCAGGGGCAAGTTACGCCTCTAGAGGGAGGCCAAACAACGTGGCTTAGAATGAGCTGTGAACCTTTCCAGCACAGGTTGGACATCCTCCGGGTAGGTCCTTGCAGTGGAGGGTCCCGATATTGGTTACAATTACCCAGAGGCTCCAGGCATCGGGCCCCACTGTGCCTCGAAGAAGGAAGCCAGGCTGTGTTCCAAGGCTGCCATCCTGGCTTCAATACCAATAGGCTCCACAGTGACCGGTTTGGGCATAGATAGCATCGAGCCTGAAGCCAGCTCTCTCAAGGGGGAATCAACAATGGAGAACGCATCAGAGAACCAAACTAGATCCCTGATGATCCAGGGCACCTTTGAGAGCCACTCCTGACCATCGCCCTTGGCGTTGGGTCAAGGACTCTGAAGCTAGGAACCGGAGGTTTTACCCCCGACTCCAGGATTGGACTCTGACTTCAGCTTTGACGATGTCTTGAACCCAAAGGGGAAGTCCTCCGAGGATGACCCCCGGTCCAAGGCACCATGATCTTGGGGCTTGGATCAAGCAGGTGTGTGCAATGCCGAGTCATCAGATGCAGTCTCCAAGGGCAGCGATTCCAGACTCGATGCTGGAACCGTGACAGAAGAATATGTAGAAGCTGATGAGGATAAAGCAGAATTGCTTAACAAATATTTCTGTTCTGTGTTCACAGATGAAGAACCAGGAACAGGACCTCAGAAAACACCCACAAACAGGAACAGAAGCGAGGGGCATCTTGAACAATTTTCAGAAGACTGTGTTCATGAGAAACTAGCTCAACTTAAAGTAGACAAAGTGATGGGTCCGGATGGGATACACCCTAGAATACTGAGGGAACTTGGCGACGTTCTAGCAGCTCCACTGACTGACCTTTTCAATGCCTTGTTGGAGTCGGGAGTGGTGCCAAAGGACTGGAGAGAGGCTCATGTGGTGCCTTTACACAAAAGCGGAAGTAAGGATGTGGTTGAAAATTACAGGCTGGTTAGTTTAACTTTGGTGGTGAGTAAATTATTGGAAACGCTGCTGAAAGAGAAAATAGTGAGGTCTCAGGAGTCCAGCGGATTACAGGATCCGAGGCAGACCAGAGGCAGGTCTTGTCAGACAAATCTGATTGATTTCTTTGACTGGGTGACCAGGGAATTGGACCAAGGGAGAGCCCTAGATGTGGTGTATTTAGATTTCAGTAAAGCTTTTGACTTTGACAGTAAAGCCGGCTTCCTCACAGGTGACTTATCAACAAACTGAGCACCCTAGGGATGGACCCTAAAGTTACTGCTTGGGTTAGAAATTGGTTGATCAGGAACCAACCAGCAAAAGAGAAGAGCAAAAAAACACTAAGAGTAAGGGTTAGAAAAATTGACTTTTACCAGGGAAGACAAACAGGATGTCTGCAGGGGTTTGTGAAAAAAATACTGAGGTAAGATGGCACCTTTGAGTAGGAAGGTGACCGCACATGTGCGGCCTAACTCCCAAAGGCTTTCTTTGAAAGCTGGGGAGTGATTACCGTGCATGCTCCATCAATGCCAACATCTCCCATATGTGAGTACTGACTTCCTGCTTGTTCCCGGAGAAACTTTTTTTTTTTTTAGATTCCTGTGTTGTTTGCAGTTATTTTGTTTTGTTTCATTTTGTTTTTATGAATTTTTGATTTGTTTTCTTTTTATAAATTTTCATTTCAGGGCAATTTTGTTAATTAAGAGGTGATTATGGCTGCTGCCCATATGAAAAAAAAGTTTTCCTAGCAAACAAAAAAAACAAAAAGAGTTTTTTTTCCACTTTTGTTAACAGTTGTCATGAGCTCAAACGGGTGACCTTTAGGTTAAAGAGAAGAGCTATTATGTCTCCTTTGAGGACTAGCACTAGCCAGTCTGCTCTTAGCTGTCATATTTCTGGTCATATTGTTCCTGTTTCCTGATTGGTCCAAAGCTTGTCTGGTCTTAAGTTCTGTGGAAAGTTCCTCCTGGATTTTTTGCTTTGCAAATCTATTGGCTCCTGCTTGAGAGACATACTCCAAAGACTTTTCTTGTGTAGTGCTCTTCTGACAGAAACTCTGTGAAATCATCTCTGAGTATACTATCTGAGACATAACAGTCTAAGCATGGGCATTATGGGACCTGCAGCATTGATTTCAGTGGGAAATACTGAGACTGCATATACTACATTGCTTTGGGATGTATGTTCACAACCAGGACAGGCCAAAGGTCTTCCTCCTGGAATTAGGTAACTTGGCATCTGTTGATCCCAATTCATATATTTTGTAAAACCATGTGTAAAAAACCTAGCTATGGTTTCACAGAATATCTCGCACAAGAACATAGTGCAAGAAAAGTCCTTGGAGTAAGTGTCTCAAGCAGGAGTCAATAGATTCATAAGGCAAAAAATCCAGAAAGGATTTTCCACAGAACTCAAGACTAGACAAACTTTGGACCACACATGCAAGACAAAGATAAGAGTGGGTTGGCTAGAGCCAGCACCTCATCCCGTCCTCCAGGCAACACAATAGCTCCTTCTTTATGCAACTGCCACCTCACACAAAGGTGACTCATTCAAGGCCAGGCTTTGCTGAGAATAGTGTAATAAAAATATAATATTTTTTTTGGGGGGGGGAGGGGAGGATTGCCATTTTTGGATTTAAAATGATATGAACCAACATACAAAATATTGTTGATATTTTCCATGTTGTTTCAAAAAAATGCATATCCCTAGAAACGTTGGTGCCTTCCTTCCCACTTATGAAGTTGCAGCTATCAGAGATACAGAAGCAAGCTGTCTCCTAGGCTATGCAGAAACCTAAAATCTCATTTTCTGATTCAAAAACCAAAAAGGAGAGCTCAAAATCTTATTTGAAAGTAATTTTACTGAATATGATAAATAAATTTACATATGTTATTCATTTATTTTATTTATTCTGATTTATATTCTATCAATCAAGAAATTCTAGGTAGCTCTCAAAACAGCATAAAAAATAATACAAAAAAAGCACAAACATTAAAAGACAATGGTGTCAACCAGCCTCATAAAATAGCAAGTTAGACTTGAAAGGTTATCATTAAAAGAAAAGCTTTATAAGGAATATTGACTAAAATGTAGTAAGTTTTTGCACTTACCAAGCGTTAGGTGTAAAAGTTCATGTGCTATAACTACAAAGCCTGTGTGCTAACTATTGGAGGTGCTGTCAGCACATGCTCAGCAGTAAGTGCACAGGGCACCAAACTACCATACAAGCTCACATTAAATGCATTGGCAGATAGTGTAGATGCACAGCTGCCATTTGATGATGCATTTAACGTGAGCCCCCAGAGCTTCTGAAATAAATAAAATAAAAAACAATTCCAATCATGAGCACATATGCAACCTCACACAGTGACACCTCCACTGCCAATCCCAGACCCCCTGATGGCATCATCTCCATGTCAATCAAATGATACTGCCAAGGTATCCCTCTGAGCACATCAAAAGTGACTTCATGCCTCTGGGACAGACGGTGAAGCAGATAGGGGTGCAGATGGGGTTCTCTCCAATCCTCCCTGTTGAGGGTAAAGGCCAAGGCAAAGAAGCTCGCATCCTGGAGATGAATGCATGGCTGCGTTGATTGTATCATCGAGAGAGTTTTGGTTTCCTGGACCATAGGATGCTGTTCCAAGGGTTTCAGAGCAGAGATGGCATCCATCTGTCCAAGAAAGGTTGACATGTCTTCAGTAGCAGACTGGCTAATCTACTGAAGAGGGCTTTAAACTAGATTCATTGGGGATGGGTGAAGAAAGCCTCCAGGTAAGTGAAAGCCACCAGGTAAGTGAAACATTAAATACCTTTATCGAAATGGGTAAAAGGAACAACATATCGAAAGTGGTGTGTATAAATGCCTGCAGCATGGGAAATAAGATCCTAGATGTTGAAGCTTTAATGGGAGAGGCTGACTTGGATTTCGTGGCAGTTACAAAAACATGGTTCACAGAAAACCATGACTGGGATTTTTTTATTTATTTATTTATTTATTTTTAGTTTTTCTATACCGCACTATTCGGCATCAGCGCGGTTTACAATGAACAGGTTTGTACAATGTGGAACAATCAGACATTGAACTTACATATAACAGGGAATTCCAACTTGGATAACAGGTGAACTTTATACACTATGTACATAAAGAGGGTTGCATCGTAGATGGATTTGTAATACCAGCCCTGTAAGGGATGGTTCTATGTAATTGAAAGTTAAATTGGAGATTGGTTCGGCGGCTTTGGGTTGAGAGACTGTTGTGTCGTGTAATGCTGTCTAGGTAATGTTGTCAGAGTTACAGAAGTGCTGTTGAAATAGGTGGTGTTTGATGGCCTTTCTGAATTGGGGGAGGTTGTTTATGGTCCGGATTTCTGCTGGGAGAGAATTCCAGCTGGAGGGGGCAAACAGGGCAAAGGCACGTTTACTTGTTGATTTGCTGCATTTAGTGATAGCTTTTGGGAGAAGAATGGTATTGTAGGACGTGGTCCTTCTTAATCTGTTGTCTGGGGTGGGTTGTATCAGGTCTGACAAGGTGGTTGAGGTGATTCTATTAACTGCTTTAAATGTCATGGTTAAGATCTTAAATGTGATCCGGTATTGTACGGGGAGCCAGTGTAGGCTCTTCAGAATAGGGGTAATGTGGTCTCTTCGAGCTGCTCCATAGAGGGTTCTTGCTGCGGTGTTCATAGCTAGCTGCAAGGGATTTATCGAGTTCTTTGGGAGGCCAAGTAGGATAGAGTTGGCGTAATCGAAGTGGGGCATTATGATGGCCTGGAAGACTGTACGGAAGTCATTTGGTTCTAGGGTGTCCTTCATGAGGCGTAGCGTTCGTATTTTATGGTAGATTGTCCTGATGGTATTATCTATGTGGGCATGCATGTCCAGGCGCTGGTCCAATGTTACTCCAAGATATCTGATCGTTGTCTTGGAGATGATTTCTGCGTTGCGCACCTTGATTGATGGAGGGGGGTGAATGAATGGTCTCTTCCGATGAATAGGACGTCTGTCTTTTTTAGATTTATTCGGAGCATTTGAGTGTGTAACCATTCCGAGACGGCGTTAAAGCAGGAGGAGAGCTGGTCGAGATTTGGATGGTCAGTATCTATTGGGGTGAACATTAGTACATCGTCAGCATATACTAGGCAGTTTATGTTAAATGACCGGATGAGGCTGCAGATGGGCTGCATGTAGATATTGAATAAGAGGGCTGAGAGGGATGACCCTTGTGGGACGCCTTTTTCTTGCTGGAAAGGGTCCGATAGAGAGAGGCCGGAGCGGACATGTTGCCATCTGTTACTCAGGTATGAGGCGCACCATGCTAGAGCATTGCCCCGGACGCCCTTCTCAGCAAGGCGAGATAGGAGTATCATGTGGTCAACCGAGTCAAAGGCGGCTGCGATGTCCAGGAAGATGAGGGCGAAACCCTTTCTGATGTTATCGAGTCCGGTGGTAAGGGTGTTGAAGAGCGTAGTAAGTAGGGTATCTACTCCATGAGACGCTCTGAATCCGTGCTGAGAGTAATCGAGGGGAGCATTGTTTTCGATGTGATGGGTCAGTTGCTGTTGGACTGTTTTTTCCATAATTTTAGCTAGGAGCGGAATGCTCGATATTGGCCTGTATGAATCCATTTTTGTAGGGTCAAGCTTTTTGTTCTTCAGTAGCGGCTTTATAGAGGTTTGCTTCAGGTCCTGTGGAAATGTCCCAGACGTGAAAGATTTTTCTATTAGTTTGGAGAGGAATGGGCTGAGATCTGATTTTAGCGCTTTTACCCAGTGTGCGGGGCATGGGTCACTTGGTGCGGTAGTGGTGTTTATGCCTGTGATGGTATTTTGGATCTCCCTTGCTGTTGGAGGGGAGAAGGAGGTGAGAATGCCATGGTCATCTACTGTCTCATTTAGAGGGGAGGAGTAGAATGATAACAGTGTTGGTTCTTCTGGGTGGTGATTGTTTACAGGTGTAACGGGTTGGCTCGACTTTGAGCGTAGATAGTCTGCGTATTCTTGAGGGTCGGGTAGGTTTGTTTGGTTTGGGGAAGGATCATGAGCTAAATTTTTGACTAGACTGAAAAGCTCTCGCGGTTTATTTATGGCTCTCATTAATACTTCTGAGTGGTGGTGTTTCATTCCTGTGGAAACTGCTGTTCTATGTTCATCGAGGTGGGCGTTGTATGCCTCCAGGCTCTCAGTTGTTCTTGATCTGCGCCATCATTTTTCAAGTTGACGCAACCGTCGAAGAGACGCCGTAAGTTCAGGTGAATACCAGGGTGCTTTCTTTCTACCGCTGTAATTCTTTTTGGTAGGTGGGGTGTCATTTTTTGCATTGAGGCACTTGTTCCATAATGTTATCATGTCGTCGAGGCTGAGTTCGGGTGGTTCAAGGAGGGGGTGTGCTCTCTCAATGATCTCCTGCTCATTGAATGGGCGGTAGCGTATATGAGTAGGGATGGTTTCATTGGTTGGGGTAGTGGGATAGTTCGTTCCATGAAGGGAAGGCAGTAAGAATCTGATCAGTCTGTGGTCAGACCATGGTACTGAGCTCAGGGAAAGATTGAACTTGTGGGAGGGGTAGTTGGCTATTTGAGGAGCAAATATCAAGTCTAGTGTGTTTCCCTTGATATGTGTGGGGGAGTTAACTAGTTGGGTGTATCCCAGAGCTTTGAGGGCATCAAGGAAGGCCTTGGCTTGGGTGTCTTGCAGGGCAGGGAGGTTGAAGTCCCCTAACAACCAGTTTGCTGTACGAGTTTTGCATGGGTTGCATGCAAGGTCAACAATTGCTGATAGGTCATCTGGTATTGGGGAAGGTGCTCTATATACCAGGTTGATAGTGTGGTACTTGTTAGCTATGGATAGATAATCGAGATGGGGGGTACTGTTGGAATTGATTGGTTGGAATTGTAAGCTCTCCTTAGTGAGGATGATTGCTCCACCTCCAGTTCGGTCAGTCCTGTGACATGAGTGTATGGCAAAATTAGGGGGGACGTGTTGATGGAGGAGGATAGAGTCTGATGTAGACATCCATGTCTCTGTGATGCATAGGATGTCAAGATTATGTTGGGCTAGTATATCGGTAATTGCAGGCCATTTCTTGCGGGTGGATCGGGCGTTGATGAGTGCGCACTTCAGGTTGTGGGGGATGTAACTTTACCAGGCTATACGTATTCAGAAAAGACAGGATAGGAAGAAGGGGAGGAGGAGAGGCACTATATGTAAACAATAATATTAAAGCTTTGGAACTACAGAGCTTAAAAGGGAGAGAGGAGGCACTGTGGATTAAACTAGAAAGAGGGAAAGAGAAATCTATTTGCATTGGCATGATATACAGACCTCCCTCACAGGAGGAAGAGGTGGACGGAGAGTTAATTGAAGACATACACAGCATTGCTAGGAAAGGGGAAATGCTACTGATAGGGGATTTCAATATGCCAGATGTTGATTGGCACATTCATGCTAAAGTATCATCTAGAAATAAGGAGATCCTGGATTCTCTACAGGGAGAACTATTCAGGCAACTGGTAACAGGACCCACATGTGAAGAGGTCATACTGGACTTGGTGCTTACCAATGGTGAAAGTGTTTCTGATGTTACAGTGGGAGATCATTTTGCATTCAGGGATCACCAGATGGTTCAGTATTAGGACTAGGGCTGTTAAAATCCACTCAGAAGCAAGGGTCTTAGACTTTAGGAAAACTAACTTTGCAAAGATGGGCCAATACCTCAGGGAATTGTTAGCTGGATGGGAATAGGGTTGCCAACTTTTTCACCGAGAAAAACCCGACACCTGTGGCTCGCCATGCTCCACCCATTCTCCGCCCCTAGTCCCACCCCTGCCCCGCCCCCAACCCCACCCACAAAAATTACCAAGGATATGTGTAGGCTAACTTCCTTGGTCAGATAATAATTAAACTGGGAACCCCAAAATCCAAACATGAAATGTACAACACTGGAGAAATAAAGCTATAAAGTAATTTCCTCTTGCACTAAACAAAAACGCAAAGATGTTAGCAATACACACTTCCCAGACCAGACATATTCCAGTTAATAAATTCAAAATAAAAAGTATTTTTCTACCTTCTGTTTGGGCATTTTTTCAGTTCCAATTGCTCCAGTCACTTTCTTCTGGTTTCTTCGTGTCTTCTGCGAGCTATCCATTTGTCCTTTCTTCTCTTTTAGATGTTTTCCATTCTTTCTCTATTTCTGCTTTAACATACTGATTGTTTCCCTTTTGCTCTTTCCCCCAATTCTTTCCTTATTCCTTTATCATCCATTTAAATTTCACCCTTCCATTTTCAAGCCCCTCTTACTCTCCCAATACCCAGCCCATCATAGACTTTTCTTCCACACAAAATATTTTTCCCCTCTCCATTCTCATTCCCCATCCATTCTAGTCCTCCTCTAAAATCAGTTCCCTTATAGTTCTAGACTCACACAGCATCCACTCCCTTCTAGTCCCATTCTCCCATGCCCCACATCAGCCCATTTCCAGTCCTATTCTAGCTCTTCATCAGCCCATTTCCAGTGCTAGCCCTCACATCACAGGCCATTTCCAGTCCTAGCCCCCACCATCACATCCCATTTGCAGTCCGAGTTCCCCTGCACCATCACAGCCCATTTGCAGTCCTAGTTCCCCCCCCCCACACCATCACAGCCCATTTGCAGTCCAAGTTACCCCCCCATAGCCCTTTTCCAGTCCAGGTCCCCCTCCCCATCACAACCCATTTCCAGTCCATGTCCCCCCCCCATAGCCCTTTTACAGTTCAGGTCCCCCCCCCCATCACAGCCCATTTCTTTCCAGTCCAAGTCCCCCCCCCATAGCCCTTTTCCGGTCCAGGTCTCCCTCCCCATCACAACCCATTTCCAGTCCATGTCCCCCCCCATAGCCCTTTTACAGTCCAGGTCCCCCCCCATCACAGCCCATTTCTTTCCAGTCCAAGTCCCCCCCCCATAGCACATTTCTGGTCCAGGTCCCCCTCCCCATCACAACCCATTTCCAGTCCACGTCCCGCCCCCCATAGCCCTTTTACAGTCCAGGTCCCCCCCCCCCACACAGCCCATTTCTTTCCAGTCCAAGTCCCCCCCCCATAGCCCTTTTCCGGTCCAGGTCCCCCCCCCATCACAACCCATTTCCAGTCCAAGTCCCCCCCCCCATAGCCCTTTTACAGTTCAGGTCCCCCCCCCATCACAGCCCATTTCTTTCCAGTCCAAGTACCCCCCCCCCATAGCCCCTTTACAGTTCAGGTCCACCCCCCATCGCAGCCCATTTCTTTCCAGTCCAAGTCCCCCCCCCCCATAGCCCTTTTACAGTTCAGGTCCCCCCCCCCCATCACAGCCCATTTCTTTCCCGTCCAAGTCCCCCCCCCAACGCCCATTTCCGGTCCAGCACCCCCCCTCAATCACCGCCCATGCAGTCCTTGCCCCCCCCCCCCGACCAGCACCGCAGCTGTCTGAGAGGCTTCAGAGGGAGCCGGGTAAGCTCGCGCGAGGCCCCGGCTCCCTCTGTACAGCCGCCAGCATGAAGAGCCTTTTCCTTCACGCTGGCGGCTGTATCTGTGAAGCCGCGAATGCTGGGAAAGGTTAAAGGGTATTGCCTTTAACCTTTCCCAGCAAGCGCGGCTTTACAGATACAGTCGCCAGCGTGAAGGAAAAGGCTCTTCACGCTGGCGGCTGTACAGAGGGAGCCAGGGCCTCGCGCGAGCTTACCCTGCTCCCTCTGAAGCCCTCCGGTGTGTAGGCCGGCCCTGAGTGGGGGGTTTTTTGGACTTCGGGTAGGAAGAAAAGCCGGTTTTTTGCTCTGGCCGCTCCCGATCTTGCGGCCAGAGCAAAAAAACGGCTTTTCAAGGGCCGGTTTTACATCTGCGCCGGCAGCCGGCCTGGCCATGGAAAAACCGGCCAGGCCGGCTGAAAACCGGCCAGTTGGCAACCCTAGATGGGAACAGCTGAGGGATGTAGAAAAACAGTGGGCAAAACTGAAAGGGGATATTTTAAGGGCAACCAACTTTTTTGTTAAAATTGTAAATAAATGTAAAAGAAAAAGCAGACAGTTATGGTTTTCAAAATCAGTAGCTGAAAAGGTGAAGAAAAAGAAGGTGTCACATGTATGATTTTCTCCCAGTTGGTGAGAGGTCTTATGTGTGCACTAGGTGCAAGGAGCTCTTTGCTCTCAGGGAACGAGTCCGTTCTCTAGAGGCTAAAGTAGCAGACTTGGAAAGCATAAGACAGACAGAGAGGTACATAGACGAGACCTACAGGGATATAGTTCTGAAGTCCCACCTCCAGTCTGGCAGCATCCCTGTTGCCATGGAGGAGAGAGGTCATGTGACAGGAGAGCATCACCCTGGTGTGGCAGGAAGTGATTCTGTAACTAGGACCTGTCCTCCAGGAGATTTAAAACCCTCTCGCACCGAGGAAGTTTCTCCAGGGCCATGTGCCCATGAGGGAAGGGTTAGGACAGCCGTTATAGTTGGTGATTCGATCATTAGGCATGTAGATAGCTGGGTGGCTGGTGGACGTGAGGATCGCCTGGTAACATGCCTGCCTGGTGCTAAGGTAGCGGACCTCACGCGCCACCTAGATAAGGTCTTAGATAGTGCTGGGGAGGAGTCTGCTGTCTTGGTACATGTCAGTACCAATGACATAGGAAAATGTGGTAGAGAGGTTCTGGAGGCTAAATTTAGGCTTTTAGGTAGGAAGTTGAAATCCAAAACTTCCAGGGTAGCATTCTCCGAAATGCTTCCTGTTCCACGCGCAGGACCCAAAAGGCAGGCAGAGCTCCGGAGTCTCAATGCGTGGATGAGAGACTGGTGCAGAGATGAGGGTTTTGGATTTGTTAGGAACTGGGGAACATTCTAGGGAAAGGAGGGGCTCTTCCGAAGGGATGGGCTTCACCTTAACCGGGATGGAACCAGGCTGCTGGCATTAACCTTTAAAAGGGAGATAGAGCAGCTTTTAAACTAGATATTAGGGGAAAGCCGACAGTCGCCCAAGAGCGGATGGTTCAGAAGAATGTATCTTTGAAGGATACTACCAAAAGCAGAGAGGTTCCACAAAAGAGTAAAGTAGCCCAAATGCCCTCAAGTATGGAGCAGACAGAGCTTAAAGATCCCAAATTACCCATGTCTAACAATAGCCAAATTAATATGAATAAAATACATTCTCTAAAATGCTTGTATGCAAATGCTAGAAGTCTAAAAAATAAGATGGGAGAGTTAGAATATATAGCACTAAATGAAAGGTTAGATATGATTGGAATATCAGAGACATGGTGGAAGGAGGACAACCAGTGGGACACTGTGATACCTGGGTACAAACTATATCGTAATGATAGAGCTGATCAAATTGGTGGAGGGGTTGCTCTCTATGTTAGAGAGGGCATTGAGTCAGAAAGGATTAAAGTTTTGCAGGAAACAAAATCTGCTGTAGAATCTATATGGATTGAAATTCCATGTAAAAGGGGAAGGCAATGGCAGTGGGGGTGTACTATCGAGCGCCTGGCCAGAATGACCAAATGGATGATGAAATGCTCAAAGAAATCAAGGAAGCTAACAAATGTTACAGCGCAGTAATAATAATGGGTGATTTCAACTACCCCGGTATCGACTGGGTCAGTGTCACGTCAGGACATGCTAGGGAGATTAAGTTCCTAGATGAAATAAATGACTGCTTCTTGGAGCAGCTGGTTCATGAACCGACCAGAGGGGAAGCTATATTAGACCTAGTCCTTAGTGGAACACCAGATCTAGTGCAAGAGATAAGGTTGTTGGGGCCACTTGGCAATAGTGATCATAGCATGATCGCCTTTGATTTAATTAGTGGAGGAGGGATAGTAAGGAAATCCACAGTACTACCTTTTAACTTTCGAAAGGGAGACTATGATAAAATGCGGAAAACAGTTAAGAAAAAACTGAAAGGAGCAGTTGCAAAGGTTAAAGACGTACATCAGGCTTGGGTGTTGTTGAAAAATACTATCTTGGAAGCCCAGACCAGCTGTATTCCACGCTTTAAGAAAAGTGGAAGGAAGTCCAAAAAACTGCCAGCATGGTTTAAAGGTGAGGTCAGAGAGGCTGTTGTTGCCAAAAAAGCATCTTTCAGGAAATGGAAAAAAGAGCCAAACGACGAAACCTGGAAACAGCACAAGCACTGGCAAGTCAAATGCAAGGCATTGATAAGGCAGGCAAAGGGAGAATTTGAGAAGAAGCTTGCTGCAGAAGCAAAAACGTGAAGTAAAGACCTTTTCAAGTACATTCGTAGCAAAAAACCTGTGAGAGAGTCAGTTGGTCCATTAGATGATAAAGGGGTTAAAGGTGCACTAAGAGGCGACAAGGCGATAGCGGAGAGACTGAATGAATTCTTTGCTTCAGTCTTTACTGAGGAAGATGTAGGGATGTTACCCATGACTGAAGTGGTATTTAAAGGTGCAGAAGAATTGAAGGAAATATCGATAAATCGGGAAGATGTATTACAACTATTAGATAAACTGAAGAGTAGCAAATCACCAGGGCCGGATGGTATACATCCAAGGGTGTTGAAAGAACTGAAATATGAGATTGCAGACCTGCTATTAGTAATCTGTGAACTATCATTAAAATCATCTCTAATAGCTGAAGATTGGAGGATCGCCAATGTAACACCAATTTTTAAAAAGGGTTCCGGGGGTGATCCAGGAAACTACAGACCAGTGAGCCTGACATCAGTACCAGAAAAAATGGTAGAAACCATCATAAAGAATAAAATTACTCAGCATGTAGATAGTCATGACCTAATGGGAGACGGCCAACATGGCTTTAGACAACGAAGATCTTGTCTTACTAATCTGTTATGTTTTTTTGAAGGAGTGAATAATCAGGTGGACAAAGGTGAGTCAGTTGATATTGTGTATCTGGACTTTCAGAAAGCCTTTGACAAGGTCCCTCATCAGAGACTTTTGGCAAAACTAAAGAGTCATGGGATAGGAGGCAGTGTACTATTGTGGATCAGGAACTGGTTAAAAGATAGAAAGCAGAGGGTAGGGCTAAATGGCCAATTTTCCCAATGGAGAAAGGTGAATAGTGGTGTACCCCAGGGATCTGTGCTGGGTCCGCTGCTTTTTGACATATTCATAAATGACCTGGAAAGTGGAATAACGAGTGAGGTTATAAAATTTGCAGATGACACAAAACTATTTAAAGTTGTTAAAACCCAAGAGGATTGTGGAAAATTGCAAGAGGATCTTGATAAATTGGAAGACTGGGCATCAAAATGGCAGATGAAATTTAATGTGGACAAGTGCAAGGTTATGCACCTAGGGAAGAACAACCTAAACTATGGTTACACGATGCAAGGTTCCACATTAGGAACCACCACCAAGGAAAAAGATTTAGGCGTCATTGTGAATACCATGTTAAAACCCTCGGCCCAGTGTGCAGCAGCAGCCAAGAGAGCAAATAGAATGCTAGGTATGATAAGGAAAGGAATGGAAAATAAAACAAAAGATATTATAATGCCTCTATATCGTTCCATGGTGAGACCGCACCTTGAATATTGTGTGCAATTCTGGTCGCCGATATAGCGAGTTTATAAAAGGTTCTGAGCCACCAAAATGGTAAAGGGGATGGAAGGATGCTCCTATGAAGAAAGGCTAAAAAGGTTAGGGCTCTTTAACCTGGAAAAGAGATGGCTGAGGGGAGATATGATAGAAGTCTATAAATTAATGAACGGAGTGGAACGGGTAAACGTAGATCAATTGTTTACCTTATCAGAATATAGAAAGACTAGGGGACATGCAATGAAGCTACAGGGTAAACTATTTAAGACTAATAAAAGAAAATATTTTTTCACTCAACGTGTAATCAAACTCTGGAATTTGTTACCGGAGGATGTAGTAAAGGCTGTTAGTGTAGCTGGGCTTAAAAAAGATTTGGACAAGTTCCTGGAGGAAAGGTCCATAAACCATTATTAAGAAGGGACCCAGGATATCAATGCTTGAACCAATACAAGCATTGTGGAACTTGTGTCCCTTGGGGAAACTGCTAGGTACATATGACCTAGATTGGCCACTGTTGGAAACAGAATACTAGGCTTGATGGACCTTGGTCTTACCCAGTATGGCATATCTTATATTCTTATGTTCTTATAAATACAACAGATCACAGAGAGAGAATGACAGGTATCTATATTTGGAAAAACATAGAGAGGTTAGCAAAGTAGTCAGGAAAGCAAAGATTCAAAAAGAGGAGGAAATAGCCAATGCAATAAAAGGGGGCATAAGACATTTATCAGATATGTTATTGAGAAGAGGAAGGACCAAAGTGGTATTGTCAGACTCAAGGGTGAAGGGGAGGAATATGTAGAAGCTAAAGAGGTTAAAGCGGAATTGCTTAACAAATATTTCTGTTCTGTGCTCGTAGATGAAGAACCAGGAGCAGGACCTCAGAAAACACCCACAAACAGGAACAGAAGGGAGGGGCATCTTGAACAATTTTCAGAAGACTTGTGTTCATGAGAAACTAGCTAAATTTAAAGTAGACAAAGCGATGGGACCGGATGGGATACACCTTAGAATTACTGAGGGAAACTTGGGGACGTTCTAGCAGCTCAACTCACTGGCCTTTTCAATGCCATATTGGAGTTGAGAGTGGTACCAAAGGACTGGAGAAAGGCCCATGTGGTCCCTTTTCACAAAAGCAGAAGTAAGGATGTAGTTGAAAACGAAAGGCCGGTTAGTTTAATGTCGTTGGTGAATAAATTATTGGAAACGCTGCTGAAAGAGAAAATAGTGAGGTTTCTGGAGTCCAGCAGATTATAGGATCCAAGGCAGCATGGATTCACCAGAAGCAATTTTTTCAGACAAATTTGATTGATTTCTTTGACTGGGTGACCAGGGAGTTGGACCGAGGGAGAGCCCTAGATGTGGTGTATTTAGATTTCAGTAAAGCCTTTGACACCATTCCTCACAGGCAACTTATAAACAAACTGAGCACCCTGGGGATGGACTCTAAAGCTACTGCTTCGGTTAGAAATTGGTTGAGTGGGAGGCGACAAAGGGTACAGGTAAATGGAGCTCACTCTGAGAAGAAGGAGGTTTCCAGTGGTGTGCCCCAGGGATCTGTCCTTGGTCCGATTCTTTTTAACATCTTTGTTAGTGATATAGCTGATGGGCTGTCAGGTAAAGTTTGCCTCTTTGTGGATGATACCAAAATCTGCAATAGAGTAGACACCCAAGAAGGTGTAGATTACACGAGGAAGGATCTAGCTAAGCTTGAAGAATGGTCTGGCATTTGGCAGCTGAGATTTAACGTTAAAAAATGCAAGATCATGCATTTTGGCTGCAGCAATCCAAGAGAGCAATATAGGATAGGGGGTGAAGTACTTTTGTCCACTAAAGAAGAGCGGGACCTAGGCGTGATTGTGTTTGATAATCTTAAAGTAGCTAAACAGGTAGAAAAGGTGACAGCAAAAGCTAGAAGGATGCTTGGGTGCATAGGGATAGAAATGGCCAGCAGAAGAAAGGCTGACATGGTTCCTCTGCATAAGTCTTTGGTACGACCTCATTTGGAGTATTGTGTGCAATTCTGAGACCACACCTTCAAAAGGATATAAACAGGCTGGAGTCAGTGCAGAGGGTGGCTACTAAAATGGTTAGTGGTTTTCATTATAAAGCATATGAGGACAGACTTAAGGATCTTAATATGTATACTTTAGAGGAAAGGCGGGATAGAGGTGATACGATTGAGACGTTTATGTTTATGTTTATTTATTTGCTTGACTGCCCTTCAGTAATAAGCAAAGCGGTTTACAATAAAATCTTCAATACAGCATGGCACAAGGCCGGAAAAAGGAAAAGGAAATTACAATTCAATAAAGGATAGAAAGAGAGAGCGAGAAAAGGACAGCCAACGCAGGGAAGAGGTTAAGGCTAGGAGGGAGGAGGGTCAAAAGCAAGGGAAAAGAGGTGGGTCTTCAGAGCATGTTTAAAGGTGGGGTGATGGGGCTCCAGGCGGATAACGGAGGGAAGGGAGTTCCAGAGAGCAGGACCTATGAAAAAAGAGGCTGAGGAGCAGGTGGATTGAAGGTGAGCATGCGAGGGGGGAGGCAGTGCGAGGCGGTTGAGATGGAAGGAACGGGGAGGGGGTGCCTAGGGGTATGAAAGTGAATTAGGTCGGCCAAATATTGTGGGGTAGTGGTATGAAGCGCCTTGTGATCAAGTGTGAGAAGTTTGAATTGGATACGAAAGGATATGGGAAGCCAGTGAAGACGGAAAAGAAGGGGAGTGACGTGGTCTCTAGGGGAGGAGTAAGACACAAGTTGGGTGGCGGTGTTCTGGATTCTCTGAAGTCGTGTCAGTTGCAATTTAGAGATGCCGGAGAGAATGGAATTAGAAAAGTCGACACGGGAGATGACAAGAGCCAGTAACAAGGTGGCAAGAGCGGAGGGAGAGAGGAAGGGGCAAATAGCACGGATTTGACGGAGGTAGAAAAAATACCTCCGTGACATAAATGCACATGAAAGCCTCTTTCGATTAAAAGCAAGCTCTGCTATGAGGGGACATAGGATGAGGGTGAAAGGGGATAAACTCAGGAGTGATTTGTGGAAATATTTTTTTATGGAAAGAGTGGTAGATCCGTGGAATAGTCTCCCAGAGGAGGTGGTAGAGAGGAGGATAGTGTCTGAATTCAAAAAAGCATTGGACAAACCCAGAGGATCTCTAAAGGAAAAAAGGGGACTGTTGCAGTGTTTGATATGGAAGGGAAGACCAGATAAGCTGTGTGATCTTTTTCTGCCGTCATGTTTCTATATCCTCCCCAATGACATATCACTCCCTCAGCTTAAAGCCTGACTCTCCCGAACCCTGGACTTTCCTCCAGCACTAACCTAGAGGTTGCCCTGGTAGTCTAGTGTCCAGGGCAGGAGCTATGTCCTCTCTGCTCCCACACCATTTTTGCCCAGAATAAAAATGGTGGCTATGACCCCTAGTGGTAGTTTCATGGTACTACTGCTAGGGATCAATCTGCCAAATAAGGTTGTTCCTCATGAAACCACCATTAGGGGTCATAAGCTCCCTTTAGCTACCAGGCAACATTGGGGTCAGAGTGGAGAGGGATTGCTCCTGTTCTGGATACTAAACTATCAGGGCTGCCTCGGGGTAAGTACCAGGGCTATGGGAGAGGGTTTGGAGTTGAGCAGAGGGGGTATGTGATTGGCAGGGGGGCTGTGGTCAATGGGGGTTGTCAGCCAGGGGGATGTCATCGGGGGAATAGTGTTTGTGCTCATGATTAGGTTGGGTTTATTTTGTTTGTTTTGGCAGTGACCACTACCTAAATTATGGTAGCACAGGTGTGCCTAATGCTACCCCTTGAGATGGCCCTGACTGCCTGTAGTAATGCACTGCACACTAGCTATCAGTGCTAGCCCCACCCTATCTCCATCGATAACTTGCCCCATTCCCGTCCCAAACTGTGCTAAGCTGTTAACATGCCATTTTTATCACACTGACAGCTTTTGGTACATGGTAGCTGTCAGTGTGAGTCCATACCAAGGGCTAGTGTGCATTAAATCTCACGCTAGCTGCTCAGCATACTTTAGTAAACATCCCCATTATTTTGCTTCCAAAATCTTAAAATATCTGTTTTCAGATGAAGCATGACTGGTGGTGTATTCCATAAGGTGGTGTCTCTACTTTAGGAGGGCGATTTTATAACAAGACACCTGCTTATCTGTCTACTTAGGGGTTATTTTACAAAGACAAGAAGGCATCTACTTGTTTATAAAAAATACTAGCACAAGTGGCACAGATCAAGCCTTAAATTCAAGTGCAGCCATTGACACCAGCCCTAGAGAGAGAAGAACTTGTCAGCCTGAGTTTCAGAGAGGCTGATGTTTCCACGGATCTAGGAAAGGGATCCCTGCACTGGAGCAGCTGGGAGGACTGAGACATTATCCTAACATGAGTGGTAATTCTAAAATTATAGGAAATGCAGCCTGCAATCTACTCTAAAATATCCCTCTACCTTGGAACACTGGTGTATACGGTAAAAGCCTGGGAAATCCTCTGTGATGTAGAATGAGCAAGGGGCTGAAATAATAGTTCTGTCTGTTTCACAAGAGAGAGATTCTAAAGGCTAAGAAAAGCTTAGTGACAGAACCTTCCTCCACTGGATACAACTTCAAGTTTAATTGAGTAATTTACACAAAGGCACCTTTAGACTTTGCGGGTCATTTTTAAAGGTCTAATTGCGACTTGGAAATCTGAAGACATGCATGTGGAGATTGAAATCACAGGCACGTCTCCATCGCCATTCCACAAATGATGTTCACAGAAGTCTCCGGTGCAAGGACATCCAAGAAGGCACAGGCGTATCTGGGGAGGGGCAATAGACTTACATGTCCCCAATCAACCTCAGAAATGTCTGCAGGCATGTCCATATTTATGCCTGCTCTAGATATGAGTAGGCATCAGAAAAGTGCTTGTTTTCACCTTAAAGGATCTGATGAAGATGGAGAATTAAGTGACTAACCTTAAATCACAAAGGCCCACTCTGGTATTTCAACTCAGGCCACACTGCTCTTAAGCCACTACTCTAATCATTATGCTATCAGACATGTTAGGTCAGAAATACTATCCTGGGGATGTCTATATAGATCTATGATATACGTGCATATTGGGCACATCCACATTTCCAAAATCATGTCTAAACATGCACGTGCCTGCTGGTTTTTTTAGCTTCTTTGACACTGCACATCCATATTCAAGCTGCACTTTAAACCCCTAAAGTGATTAGTGCCCATTGCTTTCAGCCTGACCCCGCCCAGGGCATCCGAGAATGCACTGCATGGGGCCAGGCACCATTTTTCAAGTTGGCAGCGCTCCCGCTCCTTTGTGACGGTACCTGGAGGGGGGGTAAGGGTTTCATGCCTGCTGGGACACCAGGCTTATTTTTAGTTGGGCAGGTGGGGGGATTGGGGCCGGGTTTTTTTAAGTTGGGTAGGTGGGGGGATCAGGCCACTGGGCCACCAGGCTTCTTTTTATTTGAGCAGGTGGGGGGATTGGGGCCGCCAGGGTTATTTTTAATTGGGCAGGTGGGGGGATTGGGGCTGCTGGGCCACCAGGCATTTGCTTCCTGTCAGGGGCACAGGACCCCTGACAGTATTTTGATGGTATTGGGGGCTTTCCCCGATGCCTGGATCATCTGCAGTGGTGTCAAATTTCCCTCCAGATGATCCAGGCATCTAGGCAAGCCCCCGATGCCTTCAAAATAATGACAGGGGTATGCGCTAGATGTTTAAGACACCTCAAGAGCAGGCGTAGAGATATTAGCGCTAATGCTGGTTACAAAATCCTCTACACGTTTCTCTGCATTGGGTGTAGACAATATTAGCATGCTATTTTAATATGCACAGCTCATTTGCCTATAATTTAAATTCTCAGCATTAACTGTCACTAGGTTTTCCTTTGCTGTTTACGCATGCGTCCATCTCTTTTCTGTATTTGGCTGTGGCATTAATTGTGTCTAAAATTGGAGTTAATCTGTGCTTAAAGGTTGCACTAGTTTTCTGCATCGGCCTGAAAGAAAGAAAATAAATGCCCTCCTCAAACCAAACTGCATGTATCCAAAGGGGTGGGAGGGGTAAACTCTATGGGCCCGATATTCTTCTGGGATGGCTATGCGCTGCTATGACACATAGCCATCGCTACTGACCTTTAACCCCAGATATTCAATGTCGGAGTCATATGCAGCCCTGGCATTGAATATTTGGGGTTGCCACATAGCCCACAACCTGCAGAAGCTAACTGGGCGTGTAGCGGAGATAATCGAGGATATTCAGCGGCACTAACATGATTATCTCCGCTTTGAATATCGGGCCCTATAAGGCATAGTAGACAGGGACAAATAGGAATCCACTTGCACACAGTATCCCACTAGGAAGATGCAAAAGAAAATACCAGGCGAGGTTAGAAAAAAAGAATAACGAAACACAACCTAGACTCCACCCTCAAAAGAGTCTCAGTATCTGTCTTAGTGTTCCCTAACTCTATCATGACATGTTCAGTCCTTAGTCCAACTGTCATCTTCCTCTCCCTCTCAGAACTGACTTTGAGGATGAATGGCATACCGCCTTTTATAAGTTCCTACCAGGGATATTGTCCAGGAGTCAGGATATGAGGTCAAGCACATGTGTGCAAAGCTGTGCACACAGGTTACGCAGCCTTGTTGACAAAGATCCAAAAGCATTTGATCCCTGCTGTGCAGCTTTCTTTCACGCTTATGCAAAGTTGCAAATAGCTTTGGTAAATGTATTTTTACTTTCATGCCCATGTAAAAAAATGGAGTTGTGGGTATAGTTGTGTGACTTTAGTGATTGCATCCCTAAAAGTGCATTCTTTTATAGACAGCTGGATTTAGAATTGGATTTGATGCAATGTGATTTAAAAATAAGTTGAGAAGGCAGTAACCAAGTAATGGCTGCATTTAAGTTTAATCATGATGACTGCTTAACTAAAACTGCAATTTGTCACCACTTTCTGAGCCACAGGAAAAACCATGAGAGTCCAACCACATATTAATAGTATTTAGCTCAGGCCCTTCCAGGAGAAGATCAAGAAGAGTTACATTCAAGTCAAATACATATGAAGTTGCTCACTCTATCACCAATAGTCTCATCATTTCCCACTGACTCTTTCCTAAAACATTCCAAACCTCCAATACATTTTAATGGGGGATTAAGACTTCCCTCTTCTCTCATTAAACTTACTTAACCCTGGGAGTACCGATGGGGTCAAAAGTGATCCCATTGCAAGTTTCACAACGCGTATCTCGGAAACTAGTTGTTCAAGAATGCAATCTTTTTATGACTTTTTCACATGTCAATATTCTCTTTATATTGTGCCATGAGAGGAATAATTTTCATCCGCTAGGTGACGCTAGTGATGAATTGCAGCACAGAGTACCAGTGGGGTCATTTTTGACCCCAGTTGCTTACGTCCGGTTTGGATCATTTGCAGTTTTGTGAATTTTTTGATCTGACAAAGGTATTTATCATTAATTATGTATCATTTATTTTTTTGTACTTTTATTTTATGAAAATTACACATTTTCTGTAATTGATATCATACGTTCTCTCATTATTTACGATGAAATCTAAAGGCTTTCAGCTCATTCATCATGATTATTGTACACCTATAGTAAAACTGCTTTGCGTTTTATTCAACTTTATCTTTGTTTATTTATTTTAGGTTATTGTTTATGATGTCAAAACGAAAGTATTCAGCTGCCCAAGTAAGAGAAATATTGCAACGAGATGCTGACAGTGACGGCTCTGAGTTGTCTGATGATGCAGCATATTCAGCAAGCGAAGAAGCATATCAGCCAAGTTCGGGCGATAAATCTGATGATGACAGTCATCATTCAGATGGCGACAGCAGTTGGTCGCCAAGTGAATGTGAGACTGATGTTGAGCTGGTAAAATCGCCTGCAGCAAAGAGTCAAGTTAAAGGTCGAGGCAAAGGTCGAGGCTGTGCTGGACGGGGAAGAAGGCAGGAGTCCTCGGTGTCAGTATCATCTGTGAGGAATCTTAGTTGTGGTCGTAGAGGAGCTAAGAGGTCATCAACTATAAGCACAAATGTTGCCATTGTATCTAAGGATGCCACATCATGGAACAGGAAACCTATAAAGCAAGCTGCTGGAAGATACGCCAGAGCTAATGTCATGCCCATACAACAAGATCCTACAAGGTATGCTGTATGAAATGTTGATGGCCCTCTCACAGCATTCCACTTGTTCATGAGGAAGAACTTATTGAATGAAATCATGATGTGGACGAGCAAACAAGGAAGACACATTTATGACGACACCTAGAAAGATTTGACAGACAAGAGAATTTCAACGTTTTCTTGGACTTCTGATCCTCTCAGGCGTGTACAAGTCACAAAATGAATCCATAGTTCAGTTGTGGAACCTTGAAGATGGTCATTCTGTTTTCGGCAAAAATATGGCCCGTAACTGTTTTCAGCAAATTTCTTGTGCTCTCAGATTTGATGATGTAACCAACAGACGTGAACAACGAGGCATGGATAAGCTCGCTCCAATCAGACACGTTTTTGAAACCTGGGAAGCAACTCTAAGTGACGCCTTTGTTCCTGGGGAAAATGTTACCGTGGATGAACAACTGCTTACATTTCGTGGCCATGTTCTGTTCAGAGAATATATTCCCAGCAAACCTGGGAAATATGGCATAAAGCTATGGATGTTGTGTGACAGTGCAACATCATATGTTCTGCGTCTTCAAGTATATACAGGAAGGGAACTCAGACAAAACAGGGAACAGAATCATGGTGAAAGGGTTGTGCTGCAACTCACTGAAGGATTGACGCGATCTGGCAGAAATGTTACTGTTGACAATTTCTTCTGCAGTTTGTCCCTGTCACGGAAATTGCTAGAAAAACAAATGACACTTTTGGGGACAATTCGAAAGAACAGAAAAGAATTACCTCCAGAATTTGTAACAGCAAAGGGCCGAGAGGTATTCACTTCACTGTTTGCCTTTCGCAATGACACCACTCTGGTTTCCTATTACCCAAAGAAAGGAAAAGTGGTTGTTCTTCTGAGCAGTTTGCATGATCAAGAAGAAGTAGATAACACACGTCCAGACAAAAAAAAATGCATGATCTTGGACTATAATTCTAGTAAAGGTGGAGTAGATACGGCAGATCAAATGTTGCACACGTATATCACAAAACGAATGACAAGACGCTGGCCAGTGACAATCTTCTACAACATGTTGGACATCAGTGCTTTGAACACCTTCATTGTTTGGATGTCACTAAATCCAGAATGGCAGTCCAAGTCAAAGCACAGACATTGTCTATTCCTCTTGGAATTAGGAAAGCAGCTGCTTCAGAGTAATAGCAGCGAGACGTCTTCCAGCATTGAAGAAGCCACTGAGGCTGTTTGCAATGTCGGGATCCCAAAGAAAAGGGCAAGGTGTCACTGCTGTTCCAGAGAAAAAGACAAGAAAAGCAACATAGTTTGCACCTCCTGCAAGTGCAATGTTTGCAAAGAACATTAGAAATTGTCTGTGTCTCATGCAAATGACTGTAGTACTTTACTGTGTTCATCAAGTGCATGCAAAAACTGCTTTCATGGCAACTCTTCTTCATGTAATTTTATGATAAAGCATTAAATTTCAAAACATTTAACCTTCATATAATAAATAATTAATTCGGAATAATATTTTGTCTATTTAGTTTAAATTTTTCATGGTTAACAACTACAATTTGTCGCGAGGTCATTTATGACCCCAACGGTATTCAGTGTGTGCAAAAAATCTCAGTAATTCCAGGGTTAAGGAGATTTCCATCAACAAATCATGGAAAGTTATGAAAATAGATGGCTAATGTTAAATCCATGGCAGTTTGAAAAACAATATTCTGAAAAAATACAGAAATAGATCAGTAGATATAGATTTGTCTTGCGATAATGTAATATTTAATGAAGAGAAACGTTGATCCGTCAAACTTCTCTATGAGCAGAAAATCAGAGCACCCCACAACACCCTCCAGGAATGACAAATCTTAGCAAACTCAGAAGCCACAAATGGGCTGTGGCATCTCAGTTGAAATACAACAGTTACTCTGCGAGTTATTTGAGAATTAGTCATTTGTCTTGTTCAAGCACAGTTTTATCCACTTTTCACTGTCACGTGCACAATGCATCCACAAAGACAGATTTGTTAGTGTTTGCAACAGCTAACTCACTGGCATATTTTTGGGGAAAAGGCTATTTCTGGAGTTCTGGTATATTTTTTTTAGGCCAACAAAAATAGGTTATGTATGGACGCTACTGTATGGAAGCTTTCAAGGCCTCACTCTCCCCCTTTTCAGGTGAGCTACTGAAACACTGAAAGGTGAGGAAGAGTAAAAAACATTTAAAGAAACTTAGGCGCCAGTCAAACAGTTTTAGGCATTAGGGAAATTTATTTATTTTTGTTCTTTTTTCCCTTTTTGTATGCTATTTTGCTCATTGGGACCTATTTATTAAGAAGTGTTTGGTGTGGCTTTCAATGCACAAGAATAGTGTAGTACCACATTAAGTTAAACACACCTATCATGGAGATTCCTATTAGAGGGTATGATATGGGCTGGGAATGGCAAGGACTGCACCTTGCAGTTAACAGGGAAGTAGTTACTGTGTGTTAATTGCTAACATGGCAGATAATACGGTATAGTTAACACGTGATAGTGATCAATGCTGCCTTCCCCAAAGTGCTGGGAATGCCCCCAACAGTGAAGTTAACAGCCTTAACTTTGGCTGTTAAAATACGTTAAATGTAAAACCTTAGCACAGGTTACTAACAACATCACTTTTTGTTTTGTCAATTTTTTTTTTTTTTTACATTTTATTGTTTTGTTTTCAGAAAGGTCAATATTCAAAATCTTTGTTTGGCTAACTTTGGAGATACAGAGAAAGATGTAACTTTTTAAATACACCCTCTTCCCCAGAATGGATATATTTTATCAGCCAGACTAACTATATCCAAATATAAGAAGGCAGCACTTGGGGGATTCTTGAGCCATGGTTTTAATTTAGACAGGTAGCATTGATATTCAGCACTTATTCAGCTAAACTTATCTGGATAGGTCTGGCCAGATGAATAGCAAATTATCTAGATAACTTTATTTGGATAAGTTTAATTGGGTGCTAGTTACTAAACTGGGTTAAATTTCTTGTTTTACTGCAGCTTAATTTACAGCATGAGTCACTAACTTGTCATCACCACAAGCTACATTATTTTTAGGGAAAAATAACACCAGGTTCAAAATGACATCTATAGCCCCTAGCAGTGATCTCACAACAATACCACTAGGAGTCAACCTCCCATATTAAGGCAAAAGATCCTTGTATGGCAAGCTAATCCCTAGTAGTAGTACTGTGAGAATACCACTAGGGCTCATGGGTGCCATTCTGAATGCAGTGCCAGGTGGGATTAGAGCAAGAGGAGATTGCTCCTGTCTGGTCCTATTAGACCATTAGGATTAATTCCAGGGAGGCCTTAGGGAGGCGAGAGTCCAGGGGGTAGAAGGTCCTGGGGGGAACTCTGATGGTTCCTTGGAGTTGGGGTTATTTGAAGGGAGGGGGTTTATACTGGGATGAGGAACGAGATTATCACTAGGGGTCTGTGGTGCCATTTTGCAAATCTACCACATGCCGAGCAGGAGCAAGTGGGCCTCGCTCTTGCTCCCATTATATCATAACAAAATCAGTAAGCCCAGGGAAGTCTATCGGAGGCTGGGGCATTGGTAGGGCTCCTGATCTGCCAGTGAGGGAAAACCTTCAAGGGGTCATAGCCCTGCAGTATTCAAAGGGGGCGTTCCGAGGGAGGGGGTTTGACTGCCTTGGGGGGCGAGGGAGGGAGGGAGGGAAGGATTGGATGATTGCTAGTTGGGGAAGGAGGGGTATACCTACCAGTTCAGGGACAGCCAGGGAGGTGTTCCTGGGGTCAAGGATGACAGTGAGGAGGTCCTGGACCTGTGGTGCTGCACCAGAATGCTGCCTTTGTCAGTGCAACAATTTTTAGGAAGCTACTCCCACATCTAGCTAGGCCCGGGGATTTTCCACATTTTTTTTAATATGTGCAGCTTCCTAAAATGGTTGCTTCTGCCAGACATGCAATTTTACAAGGGGCTCTACGTTTATCAAACCACTAGGGTCAGCTCATACATAAAAACTGGTGTGAGTAAAACTTTAAAATACCTAGGGGTTGTTTCTGCAGACTTTAATCTTTAATAAGAAAAGGCCAGCACAAAAAGACATGATCATATTGTAAAAACAGGTTAACCAGTTCTCCCAATGAATATAAATGCAACCGTCATAAGAAGACAGAAAGGCAAAGAAATCAGCATTGCTTCTGAATCTCGGTTCATACCTAGCAATTGTTTCAAAAAGGGCTTCAGAGTAGTGAGGTGCACTTCAGAAAATATAGGGGTAGTTGCAAGTGGACACTTGTCTTCCCCAGTCCTCTGCACTGCAAGGGCTGTTTGAGCAGAATTTATGCCTCTGATCTTTGATGAAATCAATACAGTCAATCACACAGAAATACTTTATATCCTAGTCACCAGCTGTTGGGCTGTCGACTAGATTGTAAGCTCTGACGAACAGGGACTGTCTCTTACATGTCTCTGTATAGCACTGCATACATCTTGTAGCGCTATTCAAATGATCAGCAGCAGTAGTAGTAGTAAGAAAATATAGAAAAAGAGGCAACAAGCAATATAACCATTCCAGAAGCATCTGTGGAATAATCTGTATTTCAAAACTAATTAAATAAATGTAGAAGAAATCAAATAATTAGGTTTTCTAGCTAACAGCTTTCTTCCCAAGAAGATAATATCCGTACTCTTTCAGAATAATCAGTGAATTTATCTGTGGCATGAAAAGAAGTACCTTGTTTAAATATGTGTATTTTTGAAGCAGAACATATCGATCAGGAGAGCATGTGGCTTCTGTAGTGTTTTTAAAATCATTAGATCTACTGCTTCCTCAACTTTCCTTCTTTATACAGCAAGCATATTCTATCAGCTTTATTTATCTCAACACCTATTCAATGGTAGCTGAAGATGAATTACATTCAGGTGCAGTAGTTATTTATTTCCCTATCAGTAGAGAGGTTACAACTTTGTATTGTATCCAGGCCGCTTTTAGTTGTGGGCAAAAGGGGCAGCTGCTCCGGGCCCCTGCACAACGGGAGCCCAGCTGCTCTGCTGCCTGCCCAGAGGTAAAAGCAGCCTTGTTCCTAACTTCTTCTCCCTCAGGCCGCTTGCAAGAAAAGTGAACGGCGCTTTACTGAACATACCGTTGACTTCCTACTTCTGGTCTGTTCACTAAAGTGCTGCTCGCTTCTCTTGCAAGTGGCTCTAATTTAATTTAATTTAATTAGCGAATTTTTATATACCACACCTTCCATTGATCAGTTGCGGTTTACATGGAACAACAGTAAACAGGCAATGCTGTTTTTACAAGTAACAATGTGAAACTACAAAGAAATTCAAACTATAATTAGCAGTTATAAACTATATACAAAGAACCAGATTTTTAACTATATACACGGTATGTATGTTTTCCAAATCATCGGCTTGGAGTTTTCTCACTTATTCCGGTTCAGAGATGGGTTATGTCAGCTAGTAAAACTATCCTTTTTCTTGTTAAAAAGGTGAGTTTGACAAGGATCCGTAGTGTGTTGAGAATAAGTGAGTTTTAAGTTTTTTACTGAACTCCATGATTTGAGGTAAGGATCTTAATTCTAATGGAATGCTGTTCCAAATTATAGGGGCAGCATGTGAGAATGCTTTCTTGTTTGTTGATTTTTTGGTCTTTATAAATTCCTTTGGTGTTATTAGTTTGTTTAGTTGGTCTCGCCTTTGAAGGTTATGATTGTGTTCTTTATTAATAAGGTTGTTTAAAGTAAGAAGTGCTGTGTTATTCAGGATTTTGTAAGTAGTTAAAAGAGTTTTATAATGTATCCGGCATTGAATCGGGAGCCAGTGTAAGTTCTCTAAAATAGGTGTAATATGTTGGAATGGTGGGGCATTCATGATAGTCCTGGCTGCTGCGTTTTGTGCTAGTTGGAGTTTTTTTAGATTTGTGTTTTGTGTTTGTGATTTGTGTTTTGTTACGCCTAGTAGGGTTAAATTCGCAAAGTCGAAATGGGGAGTTATTATAGCTTGTATTATACACTGAAAATCCTGTAGATGCATTAGGGGGCGAAGTTGTTTTAAAACTTTAAGTTTAAAATAAACTTTTTTTGTTATATTTCTTATATGTGTGCCCATGCTGAGGTGTTTCTCT
Source organism: Ichthyophis bannanicus (assembly GCA_033557465.1). Taxonomy (NCBI): domain Eukaryota; kingdom Metazoa; phylum Chordata; class Amphibia; order Gymnophiona; family Ichthyophiidae; genus Ichthyophis; species Ichthyophis bannanicus. The sequence goes on from CM066031.1 coordinate 929,478,084, forward strand.
AGTATTATGCCAAGGTAGCGTATTTCAGTTTTTATATTGATATCATTATTTTGCAATGTTATGTGTGATGGGGGAATGAAAGTTGTATTTTTAGTTACTATTAGGGCTTCTGTTTTTGCATGATTAATGAATAAGTTGTTTTTATTTAGCCAATTGTTTATTTCATTGAGGCAGTTATTAATAAGCAGTGTGGGAATATTAGGTATTGTGAATGGGACATACATCATTATGTCGTCCGCGTAAAGGTGATAGTGAACATTGAATTTTTTAAATATTTGACAGATGTGCTTTAAGTAAATATTAAATAGTAGTGCTGACAGTGCAGAGCCCTGGGGGAGGCCTAATTCCTGATTGTAAGTTTTAGAAGTGAGGTTACCAATTCGTACCGTTTGAGTTCGGTCTCTTAAGTATGAGGAAAACCATTTAAGGACTGTGGATCTTATACCTATTTGTTTTAGTTTACTAATCATTGTTGAGTGGTGAACACTGTCAAAGGCGGCCGAGATGTCTATGAATATGAGAAGAATGCCTGTTTTGAATTATCAATACCTCTTACAAGGGTATCAATTAGAACGGTTAGTAGTGACTCCACGCCGTGGAGAGGGCGAAATCCATACTGTTGATCATCAAGGGGGGCTGAGCTGTCAATGTATTCTTGGGTCTGAATTTGTACTGCTTTTTCGATTAATTTAGCCAAAAATGGGATGCTTGATATGGGTCTGTAGGATTTAGGAGATGATTTGTCAAGGGTGGGGTTTTTTAAGATTGGGCGAATCTGTGCATGTTTTAGTGATGGGGTAAATACCCAATTTTTAGCAAGAGGTTTATTATGGGAAGGATGAATTGTGAGAGGATGGGTAGAGAGTTCTTTATCCATGTTACTGGACAAGGGTCAAGGAGTGAGGTTGTTGTATTGATGTTTGTTATGATGTTCTTGAGTGCAATGTTAGATAGAGGTTGGAAGTCAGTCCATTCATCTGCATAATGGGTTTGAGATAGGTGATTAGATTTTGGTAAGTGGGGTTGGGGCATGACTTTGTTCATGTAGTAGTTTGCCAGGTCCTGTGGGGAGATTTCTGTAATTTCATTGCTGGAGTTGTGGGTGTTATTCGTTAGCTTTTGAGCTATTGCAAATAGTTCTCTAGGTCTATTTATTGCGTTGTTTAGTATTGAGGCATGGTAATTTTTCTTGGCCCTAAGGGAGCAGGAAGGGCCACTGGCTGTGCCGCTCTCGGAGAGAGGCGTGAATGAGGGAGCTGATGAATGGGAGGGGGGTCTGTTCTCAAAAGTTTGCCCAGGACCCCATAGGGGTTGAAGCATCGCTGATTGTACCTGAGTAAGACAACACACCCAACACACCCTTTACCCCTCATGTTGACACCATAGCCATCGATACAATTACATAACTTATAGTCTCCTCTATAGAAACTTGTATATAGTTATCCCTGTTGAATTCCAAGTTTATTTCCTGTTGAAACTTGTATATAGTTTATCCCTGTTGTAATCCAAGTTTTATCACCTGTTCCTTGTAAGTTCAATGTACGTTCCATTCTACATTCTACATTGTACAATTCTTTATTATTTGTAAACCACACTGATTCTAAAGAGTGTGGTATAAAAAAAAAGACTTAAATAAATAAATAAACCCAAGGTCACAAGAAGTATTACTGGAACTTGAACCTAGGCTTCCCTGGTTCTAAACACTTGACTGCTGCTCCATTCCTGTGACACACTGTGGCACATTTTCCATTCAGGAATCAAGGACAAAAGAGAACCTTATTAACAAAGCAATTATTCCGCTGAGAGCTTCCAGTGACATCAAGAAAGAAGTGCAAAGCTGAAGCTAGATCACAGATCCCACTGCACCCTCAAGTTGAACACCGCAGCTCTGACCATGATAAAGGTTCCCTGACTATAATTTTATGTGCATGAATGACTATAAGTTTCTCTCTCCATTTCAAGCATGAGTATTTGTTGACATGTCATTGCATTTCTTAGCAGAAAAAAGTTCTTAGTTTCTGCTTTTCAAAATAACAAGGTGTCCTGTCACTACTAATCCATATCCTGTTTCTGACATAACAGAAATGGGTGAATGAGAAACCTGAAGCAACTTTTCTCTATGAGAAAAAAATGATGTTGCATTATGGGGCAGTGCTAGGGCTGAATGTGGAGCTCTGAGCTACAGAACTGCAAAACAGTCAGGAAGATAAAGCAATGCGTGAGGCAGTTAACCAGAGGTACATTTGTTTAACCAGAGGATTAAACGAGTGTAAATCTCAAAAGCTTGACTAAAATTGTTTGAAATTTAGCTGATAAGATAAGCAAGAAAGCACTTAAGAAGTGAGGACTGTTAACAGGAATGTAATGGGGTTGTATCAACACATAAAAAGCATGCCTTCTCAGTTTTCAAGAAACTGAACAGATGCATCTGGAAATGTACACATCCATCACTCAATAAACAGAATACCAAAATCTGGACTTAAAAAAACCCATACATACATTCTTTTGATGTCCAAAAGAGAGACTAAGGTGGAATTTCATGTGCTAGAATAATTTCTATCGTTGTTTATATTTATTTCATTATTTGGATTTGATAACTTGCCTTCATGAAGAAATTCACCCAAGGCAGTGTACAAGAGGTATAACCTGACTTAAAAAGTGTACATTGTTGAAAGAACATAACAATGGTAAAATGGCCACATATCAGCATATTACACAAAAAAAAATGTGGTAAACTTGGAGATAGGCAAATTAAATCATAGTAATAGTATAAAACAGCACAGTAGAACATTTAAATAACAGAACTATGAAGCAGTGTCAGTAAAATACATACAATACGCCATAGCAGGCAGCACAGTAGAACATTCATTTAAAGTAGATATGATGTTTACAATGTCAGCATAATACAAAGAACGTAAGAACTGCCATACTGGGTCAGGCCAAAGATCCATCAAACCCAGTATCCTGTTTCCAACAGTGGCCAATGCAAGCCACAAGTACCTGGCATATCCCAAAAGTAGCCAGTTCCTTGTTAATTATCCCCAGGGATAAGCAGAGGTTTTCTCTTGGTCTACCTTAATAACGGTTTATAGACTTCTCCTCCAGGAATTTGTCCAAAATGTTTTTAAACCCAGCTACACTAACAGCTTTTACCACATCCTCTGGCAAGGAGTTCTAAAGTATAATTATGTACTCAGAGAAAAATATTTCTCTTATTTGTTTTAAATCTACTACTTTGTAACTTGAAGGCATGTCCCCTAGACTATACTTTTTTGGAAAGAAAAAACAATTGCTTTGGATTTACCTGTTCCACCCCATTTAGGATTTTAAGACCTTTATCATACCTCCTCTCAGCCATCTCTTCTCCAAGCTGAAGAACCCTAACCTCTTTAGACTTCCAAATAAGAGAGTTTTTTCATCCCCTTTATCATTTTGGTTATCCTTCTCAGTACCTTCTTTAATACTGCAATATCTTTTTTGAGATGAGGAGACCAGAATTTCACACGTTATTCAAAAGGGAGTATTTACCAAAGTGTGATAGACAGTAGCGCGGGTTTTAGCATGGGGCTCACATGCATTTAGGTCAAGCCATAGCCGAAAGTACATGGCCAGAAGGCTCTCGTACTAAAGAACCAGCACTGTTTGAACAGTGTGTGACTAAACCAGATTAGGGTGGAGCTGGGACAAAGAGTGGCCAGTAGCAGCCACGCACTGCTGGCAGGGCTGCATTAGTGGCACGCTTGAGGCACAAAGATGCTGCTAGCATGGGAGCAATTACTGCCAGCCTGCGACCATGCACCCACCTTGCTAGGATATCATGAATATGTGCTCTGGGCATGAATGCCAAGCTGTTTAGAGCCCTGAAAAACCCCACACATATATCATCATGGACAACGCTGGATGACAAAGTCCAGGAATGAAATAGGTGCTAGTCTTATCATTAAGGAGCAGCACTATGAGACTGGCACCATTTCAATAAGTGCCAGAGACAGGGGCAGGAGCAGAAGTGGACCCTCCTGTCCACTTTTGCTGCTGGACCACCAAGAACAAGGGATGGTAATGGCTGAGTGTTGTGGGGCCCTGGCCATCTGCCGTGTTGACTGCCAATGCGGTTTAGTTAACATGCCCCACAGACAGACAAGATGGGCAAGACAAGGATATTAGGATAACTTAAAGCAGGTGGCTAAAATGAGGGTAAATCATATGTACAGCTGAATAAAGTAAATGGAACTGTCTCATTTATAAGGTGTGCAACCAGCTAGTTCAGTGTGAATGATTGATAGTTACCAAAGCCATTAAGAGCTTGTGAGAAGATCCAGCCTTTCACCTGCTTCCTGGGGTATAGGCAGTTGTGAATTAAGCATAGCCCCTCTGGGAATGAGTTCCAGAGTGTGAGGGATACTCCTGAGAGGGCTCAGTGGCAAGTATCAAATCTTGAGATTTTTTTTATGAAAGAACGTTTAGAGATGCTCCTTGAGAGGACCTAGAGGCCTCAAAGATATTTAGATGTCTAACTTATTCTTTAGTACTCTGGCACATTTTCTCTTAAAAATATGAGAGCGTTTTAAATTTGGCCCTGTAGGGTACTGGTGGGTGGTGGAGTTTCTGGAGAAATGGCGTGATGTGCCGCTTGCAACGGTCTATCAGTCATGCTGCAGCATTTTGAATTAATTGGAGCTGACACAAACTCTGTGTGATCCAACCACTATACAGGACATTGTGATAACCTAGCCCTGATGTTCTCACAACATGGGCCACTGTGGGCAGACTTGTATTCTGAATGTACAGTGACAGATTCTGTAGTTGCCCCAGGCGATAGAAGCAGTTTTTTGTTTTTTTTTGTTTTTTATTTTATTTTTATAACCTTTTACAAAGTATCAAGCAGTTACATCAACATTCTTGAAGAAACAGGAAGATATACCAAGAAAATTAAACATAATGGAAATAAATTAACAGCAACTCTAATTCGAGACAAAGGCATCTTCAACATTAGCCCACAAATAAGGGGGACAGAAATCAATCTAATAACTTTAAACCATATATGTAAAGAAATCATACGCAGCTGCTAAACACTGGCAGATAAATTCATGAGAGAACAGGAGAGGCCCCAGCTGAGGACTTCAAACGCCTAGCATTTATGAAAGCAGTGAGTTGGGAAGGTTCATAAAAAATATAAGAAATTGAATTATACTTAATCAAACATTTACATGGATGATTGAGAAAAAACATACCCCCCAACTGAAGAATACCCAGGCGCAACAAAAGAAACTCTTTCCGACGCTTCTGTGTAGTCCTAGCTAAATCGGGATACACTCTGTTAAACCTTTAAATGGTATATTCTTTTTTCTAAAAAAGAGCTTCAACAGCCACTCTCTATCAGATAGGAGGGCGAAGGTTACCAATAATGTGGAGGGAATAGGATTTTCACATTCAGATTTGTCCAACAACCGTCACATTTAGAATATTATCTTGTTTCTGAGTGCCCCCTAGCATACCCTCGCCCATCGTAATTTTAGCCTTGGGCAGATAATATACTCTAACCAGAGGTGGGATTAACTCAGGGAACACCCCTAAAACCTCTACTAGATATAGCCGAAACATTTCTCTTGGGGATACAGACATAATTCTGGGAAAATTAATTAAACGAAGATTATTCATCCAATTGCTCCAACTTAACTTGTGTAAATAGATCTTTCTAAGAGCATCCGCTTGTTCTTCCAAAGACTGCATCTTCCGTTGTAGATCAGTCAATTCTGGATGAAAAACAGAAACTTTTTGTTGCAAGTCTTCCATAGCGTGGGCATGATTATCCACTTTCCTCTCCAAAAAAGACACCCTTGGGACCATCGCTTCCCCCAGAGAGAGAATAGCCTGCCAAATAGCTTCCAATGTGAAGGTTTCAGGACACTGAAGTGTAAATGGTTGCCCGAACACAGTATCCATGATTTCCACATGACCTGCTTCCAATCTTGCTTCCTGCGGTAGTCCTCGGCCATCAGCCACAAACTGCTGAACATTTGATTTCAGGTACCTATCCACTTGCGTTAGGAACCTACTGAATTTCTGCTTTACTTGAATTCAGGCAGTTTGCTGTTTTCTGCCCAGTCTTGATTAGGAAGACAGTCAATTTTCTTAAAGCTATGGGTAGATCTCTTCAATGGGTATGAGTAGTTGTACATCACTGGAAAAGATATAGAATGCTGTATCCATCAAACAAAACAGCTCATCTCAAAGCTTGAGGTAGATATTAAACAACATAGATCCCTAGGTTATCCCGCTGTTGCTCAGGGTAAGGATATGGATTGTTGTCTGACTGATAGGATTTGAATCATGAGCCACCAAAATCTATTTCTGCCAGTTGTACCTACTGTGGTTCAGTGTCAAAAACTGCTGAGAAATCCAGCAGCGCTAGCACTGAGGTGGATCCGCTGTGACGGTTTTTATGGAGATTATCAAACAGAGATACAAGAACCGTCTCTGTTCCATACCCAGATCTGAAGCCACATTGGATGAATCTAGTCAGTTTCTTTCTTCTAGCCAGTTGTTGAGTTGAATGCAGATTGTTTGCTCTGTAAGTTTCCCAGAAAAGGTATGTTTTCTACTAACTAGTATCCACAGAGATCTCTACAATGACTTTCTACAAGGAATGTGTACATTGGACAAAGGAACGAAGCTGGAACCAAATGTTGAGCCCAATTGGATTCTTTTTATAGAGGGAACTGTGACAGCCCAAACTTTACAAGCTGCTGTAAACTAACCAGACACTAGCACTAAAGCAGCAATACTAACAAAATTATTTTTAAAAATGTAGATATCCGTTTACACAAACAGTTGTTAAAGATTATTATTTTGTGCTTTCGTTCTTTCTTTCATTCTGAGGGCTCTATTTATGTTTTGGAGTTTTCTGGTTACCTTGAAGGAACATTGCAATAGGCTGATATGCTTTTCTCACTATCCCAGGCCATTGACATATTATCCAGATTGTGCTGGTTGTCCTGTTTTTGCAGTAAAGTTTGTGAGAAATCAAAAACTTTACTTCAAAAACTTCCTTGTACTTTCCTAAGCTATAAATTGGTTTGGCTGAAAAACATGTTTTTGCATTCATTATTTAATTATGCAAACCAAAATTAGAGCTGATTTGCATGAACTTTGAGCTCTTTTCCTATTTGTCATATTTTTTGCATTCACAAATGGAAATGATGAACTATTAAATATACCGATAAAGTGCAGGATTGCCTTCACATGAATTATTGGCACGGTTTTGCTCAATATGGCTTTCCAAACCAACACTGCTTAAAACATTAGCCTCTTGATCAGAACTGGCCTGATATTGGGGCTATGGAAACATGAACCATCACTGACAGAAGGGGTGCCTAGCCTTCTTCTTTCAAGGGGCCACAGTGAAAATTTATTTTCTCTTTCTGGCAGGCCACATTAAGAAAAAGTCAAAATGAAAACATGAAGAATGAAAAATCAAATTAGCCCTTTTGTTGTTTAAATAACATTTTAATACAATACAGACTATTTATTTAAAGATGTATTTCTAATAAATGTTTACTGAGAAAATGATAAGGAAAAATGAGATACTGAAACATCCTGAGAAAAAAATTCAGGGGAAATTCAGCAATGTGTTTTTCATCATGCCTCTTTCAATGTGACTGTTAGGAGCATGTGAGCTAAATTAGTCAGTGTGGTGTAAAAATCCCATGTTAACTGGTGGGGTGGAGACTGGGTGGGTCAGGGGAGGAGAGTGGGTGTTGTCTGCACATTGCAGTTAACGTAGGGGTGCACGGCATGCGCAAATCATCATCTGCAGTTAGCATAAGTGCACTTACTGCCACCTCAATGCAGTTGCCAGTGGGCCATGTTTACTACAGTGTCCTACCCAGGTAACATGGGGTTAGCATGCGTTTTAGTACCATACTAAAAAGTAGCATGGGGCCTCATGCTAAAAAACCCATGCTACCCAGGCAGCGCACCTCTGAGCAGTAGCTGGATGTGGCAAGGGCCTTGAAAGCCTGTGTCGAGGGGCTTGGTGGGGAGCAACCACCGTTAGCACAATAGATGGCAGTAGTTGTTCCCCGGGGTGGTGAGCTACACTAATTTCAGGAGGATGACGTCCCTAACCTCCTGCATCTAGTAATACAGCCCAAATCCATGTAACTAGCGTGGGGCTTCGTAAACATGCCCCTGTATTCAGTTGTGTGGTGATAGTAAGTCCTTCATCCACATGACTGTCTTAAGTATAGCTTTATTTAATTTGATTAATAAAACGGCTTGTTCACAAACATATGCCTTCTAAACAAACTTGCAGAAAGAGCTACTGGGATAAGAGTACTTGGAAAAGTAGCTTTGAAATAAATAAATAAAATCTCTCTCCATAAATTTCAAATTCATTTGATCACTATTCTAAAAGCCTGTGAGTTCAATTTGCGAATCTGAATCAGCATCTTCATATAAAGGACTGGCAAATGTTTTAAAAAATGTTTTCCCCTGTTCACAGTCAAAAATGGTTTCCCTGATGACTATGGTAGTATTTTGATGTGGCTGGCATACTGTCAGTTATCCATCTTGTGTTTTTGATATATTTTCTGAAGATTTAGAAAGTGACAGGTGCTACTTAGAAACTGTATGAAATAATGCTAATTTGACCTGGAAGGCTGCTGCGTTGGCAGCAAGTTCAAATATATGATGGCTTTTCCCCTTCAGTTTCAGACTCAAGCACTTTTTATTTTTTGTTCTGTCAAGTCAATGCTGACTCTTGGCAACCCAGCAGCCCCTGGGTTTTCCTGGCAAGGTATGACCAGAAGTAGATTGCCAGGCCTTTTCTTCTGAGGCATTGGAGGGTAAAGTGACTTGCCCAAGGTCACAAGGAGTGCCAATGGGAAATGAACGTTGATCTCTTAAAAAATATGCTGCTACTCTAACCACTAAGCTACTCCTCCACTCTAGGTTCAGATTCAGGCCCTTTAAAGGAGCAGAAATTTCAGTTACAATGGCAAAATCATATATCCATTTTACATCTTTTGGAATAATTTACTATGGGCATACGTAGTGAGCTGACTCTGAAAACTGCTCAGCAGGACAGTTGTTATTATGAGAAAACACAAGGGTCAGGTTAAACAATTCTTCCTTCTATCTCGCAAGGGCCCTATCTTGTCTAACCAAATACATTAATTTCTGAGTTGATGATGCAGCTTTGGGAGCATCAAAGCCTGCAGATGGACTTGATGGAGGTGCACCGGCCCATATCGAGAGAAGTTTATACATGTTCACCCTTGCAAGCTAGGTGTAGTTGTCTGGCTAATGGTTTCTCTGGAGGGCATATGGCTTTTCCACGCATGGAGATGGTTAATGAAGTGAGGTACGCCATGGTGGAACATTTCTTCTCAGTCAGCCCACTGGAGCCAGGCATGGCTGAGCTGACCTTATTGGAGGGATGTGGAGTGTGGACAGCAGTGCTCATCAGAATGCTTGAGAGTGAGCTGCAGAGTGAGACCTCAAGGGAAGGCTAAGGAGGCACTAGGGATGAGAGATGGATACACGAGGTGTGACAAAAAAGAAACGAGACTGTGGTAGCCACGCCCATGACTCAATGCCAATTGGCTAACCGCTTATGTCACTGTGTTGTGCAACATCTCACCACTATTCTGCTATAATATTTTTCATCTCTCTGACTCTGTTTTTCTTTTTCAGGTTTTTTTTTAGTACATTGCTCCATCACTTTGCCACGCAACTGGAGGTGACAGAAATATGGAGCAAAGAATCAACTTAAAATTTCTGGTTAAGTTGGAGAAGGGCCCAACTGAGTGTCTCCAACTTCTCCAAAAGGCTTATGGAGAAGATGCAATGTCAAGATCTCGAGTCTTCGAGTGGCACAAATGGCACAAATGGCTTCAAGACTGGCCGCGGGGGGGTGGAGGATGACCCCAAGTCAGGACAGCCTTCCATGACAAAGACGGCTGGGAACATTGACAGAGTGAACCAGCTGGTGCGGAGTGATCGCAGATTGACAGTGCGGATGATAGCTGAGGAGCTCAGCCTGAACAGGGAGTCAGTGCAGACATGGCTCAAAGAAGGAGAGTCGCCTCTCCTCTCCAGTGCACTTCCCCCTGGCTATTCAGCCTTTTCGACGCCCCGGCTAGGCAGGGGAGGGGGAGGTGTGGCCCTTCTCTATCGTTCTGCACTCCCTATTCATGAACTTACTGCCACTACAGTACATTTTTCAGAGTCTTTGCTCCTGCGCTTTCATTCTTCCCCCCGTTTTATTTTCTTCTACTTTATCTCCCTCCTTCTGTTTCTACTGATCAATGGGAGGCATTTCTGCTAACCCTTTCTGAGACGGTCCTAGAGTACCCCAATATTATGATTTTGGGTGACTTCAACATCCATGCAGATACTCCCTCTAGACCTAAAGATCGGGCTTTCATGAATCTCCTCCAAGATCTATCACTTCAGCAACATGTGTTAGGTCCTACTCATTCTCTGGGCCACACTCTGGATCTGGTCCTTACTTCCTCTCCTAGTATCTGTTCCATCCTATCGGTACCTGTGTCTTACAGTGTCCCGTGGTCTGACCATTATTGTGTCTCCTTTTCTGTTTCTTTACCAATCTCTGGTACCGGTGATCCCTCTTCTTCTCTAACTCCACGACATCTTCGTCGTCACTTTACCTCGTCTTCTCTTGCTGCCTTCCCCCCAGCCTGTTCTTTATTCCCAGCGGATTTCTCGACGCTGGATCCTAATACCCAGGCTTCCCTTTGGAATTCAGTTCTTTTACATGCTTTAGATAAGGTAGCCCCTCTTCGTCCATCCAGTGCTCCATCTCGGACTCATTCACCCTGGTTTCATCAGGGCCTGCGGCTACAACGCACTCAATTACACCAAGCTCAACGCCACTGGCGCTCTCATCCAACCCCATCGACTTTGGAGCGTTTTAAGCTACTATATCGGGAATATCGTACTGCTGTTCAATATGCTAAGAGCTCCTTCTACTCTTTAGAAATCTCTCAGGCGGCCAACTCTTCTAGACAGTTGCACTCGATTTTGCGGCAACTCTCTTCCACCGTTTCTCCTTCTGCTTCTCAAACTGTCATTCCCACACCCGCATCCTTAGCATCTTTTTTCTCCACCAAAGTTCAGAACTTACGCTCCTCTTTCCATAATGCTCCCCCTCCCCCTCTGTCCCCTCCACCCATCTCTGTTGTTTCTTCTTCGCCTCTCCCTTGCGAAGAGCTAATCATTCACGAATCCCTTGCCCCCATCATTCTTTCCGAGTCCAGCCCTTCTCACAGGACTCTATCTCATACATGGTCTGTTTTTCATCCTCTCACCACCGCGGAGGTACTACTCACCCTATCCCGGTCCAGGAAGACCACCTGCTCCTTGGATCCGGTCCCTTCTGATTGGTTGATAGAACCTTCTCTTCAATTCATTCCATTTATTACTACCCTATTCAATTCCAGCCTGTCATCTGGTCTTTTTCCATCAGCCTGGAGATCTGCCATAGTCCACCCTCTCCTGAAACAGCCCTCTCTGGACCCCTCAGTATTATCCCATTGGCGCCCAGTCTCTAATCTCCCCTTCCTTGCAAAAATGCTGGAACGTTTAGTCTTCTTACAACTTTCCTCTCATGTTGAGTCCACCAACGTTCTCCATCCCCGCCAGGCCGGTTTTAGATCAGGGCACAGTACCGAAACCATTCTTCTCGCTCTCTTAAATGAGATCCATGTCGCACACGAACGCGGTGACATCACTCTTTTGGTATCACTGGACCTTTCCGCTGCCTTTGATCTGATAGATCATCGGACTCTCCTTGCGCGCCTTTTTGATATAGGTCTACGGGATGTGGTGCTACGTTGGTTCCGTTCCTTCCTCACTGCCCGTTCCTATGTTGTACATGCTAATCACCAAACCTCGTCCTCCATTCCTTTGCTCTGTGGTGTTCCCCAGGGGTCGGTTCTGTCTCCTCTGCTCTTTAATATTTTTCTAGCCCCACTTCTCCTACTGGTCCAACAATTCCCAGTTTCCATTTACGTTTACGCCGATGATATTGTTCTCCTTTTTCATACTCCTCCGACTACGATTGACATTGCTCCTCTCAATGACTGTCTCTCTCATATTGCCTCCTGGATCTCATCCAATTTCTTACACCTGAATCCCGCCAAATCTTCTGCAATGTGGGTGTCTTTGAGCTCTCCCTGCCCGGATATTGCGCCTCATATAAACTCCACCCTTATTCCGCTTACTACTTCCCTCCGGTATTTGGGGGTAATCTTAGACTCCTCCCTATCTTTCCATGAGCACATATCTAACCTATCTCGTCGTTCTTTCTTTACACTTCGACAGATTCATTCAGTCCGTTCAATCCTGCCCTCTGACTCACTTACCACTTTAGTGCTTGCACTAGTTATGTCCAGACTGGACTATTGTAACATAGTTTATGCTAATCTCCCCGCTTACCAACTCAAACGTCTTCAACTCCTGCAAAATACAGCCGCTCGTCTTGTCACTTTTGCTCGGAAATCGGATCATGTTACTCCCCTTCTGTTCCACCTTCATTGGCTTCCTCTGTCCTTTCGGTTTAGATACAAAATTCTTATTCTAGTACATAAAGTCATTCACACTTCCAACCCGCAGTATTTAGCAAACCTGGTCTCTCTTCACACCCCTTATCGGCAACTACGGTCGCTGCATGCTAACCGTATGTTTCTCCCCCCACCTTCACGAGCTCACCTTGAACGAACCCGTCACGCTGCTTTCTTTTTCTTGGGCCCCTCGCTTTGGAACTCTCTTCCTGCCCCTCTTCGCCTACAGCCTTCCTATCAACTCTTCAAAAGCTCCTTGAAAACCCACTTGTTCAAACAGGCATTTGATCTCCCCTCCTAGTAGTCCTGTCCATTTGTTTGGTTTTTGTCTGGTTTTGTCTACCCATGGTTTGTCTGATTGTTTATTGTTTGCTTTGTCCTGTGACCTCTTTGGTCCATCTTCTCTCTATTTTAATGGATTTCTTTTCCTTTTAATGGTTTTTATTGTACTTTGCTTTTATTGTAAACCGCCCTCACGTTTCGACAAGGGCGGTATATTAAATGTAAATAAAGATAAAGATCTTGATACAGGAGCTGGGGGATGCGGAAGGTGTGCGCCAAGATGGAGCACCGGGTCAATGTTTGTCGAGACTTGCTAGAGAAGATTGGAGAAGATCCAGAGTTCGTTAGACTGAGCCTGCAGTGGAAGACTCGACTGTCACTAAGACCCAAGAAGGCGCGCATCTCCAAATCAAGGAACAATGTCATGCTGATCGCATTCTTCAACCAGAAGGGAGTGGTCCATCATGACTTTGTGCCTGGGGGTCAGACAATCAACCAGCACTTCTACCAGCAGGTCCTCAATTGCCTCCATGACAGGGTTTGGCGCAGCAGGTGGGCTCTCTGGAGAGACAAGTCATGGCTGCTCCACCACGACAATGCGCCCACACACACGGCACTCAGTATGAGGCAGTTCTTGGCCAACAAACAGATCACAGCTCTTGACCACCTCCTTATTTCCCAGATCACGCACTGTGTGACTTCTGGCTCTTCCCCAGGCTGAAGACTGTGCTCAAAGGAACTCATTTCGCCTCTGTAGAAGAGATCAAGGCCTCTGTGATGAGGTCGCTGAGGGACCTCAAAGAGGAAGACTTCACCAAGTGCTTCCGTACGTGGCAGAAGCGAATGCAGAATTGCATTAACTCAGAGGGGGGGATTACTTTGAAGGGGACAATACGTAATTTCTCTGTAGATATTGTAATAAAACATTTATGGGACAGTCTTGTTTCTTTTTTGTCATACCTCGTAACTCCTAGTTATGGAGCTGAAAAAATCAAAAGATCAAACTATTATACATCACAAGTTGAATGTCTTTGAGAACTATGGTAGAAGTCTGAATTTGAGATTTTTGAACTTTCCGCAGTCTGGCCTGATGTCTCTAATGGATACATTAAGGAATTATTAAGAAGTATGACAAGTTCACAAGTTCCACCAGAGTCCATAGTACCGAGAAGAACAACTTTCTATGCTCTTTCCAGCAGAAGAAGGAAAGAAGAAAGTGGAGAAGTGTTGGAGGTTTCTGCAGACAGCTCCCAGTTGGAACCACAGGCTACAGGGCCTTTGTTGGTGATGTGCTCTTGAACATCACAAGATCTGCATATGAAACTATTTCTGAAATTTAGGAATGCCCATATTTTGGGTACTACTATTTCTACTTTTCCTATATTTGTAGAGCCTTCCAAGAAATTCATAAGGTCTGACTGGCTAAGAAGCAAAATGTGATTGATTTAGGGACTTTTGTATTGTGCTTTCAAGGCTTGTTTATGGTAAAAGGCGCGGCAATGAGCATATCTTTTATCATTCTAAAAAGCTGCAAAATTTCTTTCATTTAGGGATTTTCCTTGGCACTTTCTGTGTGTGGGACACAATGGGGTGGATTTGCTCAGTTGATAGTACGCTTCTGTAGTCTGTCCTTTTGTAGTTTTTTCTTTTCTTCTTTTTCTCTTTATAATATCAGTGTGCTTATATTTCTTTTCTTGGTTCCCACTTCTTGTGATATGCCAAATATGCTGTGATAATATTTCTGGCATCTAGTTCTTTTTGTTTTGCTATTTTGCTTTACCGAAATGTTAGTCTGAATTATCATTTTATTGTAAACCAATAAAGCAAGAGTTTAAAAAATGATTTACTACTGAGTTCCTTTCCTTTTCTCAGTTAAAAAGAACTTTAATGCTTTCAAAGTGTTAAGAATATTGCAGTACCTTGCCTCTGCTAAGCCAACAAATTAAATAAAAGGAGTAGATATTGTCACTATAATCAGCTTCAGTTTCATCAACGAAATGCCTGTAGCTTAGCTCAAAAGATCTAGTGAAATGAACTGCACTCGCAACATCACTCATATTGGTGAATCTTAGATCCTTACCTATCAGAATTTTGATGGACAATACACTATTTTTAATATAATTTTTATTTATCTAGCTATTTGAATTTCTCAATCACCATCTTCCAGGGCCTGTGATGTACAATATCGTTTTAAAGTTCCATCCTTCACATACACTTAGCAAGAAGGAACACCATTCGATTCTGATATTGGATCATAGCTGGCGCTCCATCATTAACTATTCCTCAAAGTTTAAATAATTCCAAAGCATCCTTTTCAAAACTATGAAGAAATCATTTGAAGTAAATCTTGAACCTTCATCTGACTGTGCAACAAATGGCGTTCAACAAGTTCTTCTGATCACAACTGATGTTATGTGAGTTGATCCATCAACAGCAAAGGAATAGTAAATATAGTCCCAATTGAATATCTCAGAAAATTTAATTTCAATGTCATTTGAAATGTCATCCTGTTCAAAATAATGGATTTAATCTTCTTTACACGGTGCAATGACCAATTTTTTTTTAACAAAATCACCAGCAGCTGAGGGTCTTGATATTAGCTGTGATATATTGAAATGTACTGACACAGCTTATTATAAAGCATCAAACGCTTTTAAAAATGCTTTATTGGGCTTTCAGTGACTGAACAGGGAAATTAACCTTTTATTTTCCAAGTTTTCCTGAGATGTTGTTAAGTACTGTCGAGTTGATGTCAACTCACGGCAACCTTCTGGTCTTCAGTCAGACAGCTAATTGTTGATATAGCAGCATCCATATTGGCTATTATTGTATTGCATCAACCCATCACATTGTTGGCTGTCCTCTTTTGCACTCGCCTTCATGATGTCTTTCTCTAATGATCTTTCTCTTCGGGTAATGTGTCCAAAGTATGAAAGTTAAAGTTTAGGTTTGATCTCCTCTAGCACTGACTGATAGATGCAATATTCTTTGCCAGCAACATAATTTGAAGGCATTGATTTTCTTCCTGTTTTTCTTCTTCACTGCCCAACTTTCACATCCACATGACGCTACTGAAAATACCGTGGCTTGGACTAGTCAAAACTTTGTATACAGCTATACATCTCTGCACTTCATAATCTTGTCTAGGTCCCTCATAACCATTCTGCCAAGAGCAATGAGTTGTCGGATTTATTGACTGCTTGTCATTTCCTTATTGTTTATCCAAGCATGTTATTTCTATTTTTTCTCCATCAAGGATGAAAGGATTGGTTTTTTCAGTTGTCAGGATCTTTGTCTTCTCCATGTCAAGGTGCACGCTCATTTTAAGACTACGGGCTATGTAGCTTTTATTGGAGGAGTAGCCATCATCCAGTAAAAGAACACTGGCTTGGGAACCCAGAGACCAGGGTTCAATTTCCACTAGCACTCCTTGTGGCCTTGGGCAAGTTACTTAAACCTCCATTGCCTCAGAAAAATCCAAGTTATCAATGTCCCTGTTTAATGTAATTCAAGTTTAAGTTTCAATGTAAACCGCTTTGATTGAAATGATAAAGCGGTATATAAAACATGTTAAATAAATAAATAAATACAAGCTGCATGATGACACCAAAATTTGCAACAGAGTGGACTCCCCTGAGGGAGTGGGGAACATGAGAAAAGATCAACAAAAGCTGGAAGAATGGTCTAATGTTTGGCAGTTAAGATTTAATGTGAAGAAGTGCAGTATCATGCACTTGGGATGCAGAAATCCAAGGGAATTATATGCAACAGGGGGTAAGAGATTGGTGTGCATGGACCAGGAGAAAGACCTCGGAGTGATTGTTTCTGACGATCTCAAGGTGGCAAAACAATGTGACAAGGTGATGGCAGAAGCTAGAAGGATGCTGGGTTGCATACAGAAAGGAATTATCAGCAGAAAGGAAGAGGTACTAATGCCACTGTACAAGTCACTGATGAGGCCTCACTTGGAATATTGTGTTCAGTTTTGGAGACCGTATCTCGCAAAGAATATAAAAAGGCTGGAAGTGGTTCAGAGGAAGGCGACCAAAATAATTTGGAACCTGCGTCACAAGACTTATGAGAAAAGACTTGAAGACCTAAATATGTACACTCTGGAGGAGAGGAGGGACAGGGGAGATATGATTCAGACCTTTAAATACTTAAAGAATATTAATGGACAAACAAAACTCTTCCAAAGACAGGGAAGCTGTAAAGCTAGAAGGCATAACATAAAGCTTCAAGGGGTCAGGAAATACTTTTTCACTGAAAGGGTGGTGGATGCTTGGAATGCCCTCCCGATGGAAGTGGTGGGGGCAAACACAGTGTCAGAATTCAAAATGGCAAGGGAAAAACTTAGTGGATCCCTTTATAGCAACAGGATAAAACCAAAGTAAACATAACTATCTCTTATAGCTGAACAAATAGGGGTGACCTACATGGAGCAGTAGGTATACCCCAAAACAAAGGCATGGGAGGAGTGGCCTAGTGGTTAGGACAAGGCACCTCAGGCTCAAGGGCCAGGGGTTCAAGTCCCACCTGGGGACAGCAATCTCAGGCCAGATGGACTGGGGTTTCTAGTCCTATAGGCACTCCTTTTGGCCTTGGGCAAGCCACTTAACCCTCCAGTGCCCACCACTTTGATTGAAGGATAAGGCAGTATAGAAAACTGGTTGGATGGATAAATAAAATGCAGAGAATTACTTGCACAAGTGCATCTACCCTTGTTGGGCAGACTGGATGGACCATACTGGTCTTTATCTGCCATCATATACTATGTTACTATGATATTCAAAGGCAGTTACATGGTTTACAATTGGATATTCAGCAGCACTAACATAGTTAGTACTGCTAAATATCCACAGATACTGTCACTATAGACCCCAATGCTACATGTTTAGCTGTCCTAAATTTTGGCACTAAAGCTACCTGGGCAGTGGCTGAATATCGCCGCTACTCAGTTAGCTTCCAGCTTCCGCAGCTAAACCAGATATTCAATACCGGTGGCTGGAAATCAGGCCCTGTATTCCTTGATCTTGATAAGCAGATGTTTCAGATTGCCATCATTACTGGCTGAAAATGAAGACAAAGGTAGTTGATGAGTCTTCCACCAATCTTCACACCTCAGTTGTCTTCATACAATCCTGCTTCTCTGATGATCTCTTCTGCATATAAATTAAACAAGTATGGGGAACGCATGCAAGTCCTTTGATTGTGTAAATCATGAAAAATTCTGAGCCATATTAAGAAGCATAAGTACACTAGAAGACCTGATAGTTCTCCTGAAAATCTTTGGTTAAAATCTGATTGATCTCAATGTATCCTTTCCAGTTCTTCAGTCCTTCTTTGGTATATTTACATTTAGTACAAAGCATGCATACAATGATATTTCTCTAAGATAATCTTTCTACTACTACTACTACTTACAATTTGTATAGCGTTAAAAGGCATATGTAGCGCTGTACATAGAGATGTAGAAGGCAGTCCCTTCTCGTAAGAGCTTACAATCTAATTGACGAACAACATAACAAAACTGGGGACACTAGAGTATGCAAGATACACATAAGTAGTGAATGAATGAGTGAGGAGCATCAGGATCCAAAAGCAGCCTCAAAGGGTGGGGTTTTAGCCTGGATTTGAATAGGATTAGAGAAGAAGCCTGATGTACTGACTTAGGTAGTTTGTTCCAGGCATATGCAGCAGCAGGGTGGAATGAATGAAGTCCGGGGTTGGCAGCGGCAGAGAAGGGCACAGATTTTATTTATTTATTTGTGTGCTTTTCTATACCGCCCCTTCCAGAGATCAGGGGCAGTTTACAGAGAACAGCAGCGGGATGGGGGCTTTCCAGTCTTTTGCATTGAGTGTCACATGTATGATTTTCTCCCAGTTGGTGAGAGGTCTTACGTGTGCACTAGGTGCAAGGAGCTCTTTGCTCTCAGGGAACAAGTCCGTTCTCTAGAGGCTAAAGTAGCAGACTTGGAAAACATAAGACAGACAGAGAGGTACATAGACGAGACCTACAGGGATATAGTCCTGAAGTCCCACCTCCAGTCTGGCAGCACCCCTATTGCCATGGAGGAGAGAGGTCACGTGACAGGAGAGCATCACCCTGGTGTGGCAGGAAGTGATCCTGTAACTAGGACCTGTCCTCCAGGTGATGTAAAACCCTCTCGTACCAAGGACGTTTCTCCAGGGCCATGTGCCCATGAGGGAAGGGTTAGGACAGCCGTTATAGTTGGTGATTCGATCATTAGGCATGTAGATAGCTGGGTGGCTGGTGGACGTGAGGATAGCCTGGTAACATGCCTGCCTGGTGCGAAGGCAGCGGACCTCACGCACCACCTAGATAAGGTCTTAGATAGTGCTGGGGAGGAGTCTGCTGTCTTGGTACATGTCGGTACCAATGACATAGGAAAATGTGGTAGGGAGGTTCTGGAGGCAAAATTTAAGCTTTTAGGTAGGAAGTTGAAATCCAGAACTTCCAGGGTAGCATTCTCCGAAATGCTTCCTGTTCCACCCGCAGGACCCAAAAGGCAGGCAAAGCTCCGGAGTCTCAATGCGTGGATGAGACAATGGTGCAGAGATGAGGGTTTTGGATTTGTTAGGAACTGGGGAATATTCTGGGGAAAGGAGGGGCTCTTCCGAAGGGATGGGCTTCACCTTAACCGGGATGGAACCAGGCTGCTGGCCTTAACCTTTAAAAAGGAGATAGAGCAGCTTTTAAACTAGATATTAGGGGAAAGCCGACAGTCGCCCAAGAGCGTATGGTTCGGAAGAATGTATCCTTGAAGGATACTACCAAAAGCAGAGAGGTTCCACAAAAGAGTAAAGTAGCCCAAATGCCCTCAAGTATGGAGCAGACAGAGCTTAAAGATCCCAATTTACCCATGTCTAACAATAGCCAAATTAACATGAATAAAATACATTCTCTAAAATGCTTGTATGCAAATGCTAGAAGTCTAAAGAATAAGATGGGAGAGTTAGAATATATAGCCCTAAATGAAAGGTTAGATATGATTGGAATATCAGAGACATGGTGGAAGGAGGACAACCAGTGGGACACTGTGATACCTGGGTACAAACTATATCGTAATGATAGAGCTGATCAAATTGGTGGAGGGGTTGCGCGCTATGTTAGAGAGGGCATTGACTCAGAAAGGATTAAAGTTTTGCAGGAAACAAAATCTGCTGTAGAATCTATATGGATTGAAATTCCATATAAAAGGGGGAAGGCAATGGCAGTGGGGGTGTACTATCGAGCACCTGGCCAGAATGACCAAATGGATGATGAAATGCTCAAAGAAATCAAGGAAGCTAACAAACGTTACAGCGCAGTAATAATAATGGGTGATTTCAATTACCCCGGTATCGACTGGGTTAGTGTCACGTCAGGACATGCTAGGGAGATAAAGTTCCTAGATGAAATAAATGACTGCTTCTTGGAGCAGCTGGTTCATGAACCAACCAGAGGGGAAGCCATATTAGACCTAGTCCTTAGTGGAACACCAGATCTAGTGCAAGAGATAAGGGTGTTGGGGCCACTTGGCAATAGTGATCATAGCATGATCGCCTTTGATTTAATTAGTGGAGGAGGGATAGTAAGGAAATCCACAGTACTACCTTTTAACTTTCGAAAGGGAGACTATGATAAAATGAGGAAAACAGTTAAGAAAAAACTAAAAGGAGCAGTTGCAAAGGTTAAAGACGTACATCAAGCTTGGGTGTTGTTGAAAAATACTATCTTGGAAGCCCAGACCAGCTGTATTCCACGCTTTAAGAAAAGTGGAAGGAAGTCCAAAAAACTGCCAGCATGGTTTAAAGGTGAGGTCAGAGAGGCTGTTGTTGCCAAAAAAGCATCTTTCAGGAAATGGAAAAAAGAGCCAAATGACGAAACCTGGAAACAGCACAAGCACTGGCAAGTCAAATGCAAGGCATTGATAAGGCAGGCAAAGAGAATTTGAGAAGAAGCTTGCTGCGGAAGCAAAAACGCGAAATAAAGACCTTTTCAAGTACATTCGTAGCAAAAAACCTGTGAGAGAGTCAGTTGGTCCATTAGATGATAAAGGGGTTAAAGGAGCACTAAGAGGCGACAAGGCGATAGCGGAGAGACTGAATGAATTCTTTGCTTCAGTCTTTACTGAGGAAGATGTAGGGATGTTACCCATGACTGAAGTGGTATTTAAAGGTACGGAAGAATTGAAGGAAATATCGATACATCGGGAAGATGTCTTACAACTATTAGATAAACTTATGAGTAGCAAATCATCTGGGCCGGATGGTATACATCCAAGGGTGTTGAAAGAACTGAAATATGAGATTGCAGACCTGCTATCAGTAATCTGTGAACTATCATTAAAATCATCTCTAATACCTGAAGATTGGAGGATGGCCAATGTAACACCAATTTTTAAAAAGGGTTCCAGGGGTGATCCGGGAAACTACAGACCGGTGAGCCTGACGTCAGTACCGGGAAAAATGGTAGAAACCATCATAAAGAATAAAATTACTCAGCATGTAGATAGTCACAACCTAATGGGAGACAGCCAACATGGCTTTAGACAAGGAAGATCTTGTCTTACTAATCTGTTATGTTTTTTGAAGGAGTGAATAAACAGGTGGACAAAGGTGAGTCGGTTGATATTGTGTATTTGGACTTTCAGAAAGCCTTTGACAAGGTCCCTCATCAGAGACTTTTGGCAAAACTAAAGAGTCATGGGATAGGAGGTAGTGTACTATTGTGGATCAGGAACTGGTTAAAAGATAGAAAGCAGAGGGTAGGGCTAAATGGCCAATTTTCCCAATGGAGAAAGGTGAATAGTGGTGGGTCCGCTGCTTTTTGACATATTCATAAATGACCTGGAAAGTGGAATAACGAGTGAGGTTATCAAATTTGCAGATGACACAAAACTATTTAAAGTTGTTAAAACCCAAGAGGATTGTGAAAAATTGCAAGAGGATCTTGATAAACTGGAAGACTAGGCATCAAAATGGCAGATGAAATTTAATGTGGACAAGTGCAAGGTTATGCACCTAGGGAAGAACAACCCAAACTATGGTTACACGATGCAAGGTTCCACATTAGGAACCACCACCCAGGAAAAAGATTTAGGCGTCATTGTGGATACCATGTTAAAACCCTCGGCCCAGTGTGCAGCGGCGGCCAAAAGAGCAAATAGAATGCTAGGTATGATAAGGAAAGGAATGGAAAATAAAACAAAATATATTATAATGCCTCTATATCGTTCCATAGTGAGACCGCACCTTGAATATTGTGTGAAATTCTGGTCGCCGTATCTTAAAAAGGATATAGCGATTTTAGAAAAGGTTCAGAGAAGAGCCACCAAAATGGTAAAGGGGATGGAAGGATACTTCTATGAAGAAAGGCTAAAAAGGTTAGGGCTCTTTAACCTGGAAAAGAGACGGCTGAGGGGAGATATGATAGAAGTCTATAAATTAATGAACGGAGTGGAACGGGTAAACGTAGATTGATTGTTTACGTTTTCAGAATATAGAAAGACTAGGGGACATGCAATGAAGTTACAGGGTAAACTATTTAAGACTAATAAAAGAAAATATTTTTTCACTCAACGTGTAATCAAACTCTGGAATTTGTTACCGGAGGATGTAGTAAAGGCTCTTAGTGTAGCTGGGTTTAAAAAAGGTTTGGACAAGTTCCTGGAGGAAAGGTCCATAAACCATTATTAAGAAGTGACCGAAGATATCAATGCTTGACCCAGTACAAGCATTGTGGAACTTGTGTCTCTTGGGGAAACTGCTAGGTACATATGACCTAGATTGGCCACTGTTGGAAACAGAATACTGGGCTTGATGGACCTTGGTCTGACCCAGTATGGCATATCTTATGTTCTTATCTTATGTTCTTATAAAACAATATAACAAAAACATTGGAATATTGCATTACATAGAACATTAATGGCACATAGTAACTATATTACAGGGAAAGAAATACTTTAACTATTTACATGGTTGGGTAAAATACTGCTTATTAGACCGAGCTATAAAATTTACAAGGATTTATAAAAACATTGTAGTAGAAACTAGAAGTGTGTAGTTCTAATGTGTTAGAGGGACTATTTCTAATAGGACTGATTAGGGTTCAGTCTATACTAACAGGGAGTGAGTCTTGAGTTAGGTAGGGTAGACTTGTGTTAGTTTAGTTGTGTATTCTTGCGTAGTATGTTTGATTGTGGTTTGTAGGTTGCAGTAATGTTGAATAAACAGATAAGTTTTAAGTTCCTTCCTGAAAGAGGTAAGGTCCTTAATCTCTATAAGGTTTAGTGGTAGCTTGTTCCATTGGCTGGGTGCATAATATGAGAAGGCAGTGTTAGTGGTTATTTGCTTCAATTTTCTCACAGCATCAGGAATTAATAGTATGTTGAGATTTGCTCTTCTTCTTATTCTGTTTTCTGGAGGGGTCTGCAGTAAAGTTGCTAGATGTGAGGGGGCTAAGTCATTAATGAGTTTAAAGATGGTGACAAGGGTTTTAAATTGAATCCTACTCGTGATTGGTAGCCAGTGGAGAGCGTATAGGATGGGGGAGATGTGGTCACTTAGTTTGGCTTTAAAAATGATCCAAGCAGTGACATTCTGGGCTCTTTGAAGAATGTGCAGATTCTTTTTAGATGTACCTTGGAGTATGCCGTTACAGAAATCTAGGTGTGGCATAATAAGAGCCTGGACAACTGTTCTGAAATCGTTAACGTCAATGAGGGGTCTGAGTTGCTGGATAGTTCTGAGCTTGAAGAATATAGTTTTAGCGGTCTGTTTTATGTGGTGTGTCATGCTTAGTGTTTTGTCCAGAGTAACTCCGAGATATTTAACTTCAGATTTGACTGGAAGCGTGATGTTCGTCAGGTTGATGACAGAAGGAGGGGTAAAGTTGGTGTTTCTGGTTACAAAGAGTGCTTCAGTCTTTTTGAAGTTGATATCCATATGGATTGAGCGGAGCCACTGTTCAGCATCAGAGAGGCATGTCATGATTCTGTCGTAATTAGGGTTAACTATGTCACAAGAGGTGAACAACATGATGTCGTCTGCATAGATAAAATAGCTTAGTTTATGGCATTGAAAGATTGTGCAAATAGGTTGGATATAAAGGTTAAAAAGTAAGGCAGAGAGCGAGGATCCTTGTGGGATACCTCGTTCTTGCGGGAATGGTAGTGAGGGGGAATGATCTAACTGAACATATTGGAAATGATTAGATATGTAGGACTTAAACCAGTTAAGTGTATTATCTTTTAGACCTAGTTGTGACAGTCTGGATAAGAGGGTGTTGTGATTAACACTGTCAAAGGCTGAGGAAATATCAAGGAATACAAGCAGGAAGGCGCGCTTCGTATCATCCATGCCTCGACTTAGTGAGTCAAAAAGGGATATGAGTAAGGTTTCTACCCCGTGATGTGGGCGGAAACCGTACTGGTGCTCATCTAAAGGGAAGTTGGAATCGATATGATCTTGTAGTTGTATCTGAACTACCTTTTCAATGATTTTGGCTAGGAAAGGTATGCTGGCAATGGGGCGATACAAGGAGGGGTCATTGCTGCTAAGGGTTTTATTTTTTAGTAGAGGGCGAATTGCCGAATACTTGAGGACATCCGGCATGAAGCCTTGAAGTAGAGATTGGTTTACGACTTTCAATATGTATGGCGCGAGTTCAGATTTTGCTGCTTTAACCCAAGACACTGGGCAAGGATCAAGTAACGAAGTGGTAGTATTGAGGTTTGATATGGTCTCCAGAAGTTGTTTGTTGGAGATTATGTGAAACGAGCTCCATTCAGTGATGGTATTTGATGCGGTAGGTGTCAGGATAGTACTTGGACGGGTACTTAGTTTAAGCTTGTTGGAAAAGTGGTTTGCCAGGAGTTGAGGGTCTATTAGAGTTTTGTTTGGGGTGTGTTCATGAACTTTAGACAAAGATTTAATAATCTCGAAGAGTTCCCTAGGTCGATTGATGGCTTTTGATAATGTTTTAGTGTGATATAGCCTTTTTGTGGTGTTAATAGCTTCCTTATGTTTTGAGGTTTGTGAAGTATTGTACCCTGAGTTCAGGGTTTTTTTTCTTACGCCATTTAGTTTCCAATTTCCTGAGGTTTTTCTTTAGGGTAGCAAGCTCTGAAGTGTACCATTTCTCAGATGGATTTCTTCTTCTTTTTATTTGAATGCAGATATTTAGCTTCTGCCTCTATAACAGTGTTCCGGATTGATACAAGTTCGTTGAGATTGTTTGAGGTATTATCTAATTTAGTAGAGATTGATTCCAGGAAGCTTTCCTTATTAAATTGGCGGAATCTTTGTTCTATGTGTTCAGCATTGCTGTGAGCTGTGTTAGGGAGTTGGGAAGGGAGAGAGAAATGTATCATGAAATGATCAGACCATGGTACCTGAGTTGTGGTGGGTGGAGTAAAAAGAGGTGAGAGTGTGTAGTGTGATGGTATGAATATTAAATCAAGTGTATTACCTTTGCAGTGAGAAGGGTGATTAATTATTTGTCTAAATCCCATTTCATCCATTGCCTCAAGGAAGGATAGTTCCTGGCTATTTGGTAGGGAAGGAAGGTTAAGATCTCCTAAGATAACAGAAGGTTTTTAAGGGAAGAGTTACATGCAACCTCAAGGATAATGTCTAAGCTTTGAATGTCAGGTGTGGGGGGGTCTATAGATAAGGCAGATGGCCATGGAATGACTTTCTATTCTGAGGATATCTATACTCTCGTGCTTATCTAGGAAGGTAGGTGAGAGATTAAGGTTAGCTTTCGCTATTACGAGTACTCCGCCTCTTTTTCGGTCTCTATTACTGCTATTTCCCTTTCTCCCCTGCCGCCATCAGCGTTGCTCCCCGATCGGGGTAGAGCACACCTGAGCGGGCCAGCCACCTTCCCGCTCAGGAATCCTCCAGCCCAATCGGGGCTGTGGGAGGGACAAATCAGCTGGACAAAAGACCAGCCACCAGCAGAAGGGTCTTTCCCTTTCTCCCCTGCCGCCATCAGCGTTGCTCCCCGATCGGGATAGAGCACACCTGAGCGGGCCAGCCACCTTCCCGCTCAGGAATCCTCCAGCCCAATCGGGGCTGTGGGAGGGACAAATCAGCCAGACAAAAGACCAGCTACCTACAGGCAGGCCCGCGCCTGAGGGCCTCGCCAGAGGGCCCTTTGGCACGGCCCTTAGGCAACGGCCCTCTCCTAAGTCACTCAAGATTCAGACAAGCGATTACTCAGCATTTGTTTGAAGAAACTAGCACTCTGGAGCTCCCCTAAGGTTGAGCGCTCGGCAGCAACACGATCAGCTTACCCATCTCAGCAAGTATATTTCACCTGTTAAGGTCTAATTAAAGTACCCATCCATCCTTGCGACAATTAACAGTATTTGTAACCCTATATCTGCTACATGCTTCTCTGATGCACTGATGCCAGTAGCTTTCACATACGTATACTATTTTTCATTAATTTATGCTTAATTACATACTGTCGTCAGTATTCATTAATTCTTTTCTCTCTTGTATACTGTTGTCAGTTTACAATAATAATTTCATTTCTTGATTTCATAATACTGCTGTCAGTAACCAACTACTTGATTCCATATACTGTTGTCAGTAGCTAACTACTTGATTCTTATATTGTTGTCAGTAACCTGCATTTTTACAGTCATTGGAAGCTCCAGTATGAACTATAAAAAAATGCTACTGTTTACCTTGAATCTCACCTTATACATTGTCAGCCTACTATTCTCTCTCTACCCCCTCCCTGCTAACACCTTCACCCCACCATTGAACCTCCCGGAGTTTTCATACATTCATGTTATCCCTCATCGTCAGAGACATAACACTCATCAACTATTCTTAGGAAATGCTAAGATAAATCACCACAGACTGATTCAGATAAAGACATCTTCTAAAACCGACCACATAAATACAGTCAATGCTTTCACACACATATCCCTCATCCTCATCAATGCTAGGTCAGTTAGAAATAAAACACCTATCATAACTGATCTAATTAATACAGAAAACCCAGACCTTCTATGCATTACTGAGACATGGTTAACAGAATCTGACTCAGTCCTGTCAAATCAATTAAAAGTGCAAGGATACTCCATCTTCACCTGCAATAGGAACCATATAAGAGGAGGAGGTGTTCTTATATTAGCTAAATCTAATCTCGGATTATCCTCTACTTTATGCGAAAGCCCTGATGACACAAATATACTCAAGATTGAAAATAAGGACATAGCAATCTGCTTGATATACAGACCTCCGACTGCAAGTAATCAAAATGTTGACACCATTCTAGAATCGGCTTGCAATTCTACAATAAGGAAACCCCTCATCATGCTAGGTGATTTCAACCTTCCATCTCTCTCTAACATTCAAGAAACATCTTTCTTAGAAGCGATGGAAGAAATGGGCTTCAAGCAAACAGTTAACCAACCAACTCACACCAAAGGAAACACTCTCGACCTAATCTTCATTCCTACCCATTACACAACCACATCTCATTTTGTCTCACCTTCCACAACTCAAGTCCCATGGTCTGACCACTATCTGATTAGGTTCTCTTTCCACCTCCCACAATACACCAAAGCACCCCTTGTCAATCTACAACAAGGTCAAAGATTTCATCCATTCAACAGGGAAGAGTTTCTTGAATCAGTACTCCCTAGATTGGATCCCTATATCTATAACCTTGATGACGCAATATCCAGCTGGAATTCCATTATTGGATCTGCATCAGAACCATATTCAACAAAGATTCGCCATAAAATGAGAAAAATGAAAAATGGTATACTATTGAACTCGCAATTCTGAAGAAAGGTCTTAGAAAAATGGAATCTACTTAGAGAAGGAAAAAAACTCACGAACTCAGAATACAATATTTCTCACTACTCAAAGATTACAAGGATGCGATTAATAACGCTAAAAAACAATATCACTCTAAAACTTTATCTAAAGCTATTAATCGTCCTAGAGAACTATTTGAGATTGTCAAATCGTTAACCAAATCCCCATCCAACAATTCCCACAAAATTTGTATTAGCCCGCAAATACTTGCTGATCACTTTGCAAATAAACTCAACCTTAACAGCCATTTCACCCCACCTAGCCTATCTCTTCCAGATAATAATCACCTGGAATGGAAAGCCTTCCACCCTATTACCAACAAACTCCTACTTCAGACAATCTCCAACCTAAATAGAACAACCTCTCTTCTTGATCCTTGTCCAGTGACTTGGATAAAATCAACAAAAACAGAACTTGCCTCAGACTTACTGAACATAGTAAACCAATCTCTTCAACAAGGACGTATAGCAGATGTCCTCAAAAGGTCAGCAATTCGACCGCTGTTAAAAAACAAAGCTCTAGACGGCAATGACCCAACTTCATATCGCCCCATTGCAAGTATTCCATTTCTTTCCAAGATTATTGAAAAGATTGTGTAAATACAACTGCAAGATTATATAGACTCATCAGCTCCATTAGATGAACATCAATATGGATTTCGCCCATACCATGGTGTAGAAACGCTCCTAACAGCACTATTTGATACAATCATCAGAGGTATCGATAATGCCAAGCGAGCCTTCATTCTCATATTCATTGATATTTCCTTGGCCTTTGACACTGTAAACCATATCACGCTCATCTCTAGACTCTCTCAAATAGGCATCAAAGATAAAACCCTTGAATGGTTCATATCCTATTTTACTAACCGGACCCAATATGTGCAAATAGATCGAAATGCCTCATCCCCATTTCCACAAGAACAGGGCATCCCTCAAGGCTCTGCCCTTTCGGCGCTTTTGTTTAATCTCTATCTTCAACCCATCTGTTCCATATTTAAACGCTTCAAAATCAACTACCACATCTACGCGGACGACATCATGTTATACTCACCATTTGATGTGTCCAACCTGGATTATAGCAACATATGTCGTTGCCTCACTGAAGCTGAGCTGTGGCTGAAATCGATGAATATGAATATTAATTAAAAAAAACAGAAGTTCTATTTATAACAAGAAACACAAGCTTCACTCTCCCACTTGAAATCAACATTGGAAAAAACTCTCTCCCAGTCAAAGATGAGATCAAATACTTGGGAGTCACTCTAGATAAGACCCTCAGCCTCACCAAACATATAAAACAATCTGTAAAAACTATATATTTCAAATTAAGGACAATCCAACAACTTAGACCAATGATAGATAACACTGATTTCAGAACCGTAGCACAAACACTTATAACACCAAATTTAGACTACTGTAATGGTATTCTTCAAGGGACCTCTAAGAAAAATATTCACACACTTCAATTAGCCCAAAATGTCACTGCAAGGATTATCTATAAAGCGAAACTATCAGATCATATATCTCTGATTCTCTACGCTCTCCATTGGTTACCCGTCTCATGCAGAATCATCTACAAGTCCTTAGTCAATATGTTTAAGATCTTTAATAATATAGCACCATCTTTCTTATCTACGCTCATCAACATCCCACATGAAAATAGATCAAGAAGAAAAAACACCTTCACACGATACAAGTCCCTGATTCTATTCAAAAGACAAGCCAGAAGACAAGTAACACAGCTTTCTCATTCTTCGCCCCTACGTTATGGAACAACCTCCCAATTGAAATCAGAGAAATCAAGGACCTTCAATTATTTAGAAAAAATCTAAAAACCCATCTATTTACTCTGTACTACAATAACCTCCAAATTGAAGATAATCCTAACTCAGAGAAAAACACCGATCATCAGTCACTCACTGACCCTACCTAGACAAGGCATAAAATCTTTTCCCACATATTCACATTTCTCACCTAGATTAAGCTTACTCTTTGAACGCAATTGCTTGTCGCTAATGTGAATAACTGTAATTTAATGTAAATATATCCCTTTACTGTTGACATATTATGTTTTGAAACATTAACTAATTCATACCCAGTTCAAACGTTCCTACCTCTCATGTTATCTCATTGTATTTTGAGTTACATTTAATAGTTGAATGTTCTTTGTTCTAAATCTGTTCTATGTAAAATAATAGTACTCTATTATCAAAGTTTATGTTACCTGTAAACCGCCACTGATCTCTGGAAGTGGCGGTATAGAAA
This sequence comes from Ichthyophis bannanicus, assembly GCA_033557465.1. Taxonomy (NCBI): domain Eukaryota; kingdom Metazoa; phylum Chordata; class Amphibia; order Gymnophiona; family Ichthyophiidae; genus Ichthyophis; species Ichthyophis bannanicus. Next base: position 929,508,070 of record CM066031.1, read on the forward strand.
AGATGTATAAATAAATAAAATAAAATAAAAATAAGTATAGTGTAACCATGAACTTTCAGTTGATTAAGGAGGACTGAATCAGACTCATTTAACCAGGTTTCAGTAATACAGAGCAGATGATAAAAGAGATCTGCTAGAGGAGCGGAGTTCCCGAGAAGGGGTGTAGGGTGAGATAAGGGAGGAAAGATAGTGAGGAGCTGCAGAATGAACACATTTATAGGTTAGTTTGAGAAGTTTGAACTGGATGCGGAAATGGATAGGGAGCTAGTGAAATGACTTGTAAAGAGGGGCTACATGAGCATAGTGACACTGGTGGAAGATAAGCCAAACAGCAGAGTTTTGAATAGATTGAAGGGCAGAGAGATAATTTAGAAGGAGACCAGCAAGGAGCAGGTTACAATAGTCAAGGTGGGAGATGACTGGTGAGTGGATAAGGGTCTTAGTAGTGTGAGTAGAAAGGAAGGTCTGAATGTTGCTGATGGTAGAGAGAAAAAAGTGACAGGTTTTTGCTATCTGTTGGATGTGTGCAAAGAAAGAGAGAGTAGAATCAAAGATAACCCTAAGGTTGTGAGCTGAGGAAACAGGGAGGAGTATGGTGTTATCCACAGAAACAGAGAAGGGAGGAAGGGCAAGGTGGGTTTAGGTGGAAAGATAAGGACCTCAGTTTTGGCCAAGTTCAATTTCTGATGTCAGTAAGACAGCAATGTCTGATAAGTGGGTAAAGGGTAAAGAACTGTGCCTGGATTACTGGAGAGATTTCAGATGCAGAGTCGTAAGCATAAAGATGGTACTGAAAACCATAAGAGGAGATAAGTGCACCATGAGAACGAGTACAGACAGAGAAAAGGAGAGGTCTGATGGCAGAGGCCTGAGATACACCAACTGAAAGCGGGATGGTAATGGAGGAAGATCCACCAGAACATATACTAAAAGCGTGATGGAAAAGATAAGAAAACCAGGACAGAACAGAGCCCCTAAATCCAAGCGAGGACAGGGTATCAAGGACAAGGAAGTAATCAACAGTGTTAAAAGCTGCAGAAATGTCAAGAAGGTCCTTGGATTTGGCAAGGAACAAGTCACTGGAGACTTCGGCAAGAACTGTTTTTGTAGAATGTAGAGGACTAAAGCCAGATCGTAGGGATCCAAAAGGGCTTGAGAGGAAAGAAATTCAAGACAGTGGCAGTGAACCTCTTGTTCAAGTAGTTTTGAAGCAAATGGGAGAAGGGAGATAGGTTGATAACTTTAAGGACAGGTAGGGACTTCCGGCGATGCGTGAGTGAGAGAGGACGTGTCTCTCTTGCTCCGGGGCCACCTCACCGCTGAATCTGCTAAATTAATCTAGCTTTTCGGGTCTCCCATCTCCCTCTAACCGGAGCGGGCTGTGTACTCTTACCCAGGTCGTGTAAAACAACTGCGACTGGTGAGAACGATGCCTTTACCAGCGAGGAAAGAGCGCGAAAAGCCGCTGAGAGCGGGGCCTTCCGCCGTGACGGCGGTCCAGCCTGCCTCGCCCAGCGCGGAGAGCAATGATTCCAACTCGGAGGAGCTGGCGAAAGAGGTGGTTCGACTCCTAGAGCCAAAATTTGACCGACTTATGCACAAGCTTGATGGCATGGAGGAAGCCCTGAATGAGGTGGGCAAGCGCGTGGAGGAACTTGAGCACCGCGTGGCTGGAGTGGAGGAGGGCGAGGGCCGCCGAGACCGGGAGCTAGAAAAACAGCAAAAAGCCCTCATCGAGATCCAAAATAAACTTGAGGACCTCGAGAATCGATCCCGCCGGAATAATCTGCGCCTGGTGGGATTGGGAGAAGACAGACCGGACCGGGAGTTGGTGACTTATTTGGAGACCTGGCTGCCTGAAGTGTTAGGCCTGTCGGAACTCCGAGGTAACTTTCAGATTGAGAGAGCGCACCGGCTGGGAGTGCGCAGGGAAGAAGCGGAGAGGCCGCGAGTGGTGATTATACGGGTGTTGAACTTCCAGCATAAATGGCGCATACTGCAAGCATACCGCAAGAGCGGCGAAATCAAACTAGACAACAAGAGGATTTTAATTTTCCAGGACTATTCGGCGGCGGTTGCAGCTAAGCGGCGAGAATTCTCCCCAATCTGCTCGGAGTTGTATCGGCGGAAGGCCCGCTTCACCTTGGCCTATCCGGCAATACTCCGTGTTTCCCTACATGGCCAGAATCATACATTTGAACAGGTGGCGGCGGCAAAAAAGTTCTTAACTCAGCACCTGCCAGTGGAGGCGGCTGAAAGTTGCCCGTGACCGGCCTACCATCGTGGGAACGCGGGTTGAGCGCCCGGACACTTGACTCGCACCTGGAGGATGCGGCACTGACGGCTATGTCTTGGTGTGCCTTTTTGGTTGAACTGCGACTGAAAGAAGACCAGGTAGTGGTCCGTGGCTCCTGGTCATGAACTGACATCATGCTGAGATCTCTGGTCCCTGATGGCAGGGTGACCGGGGCTTTCCCATACGACTGAGGTTGCAGTGACCTAATGTGCTTACAATTCTTCAGGCCCGCTCATGAGAGATGAGTTCGGTCAGACCCACTGTACTGTTATCTTATCATGTTGATTATTACTAAGGCTTGGAGTGTTGGGGGGGGGGGTGGGGGAGGCAACGGGGAGTTGGGGGAGAAGGGTGTGGGGTGGCCCTGAAGTGCCACTTAGGAGGTCGCACCTCAGTGAGGTAACTGAGGATTGCAGATTTGTGTTTTTATGGGGTATGAACATTTTGTACTGGGGAGGGTACAGCTGGTAAAGGGGATGCTTGCAGGTAGAAGGGGGGCTGTTTTGGGTGAGGATCTTTGGGAGGGGATGGGGGGGAGCTGGGGGGGGGGAGGGGGAGGGATGGGGAGGGGGGAGGGATAGGTGTGAAGTGAATGAAGAGAGCCTGCACTCCATGAGGATTGTGTTGTTCTGCAAATAACAGAGCCTAATCCTAGAACACATGCTCACGCGGAGAAAAAGGGAGACGCTCTGCAGTTCTGGGTTGGGGCTGGGCGACCCGGAACAGTGGTATGCTTGGTGGTGCTGCTTGATGATACAAATGTTGTCTGAGGAGAATGAGCAATGACCTACGTATAGTCTCCTGGAATGTGGGAGGGTTGAATTCCCCTGTGAAACGGACGAAGATGTTGCAGGCTCTGAAGAGGGGGCATACACAAATAGCACTACTGCAAGAAACCCATTTAAGTGCGGTGGAACATACCAAGTTGAAGAAAGATTGGGTGGGATAGGTCTTTGCCGCATCTACGAGTGTAAAGAAACGTGGAGTGGCAATTTTGGTGAAACGAGGTCTAGCAGTGGAATTGATTAGAGAGGAGGCCGATCCAAATGGGCGGTTCATCTTTTTGCATGCCAAGATACAGGGACAGGAATTATTTCTGGGCAACATTTATGCCCCTAATACTTATGATCACCGGTTTTTTCAGCTGCTGCTGAGGAAAATACTAGGGGCCCCGAAGATACCTTTGATACTGGCGGGGGATTTTAATTCCCCCCATGACCCGACCTTAGATAAATCTACTGCTGGAGGATCTAGCGGAGCCTGGAGTAAAAAAGGGGTGGGGTACCTATGTAATTTGGGGGGCTTAATTGACTCCTGGAGAATCTTGCATGGTGTAGAGAGGGATTACACACATCTGTCGAGAGCGCACCAAACCTGGTCTCGGATTGACTATATTCTGATTTCGAGAGAGAGCTTGGGAAAAGTGATCAAAGTGGAGATTGAGCCCATAGTAGTGTCTGACCATGCTAAGGTGGTGTTAGATTGGAGGGGAGGGTCTCCGGGAGGGGCACGTTGGGCGTTCCCAGGACACCTTTGGAAGAACGAGACTTTTCGGACCTATCTAATCCGCCATTGGGAGGAGTACCTCAGTCTGAATGACACGGGGGAGGTAGGAGTGGCGACCTTTTGGGAGGCAGGGAAAGCAGTGCTGCGGGGACATATTATAGCGTATGTTGCGAAAGAGAGGAAACGGCTTAATGCACGACTCTTAGATCTGTCGGGACAACTGCAAGAGGCCAAGCGCACTGCTGTGGCGCGGCCAAAGAGGCTCTCGACATATTTAGAGGTGCAAAGAGCTCTTAATGAGGTGCTCCATGAATGCGCCATTCAATCGTTGCAGTATTATCGCCACCAATTGTTTCGGTTTGGCGATCGGACGGGGCGCCTGCTGGCGCGTCTAGTTAAACGCAAAGGTGGCATCCAGGGGGTGGCAAGAGTGCGGGATAGGCAGGGGGTGCACCAGACTGACTTGCAGCAGATTGTGCAGGTGTTTAGTCAATACTACCAAGACTTATATACGCCTGATAAGGAGAATATTTATTTATTTATTTATTTAACATCTCTTATATACCGCGCTATTAAAATCAGTGCGGTGTACATTGAACAAAATATACTGCAATGTGTACAGGTAACATCGAGTTTACAGAGAACAAGGGAATATATAACATGGAATAACAGGGATAACTATGTACAATCGACATTATACTATGAATATGCTTTTATTATATACCATATTTAAACTCGAGTGGATATTGTACGTGTATTCATGGGTGGCATGGGTCAATAGTAGTAAAGTGAAATATCGTGGGAACTAACCATTTTCTGGTTGGATAAAGGTGCTAAGGTGTTTGGTATGAGTGGGAGGCCTGTTGGCTGTGTGAGTGTCCATGGTCACTTCTGGGTAGTATTTTGTGAATAAGTGATGCTTTACGGCTTTGCGGAATTGTAATAGGCTTTTGATGCCGCGGATTTCATGGGGAAGTATATTCCAGTTCCTGGGTGCGAATAATGAAAAAGCTCTGTTTGATGTAGCTTTAGTACATGATGTCATCATCTTGGGAACTATTAAGGTGTTCATAGTTGTAGTCCTTCTGTTTCTATTTTCAGGGGTGTTATGGATTAGTTTTCTGATTGGTGTTGGTGGGTAGATATTCATGGCTTTGAAGGTCAAGACTAGTGACTTATATGAGAGTCTGGCTTGTAGAGGTAGCCAGTGTAGGTCTTTCATGATAGGCGTTATATGAGCAGACCTTGGTGATCCAGAGAGGACTCTTGCAGCTGTATTCATAGCCAGACGAAGTGGATTTAAGGATGATTGAGAGAGCCCGTGGAGGATGATGTTTGCAAAATCTAGATGTGGGAGGACTAGTGCCTGGAAGGTTGATCGGTAATCAGTATAGTCCAGTAGTGGACGGAGGTGGCGTAGTGTTCTGATCTTATGATATATGTTCTTTGTCACATTCTTCACATGCATTGTCATATCCAGGTGTTGATCTAATGTTATGCCGAGGTATCGGATCGTGGGTTTGGACGTCAGTTCTATGTTGTTGACCAGCAGCGACGGAGGAGGTACGAACTTAAGATTCCTTGTGACAAATAGGACATCAGTTTTGCTATGATTTATTCTTAGGTTTTGGGTCAGCAGCCATTCAGCTACTGCTCCGAAGCAGTTGATTATTGGAGTAAACACTGGTTGGTCAGTTTTGAACGGCATGTATATGAGGATGTCATCAGCGTATGCCAGGCATTGTACGTTGAAGGATCTGATCAATTCGCATATCGGCTGCATATAAATATTGAACATTAACGCCGATAGTGAAGATCCTTGTGGTACACCTTGAGACTGTAGGAATGGTTCTGAGGATTCCTGGCCTGTTTTAACTTGTTGCCACCTATTGGAAAGGTAGGATCTACACCATTCCAGTGCTGTGCTTCGAATCCCCTTCTCTCTCAGACGTTGCAGTAGTATATCGTGGTTCACAGAATCGAATGCAGCGGAAATGTCTAAAAAGATGAGAATAAATCCTTGTTTGATGTTGTTTATTCCTGTGATCAGATCGTTGAATAGGGTTGTAAGGATTGTGTCGACTCCATGTGCTTCTCTGAATCCATGTTGTGATTTGTCTAGTGGTGCTTCTGTGTCAATGTGATGCTGGAGTTGTTGTTGGGCAGCTTTCTCGATGATTTTTGCAAGCTGGGGGATGCTTGAGATTGGCCTAAATGATTCAGCTTTGGATGAATCAAGCTTACTGTTTTTTAGTAGAGGCTTGATAGAGGTGTGTTTAAGACTCTGGGGGAATGAGCCTGTTAGAAAAGACTGGTTCAGTATTTTGCATAGGATTTGGCTTAGATCATGTCGCAGATCTTTGATCCAGTTGGCTGGGCAAGGGTCGTTAGGTGCCGTGCTAGGATTGATGGAGGCGACAATTTTCTCAATTTCATTAGATGATATAGTATTGAAGTTGCAAAATGGAGTTATTTGAGATGCCTTAGGTGATATAATGGGGTTGATGGTATTTATGCTCGTGCTGGTCTTAATCATTTTTGATTGCAGGTAGTTTGCGTAGTCCTGTGGCCGAGGCATTGCAGGTTGGGCTGAAACTGGCTCTCTTGTTATGGATTTTACTAAGTTGAATAGAGCATGAGGTTTATTGATGGAGCGTTTCAGTAGGTTTGTGTGGTATAGCTTCTTACTCAGTGTTACCTTCTCACGGTGGGTAGCTAGGTGTGAATTATATGTTTCAAGGGCTTCTGGTGAGTGGGTTTGACGCCACTGTCTTTCAAGTTTGCGTAGGTGGATGAGAGATGTACGAAGGTCAGTAGAGAACCATGGTGCGTGTTCTCGTTTTCTTATTTTCTTATCCTTGTGCACTGGACATGAGGCGGCTCTGAGGTTCTCGTCCCATTTGGATACCAGGTCATCTAAGTTGAGGGAGGTGTCGGTCAAGAGTGGTTGGAGGTTATCTAGGACCTTGTCACGGTTGAGAGGTTGAAAGCGGACTGTGTGGGTTCCGGGTGAGTTAGATGGTATTTGACTCACGTGAGAGGTATAGGTGGGTATATTGAATTGAATAAGGTTGTGATCAGACCATGGTACTGGTATAACCGATAGTTCAAGGGCTTGGTGTGTTAAGGTGTTGGAATGGGGTGCGAAGATGAGGTCTAGTTTACCTCCTTTAGTGTGGGTGGGAGAATCGACATATTGTTTGTAGCCTAGATCCCCTAGTGCGTCTAGAAATGCTTCAGAGTGGCTGTCATGGAGAGATGGGAGGTTGAAATCACCAACTACCCAATTTGGAGAGTGTGAGGTGGATGTTGCGCATGCAAGCTCAATTATTGTTGGAAGGTCATCCGGTGATGGGGAGGGTGCTCGATAAAGCAGGTTGATTGAGCAGAGTTCATTAGATATAGTGAGGGAGTCAAGGTGGGTTGAGCTGGAGGAGTTGCATAGCTTGAAATTAAGATCTGTTTTGGCGAGGATGAGCGTTCCGCCTCCTTTTTGAGTGGATCTGTGGCATGTGTAGAGGTCAAATCCAGGAGGCAGCATCTGATTCAGGAGGATGTTGTCGCAATCAGATAGCCATGATTCCGTGACCATCAGGATGTCGAGCTTGTATTGAGGAATCAAGTCCATGACTGCAGGCCATTTTGATCGTATGGATCTGGCATTTATCAATGCACATTTTAGGAGGCGTTGTCGATGGAGTTTCTCAGAATAGAGTCCAAGAGAGCGAGTTCTTGGCGGCCATGTCACTGCCCCAAGTGGCGGAGGCTGACCGCCAGAGACTGAACGCGAGGATAACCTGTGAAGAAATTCAGGCAGTGATAAAGAGAGGAAAACCCCACAAGGCTCCGGGTCCCGACGGATATGGAGCTGAATTTTATAAGATCTTGATGTCCCACATAACGCCTACCTTGATGGCCGTCTACCAAGAAGCGCAAGAACGAGGCTCGTATCCGAGAGATATGCATACAGCGGCGATAACCATCATCCCCAAGGAAGGCCGAGATCCGGAGGATCCGGCATCATATCGCCCCATCTCCTTAATCAATTGTGATATGAAATTGGTGGCCTCGGTGCTGGCGGCCCGGCTGCAAGGGGTTTTGCCTCGGCTAGTCGGCGGCCACCAATCGGCTTTTGTTAAAGGGAGAGGTGCCTTTTCCAATATTAGTAAGGTACTGCTTGGCATGGAGCACTGCTTACACCAAGAGACGCCTTTGCTCTTGGTGAGTCTAGACGCCGAAAAGGCCTTTGATAGGGTGTCGTGGTCTTATATGTTCGAAGTTCTCCGGAAATTTGGTTTTTAGGGAGCCTTTCTCTCTTGGGTGAGAGCGCTATACGCGAGTCCACTGGCGTGTGTAGCTAGTGGGGGAACATGCTCCGTGCCTTTTGAGCTACGCAGAGGCACGCGCAAGGGCTGCCCGTTATCTCCCCTACTATTTGTACTGCAGCTGGAACCTTTACTCCTTGCACTTACAGCGGAGGTGGGGATACGAGGAATTGAATGGCCGCAGGGGGGCATAAAGGTTAGCGCGTTCGCAGATGATATACTCCTATGCCTGTGCGACCCCCAACCTTCGCTGGAGCGTGCCCTGGGAATGATTCAACGGTTCGGTTCGTTTTCGGGGCTCCGGATCAATCTGAGTAAGTGTGTAGCGTTAGATGTGGGGGGCCGAGCGCAGAGGCAGTGGCAGGGGTTCTTCCCGCTACGTTGGGCACCCGGGGAATTCCGCTATCTGGGGATTCAGATACCGGATCAGATCTCGAAATTATATGACGTCAATATACGACCTATGCTGCACAGGATGGCGGCTACCTTACACAAATGGAAGGATCTCCCTCTCTCGCTTATGGGGCGTCTTGCATTGTTTCAGATGATGGAGGTGCCCAGATGGCTGTATTTATTGCGCCACTTGCCTATCTGGTTGTTGCGACGCGATGTGCTTCTGTTTCAGCGGTACATTAAGCAATTTTTGTGGAAGGGTAAGAGATCGAGGATTCCGATATCTGTCCTGATGAGTAGTAGGGAGGAAGGGGGGCTCGGGCTGTTCTCGATTCGGGATTATAATTTTCTTGCCTTGCTGGGACCCTTGCGGAATCTAATTAGGGGCGGGGAGGGAGTCTTGCCGTGGGGGTTTATTGAAAGAGTCTCGGCGCCATACCACCCGGCATACTTGCTGCATAGCCGAACTGCAGCCCTACCGCAGTTCTGGCGACAGTCGATCTATTTTGGTGCGTTGAGACAGGCATGGCGCTTCCTTTGTCAGAAAAAGGGAGTGCATTGGTATGGCACTGAATGTATGCCCTTGCGCGATAACGCTGACTTTGAGCCTGGCTGCCATGGAGGACTTCCAGGGAGCTGGGCAACGGCTGGTCTGGGGCACCTTGGTCAACTTCGGATGCAGTCTCAGGAGGAGTTGGACTCCTTTCAAACCCTGATGCGGAGATATCAACTCGCGCCTCAGTCGTTTTATTTTTATCTGCAACTGAGACATTATATCCGAGCCTTGCAACGGACTAGGGGCTTCCAATTTCAGGATAAAGGGGTATGGGACCTTATCGCTGATGTAGACGGCAAGCTCTCGCTACGAACCTGGCGAGAGGAGTGCTGCCCTGGGGGGGACTGGGCCCCACTAGAGAAACTAGTTCAGAAGTGGCGTAGAGAAGATAATATGTCCCTTACGGTAGGGACCCTCCAAAATGCTTTTCAACACATAAAGCTCCTCTCAGAATCTGTTAAATTATGAGAAATGCAGTATAAACTGTTGTGGAGGGCATATGTACCCAACACTTGGGCGGTTAAGATGGGGCTGCTCTCGACAGATGTCTGCCAGTTGTGTGGGACTCATAAGGGGACACTACTCCATCGTTTTTGGAGTTGTGTCTTGATAACTCAGTTTTGGCAGGAGATACATACAGAGTTGCGAGCATGTAGACCTCTGGGAGGGGATCTATCGTATGAATGGTGCTTGTTTGGGTTGATTGGTGCCACCTCTGAGGGGGTGATTAGTGCTTCATCTGGTGTGCCTCATAGTGCTGGGGACACTACCGGGGGCGTCTCCCCTGCTGACCCTAGTAGCGTATCTACTCGACAGCTTTACACTAGAGGCTTCCTAATTGCGAAACAATGCATACTGCGACATTGGCTGGAAGCCCGCCCCCCGGGTATTCGGGAGTGGTGTGGTGCTCTATTAATTTTGAGGAGCCATGAGCTGCGTACAGCCAGGATCTTGGGGGCCAAACAGCAGGCGGACTGTGATAATATCTGGAGAGGGATTACGGAGCAATACTTTCGTAGTCGAGGGTTCATGGGGGGAGCTGAGGATGCTATCTGAAGTGGGTGAGTGGTACGGAGTAACTGTGAATTCAGGTGTCTGGATGAGGCTGGTATGTGGAGCAGGGCTTATGGAGTTGCCTGGCTGCAATTAGTGAGAGGGGGCGGGGGGGGGGGGGGGTTGGGGGTAGCGAGTTAGGTGCCGGTCTGGGGGGGGAGGAGGGGGAGGAGGGGGAGGAGGGGGGAGGAGGGGGGGGACGGTTGATCTGTTGATCTGTTGTTATGTGAATCTGTTGGCTTGTATTGATTGCGTTGCTTGTATGGTATTGCTTCTATGTTCTGCTGCTTTGTTGGCTCTCTCTCTTTACCCCAATCCTATGTGTACTTGTGAAAATTTAATAAAAATGATTTGAAATAAGGACAGGTAGGGTCTAGCAAAGGTTTCTTGAGGAGAGGTGCAACCACTCAACAAAAGTGATCCTGCGTCATATAGACCAATCTCGAGCATATCATTCTTAGCCAAAACAATTGAAAAAGCAGTCCAGCAGCAGCTGCAAGATCACATTGACGATAGGAAAGCCCTAGATATGCATCAATATGGGTTCCGCCAGCACCACGGAGTAGAAACCTTACTGCTCGCACTCCTTGACAACCTCCTCAGGGGTCTTGAGAACAAAAATGACATGTTCATACTTGTATTTATAGACATCTCAGCAGCATTTAATACAGTACATCACAGCACCCTCTTAAAACGACTAGCATCCATAGGTATAACAGGGACCCCCCTAAAGTGGTTTGCATCATACATATCCAATAGGATGCAACAAGTCCTATTCAACAACGATAAAGCTGATGCCTTCCCCCAGACCCAGGGGATCCCCCAAGGTTCTGCCCTATCATCTCTACTTTTCAACCTGTATATAAAACCAATCTGTGAGATCTTTCAGAAGTGCAACATCAATTACCACATCTATGCTGACGATGTGATGCTGTACACACGCCTAAACACAACACAACCGGATTTCACTCCACTGGAAGAATGCCTTGACATGTTACAAACATGGCTTCAACAAAACAACATGACAATAAACCACAAAAAAACAGAGGTCATGTTTATCTCAAGAAAACCCAATTTCATCCCACCCACCACAGTCGCCCTCAACAAAAACATATATCATGCAAAGCCTGCAATAAAGTATCTAGGGGTCGTACTAGACAACAACCTTAAGATGAATAAACACCTCCGCACAGTTAACCGAGCCATTTTTTACAAATTGAAAGTTCTTCAACCACTTCGCAGTATCCTAGAAAAATCCGACTTCAGGACTGTTGCACAAGCGCTAATCATTCCTCACCTGGACTACTGCAACGCCATTCTACAAGGGCTTCCGAAGAACACCCTAAATATCTTACAAATGGCTCAAAATGTTGCAGCGAGAATCATCATGGAAAAAAACGTCACAGACCACATAACACCAGTGCTTATGGAACTACATTGGCTCCCGGTAGCCGCCCGCATCATTTTCAAACTACTCATAACAACGTTTAAACTCATTCACAATATTGCTCCCTCCTACCTGGACAACCTAATCACTATGCAACCGCTCAACAGGAACAGAAGAACCATAAATCTCAACACTCTCTGTGTCCCAATCAGCAGAAGATCTGTTAAAGCAGAAACAAGCAATAGAGCATTCACCTATGCAGCACCAATCCACTGGAACCAACTCCCACATGAGCTTCGAATGTCAAATAGCCTGAATGAATTCAGAAGGAAACTCAAAACCCATTTATTTCAGACCTACTACAACCCGACCTAATTACAACACCTTACCTCAATAAATTCTCTTCTGCCCCCCATTAGGGCACTCGAAACACACGCAGCATATGGATTACCGATATGAATCCTGTATATATGTATATTTTTATCCCCACCCCCACACACCTTCAATCCAATGTTTATTTAGATTTGTGAACCCCAATGTTATGTACAAAGTATCTAATCACTATTCCTTGTGTTATGTAAATCATTGCTCAAATCAAAATTTGTATCTTTGAAAATTCAATGTATTACGATACATTATGATTCTGTAAAGTAAACCGCGGCTGATCGTAGGAAGCAGCGGTATACAAATGTTTACTAAATAAATAAATAAATAAATAACAACATGTTTGAAGGTCTTAGGAACATTTGCAGTGGAAAGTAATAGGTTAAGGATATAGCACTATCTGCCTTCTATCAAAGGATGATGGTGAAAGTTTAGAACTTAGTAGACGGGTGGGAATGGGATCAGGGGAGCAAGTAATAAATTGCTTCTAGGAGAAGTAGCCTAATAGCTGAGCTAGTTGCTTGCTGGGTTCGAGCAGCTCCTAACTTTTCTAATGCTTTCACAGAGTAACATCAAGAAGGGATATTCCCCAAATTAAATTCTCTCCAATAAAAAACAGAAGCTGAGTAATGCCCAAAACTCTGTGGGACCTCTTTTCCAGTGCATGCCTACACATTCCCTGTGCTTTCGTCATCTCCACAGCTGTTCATCATTGCCACAAGCACCTAGAAGGCATTCCTCATGTTTTCCTCTTCTTTTTAACCTCAACTTGGTAAAAAATAACTAATGTGGCTGATAACATTTTGAAGGTTATATAACAAGGGCTGTCTTCCACCTGTGTAGGAACATTAAACTAACGAGATTTTAAATCCCTTCAGATACATGTCCAAACTCAGTCACTAGAATTAGGGTTGCCAACTGGCTCCAGATGCACCCAACAGGCTTGCTCCAGTCCTGGGTTTACCCCATTGCAAGCAGTTACTTGTAGTTTTCCTTTTCTTATGGAGTGCAATGGAGAAATCAGAACTACATATCCCTGCATGCAATGAGGTAAACCCAGGACTGGATCGAACCTGTTGGGCACATCTGGAGTCAGTTGGCAATCCTAACTAGAATGTCTTACACAGTCCAAAAAACATCAGTTGGCCAGACTGGTGGCAGTAATGTGTATTACCATGTACAGGGATGGGTCTGACACCTAGTTAATGTTATCATCTGTTTGCTGACAGGATTGATCCAATCCTCAGTTTACCCCATAGTATGCAGAGATCTGCCACCTTCTTCTTAGATGCTGCAACTGGGAATTCAGAACTGAACTACAAGTCCCTGTATGCAATGGGGTAAACCCTGGCCGGGATAAACACCGTTGGGCAAATCTGGAGTCAGTTGGCAACCTTTTTCCTCCTGATCCACGAACTGAAGACTAGAGCCAGAAACAAGGTTATCAACTGACTCCATATTTGCCCAAGAGAGTTGATCCAACTCAGGGTTTATCTGAAAGCCCAAAGGAGCAAGAGGAAACTGCCTGGTAAAAAAAACAGAAAAGCACAAAGTTAGGGCACAGTCTGAAAAGTACACCAGCTCAAGCATGGGAGGGTTGCTAGATGTAAAAACTCTGATTCTATCAGAATAATACCACAAAAAATGATTAAATGGATAAATTAAAAAAGTTTTTAAATACAGCCAAAAGTAAAATGTCAAAGAAGACTGACCTGGTTACCATGTCTGCTGAAAGGCAATGTCTTGCTCTCCGTTACCACTGATGTTTCCAAATGGCTCAGGGGAAAACATAGCTATTTAGCCATACCTCATTTTTCAGCACTGTAATAATGTAGTAAATCTGCAAAGGGGTGTGAAATTTCCGTGACTGTATCTTAGCTCAGGGCTTTAAAGGCGAAACTGAGAAACACAAGTTCTACATTATAATAATTTATTGATGGGCATTTCATGATATATTACCTATATGGTAAGTATCTGCCTGTCATATTCTTTCAGAAAAGATTTTTATTGATAGGCAACAACTTTAAATCACTCATCCATTTTTCAAGATTTAGCACTGTTAACTAGGGGATTCAATATAAGACTGGAAGAAGAGAAGGTACAGATCAAAAGGAGTTTTTGTCAAGGTCATTAAAGCTTCCTTGGTGACACCTTCAAATGATACAAAAATTCCTTAGTACTTAGAGATGTCAGAATGGCAAGATTTCCTTCTAACATGACTTCTGTCTCATGAGGTGTAAATCAGCTACATAAGAACTTGGTTATAGAAGATACTATAATAAACTCATAAAGGAAAGCTCACATCACCAACTCTTTAAATAATAATTGAATTTGCCCAAAAGTGCTGCACAGGGCTGTACCAATTCATGACAATACCATGCTGTTCGGAGGCACCATCTTTACAGTAGGCCTGGTCGGCTGGAGGAACTGAATGGTGGCCAGGGATGTACCAAGGGCTGTGTGAGCTGTGTGGCCACACAGAGCACAAGTACAGGAAGGGCACCAATGCCATCACTGGGCTTCAGAAAACCCAACAAGATTGAGTGTGGGGGGAGGGGGAACACCAGGTTCATGAGTCGCACAGGGCACATTTCTAGTTTGGTACAGTCCTGGTGGTAGCTGCACTACACAAGCCTACAAACAACCCCGCTGCCTAGTTGCCACTAGTAGACAAATCCATGCACACCTAGTGATAGGAGGAAGGACTGACAGCTGGATAGAAGAGACAACTGCATACCGAACTGGCAAGAGGAGAGCAAAAATAGTACAGCGAGGACACAAGACAGATCACCAACCCTAGGAAATTATTTAATTAATACATTTATTAATCAAATGGGCCAGAATAGCCAAAATCCAACATGGCTGTGTTTCGCCAAACTATGCCTGTGCATGGACTAACAGTATTTACTGTAAATTGAACACACTTATACTGTAACTAGGGGTAACAAAGGGGCTTCCTATTGATCTCCCATGAATTGTGCTTGTCAGCATGAGAAGGCTGACAGTTTACAATAACTAATGGAAGCCCTTGTTGCTTTTAAATACATTTCAGCACTTTTTAACCACTTTTCTTTTACAGTCCATAGTCATGTATGCATGATCAAATGGCCCCATTAATGATCAAAATGAAAAAAAAAATGGCAGGAATGATAAAATATATTTTGTTCGGTTCTCAACATGCATTTTGACTATTGGTAAAGATAGAGAGCTGAAAGCCATGGAAGCGAGGACCAAAATTCTGTTTCTCCCACTGAGAATACTTGTGACCTTGGGTAGGTTACTTCATCCTCTTTCCACATTCACTACCCTGTATTAAAAGCTGATAATGCAACTTAACACAAGTTAAATGCAAGCTCAATTTTTCTCTATGGGATCTATTTACTAACACATAACTTCTTTAATGTGTATCAGTGTGCGCTAACACAAATTAATAAATGAAGCTTTTACATCAGCTTCAACAATTTTTCTTTAGATTTAGGCACCAGTCTAGAAACTTAGGAGCCAGTGGCTGAGTTCCTCCTCCACTAAAGTTGAAGAACTGGGGGAGGGTGGGGAAGTAAGATCTCTACAGAAGTATACTTCAGCTCCTTTGGAGCGTGATTATTTACTAAGGCTGTTTCCCAATTCCATGACCAAGGGAAAAGAAAGCTTAGTAACTCTAGCCCTTAATATACACCTGCAGGCCACAGGCAAAAACACATAAACGCATATTTTACAAAGGACGTCCACGTGCAATCTGGGATGCCCTAGTCAGAATGTCCAGAAAACATGTTAAGCACATCCAGGTTTCAGCATGATTTTACAAACGTGGACATGCCCGATATGGATGGCTGCGGGGCCATCTACGTAGCCATCCCCGGAATAGCATTCAAGAGGAGGACCTCTATAAGACATGCAGCAATGGCTCAAATGCAACAGAAGTTTCCCAACAAAGCAAAAATAGCATTGTGATTGAGAAGAGTACTGAGGATAGTGAAGTGCCATCCTCTCTACACCCTCCAGAGGTTTTAGTGCCCAAACGAGCATTTTCCTGATTACTATTTGTTCTTGTAGTAGGGGGGATATGATAGGCAAGGCTGCAGGTGTCCCCGAGGTTTCTGAAATCAGTCACGGACACCTACACCTGGACACACCTCTGGCCCACCCCTATCTACTTCGGCATCTCCGCAGTGGAGACATCTTAAAACGCCCATTGTAAAATGGATCCAAGGACGTCTCCACGATTTGGACATCTGCATGCCCCATGAACACTTTCGAATGTCCAAAGCACATCTAAGCCTCTCAAAATGACCCTTATAGCCAACTGCCTTCCCCCTACCTTGCCATTACCTAACCCTGCTCTCCCTTCCTCCACACTCTGTGTTCACTCAGTCTTGTCCTTAATGTCTCTCCCCACACTCTGTCATCCAGTCTCACGATTGTGCTCTCCTCTCCAACTCAGTCATAATCCAGTCTCCCTCCTGCTTAATAATTGCTAGTCCCCCAGCAAGCACTCACCACCCAACAAGCCAGTGAGCCATCCCCTCCAGCCAGTCCCCATCATCCAAGAAACCAGTTAGTCACTCCCAAACAAGCCCTCATCACCTAGCAAGCCAGTCAGCCCCCAGCTTCCCCCCACCCCTGAAGCCAATTAGCCACTCCTCAGCTAGTCAGGACCCCAGCCTCTCCCCCACCTCAGCAAACTAGTTAGCCGCTAACCTCTATCACTGCCCCTGTGAGCCAGCTCATACCACCTGCCTCTGTAAGCCAGTCAACCGTCCACCATGAGCTAGCCAGTCAGTCCCCCAGTCTCTCTCCACCATCTCTGCCCACTTGTTGCCCCCAGTCCCTACTACTGTCCTGCAAGTCAGTCAGCCCTCAGCCCCTACCCTTGGCCCTTTAAGCCAGTCAACCATCCCCCACTAAGTAGTCACTCAGTCCCCTAGCTTCTCTCCCTGCCCCTGCAAACCAGCCAGCCTCCCCTCTCCCCATAGCACCACTGATCCTTACCCCTGGTGGAATGACAGGCACTAAACTAAAGAAACTTCAATTGGAAGACTGGAGTGGCAAGCCTGATGGCAGTACCAAGCAGCTTAGTGTTGGTTGCATGGGGATCATCTTGCTGTGCTGGTGAAATACTTGAGATAAGGAGGCCAAAGCATATGAGCATGAGAGTAAGGTTAAAAGCGTGTAACAAACGCCTAATGCGTCTGACATGACATCTCCGGAATTGTGCACAGCCTGACCTTGACATCTTAATTCTGATCTCCGCGTATTATCTAAAATGTGCCTTCACATCTCTAATCCAAACCTACAAACTCACATAAATGTGCCTATTCACACTAGATATGACTCAAGCCAAAATTCTGCTTAAAACTATACTGTAATTCATTCTGTGCTCTTAGCCGGAGGAAGCCATGTACTAGAAATGAGAAAATTATTAATCAGATAATGTGCACAAGTTGAAACAGCAGAGAATAAACCTTGCAAACAATGCACTTGTTTTCAAAATCCCTCGTCAAGATTTTCGGATTTCACACTCACCAAAAAAGCATTTATCCCAATCAAAGGACATCTCAAAATCATATTATTCTAAGCATAAGCATACACTAATAAAACTAAGTATTCCCTTGCCTATAACAAAAAGACTGACAGAATTATTAATATTCAGTTGGGCTATCCCCTTTTCCACATCTTGCAAGTGGACTTAGCTCCTGCGAACTACACCCCTGGCATGATTTCTTGGTTTATTAACGTTTGTTTGCCAATGTGTTGTACCAGACTAAGACTAAGTCCTATTCTAGTATGAACATGATCCGGTAAGCTACTAGCTGTCTACAGACTCAGATTTGTTCCCTTTAATGAAAAGCTGTGACTATGCATGATAAGGCAAATGCTTTCACTTAAACAGAAATCTAGGTGCATTGCCAACTCTGGGATTAAACAGAAAACCAGTCTGAGCAGAGCTCTGTACCACTATTCTTTCTTTACAATTGCACAGTGGTTTCTAACAATTACAAACAAGGCAACCTTAATTCTCTAAAGACTCTGCATGTTTCACATAATCACATAGCCCCACTCCTCCAAATTATTATTCTCCACAAAGTGAGTAGGGTAGATACAAGGAAAACGTTAAAGGAACGCATGGAAGGAAAAAAGGAGGGGGAAAGGAAGTAGAAAGCAAAGGAAACTAGGTATCTGAATGGAATCTTCTGGATCGCGGGGAAAGACCACTACTCTCAAGGGATAAATGTTTCATGGTTGTACAGTGCACATGCGAAAGCATGCAAAACACTGAATGATAACTTGCTCCAGATGTAAAATCCTGATCTAAAAGCTAGCTCAGTGTTTTACTTTTCTCATAGTGCTGAATCATTACACCAGCTCAGACATGCAGTATAAATGAAGCATAAGGGCAAAAGGATCATCTGAGGTAAAGCGCAGTCACAGCACAGATGACCCAAGATCCATGGGCGCCCTAGTGGATCCCCTGACCTCCCTATTCCTAGACTCCCATGACAACCCTGGACAATGCTGTTTCCTGGATTCCTGCAATGTCCCATAGTCACCCCAATGACATCCCCTACAGACACCTTTTGTTCCCCGAACTCCCCCTCACCATGCTATTTGGTCCAAGACAGCCCAGCACACAGGCAGCCCCTTGATGAGACAGTCTCCAATGGAGGATGGCAGCCCCTCCCCTCCCCCCACCCTGACCAATAATATTCAAGTGGTCTAGGGATGTATGCACTGGTAACCTTCTTTTTGCACTGTCATCTTGGAAAAGGGCAGAGCCTAACCCCTAGTGCTGCATAAAAATATACCACTAGAGGTCAGTTTGTCAAATAAAGAAATGTTCCCCCTCCTTTATTTGGCAGATTGACTCCCAGCATTGCATTCTGATGCAATGCTAGGAGTCAGGCACCACCATTTTCTAATATGATGTCATGAAGAGAGGATCAATACTGGACGCCTTCCTGTACCAGGTAAATATATTTGGTCTGGGCGAATCAAGTCCATCACTGGAGGCTCTCTGGTCGAGGATCTCCTAATGCAGGGTGCATGGACTAGGGGTGCCCATATCTCAAGTACACCGGCCTGGGGTATCTTGATCTGGGGTGCTCAGGCCAGGGAAGGTCTGGCTTGGTGCCAAAGTCATCAATTCCCTGGTGCAAGATGCCCTGGTTCAGATAATCCCAATGTCCAGAGGGTGGTGGGAATGTCTGACGGAGGTCGGGGGGATCAGGAGCTCACTGGCCACCGGAAATGTTTTGCAGGATGGATCAGGAGGAAGGAGAAGGGGTCCGTCCACTGGACCACCAGGGAAATTTTGCAAAATTGGTTTAGGAGACAAGGAGTTCAAACAGCATTTTTTAAAGATGTCTTCCTTCCTGTAAGTGAATCAACCCCCAGTTGTGCACTGATAAGAAGGAAGCTATTTTACTTGTGATGCAGCAAATGGCTCCATATTACCATGATGATGTGCATTGTTTTTGACACCACTATGATTGGCATACCATTAATTTACTCCATCGAAAAACATTTTTTAGTGCATACAACAGAACGCTGCTTGCTGAAACTTAGCAGTGCTTCTAAAGCATTCTAAAGCAGTGCTTTTCTTCAGTCAGGCATATTACCAAGTAGATATCCCTCCAGCGATTTCCGTTTTTGGGAAAGCTGTGTAAAAGCTTGTACCATGAACGCCAAGAATCTGTACACTTATGCAGTATAATTGCTGTAACTACTGTCTCACATCTCCAAGAAAAGGAGCTCCGTCCCAAATGAAGGAGGCAGGCAGTTCTGAAGGTTTTGTAGGAAGCAGTGGTAATATAGACACACAATAACCATCAGAGACAGAAAAGTAAAAATAGATTTTTTTTAGATTTATGGGAGTGTAAATTGGACAGTGAAAAAGATAGGCAGGAAGAAAATCGATGCCTTTGAATTATGGTGCTGGTGAAGACTACTGTGTATAGCATGGACTGCCCAAAGAACAAACCAGTCAATACTAGAGGAGATCAAACCAAAGCTTTCTTTAGAAGTGCAACTGACAAGACTTCAACTTTCATATTTTGGACACATCATGGAAAGAGAGAAATCATTGGAGAAAGACATCATGCTTGGCAAGGTTGAAGGTCAACACAAAAGAGGAAGGCCAGCAATGAGATGAATCAATACAATAACAGCAGCTATGGCTGCCACTCTATCAACAATGAACCACCTAACTGAAGACCGAACACAGTTTAAGACAACTATCCAGAGGACAGTCATGAGTTGACACTGACTCAACGGCACTTAACAACAACAATGGAAGTGTAGAGAGAGGGGGATAGAAAAGTTCAACAAAACACAAAGGGGTATGTTTATTAAACTGCGGTAACGTAGCAGCGGCTACGTTAACGCGCGTTAGGTAACGTTAACGTTACGTTAACATAACCTAACGCGTGTTAACGTAACCTAACACGCGTTAGCGTTCCCAGCCGCGGTAAACACCGCAGAGGGTGGAGAGAAGGCGGAGAGAATGGGTCAATGGGTGGGGAGTGGGCGGGGAGAGGCTCCCATGACACCAATGCGGGGAACTAAAGGGCTGGAAACTACCGCGAGTGAAAACCTGGCATTAGATGCACATTTGCTGGAGAGAGAAACCATTTAGTGCATCAGCAATGTACAGCCTAGGCAGGGAGCCTGAGAAAGGTGATAGTAGTGCTCCATCTGCAGCAACAGTATAGTGGCCAAGTATGAAAAGCCACTATGGTGATGGTGCAAATGGGGCATATGGGGACTGCAGGCGGGACATGCAGTGGGGGCAGCTGGGGCACAGGGTGAACTAGGCCATCGCCCAGGTGGCACATAGGAACATAGAAATTGGAAATCAGCAGGACAGAAGCTGACCAGGGCCAAACATGCCCTGTAGTCCACAGTGTCCCATTCAGGGGACATTACCCAGCTAGTACCCCAAAAGTCACACAGGTACCACTATGCCTGTAATAGGGCAAGCAGTGCACATCTGGGGACCAAACTAACAAGGGTCCATAGACCACACCCAGGATGGGTCCCAAACAGTTCGTAGACCCAGCTAACTGAACACATTTTACGGCAGCCCCTAGTAAGGCATTGCAGGGTGTGCCCATACGTTATCAGAAACATATATACACCCAACAGGCCAAACTGGGTACACCGTAGCTGAGGTGCATACCCTAGCCTGTCCACAGTCGGCAGTAACAACACACTCTGACTACATCTACCCGGTCCACCCTAGCCAATAGTTGCTAGAGCACCAGCCTGACATCCCCCAGCCATCCCCCCTCCCCCATGTGGAAGGGACATAACATTGGTAGGCAGTGATGGGGGAATGTGTGGATGCCCATGTATGCCTCGCCACCCCAGACCCCGCACCCTAGGCCCCCGCCTGCCTGCACAGTGGATGGCCTGGGGCCGCGCACGACCAGCACCGACAGCATATGGTCATGTTGGCATGGCAGGGGGGGGGGTGTTTGTGCTGGAGAGGGCAGCACTACCCACCTGCAGTGGACCTAGGCCATGCCCTGTACCAGTACGTGGTGTGCAGCGCAACAGAAAAGGTCTGCCTGAGGAAAGTAAGGGTAGTCCTAGGGACTGCTACTCCTCTGTGGCAATAGTGTGGTGCAGTACACACAGCCAGTGTGTCCTGAAGCAGAGGGTCACAGGTTCAAGTACCAGCTGTGGATGCTACAGAGCATCTCCCCACATTTTACCCTACAATGCAGATACAACATCAACATGTGCAAACCCCAAAGCCACTTCGAACAGGGGTCAAAAAACCCACTCACACAGGCTCCACTATCCAAAGCTTCATGGAGAGTCAGGCTGTTGGCCCCAGCACAGAGCTGCAGTTATCAGCAGAGCACTATTACTACCCCCTGCACAGTTTAGCAATGTCGGCACTGTGATCAGGACCAGTGTGGTGAGCAGGATTGCACAATGCTGCAATAGAGGTGTGTGTGTGTGTGTATGTCTATCAATCGTTTTGTGGCTGCCTACACCGCTCTGGGCCCACAATGTCCCACTGTTACCAGCGTTTGCCTGAAAATGTGCATAATGAGGAGCAAGGTATTGTGGGTATGGCCCGGACAGGGCAGATTAGCAGGATGCATCTGCACAGGGTGTGGGGCAATCGCTGGGACACTGTAGTGCCTGACCACCAGCTGCATGGACAGGGTAGCAACAGCATGGCATGCGGTGAGGTCACTCTCACCCTGACCGAGCAGTGACCATGGCATGTCTATGCTCCCACATAGTGCTCAACACTATTTGTTTTCAGTTATACCTCTGTGTTCCCAGTTCTGCAGCTCAATCACTGAGATACCTGCTTGGTGTCTGTGTTGTACATTCTATCTCTGGGTGCACAGGGTTCCCTTGTGAGCATGCATTATGGGCTGGCTAGTGGACTGTCTACAGTTAGTCTGTGCATGTTTGGAACACCTTGTAGGGTGCTGCAGGTGCAGTCTGACTGTGCTGTCTGCTGGTGAATAGCAGACGGGGTGTGGGGCAGTTGAGGTTTCCCTGGCTTATCCAAAGCATTACTGTTGGTCTGCCACAGTCATAGGTATGGCTCTGGCCCACCAGCCCTGAAGGGCTGTCCTCTGCCAGCAGGACTGCGGTTGCTTGTCCTATAGACAGGGCCCAGGCACCTGTTCCTCCACTCCCTCACCTACAAAATGGGTGATTGTGGGACCTTTGGGGTATATAGTGTATACCACTTTGACCCATAGAGACAGTGCTACATCCACCTTATGCGAGTGTAGACACCCCTCTGCCCTGATAACAGGTGTCCATGGCAGCCAGACCCTAACACTGGGTATACACTAATCTGGGTGGTGTTTGGCCCTACAGGGCCACACATGACTGCGGAACAAAGATGGACACAGAAGTACTTTCAGTTGCACTGCACTTAGCACACACAGGCAGTGCTGGGGATGTGCAGCAGGACCTATCTCTAGCACCACATGTACTGCGAACCTAGTGCTGGGCACCCATCCTAACCCTCAGGGTGAATACAAAAACTGCACAATGGCATGGTCTGTAGCTACTCTGTGCCAGTATCACGCACTGTCAGTCCGTCTTACCACGCTGCAGTACCGGAGAGGTGCAGACCCCATCTGGTGATCAACTGTAGACCACTGTTCTGCATGTGCATTGCATCATGGGTGCTGGTGGGGTTACCCTATCCTGGCACACAGAGCAGACGGTTTGTGCAGTGACCTGCAATCCTTCTGTACCCAGCTATTACTATGCAGCAAGCCATAGAGATATAGCCTACTGGTTAGTGCAATGACATTCTAAACAGTGGTCATGGGTGTGATTCCTTGTTGTTCCCTCTTTTCATGCCTGTCCAACTCAGATATTTTGCATGCCACTAACAGTCATATCTTTGCAGATCTGTGCTGCCAGCCCATATTACCCTCACCACTGTTGCTAACAATCCTTCGGTCCATCTTTCTGTGTCTGTCAGCTGTGTAGAGTCCTGTCTTCCTGTGCAGGCTGCCACCCCATATCCTGCGCTGGTACCCTTTCCTGCATTGCGCCTCTTCATACTTGCCTTGCCTGTGCCTGATCTGCATGGCACCACCACTCCTCTGACCACCCATATTGTAACTATCCTGCCACCTCCGCCTCTACTGGGGGACATGTATTCACATCGTCTGCCACCAACTGTCTTTCCAGTACTTTACATAGCCAACACCCTGTGCTGTGCTGTGGTACAGTTGCCCCCACCATGTTTGTCAACAGTACTGGCAGCCACATGGGATGCCCGCAGATATGGCAGGTCCAGCAGCTCTCCCTCCTTCACTCACCTGTTCATTGCCTTTCCTCGGTGCTCTATCTAGTCTTAGGGCTACATCTGTCTCTATGCCTCACAGGTCATGCATGTCATCCTGAAGCACTTTGCAGCTCTTAGGGCACACTAACATAAGGCACTATAACCTTGTTGGGCCACCTTAACCTATGGTTCCATAGCCCAGGGTGCCTTCTACGGTGCCTTGTCCAGGGGTGCCTAATACGGCGCTTACCCTAAGGAGCCCTATAGGATGCCTTACAAGGCACCTTACAAGGCACCTAACAAGGCACCTTATAAGGCACCTTACAAGGCACCTTATGGGGCACCTAACAAGGCACCTTATAAGGCACCTTATAGGGCACCTAACAAGGCACCTTATAAGGCATCTTACTTATAAGACACCGTACAAGGCACCTTACTTATAAGGCACCTTACAAGGCACCTTATAGGGCACCTTACAAGGCACCTAACAAGGCACCTTCTAAGGCACCTTACAAGGCGCCTTGTAATGTGCCTTGCAAGGTGCCTTATAAGACGCCTTGTAACGAGCGTTAGTCTAAGACGTCTTGTAACGTGCGTTAGCTGATATGGCTTGCTGTAATGATGCACCACCCACGCCTTTATATGGGCATCTGTACCTTTACTGTGGAACCTAACACGGGTGACATTACTGCAGTTTAGTAAACATACCCCAAAGAAAAGCTGACACAGCCAAAAATAAAACTTCCAGTTTTGGTCACATTAACTCTTCATACTCTACCAAAATGATGGCCTCTTTCACAGTATTTGCATTGAATAAATATCATTTTTCCCAAATACAGTGTTGACAAGGCGCAAAAATAACTGACCTCTTACTAACACCAATATATGGAGTACATCTCTCCTCTACACTGGTAAACAATGAACCCCAGCCAAACCTCATTTACTATTATTATCTTTGCTTTCACAAATAGACTTTAGGAAACAAAAGCAGAGTTTAATGAGTTAGTCTTAAGCAGTTGTGAATTCAGCCAATGCACAATGCTGTATTCCAAACCGAAGTTGATTCATTGAGCTCTTGCTCCACTTAGAAGCCAAAGATCAGCACACCAGCTAAGAGACAGTTCCTTATCGTCACTCCAGTCCAGTCCCTTTACTTCAGGGTTACGCAACCCTTCCAGCAGCTTGGAGGCTGAGCCGAACCTTTTTGGGGTGGAGCGGTATATATACCACTGGTGCCACCCACCAACTCCAGTATTCTCAGCCTCCAAGCAGCTGGAGGGTTCCGTAAGCCTAGGGCTTACTGGAGTCCTAACTTCTCCTAATTTTAATTTTTAATTTTAATTAATTTAATTTAATTAATTTACTCTTATTTAGCTCTCTTTACTTAATTTCTTTACTTAATTTATTTCCCTCTTGTTGGAGCACTCCTTCTCTCTCCTTCCCCCCCTCCCCCCCCCCCCCCGCGGCCCGATTCGGGGACCGGAGGAAATTTCCTCTACTCACTGCTGCAGCGAGGAGGAACGAGCAGAGTTCCTCTCGCTGTTAGGGCGACCTGCTCCTCTGCTGCCCTACCTGAAGACCTGTCCGTCCTCGCGCCGAAGCCCCCGCCGGCAGCTGAGCGCTAGAGGACTCGCCGTTCAGGAGGGAGAGGGTGCTACTTCCTTCAGCTCCTCTTCTTACCGCGGCGCGATAGAGGGCAGCGACGGACTCCGGAGCCTCGAGGGATGCTCCAGCGGTAGTCGGGTCTCCGCTTCGAGTCTCTCCTTCACCACCGGAGCGGCCGAGACAGAAAAAGAGCTGTTGTGCGAGCTCCTCTGCGAACGGCTCCACGTGGTCGAGGCCTACCACGTGTTGAGCCGACTCCTGAGAATCACGGCTTCGGGCCTGGAGAGAGTCCTACAAACCGCAAGTATTCAGCTGATGTGCTGAAAAAGCCTTAAACGTTTTAAAAGTTTTTACTCAGCCTGAACATTGTAAATTATTATAAAAGGGCTTTCTGTGTCCCCGTTTTTCTTCGGGAGTCCTTTCTTCTCAGGCCGGTTACTGGGGAGCATTTCTTATCTTAGTCGGGGGTTAATTGGTTCAATTTTAATTTTAATTAATTTAAGTTTTTATTTAACTTGTTCAGTTTGTTCAAATTCATTTATTGACTTAATTGGGGTAGTTTGTTTACTTTCTTTACTGAAAGGGAAATCCGTTTTAGCTACTCCCGAGGAGCATGGCAGGCAAACCAAGGTGTCACTTAGAAGCCAAAGATCAGCACACCAGCTAAGAGACAGTTCTCAAAAATATATCATATGACAGTAGTAAAAGGTTAAGGGGCATTAGCTACATCTAACGCCTGCCTTCTAATTGTTGAGACTTTCTAGTTATATTAAGTTTATCATGGGAATAATCTTTTGGTCACTTTATGTGTGGGAACTACCTGGATGCAGCAAGGTTCCTTCTGGAGAGATTTCTGCCCTAGGTAGAGGGGTAGTTACTAACATGTATTAAGGGAATAAAACACAGTTTTGGTGAAATGACATGTTTAATGGTAAAATTATGTATTTTTGTCCTTAATGCATGTTTTGATAGCACAATGTGGGATAAATATTAAACAGCTGCAAATGCATGCAAAGCACCTCTTTATTATGCAAACTGAAAAATGCAGCTTGCATTTAACTTCATAAGCTGTGTTATTTGTGGAAAGATAACAGCAGATTTGAACTGGTATTACCCTTCCTCTCTAGGAGCATCAGGCCGCAAATGTGCAGCCTAACGCTCACAAGGGCCATCTTAAAGAGGCTTGTGGTCTTCTAAAGATCCCACTCATTTCTCAATTTCCCCCAAACAAACCCCCCACGCTGAGCAGAATTACTCATATTAGCCTTCTACGCCAATCACACACCCACAAATCAGATTCCTTTCCTCAATCAGAACCCCCCCCCCAATCAACCCTAAGCACTCCCATCAGATTCCCCACCCAAACAGAACCACTGATCCATCCATTTCCCCTTTCATCTACCAGGGTCTTCCTGGTGTCTTGTGGGGGCCGGAGAGCTCCCCAGTCACTCCTGACCAGCAAGTTTTCAATTTGTGACTTTTAGAAGCAGTCTTGCAGTTTCCCCGCTGGGGGTCATTTTGGCAGCTTGACCCTAGCAGTAGTACCATGAGACTACCATTAAGGGTTCTGAGGCACCATTTTGAAACTGTCAACCTACAGGGCAGGAGTGACTGGAGATTATTCCTGCCCCCAAGCAGACACCAGGGAGGACCCTGGTAGGTACTAGGAGGAATTGGGGGTAGAGGATCAGTTTGGGTGGGAAATTCAGATTAGGTTGGGTAGTCTGATTCAAAGGTTCTTATTGGGGTAGGGTCTTATTTGGAGGTGGATGACTGGGATTGGGGGAGATAATTCAGAGGACTCATCAGCATGGGGCTGATTGGGTGGTGATAAGGGGCTGACTGAAATAGGGAGGCCCTCTGGAGTGGGGGCCAAATTCTGAGGGATATGTTGAGAGATATGTGTTCAAGTGAAGGACTTGTTCTGAGGGTATCTGAAGATGGGAAGGTTCAGAAGTACACTGCCAGCTCTTTTAAAAGATAGCAGGCATAGTAGAGTCTACTATCTTTATGTTACTGCAGCCAGGAATGTGCAATGTTTCCAGTTGCAGAATGTAAAAAAAAAAAAAAAAATTACCATGCAAGTTAGTAACCTGTGATACTGAGTTTCTGCGCATTAGTGACTCACATGGTAAACTGAGCTGTGGTAAAATGGGAAGCTTTACCAGAGCTAAACAATTACTTCCCACAGTTGTTCAGGGTAGCAAATAAAAAGAAAAGTGGCAAGTGCAAAGGCTGACAACTATTAGCCCCAATGACTACCCATTCACCATTGACCCCAATGACCCACCAAAAGCCATTACTCCCTTAATGGTCCCCCAACCCGATCCCACCCCCAGCTCTTACCGGGGAGTCCCTGGTGATTCATTAGAGAAGGGACGAACTCCAGTTGCTACTGCTCTGTGGAGCTCAGGGTCCCAAAATGGCTGCCTTTACCCCTAGCGGACTACTGATAGGGGTTCTAGCTGCCAAATAAGGGCAGGGAGAATCTCATGGTGGGGTGGGAATGGTTGTTAGGAAGGTCATGGGTGATAATGTTTTTTTAGAGTAGTCATGGGGGGCCTTTGGGGGTAAGTGTTGTTGGGGGGGGGGGTAATGTCAGAAGGATGATCAAGATGTGGGGAACATGTGCTGGTGGTGGTAGGAGATAGAGAGGGAGTGAGTGGGTAATTGATGCTCTTGGGAGCAGCAATTTTTCAAAACTGCTTCCACGCACAATTAGCGAGGAAGAGAACACTCTTTTTTCACATATTCAGTTTTATAAAATTACTTCTCCCATTGGATGAGGAGGCAAATGCATGTGCAGCCCTGTCCATCCTTAAACATCTTTTAGAAAAGATTCCGCATTTGGCAAAAGCTTTATAAAATACTGATCTTCATCTGAAACAAATTTCCAACTAGCTTTATTTGCTTTACAAGATAATTGATTCAGCAGCTTTAAACTAGTTTGAAATTGGTAGCAACCTGATTTGATGAAAAAAGACAAAGGATGACATTGTATCTCACAGCTATTACAAACTAGCTGACCACTTTTATAATATAATCATAAGCATTTGAAACATCAGATTCTTTTCT
Source organism: Ichthyophis bannanicus (assembly GCA_033557465.1). NCBI lineage: Eukaryota > Metazoa > Chordata > Amphibia > Gymnophiona > Ichthyophiidae > Ichthyophis > Ichthyophis bannanicus. The sequence goes on from CM066031.1 coordinate 929,536,429, forward strand.
TACATGTTTGACTCCCTATTCAGTTCTTTTGGTTAGGATAGGCGATTGCATACTGTCACAAAATATAATTAAACTTCGGCCTAGGTGTTTCCTTTATTCCGTTAATCAGCAATTACTTTTTAGTATATCCTGCTGTGTTCCATCAGCCATTAGTGCCTGTTGCACAAAAAGCTATTTGGGACTGCATAAGCCAGAAGTATTTGTCAAAATTCCAGATTAGAAGACGAAGAAAGTCTAAAATTAGCAACCTGCTGAGAAAACATTTTATCATGTACTTTTCAAGTTACCTTGAAACAGTCAATATTAATCCAGTCCAGTGAAATTTAATAGACTAGGAAGGTCATGTTAGAAGGCTTGCACGGCATTTGCATATGTAAATAGAGTGTAAAGGGTGCAACCTGTCTATGTAGCGATTTTAGGAAAGCCACTACTTACCCGTGTATGTCTGTACCATGCACAGCTTGTGAAAGGGCATGTCTTGAACACAGAAAAGGGTGCATGAAATTTTTATTTAGCAAAGAAAATAGATGACTACTTCATAAAACCTAGACATCGGCATTTGTACCTTCTCCAAAGGAAAAATACAAAACTGCTTAATTAGCTCTCTGTAAGCATCCAGTTTTGTAAAATACAGCTGGAAAATTCTTGCTTACACATGTAAGTATCATCACGTACAGTACATGCTCAAACACCAGAGCCATCCCAACCATCAGGCAAGTTAGGCGGCAGCCTAGAGCAGAAGCTTCTGGTGGTGGAAAAGAGCAGGGCATTTAAAAGCTAAACAATAGATTCTGGAAGCTGAGGGGGGAGGGGGGAGGCATAAGACTTAAGATTTGAATAGGGCTCCAATACCTTGAACCAACTCTAGGGCCGGGACTGCAAACACCTGAGTGGTGCTGCTCTTGGTTTTACCACGGTTTTTGTAAAATGATTGCTCCTGTTGGACGTGTTTTTCCCACAGACTTTGAGGTATTTCAGAAATAGGCCCCTGTTCAGTAAGTGGGTCATTCTGATCCCCGAATAGCAGGGTTGTATGTCCAGCTTGGATGTACAACCAGCAAACAGGCCTGGAATACTATTCCTGACCCAGTGCTCCCCGCATGTACAGAGGGTTTGTGCAGGGAACAATGGATGAGGGCGGGAGGGGGCTGCACAGAGGCAGAGCGGGGACTGGCTGAAATACTTGGATGTACAGAGGCCAATCCTCTGTACATCCACCGGCATCTACTTGTATGCCCGGATTATTCCAACTCAAAGGTGGAATAAATGCCAGGCGCCCTGCCGATTGCAGGGTGCAGCCCCCCCTACCCCATCGAACTACTGCGGGGGTGCTTCCGCCACCCAATCCCTGCCTTCGACCTCCCCCCACCGAGGGTCAGATGGTGGTATGAAGGGGATGTACGGAGTCCTGCCAGTGTGAGCCTCCAGCTGGACGTGCCGGTGCCATGACGACAGGACGCTACTGCACCAGCACACCAGATGGAGTGTTGGAAGGGCTGGCCGGGCAAAGCACAGGATGTCTACCTCAGTGAAATTGGGGGCACGGCAGGCCGTCTAAGTGCCCTAATTCCACAACCGTGGGAACGCATAGCTCCCAAATGCAGAATCAGGTACATATTGGCCACGTACTTCTCTTGACCATCTGCATGGCCTGGACATGCCCCATTCAGAATCAGCCTCCACGCCTTTTGTACAATACTCTGCTACTTGTTAATGTCCCGACCTGGATGGCCTTTCCCTAGCTAGATGACACATACAAAGTCAAACTGTAGGACAAACAGTTAAGACAAAAAGAGGCAAAATCTGAGTTGCCTTCTCTTAAAAATTAAATAGCTGAAGCATGTCATGGGAGAGAAAGGTTATGGCTAAGAGGAAGTACCTCTTATGTTCAGGAGACTATAAAACTGAGAAGTGAGGACACCTGTGGTATCTAGTGCTAACAAAAAGCACATGTCAAAATATTACCCGCACACCTCTTCATATTATTCATTCACTAACAGACTGATGGCTCTTGAAAATACAAAAAAGTTGGAGAGAAGGGGGAACAAAGGGTCAAACACAGAGTTAAACTGCCCCAGCTGTAACAACACAGGCACCAGACGCATAGCACAAGAAAACTGTTCTCAGCAGATCGCCAAATTGCAGTTTAATAGTTTTCGAGTTTTTCTAGCTCACCTCTTACAGTGTAAATGCTGTACTTGCCATGTTTTTACACTTTAATGAATTCCATCATAAGTTAAAGGGCTCATCCTCTTTCTTCTGTTCTAATCACTGCTACTGGGGAAGGTGGGACAGAGAGTCTCTGCCAAAACATATAACACTGTGTATGAATAACATGACTTTTATGGTCTGTATAATGAAGAATACTGTTGGTGACTTAGTTTTCCAGGCCTGACCACCCTGGTGGGATAATTAGTTGTTATTGTTTTGTGATTTCTATGCAGGTAGCCTACCTTATCATTAAGAGGGAAGTTTCATAATAGGAAGTTATGTAAAATGTACAAAAAAATGCCTAGTTTATCCTTATGTTATAAAGGCAACATATGCATCTAAGTGCCTTTTAAAAAGAGCTGAAAGAGGATGACAAAGATCCTCAGAGGCAAAAAAGACTTAATAAAATGTTTGAGCAGGACAATTGAAAGAGGCAATTCAGTCTAGGAAAAGGTCTTATTGAGGCCCTAGGCAAAATGCAAAATAGGTCAAACTTACTATATTAAATACTAATGGGTTAACACTGAGCCACAGCAGTCAGCATTTTTTTTAAACACCATCTGTGTGGCTAAAATACATCCAGATATTTAGTTCCCATATGCACATTTTGGCCAGTGCTGAACATCCGGATAGTGCAGTCAGCGCCAGTGTTATTTACAGTATATAGTGGCAATATTCAGCACTGCTATACAGATAGCCTATCCAGATGGACTGAGGACAACTGGCTTGCAGTCCTAAGTTACTCATCATTCGAACACGAAAACGACAACATGGCTCTTTACATGCCCAAAGAAAGGTACAGACATAAACAGATGTGGATTACATCAGTCAAAGAGGAAAACAATTAACAGACCAAGAAGCATGTTTACTAAAGGTTAACGTGTGTTAATGAAATTAAGATGCATTAAGAGCCACTGCATGTACTTGTTGTTAAGTGCCATCGTGTAAGAGTCGACTCATGGTGCCCCTCTGGATAGCTATCCTAAATTGTGTTCGGTCTTCAGTCAGGCGGCTCATTGTTGACAGACTGGTACCCGTAGCTGCTGTTATTGTAGTACTTAACATGCATTAATTTCATAAACACACATTAAAACTTATAGTAAACCTGCCCCCAATATAGTAAAACAATAAAACAAGTATTTAATACATAAGGGAAAACGAATAAGACAATTTTAACCAGAAGACGGCAAAAAGAGAAGGACAACATTAGGAAAGAAATCTAAAACCCAAAAAGATAAGTTAAGCAGCGTTTTCTAGGTAATCTGAATAAGAGTGAGGAAGCAGCCATGTTTTTATCAGTACAGCAGCACTGTAAATTAATGCTGTAAGGATAAGTTTTGTTCTGACCTGGCACTATACGGATATCCTGATCAGTAACACTTATCGGAGGGCAAGTGCTGCTAATCCCATAAATGCTGCTGAATGTTGACTTCTAAGATTTTGTTCATGCAAGAGGTCACTCTATAAATATTTTTTTGGGGGGGGGTGGATATTCAGCGGCACGTTTAGTCATTCTAACATACAGTAGTGTGCAAACGTCTGGAATCACTTGTGAGTTTTGCATTTTTCGTATTTTCTAACTTTTTTTTTTAAAATTTTGCGTTAATCCAGCATATTCATTTTTCTAGCACGTTAAAAGGGATACATTTGGCTATTAGAGTTGACTTTTTTGCATTCCTTGCTTCCAATTTAACTACTTTACAGACACTGGGAAATAGCTACTGCGATTTTTGTGGATCCTGCGTCAAAACTGGATCGAGATTATCCAACATGTTATTTCTGACCAATCAGGAGGCTGGTTTCACTAACCAGTCACAATGCAGATATCTAGCCAACAGTGCAGCTATAAAAACGCGCAGAATTTTAAAATTTCATACGCTTTCTGGATCGACCAGGAAGATGACTCAGACCATGCCGTTGAAGGAGTGTGTTCGTGTGTCCTTTATGAGCGAGGAAGCCATCAGATAGCCAGGAAAGTTGGCTGCAGTCAGAGCGCTGTTGTTAAGATTGTACAGAAGAAGAAAGAAATGGGTTCAGTGGTGGACAAGCCTCATTCAGGTCGTCCATGTGCATCAACATCACGCCAGGACTGCGCACTACGATGCATTTCACTGACTAATCGCAAGTTGACCTCTCCTCAGCTACTTCGAGAGTGGTCAGACAAGAGTGAGGTCAGTGTCAGCTCATCAACAGTTCATCACCGGTGCCTGAAGTTTGGTCTCCGGGGCTGTAAAGCACAGAATAAGCCACTGATGACTGACATACAAAGGCACAACCGGATTGTGTGAGCAAGAAAGCACTTAACCTGGTCGACTGAAATGTGGGAAAAGGTGCTATTCAGCTATGAAAGCACCTTCTACCTGTTTGGTAACCAGGCCCACACCTATGTGAGGAGATTTCCTGGGGAGGAATTCAAGCCTGAGTGTCATAACCTCACTGTGAAGCATCCTTTGAAGGTCATGGTCTGGGGCTGCATGGCTGCCAGTGGCGTTGGACGTCTTCACATCATCAATGGAATGGTCAACGGGGCCAAGTACATCACCATACTGCAAAAGTGCATGGTGCCATAAGCACACCAGCTGTTTCCTGGCCAGTTCCTGTTCCAAGGTGACAATGCACCCTGCCATCGCTCCAGACAGGTGATCAGTTGGAAGCAGTCAAACAACATCAAGTCAAAGGACTGGCCTGCCCAGTCTCCAGATCTGAATCCAATCCAGAACCTGTGACGCAAGGTGGCCTTGGAAATATCCAAGAGGCATCCGACATCAAAGCGTGAGCTGATTGAGTCACTCATTGTAGCTTGGAACCGTGTTGTCACCAACGATCACCTTGTCAGACTGGTTCATTCAATGCCGACAAGGTGAAGTCAGGTGATCAAGAACAAAGGGTGGCCCATCAAATATTGAGCCATCACTGACACATAAAAATGGCCTTTTTCAAGGCCACATACATTAATTTGAAGGAAACCTGGCGTGCGTCCATAATATTTTAAAGCATACTTAATAATATATTGTTGGCCAACGATGTACATCACGTGATTTTCACAGAAAATCTCTCAACAGGACAACTATGGGGAACAAACTTAAAAAATAAGGACCAAACCAATACTAAAAGTTGGCCCTAATAGCCAAATCTATCACTTATCATGAGATACACAGAAAAGCCACTGGGAGGAAAAAGAAATTAAGATATAAGGTCACAAAGTTGAAAAAACGTCAAATTTACAAGTGATTCCAGACTTTTGCACACCACACAATATCGTTTCCACCACCGGAACGCCATGATGTTAACCGGTTAGCATGGGGGCGTGCTGTGGCATCACCCGAGGATATTCAGCAGCATTAACCATGTATGCTACTGAATATCCCAGATAGAGAGATTAACACCGTTAGCAGGTCTGCTAACCGTGTCAATCCCTTTGAATATCCCCTCCTTGATTTTTTTCTAAGGTATTTTGCCACAGTTTTGTCTCACAGTTCCTTAAAAATTGGTGATCATTAACCAAAAACTAGAATGTTTGAATCAAACAGACTCGGGAATAGTAGCTTTAACATATATCCATATGGATGAGCAGCTGGCTCTCTAGAGAGCATGTACACTGTCAATTTTCGATGAGCTTAGTGAGGAGGAATTAGATCACATTTTACATGTAATGAGAGCTGTATCAAATTCTTTGGACCCATATAGTTTAAAGCAGCTAGCATACATTAAGAAAAGAATTAAAGCAATTATTAAAGCTTCGTTTAAATAAGATTATTTGCTGACTTAACTGAAATGTTCTGTAATATAAAGCATGCTTTAGAGCCGTAGTTCCCAAACCTCTCCTGCAGGACCCTGAGACAGCCAGATTATCAAAATTTCTCTAACAAATACGCCTAATGTAGGTTTGCATGCAATGGAAATTGTGCATTCAGCTCTATTTCACACATAATCATTGCCAATATCCTGAAAATTGGACCAGCTTGGAATCCCTCAGGAACGGCTTGCCAGCTATTGTTTTGAGCATAATAATATTAGACCAGCCTTAACTTTGTACTGTTGAATATTTTAAGTCTGGCCTCACGTGATACAGTGAGGCAGCATCATATCTAAGTGTTGCAGCACCAAGAGCACCAGTGCAGGTAACGCAGCAGTGTTATGCTCCTCCCCTCCCAAGAGACCAGTACTGAAAGCACCCTAAAAAATACTTGGCGCAATGCCACAGTTGCCCACCCTAGTTCTGGCCCTGTAATAGGAGGTGCTCCAGGGCTCAATTATTACCCTCATGTTATTCCACCTATTTTTATGTTTCTTGCCGCCTTTGATTATTTCATCAGCTAACTTCTATGTTGTATAGCCTGCGCTCCCCTGCATCCCATTTTAGCCCTGCCCTCTCCCCTCTCCCCTTTCCCTTCCTCCTCTTGTCTTTTCCCGCCATGATTCCCTAATCTACTGTCTAGTATGAATGCTGCTCTCCTATCTTTTAATGGAGTTATTTTCTCCTTTAGGACTCTATTGTAAACCACTCTAATGCAATGAAGGACTGTATATCAAGTTTTTAATAAACAATAAATATTCGGAAGATAAATTCAACAGTTTAGTATCAAAAGTCTCCTGTATGCAAATGATGTACAGTTGTAGGTACCCCTGGAAAAAAATGCGTTCTGATATTTTATTATTCTTTTCAACTTGTACGCCAGTTCTTGAGGGTTGGATGCAAAATAATTAAGCTAACACTGAATACTTCACTACTGAAACAAAATGGAGGTCCCGAGAACTTTTAGGTCAGATTCTCAGAAACCAGGTTGTATTATGATTTCTGAGGGAGGTATTTATTCAAGTGAGGAATTGGCTTCATATTGTGGGGATTTTGTTTGATCTTGCAGATCTATTCTGTTATCTATGCTTGTTTATTTCCAATTGTGCTAGATCTGTCAACCTCACCTCTTTCTGGAACAGGCAGATCTTCTGAAAACAGTGTGCAGCCTGATCACAAGAAAATTAAATTATTGTAACATGATTTTGGCAGGTCTAACAAAAAACAGCTTCCAAGCAGTATAAAACTGGATGTGTAATCCACAGCAGGATGATCCTCATTCTGTCGGGCTCTACTGTCTTCCTATTATATACAGGCGCGGATTCAAACATTTGTGATTGTCCTTTAAATCATGAAAAGGGCTAAGGGCAGACATCTTAAAGCACATTTACCTTGGTACTCTCCCAGTCATTCATTACATTCTTCACAGGGAGCATTACTTACTGAGCCTTCAATAAAGGATGTCTGCTTCAAAAGAACAAGACAAAAAGCATTTAGAGAAATAGTTCCAACCTTATAAAATAGACTTGCTTTAGAAATTTGATTACACAGGTACACTACCAAAAAACTGCCTCCAGTTTTGCAACTGATTCCTATAGATTTTAGGGTGGTGAATCCAGGAAAAATAGCCAAAATGTTCCATCACGTCACGTTTTCTTGCAAAATTAGATTTCTTACCCATATAAGGAATGTTCACATAATTTCTTTTTAGCCGACTGCAGTTTATTTTCTTGGCCCAAAATAGAGGTTGTAATGGTTAACTAACTAGAAACACTCCCTCATGATATTTTAGAGTGTTTGTATTCATTTTATACATTAACAGGACAATTGGGAGGCGGGGGGCTAAATCCAGTACTTGCGCTGGCGCATGTTCTTTCCTGTTCGCCTCGCCTCGTTCGCTCGCTCAAACACGGTGGTTGCGACATGAACGTTCCTGTCAAATTTCAGTTTCTTGCAAGTTCATTATTACCTTTTGTTTGCTCAGTCGTAATCCGGCTTTATTCTGAAGTGGTTCACTACAGTTGTAGTTTGCAGTGCTGTGTATTTGTGATGGCTCACAGAGCCAGAGGTTACGTCAACTCTCCGGACAGTTTTTGTTTTATTTGTGGGGAATATACCGTGAAAAAGCGGCAGAGGAACATTTCTGCATTTATTTAAAAAGTATATTTCGCCTATTTCGGTTTGAAGTTAGGCGATCAAGACAAACCGTGGGCTCCTCACAAAGTGTGCAAGACATGTGAGGAAGATCTACGCTTATGGATGAAAGGTAAAAAACAAGCATTTCGTTTCGGAATACCTATGATGTGGCGTGAACAAAGAGACCACAGCAGTGACTGCTATTTTTGCTCTTGCATTGTGAAGGGATACAACTTAAAAAATAAGAACGTAATAAGTTACCCCAACCTTCCCTCAGCAATTAGGCCTATGCCTCATAGCAACGAAGTACCTGTGCCTGAACCACCAAAATCTTTGGATCATATTTTTGTGGACGGTTCTGATCATGATGAGACTCATCAGATGGCTTTTCCCGATGAGTCCAGTACTTCCGAGTTTGAAACTGAACCAGATCCGAAACCTGAACTTTTCTCTCAAGCTGAATTGAATGATTTAGTCCGGGATTTAGGACTCCCAAAAGATGCTGCCCAACTGCTAGGTTCTCGGCTTAAACAGAAAAATCTATTGTCACCAGGAACAACTTTTTATGGGTACCGCAACCGCGAGACACAATTTTTGAAGTATTTCAGCAAAGAGGAAGATTTGGTATTTTGCAACGATATATACGGAGTGATGGAAAAGTTTAAACTCAAGTATGATCCTGCTGAATGGCGGCTGTTCATTGATTCATCAAAAGACAGCATAAAAGGTGTTCTTCTTCATAATGGCAACACATTCGCTTCAGTTCCTATTGCTCACTCTGTTATTCTCCAAGAAAAATACGAGAATTTGGCCCTGATTCTTCAGAAGATTCATTATGATGAGCATAAGTGGATGATTTGTGGAGACTTTAAAATTCTATCCATGCTATTAGGGCAGCAATCCGGTTTCACCAAATATCCCTGCTTCCTTTGCTTGTGGGATAGCCGGGCCCGCGACCTACACTGGGGGAAAAAAGACTGGCCAATTCTGGAGTATTTGAGACCCGGTGAGAAAAATGTTCTTCATGAGAGCTTGGTACCTCGTGATAAAATTCTATTACCACCTCTCCACATTAAGTTGGGTCACATTAAGTTGGGTCTCATTAAGCAATTCATCAAGTCCCTTCCAAAAGATGGTGAGTGCTTTCGGTATCTTTGCTCAAAGTTCCCCCGACTTTCTGAAGCAAAGCTAAAGGAAGGAGTGTTTGTTGGCCCTGATATAAGGAAACTCATTTCAGATGGAGCATTCGCTGAAACGATGTCTGAGAAGGAAAAAGAAGCCTGGGATTCCTTCATGGATGTTGTTCTCAAATTCTTGGGGAACAGGCGGGATGAGAACTATAAGGATATTGTTGCCAGGATGCTCAATGCCTTCAAAGAACAAGGCTGTAACATGAGCCTGAAAGTCCATTTCTTGCACTCCCATGTGAACTACTTTCCCGAAAACTTGGGGGCGTACAGTGAAGAACAAAGTGAAAGGTTTCACCAGGACATCAAGGACGCAGAGAGAAGGTACCAAGGAAGATGGAACACCACTATGATGGCTGATTTCTGCTGGTTGCTGCTGCGGGAAACCCCAGATGAAAAATACGCCAAGCAGCGCACCAAGAGAAGCATTCGGGGGAAGAAGAAACGGGCCCACCAGGAGATTGATTGACCCAAGAATGACTTTAAAATCTAAACTGTGTTGACAAATATCGTGTTTTTACTAAACTTTGAAATAAAAATTTGCTAGTTATTACCACAGTGTCGGATCTCATTTATTAGAATTTTATTTTCACACCATCGGGTGCTTGTCTTCATGTACTGCAATGGTGCGGTTTGCGTTTTCTATTCTTGCATACATACCTGTACAACATTTTTTGCACATTTCTTTGCTTTGCTTTGTGTCTAACCTCGCTCTTATATGCTCAATGTTTGTGCACATGTATGTGGCTGTTTTACGTGCAGACAATTTTGCTACCATCACAGTGTGTTTTGCTGACATTACTCTATTCTTATGTGCTGCCTTGTTACAATTTTCTTTATTCTTATTTGAATAACTACTAAACAATTAGTATAAAGAATTCATCCAAGAAACTTTTATCTCGATCGCACTCAATCTGAAACGTTCACCTCACACTGCTAACCCAATGTAGCAAAAAATCTGTACGTGATGGAGCAAATTGGTTACCAGATTTGGATTCAGCGCACCAAAAAACGTAAAAATGAATCGAAACATTAGAGGCAGTTTAAAAAAAAAATTTTTTTAGTGTACCTGTGTTATTAAATGAATTTTTGCCTTTTAGAAAGACAATAAAAGTTCTATTGTTTAAGGAAGCATTTAACTGAGATGGCTTTGTGGTTTCCAAGTTAAGTACATCTTCTCTTTTGTAATTCTAGGTCTCACGTGTGTGAAACTGTATCTTTGTTGATTTGGGAAGCTTTATTTGGACATGCATAATTTTCAGCATTCTCTACCTTTTTATACCTACCTGACATGGGTGAACAGTGAAAATTTATGTATATGTTGTTGTTAAGTGCTGTCAAATTGATGCTGATGCCTGCGTATAGCTGTCTATGTTGTGACTATCCTCTGGATTTTCTTGGCAAGGTGCAACTGGAAGAGGATTGCCAGACCTTTCTTCCACATACTGTACCTACAACATCCAGTATTCCAAAGTGATCTCCCATCCAAATACTAATGACGACTGATCCTACTTAGTTTACAAGATTAGACTCACTCAAGGTGGTGTGTTCATATTTTGGGGGTATTTTAGAAGCCTTCTTCGTGCTTTGGACATCTGAAAACAGGCATGAAGACGTCCCCAGAGCCATTTTCAAAGTCAGCTCTGTGGATGTCCCTGGGGAGAGAACATCTAAGTCTGAACGGGAGAATGAAGTAGGCATGTCCAGGGTGTTCCCAGAACTTGGATGTCCTCACCTGATTTCAGAAATGCCCCAGACGTCCCGAGCCAGGTCCAAACTTATACCTGTTCAAGGCACAAATAGGCATCAGAAAAGTGGTCATTTTAAAGAAGGCTGACAAAAGCACAGGCTTTCTTACAATTTATCTATCCTTAGATACTAAACTTATTGTAAACAACTGGAAGGACAACTCCTCTTTGACTGTACATCTATGGAGGATGCTGGTTTGTGAAATTTATAAGAATTATCTAGCAGCAGCTGAGAGAATCCAATGTCTTCAGTACCTTGTTGTGTTGTAAAATTCCATCAAATCGATGTCAACTCATAGAGACCCTGTGGATAGTTTTTCTAAACTTTGTTTAGTCTTTAGTCTGGCAGCTCAGGTGTATAAATAAATGGAATCTTGTTTGTCACTATGCTGGTGATGTTTGACATGTCTTGTTTCCTCAGGAGAGTCCATTTTCGGTTATCTTTATACCATCTTTATTCCACACTGCTATTTTGAAGGTAAGTTCTTCAGTAGGTTAGTTCTGGTTAGACCAGAGTGGACTGATACTGAATGTAACCCAAACAGTGTATTTGGTATTGGTGGAATTTGAGAAATCGTCTTTGACATTGTTCCTGTCTCTTGAGTAAATGAACTTTTGTATCTAGGTGTGTTAATTGAAAGGAATGGAATTGGTATTAAACAGAATTCTAATGTATCCAAATCAATATTTTATAAATTAAAATGGGTTTATCCTGAAGGGTAAACATATGAAAAGGTTGCAGATTTTGCAGAACATTATAGCCGTGTTTTAATTAGTGGGGGGAGGGGTGAAAGTGCTAAACCTTTGCTGAAGAGATTGCATTGGTTCCCTATTAGAGAGACATGCAGTTTTAAAATGCTAGTTTTAACATTTAAAGCTAAGTGGCATGGGAAACCATTGTACCTAAAAAATAAATGATAATGTTATTTTCCCAAAAGATCCTTATGCTCTTCTCAGGGCAATTTGTTAGAGATCCCTGATTTGATGTTCATACAAAAGTCCGCTTGGAGGTCTAAAGTCTTCTGTGTAGCTGGTCTGGAATGTTGGAATTCTCTTCCTATACATTTGAGGGTGGAGAATAATTTATTGAATTTAAAAAAAAAAGGATTAAGAACTTATTATTCCTTATAGAGGGAATTAATTTTTGGGGGGTCGATATTCAATGGTGGCGACCAGCACTTTTAAAGAAGGCTATCGCCATTTAAATTTAAACATGGATATTCAATGTCAGGGTTATAACCAACCGCCGGCGCTGAATATCCGGGTTGCAGGGTTAGACAACCAGTTATTTGTGATATTCAGTCAATAACTAGTTATTTTTAACCAGGAAGAGTTAAGTCAGCCTTTTATCTGCCTATCTTTACCTGGTTAAAGATAACCGGTTATCGACGGACTATCACAGATAACTTATCTTTGGGTGCCGCTTTGCTTTGTCCCCAGAACGCTCCGACACTAGCTGGTTAGCATTGGGACGTTAAGATGTGCTATTTATTATTTTATTTAACAGCTTTTTTTATACAGCTTTATCCTGTGGTCAAAGCGGTTTACAATATAACAGAACAGTATACATTAGAACAGGGTGATCAACTTGGAGAAATCTTAACACTTGAGGTATATATTACATAAAGGTAGGTGGATACTTTTGTAAACATTTGGGACATTGTGGAAGGGTTGATCAGGAGGGGGGAATGCAACTTGGAGGGTCTCAGGTGAGCGGAAGGAAGAGAGGGGGCGGAGGTACTGGAGGAGCTGCAAGTTGAAAAGTTGTGTTTAGTTCTCTGAGAAAAAGCCTTTGAATAGATGACTCTTGAGAGCCTTTCTGAATGCTAGAAAGGGATATTCAGTGGCTCTAACCAGGTGAGCAGCATTTATGCTGTTTAAAGGAATACAGACTGTGTAAATGCCTTTGAATATGCCCCCCTTAGTTTTTAATATTTTATAGTGATATTTTTTGAGAAGGGGGATTAGTTAAAGCTGTACTCCTACTGTCTTTTCTCTTCTACTTTTTGTCTTGAATTGTCCCATCTGTGCTGAAAACCATTTTGAATGATGTAAATCACTAAGACGGTTTTTAAAAATGCTTAAGTAACACTGCAGCTCTTCAGGCTTAATAGTGAAAACACTGAAAAAATTAAAAAGTTCCCGTGGCCGCAGCCTCTGACATCTGCTCTCTTTATATTCTGGGCAGTACAAGGGGAAATGTATCTAGTGTTGTACTACATGAAGAATCTAACTTTTTGAAGTTTCAGTTAAATTTTTGTCTACATATTTCTATTTTTGGTTTGTGGTCATATTTGTATTTGTATTGTGTTCTGTATGTGTGACTTGAGACCAGGTATTTGGTTAGCATGAATTTTCTACATATCAATTTATAATAATCTGGTTTGTTTAGTTTTCCCAACATATGTACTGATGTTCTAGAGCCCATTTCAATATTTATGGTGCTGCTTGTTCCTACTTCGGGCCCTGTGGGAAGTTAGTGCTGGCATGGTAGAATCTAGGTCCTTAGTGACTGTTTTGTAGAGTTTTGAATTACTTCAGAAAATGCCTAGTACTGAGAAGTTTATGTGCTGTTACTGAGATGACATTAGAATCCAAGTTATAATCAGACATGGTTTTTGTATTCTAAGTTCTGTTGAGCAATGCCCTAGCTCTGCTCTGCACCAATTGTAGGGAAGATGGGGAGAGCAATGAGTTTGGTGGATGTAGAATATATGTTTGGATTTAATACTGTATGGGAGAGCACATGTGTGTTGGAGGACTGTAGCTCAATGAGAGATGAAAGTGCTACCTCATGTACTCCCCTAACAAATGTGGTCTGCAGACGCTGAAGCATGCACTGCTGCCCTTATCACAGTTGCTGGGGATGTTATGGGACAGGCAGGGCTGGCCTGTCCATTGTGCGATAATGTTGTTCGCACAGGGCCCCACGCTTCAGGGGGCCCCGCGTGAACTTCATTATTGCACGGTGGACGGCTGGCTGCAGAGGGAGCCGGGGAAGCCAGTGCGAGGCTCCGGCTACCTCTGTACAGCTGCCCGCGTGAGGAGTCTTTTCCCTCACGCGGGCGGCTCTATCTGTGAAGCCGCGAATGCCGGGAGAGGTTAAAGGCAATGCCCTTTAACCTTTGCCAGCATTCGCAGTTTCACAGATACAGCCACCAGCGTGAGGAAAAGACTCCTCACGCGGGCGGCTGTACAGAGGGAGCCGGGGCCTCGCGCGGGCTTCCCCCAGCTCCCTCTGAAGCCCCTTAGACACCCGCGGGGATCTTCGGAGGGAGAGTCTAGGACTGGAATCAGGCATGATGGGGGGGCTAGGATTGGAATCAGGCTTGATGGGGGGGCTAGGGCTGTATCAGGCTTGATGGGGGCTAGGGCTGTGATGGGGGGGCTAGGACTGGAATCAGGCATGATGGGGGACTAGGACTGGAACCAGGCTTGATGGGGGGCTAGGGCTGTGATGGGGGGCTAGGACTGGAATCAGGCTTGATGGGGGGGCTAGGGCTGTGATGGGGGCTAGGACTGGAATCAGGCTTGATGGGGGGCTAGGACAGGAAATAGGCTCTGATGGTGGGGGGGCATGGACTGGAATCAGTCTGTGGTGGTGGGGGGCTAGGACTGGAAATAAGCTATGATGGGGGGGCTGGAATCAGGCTGTGATGGGGGAAACTTGGACTGGAAATGGGCTGTGATGGGGGAGCTAGGACTGGAATCGGGCCGTGATGGGGGGACTAAGACTGGAAATGGGCTATGATGGTGGGGGGCTAGGACTGGAAATAGGCCTGTGATGGGGGGGGGGCTAAGACTGGAATCAGGTTGTGGTGGTGGTGGGGGGCTAGCACTGGAAATAGGCTCTGATGGTGGGAGGGGCTAGGACTGGAATCAGGCTATGGTGGTGGGGGGCTAGGACTGGAAATAGGCTGTGATGGTGGGGGGGCTAGGACTGGAATCAGGCTGTGGTGGTGGGGGGCTAGGACTGGAAATAGGCTGTGATGGGGGGCTGGAATTGGGCTGTGATGGGGGAAACTTGGACTGGAAATGGGCTGTGATGGGGGGGCTAATACTGGACTTAGGCTGTGATGGGGGAAACTTGGACTGGAAATGGGCTGTGATGGGGGGCTAGGACTGGAAATGGGCTCTGATGGGAGGGCTAGGATTGGAAATAGGCTGATGAGGGGCTGGAATAGGACTGTAAATGGGCTGATGGGGGGAGCTTGGACTGCAAATGTGTGATGAGCTGGAATAAGACTGGAAGTGGGCTGATGGGAGCTGGAATAGGGCTGGAAATGGGCGGCTAGGATTGGAAATTGGCTGATGGGGGAACTTGGAGTGGAAATGGGCTGATGGGGGGGTGGCTGGAATGGGACTGGATCTGGGGGGCTAGGATTAGAAATGGGCTGATGTGGGGGCATGGGAGAATAGGACTAGAAGGGAGCAGATGCTGGGTGGGTCTAGAACTAGAAGGGAGCTGATTTGGGGGAAGGACTAGAAGGGGATGGTGATGGAGAATGAGAATGGAGAGGGGAAAAGATATTTTGTGTGGGAGGGAAGAAAAATCTATGATGGGCCGGGTATTGGGAGAGTATGTGGGGATTGGGAATGGAGGAGTGAAATATGAGTGGATGATAAAGGAATAAGTAAAGAAATGGGGGAAAGAGCAAAAGTCAGTATGTTAAAGCAGATTTAGAGAGAGAATGGAAAACATCTAAAAGAGAAGAAAGGACAAATGGCCAGCTCACAGAAGACATGAAGAAACCAGAAGGAAGTGACTGGAGCAACTGCAACTTAAAAATAAAACGGCCAAACAAAAGGTAGAAAAAATAATTATTCTGAATTTATTAACTGGACTATGTCAGGTCTGGGAAATGTGTATTGCTAACATCTTTGCGTTTTTGATTTTTGCAAGAGGAAATTAATTTATAGTTTTATTTCTCCAGTGTTTTTGTATATTTCATGTTTGGCTTTTGGGGTTCCCAATTTAATTATTATCTCCCTATTTTTAAATTGTGATCCCTTGTTCTTTGTGTGGTGATGGTCTATGTTCTGCATGTGTTATCAAGTTGAGGTATTCTGTTCATGTAGTTTCTGTTTGACAGTCCCACTTGTTCTCTTTCCCCCAGTGAGATGTATTGGTATTCTCTGAGATGTATTGGTTTAATATCTGCAGTGTTGCCTTTTGATAGGTAGAGTTTGGTGCTTTGTGAGTCCTGGTAGTGCTGCTATGATAGGGTGGATTTGCTATGGGTTTAAATGGTCAGTGTTTATAGTACTTTCTAATGGGCCTGGCGGTTGTCACTGCAATATAGTAATGTAGAAATCTGGTAGTCTTTTTTTATCCAGACACTCATTAAGAGGCATGTTTACTAAAAGCTCATGTTAACGTTTTGCAAATATTTATGCAAATGAGGCCCCTTATGCAAATGAGGCCCCGCAATGAATCTCCACACATGGCCCTGCACCCCCCTTGGGTCGCCCCTGGAGACAGGGCAGAGTATGGGTAGCGGCAGGTGAAGGGTTTTTCTCTTACAGAATATTGGTAACTCTAATCAAGCCCTGACAACAGACTGTTTGGGAAACACTGACCAACAGAGAAGTAACGTGACAGATCTCACATTAAAATGTGTTTTTCGGTTCTTATAGAGAAAGATAACTGATGTTTGAAACTCATGAACAGACACACAAATCATCTATTTAACTTGAAACCAGACAAATTCTTTGTTTAATTACAGAGACATAAAAGTTTAAAATGCACTAAATCAACAAGCAACAAGGAGTGCAAAGGGAAAAAAAAACAATTAAAGGGCTGGGAGCTAAACTGCACAGGCATCTGTGATAATACTGCACTTTTGTTTGCCTTATGATTTCCCAGCTGGTGAATCTGGAAAAGTGACAAACCTTTAGAGGCATCTCCCTGAAAAAAGAGTACCGGTACTTATTGCAATAGGACCTTGTCTCTGCTGAACTCCATGTAGGTAACTTGGACTTCACCGCTCAATCCTGCCTAAGTCTGCCTAGAAAATGACCAACTAACTGACAGCTCCTATCCCAGGGAGCCTAAGCTTAAAGCTCTCATTTCCATGGCACTTCTGACCATCTGTGCTTTAATGAGCTTGAGAAAATTAAAACAAACAAAACCATGCAGTCATTAAAAGTTAAAAATCTCACCTTGTCCTCGACCTTTTCAGCTTTTCTGGCACCAAGGAGGCGCCATAAAGAGGAACCACACGCTAATATAAATACCAAATAGGTAGTCTAATGGCATAACCACCCAAGAGGTCTTAGAGGTTTAAATCCTTATCTACACCCTGGCATATCTACCCAGGCCAAAATGCTTAAAAATAATATTCTACACTAAATAATCTTATGTAGTCCCAAAACTCAAGGCTACCGTATAAGATTTTCTTTCCTTAAATTTCTTTATTTTTGTCTGAAGCCTCCTATAACCCATTTCAGGATCTAATCAGGGATTGTCACTGGTTATCAACAAAATAAGTGAGTGGAATCTGCCAATACGAAGAAACCTGTAGCAACGATAGAGCAGGGAAGAGTTTATTCTCAAAGTTAAAACGGTGTGGTCGCCCTATTTGTCCATTTGAATAAAGGATAGTGAATACAAGCAAAGGGGCCAATATTCAGCTGATGTAGTAAATGGCATATGTTAAACGACAGCACTGGCATTTATCTTAATCCAAATGTTCAGCATTACTATCCATAAAGGTATGCAGCACAATGCGTGCTGACTCAACGGCCCCTGGGTGTTTTTGGCAAAGTGTGACCAGATGTAGATTGCCAGACCTTTCTTCTGAGGCAATGGAGGGGGAAGGTGTGCTAGTGGGACTCAACCCCTCATCTCTCATTCATATGCCATTGCCCTAACCACTAGGTTACTCCTCCACTCGCCACAAAAATGGTGGTGCTGAATACACATGTTGTGTGGTCACTGCACCATCACTAGCCATTTAATTTAAGCTCCTTTTACTAGATCCTGTTAGCCGGTTAATGTACATTTTAACATGCAGCAAATGGCATCGGGAACACTAACGTACATCGCACGCTAAAACCACACGTTAATTGGCAATTGCTAGATGGGGTGGGGAATAGGTGGACAGAGGGTGTGGAGAGCACATTACCACTAGTGGCAGGGCAATTGCAACGTGCTCAGTAGCAATGCAGCTCTTAATCTGGGTTCACTTAGCGACCCCCCTATGGGAATCATGGAGTGAATCCACCTTAGTGGGACGCTTGTTTGAGTGGCCCATCACATGTTAGCTGCCAGAAACATACTGGTCAAGCCCTCAACAGCTAATGTGGAGGCTTTGCAATTAACGTGCACTTATTTGGCACGTTTATTGAATATGTCTTAATTGTGTTTTATTGTATTGTGAACCATAGAGTTTGGTTCCCAGATCTGCGGTATATCAAATAATTTTAACCAGAACCAGAACCATAATCATAACCAAATCCTTTGCGGGCTTTAGGAAAAGGGGCTTTTAAGGGGCTAGTTACCAAGATGCGCTAACATTAATGTGCATTACTTCACTGTTAAAGCAGGTCCTACAGTATGTTAGTCAATAGGACCTACTAATAATGTGTGAAAATAATGAAAATGTAAAGGGGTTGAAAGAATACCTCTACGAGAAAAGGCTTAAAAGCTTAGGGCTCAACTTAGAAAAGAGACGGCTGAGGGGAGATATGATAAGAGGTCTATAAAATAATGAATGGAGTGGAACGGGTTAAATATAGATTGGTTGTTTGCTCCTTCAAAAAGTAGGAAGACCAGAGGGCAAGAAATGAAGCTACAAAATAGCACATTTAAGATGTATCAGAGAAAATATTTTTTCACTCAACGCATAATCAAACTCTGGAATTTGTTACCAGAGGATGTAGCAAAAGCTGTTAGTTTAGCTGGATTTAGAAGACTTTCCTGGAGGAAAAGTCCATAAACTATTACTAAAGAGGATCTGAGAAATCCAGTGTTTACTCCTGGGACAAGCAGCATGGAATCTGTGTACCTTTTGAAAAACTGATAGGTATTTGTGACTTGGATTGGCCACTTTTGGAAACAGAATATCGGGCTTGATGGTCTAACCCAGTAACTTATGTTTGTATGTTCAAATGTGCATTAATGTTAGCAGACCTCAGTAACTAGTCCCCTAAGGGGGTCATTCTGATCGTACCAACAGCCGCAGAGCTCTCCGCATGTATAGCCGACTTGTACGGGGAGCTTTGTTCAATGGCGGGAGGGGGTGGGCCAGGAGAGGAGCGAGAGTAGGTAGTGGGCGGGAATGTATGTATAGGGTCGATTCCGAGGTCATCCTTGCACATTCAGGGTCAGCCAGTTAGACGGGGAACTTATTCCACCTCGGAGGATGTATTGGTATTTTCTGAGATGTATTGGTTTAATATCGGAGGTGAAATAAGTTCCCCTGGACATCGGGGGATGGCACAGTGGGACACAGACAAGAGGTGAGAGGGTGCAGGGGGTTCCCTGCAGCCCGACCCTGACCATGGAAGGCCAGATTGGAGGTCGTGCTGCAGGGAAAGGAATATATTTTCTGAAGCTAGGTGATTTCATCTCCCAGCGCTCCCAACCAAGCACTCCACAGCCTTGCTTGATGCAATGACCATGCTGAGTTATGATCAACTAATACATACATCCACCCACACAAGAGGAAACACCTTGGACCTCATCTTTGCTACCTCCCCCCCCCTTCTCCCCCCACAGATCAAGTAACCAGAACTACCGCTGGTCTTCCCTGTGCCCTGGTCTGACCACAATGCCATTATTTTCCACATCCCTATGGACTCAGAGGATCAGCTGCCTTCTGAAACTGCCCCTCCAGATTCCCGCCACTTCAGATATTTTAACAAAGAAACCTTCCTCCAAGATACTCTACAGCATCTCATTACTAACACTACTAAGCTTGACAAGTTAATAGACGTATGAAACAACACCTTAAGTATATCCTCTCTCCTATCACACTCCACAAAGTTCACCAGGAAGAATCACACAGCCATATGGTTCAACATCAAGCTGCGTGAATCCTTAATACGTCTCAGGAAGCTGAAGCGACGCCGGTGACATTCCAGAAACTTCCATGACGATGTGGCTTACATGAACAGCTTACAGGAACACCACAAAGCAATTGACCAGTATCCTTATGCACAGGGGCGGCCCAAGGGGGGTGCGGGGCCATGTGCGGAGACTCGGTGTGGGGCCTCATTTGCATAAGGGGCCTCATTTGCATAAATATTTGCATAATGTTACCATACACTAACTTTTAGTAAACATGCCTCTTAATGAGTGTATGAATAAAGAAAGACTAAAAGACTTCTACATTACTATAATCCAGTGCCAACCGCCAGAAACATTAGGAACTACTACAAACGCTGCCCATTTAGAACCCATAGCAAACCCGCCGTATCCTAACAGCACTACCAGGACTCATAAAGCACCATACCCTAACTATCAAAAGGAAACGCTGCAAATATTAAACCAATACATTTCAGAGAACAACAATACATGACCTACTGGGGAAAGAGAACAAGTGGCAATGTCAAATAGGAATTACATAAACAGAATATCTCAGCTCAGTTACACATACAGAACATAGACCATCACCAAACAAGGAATCATAATTTAGAAACAGGAAGACAATAATTAAACTGGGAATCCCAAAAGCCAAACTTGGAATGTACAACACTGTAGAAATAAAACTATACATACATTAATTTGCTCTTGTACTAAGCAAAGCGCAGACGTTAATGATGCACATTTCCCAGAGCTGACATATTCCAATTAATAAATTCAAAATAAAGAGATATTTTTCTACCTTTTGTGCATTTTTTTTTCAGCTGCAATTGCTCCAGGCACTTTCTTCTGGTTTCTTTGTGTCTTCTGCTAACTCTCCATCATCTGCTGTCCATTTGTCTTTTCTTCTCTCTTCTAGTTTTTTTCCATTCTCTCTCTACATCTGCTTTAACATACTAATCTTTCTCCTTTTGCTCTTTCCTCATTCCTATTTCATCTACTCAAATTTTACCCCTCCATTCTCAATCCCCACTTACTCTCCCAATATCTGGCAAATTGTAGATTTGTCTTCCCTCCCACACAAAATATTTTTTCCCTCTCCATTTCACTCTCCCAGCTCCATCCCATTCTAATCCTCCCCCAACATCAGCTCCATTCTAGTTCCAGTCCCACCCAGCATCCGCTCCCTTCTAGTCCCTGCATCAGCCCATTTCCAGTCCTATCCTAGACCCACCATCAGCCTATTTCCAGTCCTAGCTCCCCCATCTATTTCCAGTCCCATCCGAGTCCCTCTATCAGCTCATTTCCAATCCCAGCCCCCCATGAGCACATCAGCCCATGTCAAATCCTAGCTCCCCTCCACTCAGCCCATTTCCAATCCAAGCCCCCCATGAGCCTACTTCCAGTTCTAGCCCCTTCATGAGTCCATTTCAATCCAAACCCCCACCACAGCCCATTTCCAATCTTAGCACCCCCCCAACAGCCAATTTCCAGTCCTATTCTAGCCCCTCCATCAGCCCATTTCCTGTCCTAGCCCCCCCCACTCACCCATTTCCAGTCCTAGCTCCCTCCCCCTCACAACCCATTTCCATTCCAAGCCCCCATCCCCATCAGCTATTTGCAGTTCAAGCCCTCCTTCCACTCAGCCCATTTCCAGTCCTAGCAACCCCCCAGCCCATTAACAGTCTTAGCCCCCCCAGCCCATTACCAGTCCTAACCCCCCATCAGCCCATTTCCAGTCCTAGCCCCCAAAGAGCCCATTACTAGTCCTAACCCCCCCATCAGCCCATTATGTCCTAACCCCCTCATCAACCTATTTCCAGGCCTAGCCCCCATCAGCCTATTTCCAGTCTTAGCCCCCCAAAGCCCATTACCAGTCCTAATCCCCCATCAGCCCATTACCAGTCCTAACCCCTCCCATAGCCCATTACCAGTCCTAAACCTCCCCATCAGCCCACTTCCAGTCTTAGCATCCCCCCATGGCCCATTACTAGTCCTAACCCTCCCCCATCAGCCCACTTCCAGTCTTAGCCCCCCCCCATAACCCATTACCTGTCCTAAACCTCCCCATCAGCCCATTACATCCTAACCCCCCATCACCCTATTTCCAGTCCTAGCCCCCCCATCAGCCTATTTCCAGTCTTCTCCCCCCATAGCCCATTACCAGTCCTAATCCCCATCAGCCCATTTCCAGTCTTAGCCTCCCCCATAACCCATTACCAGTCCTAAACCTCCCCATCAGCCCACTTCCAGTCTTAGCACCCCCCCCCCCCCCATGGCCCATTACTAGTCCTAACCCTCCCCCATCAGCCCACTTCCAGTCTTAGCCCCCCCCCCATAACCCATTTTATTTTTTATTTATTACAATTTCTTATATACCGCGCTATTTAGCATCAGCGCGGTTTACATCATAACTTAAAGACCATAACAACAAGCTGTCAGGTTTTACATCGAACAGGAGTACAAACTTGGATAACAGGGATAACTATATACATAAGCTATTTACACTGGAAGGATAGGTAAAAGTCAGATTACCAGTCCTAAACCTCCCCATCAGCCCATTTCCAGTCTTAGCCCCCCCATAGCCAATTACCAGTCCTAACCCTCCCCCATCAGCCCATTTCCAGTCTTAGCCCCCCCCCATAACCCATTACCAGTCCTAAACCTCCCCATCAGCCTACTTCCAGTCTTAGCACCCCCCATGGCCCATTACTAGTCCTAACCCTCCCCCATCAGCCCACTTCCAGTCTTAGCCCCCCCCATAACCCATTACCAGTCCTAAACCTCCCCATCAGCCCATTACCAGTCCTAACCCCCCCATCAGCCCACTTCCAGTCTTAGCACCCCCCCCATGGCCCATTACTAGTCCTAACCCTCCCCCATCAGCCCACTTCCAGTCTTAGCCCCCCCCCATAACCCATTACCAGTCCTAAACCTCCCCATCAGCCCATTTCCAGTTTTAGCCCCCCCATCGCCAATTACCAGTCCTACCCCCCCCCTCAGCCCATTTCCTGTGAGCCCCCCCATTGCCCTTTACCTGTCCTAACCCCCCCCCCATCAGCCCACTTCCAGTCTTAGCACCCCCCCCATGGCCCATTACTAGTCCTAACCCTCCCCTATCAGCCCACTTCCAGTCTTAGCCTCCCCTCCCCATAGCCCATTACCAGTCCTAAACCCCCTTCCCCGCTATCATCCCAAATTAAAAAATAAAAAAACCAGCTGCTTCCTGATTTCCCATCAGCCCCGGCGGGATTAACAGAGCCGCGAGAAAGGAAACTCTCGCGGCTCTGAAAGAAGCCCGCGTTCTGGGATTGAACGCTAGCCTACGATGCAGGTAGGCTCTGCCAGGCAGGGGGGGCCCCGTGGCGGCACTCTTGATGCTGCCGCGGCAGAAGCAGCTGTTTTTTTTGTTTTTTTTTTAAAACTTGGGATGATGAAGAATGTTTTTTGCGCGGGGCCCCCTGAAACGTGGGGCCCTGTGCAAAAAACATTCTTGCTCAATGGAAGGGCCGGCCCTGCTTATACACTTTCTTATCAAGCCCCGAGAGCTTTTCAGTCTTATTAAGTCCCTCACAAAGGATACAGCTAAGAACCATCTGACAGAGACCCCCAGCCCAGAGGCCTTTGCTGCACACTTCCAGAACAAAACAATTATGAGGAGGCCTCACTTGGAAAATCCTCTTTTGGAAAATCCTCTCATGGACAACCCCCCAACAAGGGACACTGTTTTCCCCAAGCTAGATGCCTTTCACCCATACTCCACTGAGCAAATAGAGAACATCATATGTGGGATTAATACCACCACTTCTCCAACCGATCCATGCCCTGCATACTGAATCAAGTTAGCAAGAACTGATCTAAGCACAATTATTGCCAGAATCATACACCTGTCCCTGTCCATGGGTGTACTACCACCATCCCTGAAAACCACCATCATCAGACCATTGCTAAAAAACAATAAACTAGATCCTTCGGACATCAGCTCCTACAGACCCATATCCAGCCTCCCCTTCCTGGCCAAGATAACGGAAAAGATTGTCCAGCAACAAATCCAAGACCACATTGACTCCCTTGCTCCACTTGACCCACAACAGCATAGGTTCCATCAGCAGCACAAGGTTGAAACCCTTCTGACTTCCCTCCTGGACAGACTCATTACTGGCACAGTTAAAAGAAGCAAGGATTCATCCTAATATTCCTGGTTATTACCTCAGCCTTTGATACAATCAATCATAATCTTATACTGGTCCAATTACAACAGAGCGCAGCCCTTGACTGGTTTAGATCTTGACTGGTCGCCAGCAACAGGTATGTGTAGAAGCGCAGACTTCAAACACATTCCAGCAAATGCAAGGAGTACTGAAGGGCTCATCTCTTTCTGCCCTGCTCTTCAACATCTATATCCAGCTGACCTGCACAATAATGCAATCATACAAAATTCAATACCACATCTAGGCCGATGACGTCTTACTATAACCCCATTCTCCACAGACAGTCCTAACTTCTCCATCATTACATAACGTTTCAATGCTGTCTCAGACTCGATCTCCACACACAATCTTAAAGTTAACTGCAAGACTGAAGTCTTATGTATAACCAGAGACCAAACAACGACGTTGAGCTGACAGTGAAGCATGAGGTGCGCTACCTAAGAATCATCTTGGACCAACGACTGAGTATGGAAGCACACATACAAAATGTCATCAAGGCGGTTTACCACAAAATAAGGACCTTCTGTCATCTATGCCCACTCTGGCCGGCAATGTCAGGGAGACTTATCCCACCTCTGAGGTGGAATAAATTCCCCGTACATCATTGCCATCTCAGATGTACAGGGCCACAACCGGAATCGTCCCTGTACGTCCAGTGTCAGGGTACTGCCTCCAGCGAAATCTACATTACTCCACCGGCCTGCCCCTGTCTAGATTTCCCTGCACAGCTCCTCCGTACGAGTGGGAAGCTTTGGGCAGGGAATCAGGCACAAGTGTTTGGTGGGGGATGTACGTCCAAACCTGACATATCTCTACCCTAAACGCTGTTCAGAATGACCCCCATAACCTGTATGTATGCATGTGGCATCAAGCAGATCCGTACCACGCCAGAATCACGCCCTGAGTGACATGGACATCGGGTACGCCCCCCCTCCTCCCCATACCTCCGTCCAGCCACTGCCTGCTCTCACCCTGCTGCTGCCACCCTCTGTTTGCTCCATGGCGGTGCTGGCAACAGAGTAAGAGCAGGCTGCGGCTGGATGAAGGTATGGGGAGTAGGGGGCGCGTGCCCGATGTGCAAGTTGCCAGCAGCAGAGCAGAGCAGACCTAACTTTAAGAAGATCTGATCTCTCCCTGCTCTGACGTCACGTCAGAGGAAGGAGGGATCAGACCTGCAAAAAGACCTATGCAAAGGCTTAGGGGGTGCATTTTGGCTGCCTGCTGTTGTCCTGCCACTGCTGAGAGAACAAAAAGTGGTGGTGGCAGGGCAAAAGCCGAAATGGGCCCCCTAAGCCTTTGCAGCTTGTCATGCTGTGAGGGCTTGTGTGCATTAGTGATGCTGAGGGCTAAGACTTGTCAGAGTAAAGCCAGCATTTATGATGTGGTTGGATCTGAGGTACCTGTAAATGAAAAGAGAGTCAGAAGTTGCAAAGATGACTTAGATATTGGGACATGGAATGAACGAAACATGAACTAAGGGAAGTTGGAGGTGGTCAAGAATGAAATGGAACGTGTACAACTAAATCTTTTGAGTGTCCATACCTGGAACGAGAACTAAGTGAAGTGCAAGCAGGGTTCTGGAAAGAGTGAGGAATAAGAGACATTATCATAGATGTGAGATGGATCCTTCAAAAGAATACCAAAATGATATCTATATGTGTTTTATTGAGTACAGCAAGGTTTTTGACTGTGTAAACCATGAGAAACTCTGGGCCATATTAAGAAGCATGGGTATACCAGAACAAGTGATCATTCTCTTGCACAACCTTTACATTGATCAAGAAGCAACAGTTCGAACAGAACAAGGAAAAACAGAATGGTTTAATATCAGCAAAGGTGTACGACAAGGCTGCAAACCTTCCCCTTCCTGTTTAATTTATATGTAGAACACATTATCAGAGAAGCAGGATTGTATGAAGACAGAGGTGTGAAGATTGGTGGAAGACTCATCAACAACCTTCGCTATGCTGATGTTACCACATTACTGGCTGAAAGTGAAGATGATATGAAACATTTGCTTCTCACAATCAAAGAATATAGTCTCAAAATGAGCCTGCACCTTAATGTAAAGAAGACAAAGATCATGACAACTGGCATAATCAACAGATTCATCGTTGAAGGAGAAGAAATTGAAATTGTGAACAACTTTAACCTACTTGGATCAACTATCAATAAAGAAGCAACAAACAGTCAAGAAATCAGACAACGCATTGCTCTTGGCAGAATGGCTATGAAGGACTTAGATAAGATTCTCAAGAACAGAGACATCTCTCTCCATACAAAGATTCCACTTGTTCAAGCCATGGCATTTTCAATAACGTCATATGGATTGGAAAGTTGGACAGTGAAAAAGATAGACAGGAAGAAAATTGATGCCTTTGAATTATGATGCTGGCGACGAATACTGTGTATACCATGAACTGCCTCAAGAACAAACCAGTCAGTACTAGAGGAGATCAAACCTAAGCTTTCTTTAGAAGCTCAGATGACAAGACTTTGACTTTCATACTTTGGACACAGACCGAACACAATTTAGGACAACTATCCAGAGGCTTGCCATGAGTCAACCCTGGACCGACGGCACTTAACAACAATAAGCCTTTGAACCATATGCGGCTGCACCACTTACACAGGGCTAATTACGGTAGTGCCATCAAGTCAATGCAGGTGAGCCAGCAGCCCCTAGGTTTTCTTGGTAGGTGGGATCAGAACTAGATTGCCAGGCCTTTTTCATAAGGCAATGGAGGTTAAAGTGACTTTTCCCAAAGCATGCCAAAGTGAATCAAACCTTGGTCCTTTAGTTACTAAGCTGATGCTCTAACCACTAAGCTGCTTATAGTAACATAGTAAATGACGGCAGATTAAGACCAGCATTTATTTATTTTATTTATTTAACAGTTTTTATATACCGCCTTTTCTTTTAATCAAGGCGGTTTACAAACTTTAACTTTTAACTTTTGCATAGAACTTGCAAATTTAACAGTGAACATAACTTAAACAGTAACATCATATCTTCAGATTTAAACAGTATCTTGTAACATCAACTAAACTTATGAAACATCTTGAGGATTGTAATGGGAGGGATGATTGGTATAGATGGCATAGCTTGTGTGCATATGGTTGTTGAGCGGTTAGTGTAATTGTGGGTCTTCGTTGAATTGTTCTATGAATAGGGTGGTTTTGAGAAACTTCTGGAAGTCTTTTATATCGGTTGTTGATCTTATATGTTCTGGGAGGACATTCCAGATAGCAGGGGCAGCAAGAGAGAAGGCTCACATGGAAGTTGATTTATTGGTTCTTGTGAATAGACTGGGGGTTGGTATAGTATTTTTGGTGCTGTATCTGTCTGGTCTTGTGCTTGTTTTAGTTCCGATGAGTTCTTGTAGAATTCCTGCTGACATGTTGTTTTTAATTTTGAAGATGGTGAGTGCTGATTTGTATTTTGCCCTTGAACAGATTGGTAGCCAGTGTAGATCATGTAGTATAGGTGTTATATGGTCATGTATTGAAGCGCCAGCAATAATACGGGCAGCGGTGTTTTGGACTATTTGAAGCAGACAAGTGGCTTGTTTAGGTAGACCTTGGAAGAGGAGATTGCAGTAGTCTAGCACCGCACGGTATGGTCCATCTAGTCTGCCCAGTAAGATGGCAAGAGTAGGTGCACCTGCCGCTCTGTGCAGTCCACCGCTCCCCATGTCTTTGTTTAGGGGTGAAACCACCGCTCCATGTAGGACACCCCTATTTGTTGAGAAATTAGATAGTTAAGTTTATTTTGATTTTATCCCATTGCTGTAAATCATACTGTACATGTACCTCACAAGTCTGCCCCAACTCTATCTGGGGAATGCTTACATGAAGCACACATATAAATACATGTGTTATTGCCAGGGTATGTACTTATTTGTGGGTATCGAACCATGTGATTTCAGATAAGCCCCTTTCTGCAGGTAAAGGAGGCTTTAGGCATGGAAAGGCCTTTCCAAAAGAGCCCCCTTCTGGACTAGTTATTGGGACTTAACATTCCCTTCTTCATTTCAAAACAGCATGAGTAAAAAACAACATTTAAGACATTATTGAAGAACAGTACACAATCAGTGACCCATGTAAAACTGGACTGTGAGTTCTTTTTGAGAAAGAATCTGCAGTGTGAAATATTTTCTAATAGTATTTTCCAATCATAATGGCAACAATTACTTTTTTTTTCCATTTTCTCTCAGAAAAATCTCTTTAAAATAATCTCAAATGATCTAACAGCCAAATGCCCAGTGTCTAACATGACACAATTGGGGAAACACCAGGTCGGCCCTTTCTCAGGCTTCAAGCATTCTGTAATTAGGAAGGAATAGTCTGTGCTACTTACAATGCAATCATTCCCTATAAGTATGTACAACAACCTTGATTGTCTTCTCTTGGTCACTGGCTTCACCAGTTTCCATAAAAGCTTTACTAACAGATGGTCTTTTCTCACTTACATTGTCACTGACACAACGCAAGAAATCAGCATTACCTCAGCAAAACAGCTCATCACCAAGTGCTAGTTTTTAATATGAAATATTAATTGCCCAGGCAGTCATTGACTACTGCTGAATTAGGAGTTAACACCTCATTATAGTTTATAATTTATTTATTTTTTTATACCACAAATCAAATATCAAGCATTTATGCATTACTAAATCTGGAGGGAAAAAGCTTATTTCCACAAATCCAAGTGGACTAACACAAGTCTTTGCAGCAAGGAAACCTGGACATTTTTTTATCTAGCCAATCAGTTCTTGGGCAGCATCCCTGAATTTGGAGAGCATGAATAAACCATTCAGTTTTTTCAATAAGCCCCAAGCATATCATGGATAAGGAGTCCTCTAAAACTAAATCCTCCACAGTCCACAATGCATTCATAGGCTTATGAGCAGAATTTATGCTTATCTCACTGAAGGCTTAAAGAAATAGGTTGAAGCTTTGCCAGCACGCTTAGGGGTATGTTTACTAAACTGCGGTAATGTCATTCACGTTAGGTTCTGTGATAAAGGTACAGATGCCCATATAAAGGCGTGGGTGGTGCATCGTTACAGCAAGCCATATCAGGCAACGCATGTTACAAACTAACGCGCGTTACAAGGCGTTTCATAAGGCACCTTACAAGGCGCCTTGTAAGGTGCCTTGTAGGGCGCCTTGTAAGGTGCCTAGTAAGGTGACTTATAAGTAAGGTGCCTGATAAGGTGCCTTGTGAGGTGCCTTATAAGGTGCCCTATAAGGTGCCTTGTTAGGTGCCCTATAAGGTGCCTTGTAAGGTGCCTCATAAGGTGCTTTGTAAGGTGCCCTATACAGTAGGGCTCCTTAAGCTAAACGCTGTATTAGAAACCCCTGGACAAGGCACCTTAGAGAGCACCCTGTGTTACGGAACCATAGGTTAAGGTGGCCTAACAAGGTTATGGTGCCCTAGGTTAGCGTGGCCTAAGGGCTGCAAGGTGCTTCAGGATGACATGCATGACCCACAGAGACAGATGTAGCCCTAACACTAGATAGAGCACTCAGGAAAGGCAATGAACAGGTGAGTGAAGGAGGTAGAGCTGGACCTGCCATATCTGAGGGCATCCCATGTGGCTGCCGGTACTGATGACAAACATGCTGTGGCCAACTGTACCACAGCACAGGGTGTTGGCAATGTAAAGTACTGGAAAGACAGTTGGTGGCAGACGATGGGAATACCTGTCCCCCAGTGGAGGCGGAGGTGGCAGGATAGTTACAATGATGGGTGGACAGAGGAGTGGTGGTGTCATGCAGATCAGGCACAGGCGAGGCAAGCAAGAAGAGGCGCAATGCAGGAAAGGGTAGCAGAGCAGGACATGGGGTGACAGCCTACACAGGCAGACAGGACTCTACACAGCTGACAGACGCAGATAGACAGACCGAGGGAATGTTGGCAGTTGTGGCAAGGGTATTATGGGCTGGCAGCACAAATCTGCAAAAATATGACTGTTACAGGCATGCACACTATTTGAGTAGGACAGGCATGAGAGGAGGGAACAATGAGAAATTGAACCCATAAACACTGCCGAGAATGGCATCGTATTAACCGGTAGGCTATGCCTCCATGATGTATGTCATGGCAATGGCTGGGTACAGAAGGACTGCGGGTCATTGCACAAACTGTCTGCTCTGAGTGCCAGGATAGGGTAACTCCACCAGTACCCATGATGCAATGCACATGCTGAATAGCTGTCTACAGCTGATCAGCAAATGGGGTCTGCACCTCTCCGGTACCTCAGCTTGGAAAGACGAACTGACAGTGCATGACACTGGCACAGAGTAGCTACAGACCATGCCATTGTGCAGGTTCTGTGTTCTCCCTGAGGGATAGGATGAGTGCTCAGCACTAGGTCCGCAGTACATGTGGTGCTAGAGATAGGCCCTGCTGTACATCCCCATCACTAACAGTGTGTGACAGGTGTTCCTTGCAGTGCAGCTGAAGGTAATTCGGTGTCCATCTTTATCCTGCAGTCACATGTGGCCCTCTGGGACCAGACACCACAAAGATTAGCGTGTACCCCGTGTTTGTGTCTGGCTGACATGGGCACCTGTTATCAGGGCAGAGGGGTTTCTAGACCTGCATGGGGTGTGTGTAGCAGTTCCTTTATAAGGTCAAAGTGGTATACACTACATGCCCCTAAAGGGCCCACATTACCTTTTGGGTAGGTAAGAGACAGGTGCCCCAGCTCCGCTGAAGCAACCACCATCCTACTGGTATAAGACAGCCCTCCAGGGTTGGTAGGCTAGAACCAGACCTATGACTGGGGCAGTGGCAGACCAGCAGCAATGTTGGGGCTGGGGCTGGAACACCCCAACTGCCTCACACCACTGTCTGCCAGTCACCAGCAGACAGCACATTATAGGTGTTCCCACCATGCACAGTCTAACTGCAGGCAGTCCACTAGCCAGTCCATAGTGCATGCTCACTGAGGAACTACATGCACCAAGCAGGTATCTCAGTGATTGGGGCCCCAGCAGTGGGAACACAAAAGTATCACTGGAGACAGACAATGTAGAGCGCTATGTGGGAACCTAGATATTCCATGGTCACTGCTCAGTCAGAGTGAGTGCCCTCCCAACATGCCATGCTGTGGCCACCCTGTCCATGCAGGCGGTGGTCAGGCACTACAGTGTCCCAGCCATTGCCCCTCACCCTGTGAAGATGCATCCTGGCCAATCCGCCCTGTCCGGGCCATACCCATGACACCTTGCTCCTCA
The DNA here is from genome assembly GCA_033557465.1 of Ichthyophis bannanicus. NCBI lineage: Eukaryota > Metazoa > Chordata > Amphibia > Gymnophiona > Ichthyophiidae > Ichthyophis > Ichthyophis bannanicus. Next base: position 929,567,991 of record CM066031.1, read on the forward strand.
TTATGCACATATTCAGGCTAACGCTAGTAACAGCGGGACATTGTGGGCCCGGTGAGGTGCGGGCAGCCACAAAACAATGGATAGACATACACACACACGCTCCTATTGCAGCATTATGCAAAGATAGGGGTGGTTGGCAATTCTGCCCGCCACACTGGGCTGATCACAGTGCCGACATTGATAAACTGTGCAGGAGGTAGTAGTAGTGCCCTGGTGATAACTGCAGCTCAATGCTGGGGCCAACAGCATGACTCTCTATGCACTTTGGATTGTGCAGCCTGTGCGAATGGCTGTTTGTACCCGTTCACCGCTGCTTTGGGCTTTGCACATGTTGCTGTTGTATCTGCATTGTAGGGTAAAACATAGGGACATGCTCTGCAGGAACCACAGCTGGGGCTTGAACCCGTAACCCTCTGCTTCTGGACACACTGGCTGGGTGTACTGCACCACACTGTTGCCACAGATGCATGGTGGTCCCTGGGGCTACTGGTACTTTTCCTCAGCCAGACTTTGTATGTTGCACTGCACACCACATACTGGTACAGGGCATGGTGCAGATCCACCGCAGGCCAGTGCCACTGCCCCCTCCAGCATGGGCACACACCCCCCTGCCATGCTGACATGGCCATATGCTGTCGGTGCTGGTAGTGCGCAGTCCCAGGCCATCCACTGTATTGGTAGGTGGTCGCCTAGGGAGCGGGGTCTGGGGCAGGGGGCATACATGAGCATCCTCACATCCCCCCTCCCCATCACCGCCTACCAATAGTCTGTCCCTTCTGCTTGGAGGAGGGTTGGCTGGGGGGATGTCAGGTCAGTGCCCTGGTAACTGTTAGCTTGGGTGGACCAGGTAGATGTAGGTGGATTGTGTTTGGCCTTTGTCAGCTGCTGTCATGCTGATTTCCGGTGTCTATGTTTCTATGTGCCGCCTAGGCACCCGCCTAGTCCACCCTGTGCCCCAGCTGCCCCCGCTACATGTCCCGCCTGCAGCCCCCTATGCCCCACTTGCACCATCGCCATAATGGCCTTTCATACTTGGGCACTATGCTGGTGCTGAAGATGGAGCACTACTATCACGTTTCTTGGGCTCCCTGTCGATGCTGTACATTGCTGACACTGAAATGGTTTCTCTCTCCTGCAAATGTGCATCTAACGGCAGGCTTTCATTCGTGGTAGTATTCAGCCCTTCAGTTCAGCGCGTTAGTGTGCAGGGAGCCTCTCCCCGCCCACTCTCCGCCCACTGACCCCTTCCCCCGCCCTCTCTCCACCCCCTGCGGTGTTTACCGCGGCCGGGGACGTTAACGATCATTAAGTAACGTTAACGCGCGTTAACATTACATAACGCGCGTTAACATTACCTAACAATTGTTAACGTTACATAACGCGTGGTCTGTAACGTTACCGCAGTTTAGTAAACATACCCCTTAATGTTATACACCTTAGGGGGTGACTCTCTCATAATCCACTGAAATGTACGAATTGTAGCCATAAAATTCTAAATCATTTAACAGAGCCTGATCAGCACCTTCCTGTTATTGTTTATCAACTCTTTCCAGATATCTAAGACAATTAGTTCACATCTGTATCCAAGAAGTTATATAACCAGGAAAGAAATTTTGAGTTTTCTTAAAATTCTGAACATTTTATACATCTTTTAATAAGCTCAAGTTTTGTGCGGAATGTAGCTGTTGGATATGACAAATTTCTGCAGTCTCATATAAAAATGTATGTCTTGTAAGAATCATTTATTGACCGAGAAAGCCAGATTAAATCAAATGCCTTGTTTTTGACTATGTCCCAGAGGCGCCAGGATAAAATGATTTGTCCAAGGCCACACAGAGGAGCATGGACTGAGTTTTGAACGTGTCCCATCTTATTTGCAACAAAGTAACCTAACCTGTAGGTCATTCTCCCACCTAGAACACAAGAAATCTCATGAAAGTTTTCATAAAGATCATGGAACATTGCCCTGTTTTTCAGGAAACTCCGTTGGGCTTTCTCATATTCCTGTAGTTTTCTACGTCTCAGTTTTAGGGCTAGGACTGACTCATAACATCAAAAGCTCTCAGTGGCATCTCACACTGCTACAAAAGAGGATGGGGACATACAGAATCTTCACTCACAACATTTGTCTGATTTAGAAAACCTACAATTGCGTAACAATGCAATTCAATATAACTGACTTTTCATTTAATTATGGTGACTAAGCTTGAAACCTGTAGGGGGTTAGTATTTAGCAATTCATATACTTATTCTCTTTTCAAGGGCTGGTACAAGGGTGTTGTAAGGTGTCACCCGCAAGGTATGGAATAGATCTTTGGGCCCATTTGAAGGGGTAATTCACCTGCAACTGAGTCACAAAGGCCCCTTTAAGAGAGATATTAAGAGCTTCAGTTTTATCAAAATTGCCAGTATTGCTCCAGAAGCCCAAAATCCCACAGCTCCTGGAGCAACACTGGCAGAATGGTCAAAGGTCTGGTGAGCATGATGAACAGATCATCAGTAATTAATGCAATTTTGTGGTGCCCTTGTCCCACCTGTATGCCCCAAATATTGTTCAATTCCCATACCCATATTGCCAAACACTCCATTGCCAGAGCAAACACAAGTGGGGGACAGTGGACTTCCTTGCCTCATCCCTCTAGCACGTGGGAAGAATGCAGAGTACCTCGTGTTGATTTGAACTGCCGCTTCTGGAGCAGAATAAATTGTGAGAACCCATACCCACCCTCTCCAACACTGCAAATAGAAAATCCCACCAGACCCTATCAAAGGCCTTTTATCTGTCTATAGAGAGCAGCGTGACCCCTTGCTCCTCTCTGCATGCCATCCAGGATAGTTGCAGAACCATCCTAATGCTATCCCCTGCCTGTCACCCCTGGATGAATCCCGTCTGCTCAGGGTATGCACTTCTGGAAGCAACACGCCCAGCCTATCAGCTAGGATTTTGGTCAAGATTTTAATGTCCACATGTCCAATGTCCAATGTCCAATCGGAGCTGTGGGAGGAGGAGCAGCAGCTCACAAAGAGCAGCCCGCGATCGGCGGGAAAATCGCCATTTCAACTCCCCCTGCATCGGGGTAGAGCATCAACACAGCTGACCTGCCTAATTGCTCCAGCTCAATCGGAGCTGTGGGAGGAGGAGCAGCAGCTCACAAAGAGCAGCCCGCGATCGGCGGGAAAATCGCCATTTCAACTCCCCCTGCATCGGGGTAGAGCATCAACACAGCTGACCTGCCTAATTGCTCCAGCTCAATCGGAGCTGTGGGAGGAGGAGCAGCAGCTCACAAAGAGCAGCCCGCGATCGGCGGGAAAATCGCCATTTCAACTCCCCCTGCATCGGGGTAGAGCATCAACACAGCTGACCTGCCTAATTGCTCCAGCTCAATCGGAGCTGTGGGAGGAGGAGCAGCAGCTCACAAAGAGCAGCCCGCGATCGGCGGGAAAATCGCCATTTCAACTCCCCCTGCATCGGGGTAGAGCATCAACACAGCTGACCTGCCTAATTGCTCCAGCTCAATCGGAGCTGTGGGAGGAGGAGCAGCAGCTCACAAAGAGCAGCCCGCGATCGGCGGGAAAATCGCCATTTCAACTCCCCCTGCATCGGGGTAGAGCATCAACACAGCTGACCTGCCTAATTGCTCCAGCTCAATCGGAGCTGTGGGAGGAGGAGCAGCAGCTCACAAAGAGCAGCCCGCGATCGGCGGGAAAATCGCCATTTCAACTCCCCCTGCATCGGGGTAGAGCATCAACACAGCTGACCTGCCTAATTGCTCCAGCTCAATCGGAGCTGTGGGAGGAGGAGCAGCAGCTCACAAAGAGCAGCCCGCGATCGGCGGGAAAATCGCCATTTCAACTCCCCCTGCATCGGGGTAGAGCATCAACACAGCTGACCTGCCTAATTGCTCCAGCTCAATCGGAGCTGTGGGAGGAGGAGCAGCAGCTCACAAAGAGCAGCCCGCGATCGGCGGGAAAATCGCCATTTCAACTCCCCCTGCATCGGGGTAGAGCATCAACACAGCTGACCTGCCTAATTGCTCCAGCTCAATCGGAGCTGTGGGAGGAGGAGCAGCAGCTCACAAAGAGCAGCCCGCGATCGGCGGGAAAATCGCCATTTCAACTCCCCCTGCATCGGGGTAGAGCATCAACACAGCTGACCTGCCTAATTGCTCCAGCTCAATCGGAGCTGTGGGAGGAGGAGCAGCAGCTCACAAAGAGCAACCCGCTCTCAGGCAGGCCCGCGCCTGTCGGGCCCGCGCCGGAGGGCCTCGCCAGAGGGCCCTTTGGCGTGGCCCTTAGGTAGTGGCCATCCACATAGGCATCATTCTATCTGAAACAACCTTGGAAAGAGTAATCACCCTGCACGCACCAGTTTGAAAAAGCTACAAAACGCTTCTATATCATCGATTCTGCCAAAAATCGCAAAAGAATTACCACAAATAGAAAAAGAGACTCCACAAGGTATTACTGAGCTCCTTTAGAGTTGAGCTTGCAGGGAACCACCGTTGAGACACCCCAGCAACTTACCATAAGTATTTTCAGCCAATATTGTTGCTTATAAACGAATTAACTTGAATAACCAAATCTTGCCGGACTATCGTAAACATTATATATTATTGTGCCACCTTACTAATTTTGGTAACAGTTCCAAATCCTTTATACATAGATGCACTAATATTATACTGCTTAAATCGATCACAGTACTCAGCATTACTTATAGAAGAATACCTCACTATTAGCAATACCAACACAATTTAAGCTTTAACATTATCCTGTACGAACTTAGCCTTGTGTTTTAGCTACTGTTGCCAGTAGCTCTATTTAGATATACTGTTTAGATATACTTTTAGATATACTGTTGTCAGTAGCTCTCTTTAGATATACTGTTTAGATATACTGTTGTCAGTAGCTCTCTTTAGATATACTCCAGCCACCTGTGATTCATCGCAGATATATTACTGTTGTCAGTATTAGGTCCCAGATATATTACAGCTATCTATAACTCACTTTAGATATATTCCTGCCACTTTTGACTCACTCTAGATTTATTACTGTTGTCAGTAACTTAATTTGAAATATCACTGCTATCTGTGTATCATACCAGATTTATTACTGTTGTCAGTAACTCACATCTACTTCTGACGTGGCCTCTATATCAACCTACCACTACCTTCTAATATGTAACAACTGATTGTTCTACTGAGCAAGCCAATTTACATCTCTACACTAGTCATTAACTGTCCTTCCTACTGTTGTCAGTAATTATTTATATTATCCCATCAGAGAATACCACACCTCCTCTACACAACTCAACACCCCACCGAATCAGACACATTGGCTAACATACCTCTGATCCAGATTCAGAAAATGGCACACTCCAACATCATGTTTCCAAGAATATTATACACATTTATACTATTGACAATAATAACTAACCTATCACTAAGTCTAAACAGCAAAAATTACAGGACCATCCCTATAATACACAATCATGCTCAATATGACAACCATATTGGACACACTCACCCAAACAACTACCCAAAGATAACTACCATAGACTAATACACATAAAACAAACAAGCTCACCTCAAATTTGCAAGGAAACGTCCTCAAACTTATCCTCCCTATCATGCATTCTTATTAATGCACGATCAATGAAAAATAAACTCCCCATATTTAATGATCTAATAACAGATTCCAAACCAGACATTTTATGTGTCACAGAGACTTGGCTTTCTGAAACGGACACAGTCTACCTAAATCAACTTGATAATGAAACTATGACCTTTTTTACAAACATAGGTCTAACAAAAAAGGCGGAGGAGTCCTAATGATGACGAAAAAGATATTAAATGCTAAATCAATTCAAACAAACATATCTAATAACATAGACACTTTATTAATAAAATCGGCCTCATGAAAATCTGCTTAATTTATAGGCCTCCAGACCAAAGTGCAGATTGCCTAGACTCCTTTATTGATCTCCTTAGCTCATCCACTGCACAAAACCCTGTAATCATGCTAGGTGATTTCAATCTCCCATCACTATCAACACATAACTCCAAATTATTTCTGGATGCTATATCAGATATAGATTACCATCAAATAATAAATACCGCAACACATATAAAAGGAGGAACACTAGACATGATTTTTCTTCCAGATGTACTCTTCAAACTAATCAAACCAAATTCCATAGCACTCACAGAGACAACCCTGGTCTGATCATTATACTATCAAAATAAACCTCAAATATCATACTACTAATGTCAAAAACTATACATTAAGTGGCCCCACGTCAAAATTTAAAAAGTTTAATGAAACGGAATTCCTTGACTCTACAATCCCCCACCTCTTGCCATCCACATCAGATCTAGATGACGCTGTCAACAACTGGTACGAAACCATCAATAATGCAGCCAAAAGCAACCATACAAATAAACAAAGAAAACACCTCAAAACAAACAGTACACCATGGTTCAATAATACACTAAAACAAATGAAAAAAGAACTAAGAAAACACGAAACTAAATGGCGAAAATCTAAGTTGACTATACATAAGGAAATATATAATAACCATCTCATAAAATATAAAGAAGCACTAGATAGTACAAAGAAAAACTACTACGCAGCAACATTATCAAAATCATTTAACAGACCTCGAGAGCTATTTTCTATTGTCAGAAATCTTACCAATAACGCTCAAACTTCTAGCAATGAAATCACTGACATCTCAGTACAAACACTAGCCAATCACTACCAAAACAAATCAAAAAAACCTCAAATGTCACTAGATACAATTAACACCTTTCAGCAGCCTATTGACGAATGGTCAGACTTTTACCCCATTTCAAGAACGTCATTAAAAACTATCATATCTGGTCTCAATACCACAACTTCATACTTAGACCCATGCCCAGTATCATGGATAAAAAACACACTACCAACTCTTCTATCATTCATTCTTCCAATAGTCAACCTCTCATTAACCCAAGGTTACCTTCCACAATCACTCAAGCACGCACAAATACGCCCAATTCTAAAGAACAGCAAATTAGATAAAACATCCCCAATATCATACAGACCCATCTCTAGCATACCATTTTTGGCCAAAATAATAGAAAAAGTTGTGCAATTACAGACACAGGAATACATAGACACATCTTATCCACTTGATGAGCAACAATATGGATTTCGACCCCGCCACGGAGTTGAAACACTACTTACTGTATTAATTGATACTCTCCTAAGAGGAATCGACAACCATAAACAAGCATTCATCCTCCTCTTCATTGACATATCAGCGGCCTTTGATAGTGTACATCACTCAATAATGCTCAGAAACTTAAAACAGATAGGCATAAACTCTACAGTATATAAATGGTTCACTTCCTATTTAAACAACAGAACTCAAAATGTACGAATAGGCAATCAAACATCAACTACATATAACCAAGAAATAGGTTTACCACAAGGATCTGCTCTATCAGCCCTACTTTTTAACATTTACATAAAACCGGTCTGCAATATCTTTAAAAAATTTGGAGTACAATATCACCTCTATGCAGACGATATTATGATGTACATTCCATTTACTATCCCTAACCTACCATTACAACTCCTCTCAGACTGTTATAACGAAATCACAATTTGGCTAAAAACTCAAAACCTCCATATAAACCATGCTAAAACCGAAGTCCTAATTGTAACAAAAAATCAATCATTTATTCCCCCAACCCATATAACTCTACAAGATCAAGAAATTAAAATAAAAAATGAAATAAGATATCTAGGTGTTATAATAGATACACACCTTACAATGGAAACACACATTAGAAACACCACAAAGAAAATCTATTTCAAACTTAAAATTCTCAAACAACTACGCCCGCTAGTATTTGTACAAGATTTCATTAATATAACACAAGCTATTATTAACCCTCACTTTGATTTTGCCAACCTAATACTTATGGGCATTTCAAAACAGAACATTAAAAGAATGCAACTAGCCCAAAATGCAACGGCAAGGATTATATTAAAAATAAACTCACTCCAACACATAACACCAATACTAGCATCCCTTCATTGGTTACCAATACAGAGTAGGATAACATACAAAACAATAATTACCTCATTCAAAGCATTAAATGATATGGCTCCAACTACACTATGTAATTTAATATGCAAAGAAACACCTAAGACTACCCACAGAAAAGAACAATTAAATAAACTAAAGATTCCGAAGGACTTCATAAAAGCACACAAATTAACCAACAATAGAGCCTTCTCTCATATAGCTCCTACTATCGGTCTTTACTGAGGAAGATGTAGGGATGTTACCCACGACTGAAGTGGTATTTAAAGGTGTGGAAGAATTGAAGGAAATATCGATACATCGGGAAGATGTCCTACAACTATTAGATAAACTGAAGAGTAGCAAATCACCTGGGCCGGATGGTATACATCCAAGGGTGTTGAAAGAACTGAAATTTGAGATTGCAGACCTGCTATCAGTAATCTGTGAACTATCATTAAAATCATCTCTAATACCTGAGGATTGGAGGATCGCCAATGTAACACCAATTTTTAAAAAGGGTTCGAGGGGTGATCCGGGAAACTACAGACCGGTGAGCCTGACATCAGTACCGGGAAAAATGGTAGAAACCATCATAAAGAATAAAATTACTCAGCATATAGATAGTCATGACCTAATGGGAGACAGCCAACATGGCTTTAGACAAGGAAGATCTTGTCTTACTAATCTGTTATGTTTTTTTGAAGGAGTGAATAAACAGGTGGACAAAGGTGAGTCGGTTGATATTGTGTATCTGGACTTTCAGAAAGCCTTTGACAAGGTCCCTCATGAGAGACTTTTGGCAAAACTAAAGAGTCATGGGATAGGAGGCAGTGTACTACTGTGGATCAGGAACTGGTTAAAAGATAGAAAGCAGAGGGTAGGGCTAAATGGCCAATTTTCCCAATGGAGAAAGGTGAATAGTGGTGTACCCCAGGGATCTGTGCTGGGTCCGCTGCTTTTTGACATATTCATAAATGACCTGGAAAGTGGAATAACGAGTGAGGTTATCAAATTTGCTGATGACACAAAACTATTTAAAGTTGTTAAAACCCAGGAGGATTGTGGAAAATTGCAAGAGGATCTTGATAAATTGGAAGACTGGGCATCAAAATGGCAGATGAAATTTAATGTGGAGAAGTGCAAGGTTATGCACCTAGGGAAGAACAACCCAAACTATGGTTACACGATGCAAGGTTCCACATTAGGAACCACCACCCAAGAAAAAGATTTAGGCGTCCTTGTGGATACCATGTTAAAACCCTCGGCCCAGTGTGCAGCGGCGGCCAAGAGAGCAAATAGAATGCTAGGTATGATAAGGAAAGGAATGGAAAATAAAACAAAAGATATTATAATGCCTCTATATCGTTCCATGGTGAGACCGCACCTTGAATATTGTGTGCAATTCTGGTCGCCATATCTTAAAAAGGATATAGCAATTTTAGAAAAGGTTCAGAGAAGAGCCACCAAAATGGTAAAGGGGATGGAAGGCTACTCCTATGAAGAAAGGCTAAAAAGGTTGGGGCTCTTTAACCTGGAAAAGAGACGGCTGAGGGGAGATATGATAGAAGTCTATAAATTAATGAACGGAGTGGAACGGGTAAACGTAGATCGATTGTTTACCTTATCAGAATATAGAAAGACTAGGGGACATGCAATGAAGCTACAGGGTAAACTATTTAAGACTAATAAAAGAAAATATTTTTTCACTCAACGTGTAATCAAACTCTGGAATTTGTTACCGGAGGATGTAGTAAAGGCTGTTAGTGTAGCTGGGTTTAAAAAAGGTTTGGACAAGTTCCTGGAGGAAAGGTCCATAAACCATTATTAAGAAGGGACCCAGGATATCAATGCTTGAACCAATACAAGCATTGTGGAACCTGTGTCCCTTGGGGAAACTGCTAGGTACGTATGACCTAGATTGGCCACTGTTGGAAACAGAATACTGGGCTTGATGGACCTTGGTCTGACCCTGTATGGCATATCTTATGTTCTTATATGTTCTTATAGCTCCTTATAATATTGCACAAATTGCTCTTGTATCTCCGCTCCCTTATAAAGGAGCTGGTCCTGAGGCCCCTTCACTTTGCCTATAGTGGACGCACATCCCCGCTCTCGCAATTTCCGTGCCAACAGTGTGCTAGACTTGTAATCAAATTCATAGTAAAGTTGCTTGACCCACTCTGTCTGATAAGATATACATTCTAGTTGTAGGTCGGTAAGATGTCTATGCATCTCAGCCAGACGCTCCTGAGTATTCTTATTTCTCATCCTTTTGTGCTCACTCTCTAAAGTCTCCACTTGTTGAGTGAGCATCTGAGCTTTCTATTCCCACTCACGTTTCTTCTGCGTCCCCAACTGCACCAAGTGCTCCCGGATCATTGCCTTTAGTCCATCCCAGAGAATTCCGTATCTACCTCCCCGTATATCATTAAGCTCAAGATATTTGCGAATGATGCCCTCCAGAGCCCTGACCTCCCTCTCCCCCTTCAACAAGTGATCATTCAACCTCCAAAATGGTCTCAGAGAGGGTGACAAGGACCCCCCAAAGATCGCCTCCAATAGCGCATATTCTGACCATATTATAGGGCCAATCTTTGCTCCTTCGAGGCTACCACCCAATATCTATTCCCTAAAATGTAATCGATATGACTGTAGCTAGTATGAACCACAGAAAAAAAACATGTAATCCTTAGTAGTAGGGTATACTTCCCTCCAAAGGTCCAGGAGCCAAAATCTTGCATCCACCATTGTAGTCCATCCACACTGTTCTCTACCCCCTCCGTGATCTCCCTCTGCCTTCCCTCCTGGGCATCCATCCAGAGAAATGTTAAGATCCCCCCCCCCCCCCGACCAAAAGCCATCCCTGTTTTTTCCCTTCCATCCACCTCCCCAATTCTAGCCAAAACCCTGGCTGGTCTACATTGGGGCCAAAAACATTCAGGAACGTAACCTGCTCACCAAAAAGTTCACCCCACACCGCCAGTGCACGTCCATCCACTTTACACACCACTCCCCCACACTAAACGGAACATCCTCCCAAATCAAAATAGCCACCCATGCTATTTTGCAAAAAAGACCATAGGAAAGGACCATGGACTTAACAAGTGCTCCTCTCGTGCCTGGAGATGTGTCTCTTGCACAAATATCACATGCTATTGAATACCTCGCCCCTTGTTTAGGAGCAATTTCCGCTTCTGGGGAGAATTTAAACCCTGAGCATTTATAATCCCCACCCTCAGCCTGACAGCCATGGCATCACTTCCCCACTGTGAATAGTTTGTCCCCCTAGAGATGCCTCCTCTCCCACTATTCTCCCTCATAATGAATGCCCTCTAACCCGCAGATCCCCATTCTGCCCATTCTCCTGAGGAAGAAACCCTGGTGGGTGCTGAATTGCAACACAGAGCCCCCCAACTCACTAGACAATCAATATTCAGCCTCCCCCCTCCAAACACACCAGGAACCTTGCACTCCCCCTTCCCCCTACACACTCACTTCCAGCCCCCTCACACATTTCCCACACATAATTCACTTCACCCCACGAAAACCTCCCATCAACAGGCTCTCCCCCTCTTTAACAGGCATAATCTAGCTAGGAAAGCATGACAGTCCCATCCCAACATATCAAGCAAGACCTCTGATTACAGCAGTCCCTTCAGTCGCTAGGCTCAGATTCCTCCATCCTCATGTCAATCCCAACCTCCTGAAAGGTGCCATAGGCACTGGCCTTTGCTGGATACTCTCTGCCAGCACAAGGGGGTCTGAAGCGCCTGGGTCTCTAGCTTAGATACCGTATGCTCTGGTAGTTTATGGACACCCTCTTGTTTCAGTTTGTCCTGGGCCTTATCTTCAGAGCGCACCTGCACCAGCCAACCATTTATCTTATCTTGTTTATTTATTTGGCTGTGCTTTATACTGCTTTTCACAGAAGTCAAGCAAGAGCCCAAAAGGGAAAAGCCAATATCATATTTTTTTCAGTCCACAGGTACTGCATGATGGGATCCAGTGCTCGCCACTATTGTGATGTGCTGGGCGCCAGGTCATGAAATAATTCAATTATATAACCCTCTCATATAACCCTGTTTAGTGACCACTCATATCATTCTGTCCTTCTCTACATAAAGCGCCAAGCAGGCCACTATATGTCGGAGCTTTCCTGCCAGGGTCCGATGTGCCCGTTCTATCTGAACCACCTCCTGCACCTCCCAGCATCCCGCAAGAGCTGCTGGCACACTTTCTGTTCTACCTCTGACGCATGCAAGAATTTATCAGTCTTTGAAACTCTATAGGTCCTATTTTTTCACGGATAGTCTCCTGTTCGCACCACAACAGCTGCATCTGGAGTTCTGATACGCCCGCTATTTCCTCTTGGTGCTCCACATGGCTCTCAAGTCCCTCCATTTGCTATCCCAGGTCCTGAATGTCCCCTCGGAAATAATTAAGTACCTCCCACATATCCTCTCACATCGAGGTGATCTCTTTCTGAGCTCCCGAAACCAGCCCCAGAGATCATCCCAGGTGCACTGTCTGTCTGCCAGATAGGGCTCGTCGTCAGTATCTGCTGCAGAAGCCATGAGGGTGCTTGCATCACATGGCTCGCAGCCCGATTTCCTGGCAAAGAGAGATTTGTACTTTTCCAGTTTTTTGCAAATTGACATCAAAACAGCTGCTCTAGAGCAGGGAGACAGCAAATGCTAAGTTGTACAGGGAGATGTGCTTTTTCCACACCATATATTGGCACCACAATGGAAGGTCAAAAATCAAGCTGCCATCTACACCGATGATGTCACTTCCTCCTATATTTGGATTTTTAAGTCTCTCTATATACACTTTATGACAATGGCCATTGACCATTTTAATAGTTGACCTATGGACCATCTCCATCTGGTTTATATCTTTTCAAAGGTAAGGTCTCCAGACTTGCATACAGCACTCCAAATGAGGTCTCATCAGAAACTTATGCAGCGGCACTTGCATCATCTTTTTCCCAGGGGCTATTCTTCTCCCTATGCATTCAAAAATTCTTCTGGTTTTTGCTGTTACCTGTTTGGCCACCTTAAGATCATCAGATACAATCACCTCCAGATTCCACTCTTCCCTTGCCTACAGAAAAACATCACCCCCTATACTGTATTTTTACCTTAGGTTTTTACAACTCAAATACAGAACCCTGCATTTTTTAGCATTAAATCTTAATTCCCTTTCTCTAGACAATTCCTGAATCTTTGCTAGATCCCTCTTCATGTTTTCTATGCTTTCCATGGAGTCGATGTTGTTGCAGATTTTGGCATCATTTGTAGAAAGGCAAGCCATTCCCAATAGCCTTCCACAATGCTACTTACTAAAATGTTGAAAGGAATCAGACCAAGGATGGATCCATGCATCACAACACTAGTAATGCCCCTATCCTCAATGTGACCTACATTTACTTAGGGCCTGGTGTAAGAATATTGGCTGCCCTAGACAAGGCTTCAGCCTTACCCTCCACCCCAAGATTTTAATAATTACACTTAACAATCATGATTATCCTAACATCACGCCTCCAAAAACACTCCTGCCAAAATGCATAATTGGGCAACATACTTTTAGATATTAAACTTTGCTTGATTGAAGGATAAGGTGGCATACAAATCTGTCTAAATAAATAAATATACCATATCTAGCACCTTTCCATAGGGCTTTTTTGGAGGAGTACTGGCAACTTTACATTACCTAGTAAAACTGACCTATACTCCTCATGTATTAATGAGAGTCCTGCATATGAGTACCAACACCTTAGGAAAAATGCACTGCTCTTCCCTGATCCAGCTCTCTGGTCTCTCAGTCAAAGAAACTGATCAGACTCATCTGACAAGTCCTACCTTTACTAGAACCATGGTTTCTTGGGTTCTGCTATCCATTGGATTCACTATTCCCTGTTTTAGTAGTGATTCCATAAATGTACTCATTTCAGGCCTGATATATTTAACACCCTCCCCAACTCTCACCTTTGCTTATTGCTGTGCTGCCGATTCACAGCCAATGATATTTTCTCTCCCCGATTGTCTCATCCAGTGTTTCCTAACTGGTATTCGACAGAAGAAGCACAAACAGGGTTGGAAATTTTTCTACTAACCACAGCCACCAATTGGTGGAAGAGTTTATATGGTGAAAGTCAAAGTAGATGTTACTGCTGTTGACTGTGGAAAGGTCTTCATGTCTGTTCTCCCTCGAGTACTCCTGGACCTTCAGGGTCTCCCGATGACTTTCCTCCTATGTCAGTTTCCTTCTACACTACTACTATCATTTACAGTTTATAGCGCTACAAGGCATGTAAGAGACAGTCCCTGCTCCCAAGAGTTTACAGTCTACTCAAGACAGACATCACAACTGGAGACTAGATATATCTAGGAGGATGGTAAGGAAACACATAGGAAATGAACAAAAGATTGGGGGGGAATCAGGATCCACAAGCAGTCTCAAAGTAGTGAGTTTTTAGCTTGGATTTGAACAAGGCCATAGACGGAGCCTGACTTAACGACTCAGGTAGTTTGTTTCAGGCATAAGGAACAACAGGGTAGAAAGATTGCCGTCTGGAGTTGCCATTGGAAGAGAAGGGAACTGACAGAAGGGATTCACTAGAAGAGCGGAGTTCCCGAGAAGGAGTGTAGGGAGAGAGAAGAGTGGAAAGATAGTGAGGAGCAGCCGAATGAAAGCACTTATAGGTCAGTAGTAAAAGTTTGAACTGGATGCAGTCAGAACCACTCAGGGCCACATAATCTCATGACACCTGCTGGCCTTTGTGTTCCTGATTGCAGGAGCTGGCAGAAGAAGAAGAAATAGCAGGCAAGCATTGCTTATCAACACCCATCGGTTGCAGAAGAAGGAGGCTGCAAAAAAGGACAGAGGATTGAGCTTGGAAGGTGTGGAAGTAGGACAGATGATTGCTTTAATGCAGGGGTCTCCAAACTACAGCCCACGGACCAGACTCGTTTTCACTGGCCTGCTCGGTGATGACTTGGCTGAACTGCTTCCCACTCATGCCATCACTGCCACCGCTTTCCCTGACCTCCACTAACTGCAATCCAGGATCACTCCCTTACCCTCCTCCTCCCTCCCTCCCTTTGCAGTCCAGCATCTCTCCCTCTCCCTTCCTCTCTGCCCTGAACACCCCTGCTGTTCTTCTATCTGTCTTTATTTCCAGAAGTTGCTACCTCACACTGACCCCCAGAGCCTTTTTTTCTGCTATATCCTACCTTCTCTGATTCAATTTCCTGTTCCCATTGGGGGTGGAACATGACAGACGTTTGGGTTGGTGAGGGGTAGCATTTGTAAATCACTGCCACAACTACTGAAGATAAAGGCACGTTGAAAGACCATGGGGGAGGGGTGGAGAGAGAGGGAGAGATGCCAGATCAATGTGGGGGAGGGGAGAAGGGAAGAGAGAGAGAGAGAGAGATGCTGGGCCACAAGACAGTGAGCGAGAGAGAGGATGCTGGACTGTGGAGGGTAGCGGTGCAGGGACAGAGAGGAGATGAAGGATCGTTGTAGAAAGAGGAAATAGAGAGGGAGAGATGATGAATCATGGCAGGAGAGGGAGATTCTGGACCACAGGGGGAGGGGAGGGAGGAAAAAGAGAGGGACAGATGCTCACAGATGCTATGCCATAAGTGGAGGGAGGGAGAGGGGAGATGCAAGATTGCTACTTTCTATGCTATAGGTCAGCGATGGCGAACCTATGGCACGCGTGCCAGCTGTGGCACGCGAAGGCCTTGCAGCTGGCACGCGTGAAGGTCCGCAAAAAAAGAAAAAGCGGGCTCTGGCTGCTGCCGCGGACGCGGCAGCATGCAGTGTCCCGCGGGGCCCCCTCCGCCCGCTAAGCCCCTCTGCAAGGGCTTTCAGATTCGCGAGGGAGACAGCGTCTCCCTCGCGTCTCTGTTAAGCCCGCAGGGGTTAATGGGAAATTTCCCATCAGCCCCTTTAGACGCGAGGGACTGATGGGAAATTTCCCATTAGCCCCTGCGGGCTTAACAGAGACGCGAGGGAGACGCTGTCTCCCTCGCGAATCTGAAAGCCCTTGCAGAGGGGCTTAGCGGGCGGAGGGGGCCCCGCGGGACACTGCATGCTGCCGCGTCTGCGGCAGCAGCCAGAGCCCGCTTTTTCTGTTTTTAAATTTGCCGGGGGGGGGGGGGGGGTTTGGTCGGCTAATGGGGGAGGGGGGGGGGGGGGGGTTAGGACTGCTAATGGGCTGGGGGGGGGGTTTGGACTGCTAATGGGCTGGGGGGGGGTTAGGACTGCTAATGGGCTAGAAGGGGGGGGGGTTAGGACTGCTAATGGGCTAGGAGGGGGGGGTTAGGACTGCTAATGGGCTAGGAGGGGGGGTTAGGACTGCTAATGGGCTAGGGGGGGTTAGGACTGCTAATGGGCTGTGGGCTGATGGGGGCTGTCTGGAAATGGGGTGATGGGGGGTTAGGACTGCTAATGGGCTGGGGGGGGTTTGGACTGCTAATGGGCTGGGGGGGGTTAGGACTGCTAATGGGCTAGGAGGGGGGGGGTTAGGACTGCTAATGGGCTGTGGGCTGATGGGGGCTGTCTGGAAATGGGGTGATGGGGGGTTAGGACTGGTAATGGGCTATGGGGGGGGGTTAGGACTGCTAATGGGCTAGAGAGGGGGGGGTTAGGACTGCTAATGGGCTAGGGGGGGGTTAGGACTGCTAATGGGCTGGGGGGGGTTAGGACTGCTAATGGGCTAGGAGGGGGGGGGGTTAGGACTGCTAATGGGGGAGGGGGGGGTTAGGACTGCTAATGGGCTGGGGGGGTTAGGACTGCTAATGGGCTAGGAGGGGGGGGTTAGGACTGCTAATGGGCTAGGGGGGGTTAGGACTGCTAATGGGCTAGGAGGGGGGGTTAGGACTGCTAATGGGCTAGGGGGGGTTAGGACTGCTAATGGGCTGTGGGCTGATGGGGGCTGTCTGGAAATGGGGTGATGGGGGTTAGGACTGGTAATGGGCTATGGGGGGGGGGGTTAGGACTGCTAATGGGCTAGAGAGGGGGGGTTAGGACTGCTAATGGGCTGGGGGGGGTTAGGACTGCTAATGGGCTGATGGGGAGGGGTTAGGACTTGAGGTGGGCTGTTGGGTGGGGTTAGGACTGGAAATGGGCTGATGGGGGGTTAACACTGGAGGTGGTCTGATGGGGTTAGGACTGGTAATGGGCTATGGGGGGGTTTAGGACTGATAATGGGCTATGGGGGGGCTGGGACAAGAAATGGGCTGATGGGGAGGGGTTAGGACTTGAGGTGGGCTGATGGGGTTAGGACTGGTAATGGACTGTGGGCTGATGGGGGGGTTAGGACTGGCAATGGGCTATGGGGGGCTGACTGGAAGTGGGGGGTTAGGACTGGTAATGGGTTATAGGGGGGGGCTTAAACTGAAAATGGGGTGATGGGGGGTTAGGACTGGAAGTGGGTTGATGAGGGGGGGATAGGACTGGTATTGGGTTGGGGGGCTGCTAGGACTGGAAATGGGCTGATGCAGGAACTAGAAGGGAATGGATGCTGGGTGAGGCTGGAACTAGAAGGGAGCTGGTGTTGGGGGAGGATTAGAATGGGATGGGGCTGGGAGAGTAAAATGGAGAGTGGAAAAATTTTTTGTGTGGGAGGGATAAAAAATCTACAATTGGCCGGGTATTGGGAGAGTAAGTGGGGATTGAGGATGGAGGGGTAAATTTTGAGTAGATGAAATAGGAATGAGGAAAGAGCCAAAGGAGAAAGATTAGTATGTTAAAGCAGATGTAGAGAGAGAATGGAAAAAAAAAACAAGAAGACAGAAGAAAGGACAAATGGACAGCAGATGGAGAGTTAGCAGAAGACACGAAGAAACCAGAAGAAAGTGGCTGGAACAATTGCAACTGAAAAAAAATGCACAAAAGGTAGAAAAATATCTCTTTATTTTGAATTTATTAACTGGAATATGTCAGCTCTGGGAAATGTGCATCATTAATTTTGCGCTTTGTTTAGTACAAGAGGAAATTAATATATAGTTTTATTTCTACAGTGTTGTTGTATATTCCAAGTTTGGCTTTTGGGGTTCCCAGTTTAATTATTGTCTTCCTGTTTCTAAATTGTGATTCCTTGTTTGGTGATGGTCTGTTCTGCATGTGTAACTGAGCTGAGGTATTCTGTTTATATAATTCCTATTTGACATTGCCACTTGTTCTTTCCCCAGTAGGTCATGTATTGTTGTTCTCTGAGATGTATTGGTTTAATATTTGCAGTGTTGCCTTTTGATAGGTAGAGTATGGTGCTTTGTGAGTCCTGGTAGTGCTGTTAGGATACGGCGGGTTTGCTATGGGTTCTAAATGGGCAGCGTTTGTAGTAGTTCCTAATGTGCCTGGCGGTTGGTACTGGATTATAGTAATGTAGAAACCTTTTAGTCTTTCTTTATCCATATACTCATTAAGAGGCATGTTTACTAAAAGTTAGTGTATGGTAACATTATGCAAATATTTATGCAAATGAAGCACCTTATGCAAATGGGGCTTTAATTGACGTGCTGGCACTTTGAGGAAATTCTTTGGTTTTGTGCGGCAGTTTGGGCACTCGGGCTCAAAAAGGTTAGCCATCACTGCTATAGGTCCTCACATGATTGCCCAGAGCCTGAGCAACATTTTCTGTATGGGGCTTCAGGACAAAGGGTTTGGGGAGGTACTCAACATAATCCTTGGCTTTTTCAATGATATGAAAGGGCCAATATGTCCCTCAGTCCAAAAGGCTTAGGGGCCTCTGCCTCAGAGAAGGGGGGGTAGGATATATGATTGTCATAGGAATGGGTGGGAAGTAAGATGAACACCTCCAGGTAGTTAGAGAGAGAAAGAAGAAAAGATGATGATGACAGGAGTGCTGGGGGGGGGGGGGGGGCAAAGGAAGAGAGAAGGATTATGCCAGGGGGTGGAGGAAGGACCTGTTTTATCTTCCATTTGAAATCTGCACTACAGCTACCAGCATGCATCAGGAAGGTGAAGTCAATCAAGCTATGGATATCCTAAATACCCCCTCCAGAAACTGGGGCACTTAGTAGCTCTAAAATGGTCATCTCTATGTCATCAGTAGCCTAAGAACATAAGAACATAAGATATGCCATACTGGGTCAGACCAAGGTTCATCAAGCCCAGTATCCTGTTTCCAACAGTGGCCAATCCAGGTCATAATTACCTAGACTATGATATTTTCATTTGTATGCCATTCTCCATCGTTCTGTTGTAACTGATCTCTGGTTCTCAAAAGCTTTATAAACCAAACGGGCTGAAAGCTGCACTGAAAGAGTAACTAAAACCTTCTTTCCCTTTTAAACTTCAGGTCTCTTGTTCGCTGAACCAAACCAGCTGAAATCTCTAGAGAGCACTAAATCCCAACCTTATGTGTCGGATACATTATCCTCTTTCTTGATCTTTCTGCAACATTATCGTTTTGACTCTCTGGCTCTTTCTGGCCCCTCCTTTTTTGGAAGGAAGCCAGAGTGAGTAATGATGCATATCCTACAATCTGCTTCCAGCCCAAGACAGAATCAGCCCCAGCTAGTGAGAGCGAAAAAAAAGTGTAATTATACTCTTGCCTTTCACCAAGAGGTCAGAGGTATAATTTTTTCTTGAGGGGATCCAGTTGGTGCAGTTTAATACAATTATCCCCAGGATACCTTAATATGGTAAACGAATATCTAATATATTGATTTAAATTAACAGATAGAATGAACATCACCCGACTTTCATAAAGATTACGTCTATGACAAAATAGCAAAATAAATCCCATTACTGCCGCCAAGCAAAGGCTTTATGGTGCGCACCAATAGCAGATGCAATAAATGAAGGGTTATGGGAAGCCTCAGGACACTTTAAACTGTGTTCAGATTAAATCAATAACTCTGCAGGAAACCCAGGAGAATCCGGATCGCAGTGTAAACGTGGTGATAAAATGCAGATTACAATACAATGAGAACATTTGTTTCAGCTTGGTTCCAATATTAAGAAAAAAACAGATCATAATAAAGTGGTAACGGTGTCTTTCATCTGTGAAGCTGTAGCAATAAAATTCATCAGTTCAAATAACTGACAGTTAAAATGAAAAAAAAAAAAAAGTCCACTCCCCTCCCTTTTATCACTCTGGGGACAATAAACTGCCTATGCTGGTGCAAATGTTATGGCTGCTTTTTCCCTGAAGGGATCTGCACCAGTAATCAGAGAGATTTGTTCTGGTTACTGCCCTTGTTGAACTACCACTTGCTTTCCCCTCAGATAATTTTCTGTTTCATATATAATGTGCACAGTAGTTTTAATAACAAAAAACTATGGGGCATCTTTAGTGTGCATTAGGTGTCACACATTAGCGCGGAGGTGTAGCATACCTGCGCAAACTATTGAGGCTTTCCTAGCATGCCTCCATGTAGTTAACATCGGGTACAGCACCTCATCACACTAAAAGTGCAGCCGCAATTAGCGCTGGTGCACTTACCGCCGCCAACTGAGGTGCAGCTCATTCACTCTTGATTGTTTGATTGTTTGATGTGCTAACTGCTTTGATTTAAAGATAAAGCGGTATATTAAATCCTTTTAAATAAATAAAATAAAAAATCTAACTTCAATGTGCAGTCAATGCCCACTTTCTGCCTCTAACCCTCACTCTACCATGTTCTTGGTTTATAGCATGGGAATTTTATTGCAGCTGCATTTTTAGCATGTGGTAACAGTTACTGCGGTCCCATACTAACCTTTTGCCATGCGCTAAAGCCCACACTAACCATTAATGCAATTTAGCAAATATGCCCCTATACAGTTATTGGCATCCTTGCAGTTCAACCTTTTAATGTCCAATATCTCCTAAAAAAAACTGGCCAGTGAAATGGCTTGTATATATGCACACATATCTGACACATAAAAGAATCAAATAAAACAAGACCAATTAAACAAGGAAATAGTAGGAAATAGCATAAATACTCGGACATTGTCAGGACATGGTTACTGTTGTTGGAAGAAGACGAATGCTTTTCATCTGAGCACTTGATACAGGGACTGGGGTCCCGAAACGTGCACGTCGTGCTTCTGTTTGTTACATGGACTGAGTTTGGTTTCTCTTCTACACCATTTGAGATAAGTTGGTGCTTTTCAAATATTTAAATTGCTTGATCAAAGAACTTTTAAATGAATAAAATGGATTACATCTGTCTGGTGGGGCTAAGATGCCATTATTATCCTCCCTCGGTGTGATCCGACAAAAGAAAAAAAGAGTGATTCACTGGGGATTGTTTCGGAGATTTTTGTTGGGATGTTTTGCATCTCTGAATTAGGGATTAATTGATTATTGAGGACATGATTACAGGCACCCATATAAACATGTCAAATCAGTTTTAACAGAAGAATCACATTCTCCCTTCAGTAAAATTAGACACACGTGTGATAAATTGTCAGTATTCACATGACTTGAATCAACCAATGAATGAAGGCTCTAATGTTTAAAATGGCCACATTCCATTTTCACAATGGTGAAGACAAGAGAGCTGCCTGAGACTGTCAGAAAAGCCATTATCACCAAACATCAAACTACAAAGGGGCACAAGGCCATCTCCAAAGACTCTGGGATTCCTGTGTCTACAGTTTGCAATGTTATTAAGACGTTTTCTGCTCATTGAACTGTCAAGAACCTCCCAGACATTGTGGGAAGAGGAAAATTAATCCAAGAAGTCCTCAAAGGTTAGCGTGAACTGTAGGAAAAACACCTCATACAACATCCAAAGAGGTTAAGGCTGACCTGGAGTAATCTGGAGTGATGGCTTCAACCTGCACTATATGCCGCACAGTAAACAATGAAGGACTTCATGTGCGAAGGCCAAGAAGGAACCCGTTGCTCAAAGACAGACATAAAAAGGCCCAATCCCACCTTGAGAAACCACAATACTTCTGGGAAAATGTTCTGTGGACAGATGAAACCAAATTTGAACTCTTTGGCAATGCAGACCAGAGATAGGTTTACAGTTGAAGAAATGAAGCTTATAAGGGAAAAAAAACAACCTTCCTACAGTTAAATATGGTGGAATTTCCATAATATTGTGGGGCTGTTTTGCTGCCTCAGGAACTGGAGGCCTGGAATATATTAAAAGAATCATGAAATCAGAGAACTACCAAGGTATTTTGGAGTGAAATGTGCCACCTAGTGTCAGAAAGCTAGGTTTGGGTTGATGGTCATGGGTCCCCCAGCAGTGGCAATGACCCAAAGCATACATCCAAAAGTACAAAAGAATGGTTAAAAAGAAAAAATGGACTGTTTTAAACTGGCCAGCAATGAGTCTTGATCTCAATCCAATTGAGAACCTTTGGAAAGAGCTGAAATTTGCCATCGGTATAAGGAATCCTGCAACATGCTATTAAAATATTATGATGACATACAGTTTGAATATTTCCAATTATTTCTCAAGATATTGTACATAACATACCTAAAATGTAAGGGTGCTAATAATGTTTACCATGACTGTATGTGTTGTTGTCTAGCCTGCCCTCGCCAAGGAAAGCCTCAAAATAATATGGGTAATTTTAACCACACCAAGGGAAGGCAATTTTCAAAGCACCCATTTTTGCAGGTAAAATGCATTTTCAGTCACAGAAATTACTTTGAAAATCACGGACTTCCACTTTGATTTTTCTTGTCCCAAAATCTACAGTTCCCGATTGTAATGTGCCTTCAACTACTACCAGAAAGGCGTGAGCTAAAAATAAATAAATACAAATAAAAATATATAAAATAGCTTGAAGATTTCCATAGTTCCTCCTGTTTAGCCACTCACACCATAAGGAATTGTCATTGTTATTGGCTCTTCTGTACTTTGTATCAAGAATGTGCTAAGATTAGACCTATAAGAATAATACAAATATACAAAATTAAATATTAGGGTGATACAAAACATCAGAGAAGCAATTAACCAGCAAAGTGACTTTTGGAAAAATCCAGCTACTACCTTTGTAACTGCAGTCAGCACTACATTTTCCACTGCCCTAACAGAATGAGTCTAGCAGCCAGGATTCAAGCAAATTGAACAGCTAATCTGTGTATCCTGTGAGCTTCCCAGTCCAGACCCCAGCCACAGGAAGTCCTCTTAAAAGCAATTCCAGACATACAAAAAGCTATATCGCTTCAGCTCATTTTCTGATTTTCCAACCTATTTGGTTTTGTTCATTTTGCTTTAGACCTGGGCAAACAAGTGGCAACCCTGGAAAGTCAATCAAGAAAATCATTGTTAATCCAAAAAATACAACTTGAAAAGTGCTCGCTTAAGAGTCGTTTCCCTTTTCTCCATAGACTCAGGCATTTCCGTGTGGGCACTATATTGAAATACAGTAGCTATAGTAAAGTGTGCCTCATTAGAGTAGCAGAGGATGTGTAGTTGGTAGGAGCAGTGGATATGGGGTATGTGTATATGAGGTAAAGTATGTGTGCATCAGTGCTATGATATGTACAGTAATTAATTTAATTTATTATATTTAATTTATTTTTATTTATTTAACAGATTTTATACTGCTTTATCATTAAGTCAAAACAGTATACATTACACCTCAACTCATGGGTTACATTACAACATGGGTATCAAACTTGGAGAAATTTTAACAAGGGGGTTAAGTTAGGAGTTCAACAGAATCTGGAGAAACAGTGATTATGGTCCATGCGATGATTAGTAGGTTAAGTGATATTTCCATAGTGCTCAGTGAATAGGTAGGTTTTGAGGTTTTTACGGAAGTCTCATGTCTACAGTCATCTTGAGGTCCTCTGGTACAGTGTTCCATATTGTTGGTGCTGCTATAGAAAATGTCCTGGTGCATGTTGTCTGTTTGCATCTTGTTTTGCTTTTGGGGACTATTATGTGGTTTTTGCTATTGGCTCTCCGCGATCTGATTTCTGGGTCTCTTGCTAAGAGAGACTGGAGTGTGTCTGCTGTTGTACAGTGTATGATTTTGAATGTAATGAGTATGATCTTTTATTTGATCCAAGCATGTATTGGGAGCCAGTGGTGTTGTTTCAGGATGGGGGTTATGTGTTCTTGCTTTGAGGTTCCCATTATAATGCGGGCTGCCATGTTCTGGGCCATCTGGAGGGAGTTTGAAGATAGACCTTGATGTATTAGATTACAGTAGTCCAGGATTGGCGTTATTGTTGCTTCACAGACAATCCTGAAGTCATCGTAGTCGAGTAGGGGTTTGAGTTGTTGCATTAGTTTCATTTTATAGTAAGCTGTTTTTGTTGTTTCCCTGATATGTGACTGGAAGTTTAGGTTTTGGCCCAGGGTGACGCCAAGGTATTTTATTTCTTGCTTGACTGTCATGACGATGTGTGCTATCTGTATGAATGATTTGTTCCTTGTAATGTGAAGAGCCTCCGTTTTGTTGTATTTGATGCTTGGGTTGTATTGTTTGAGCCATTTTATCATTGTTTCCAAACATGTTATTTTTGTGTAGTCTGGTTTATCTATGTTAAATGTATTAATCTCCATGGGAAGAGTTTAGCCGTTATTCCATGGGAATGTGTGGGTGGGATGTCATGTGGTTGGGTGATATGTGTGTTGGTGTGGGCAAGGGCGTGTGTCAGAGGAGAGGGTGAGGATATTTCAGGAGTGTGTGGGTGTGGGCGTGCATGTCAGGAGGGGAGTATGGTGTGGGCATGTGTGTCAGGAATGGGGTGTGTGGGGATGGGTATGTCATAGAGTGGGTGTGTAGGAGATGTAGGTGAGGCTGTGTAGGGACTGGGAATGGATCCATGTGTGTTGAGAGGTGTGGTGCGTGTTATGAAGGTGTGGGAGACTTCATTAAGGAGGATGGAGTGGTGTGTTGGAAGCTCTACGTGTGTGTGCATGTGTTGGCCATGTAGAATTAATTTCTCCTTGTACTTTCTCCTGTCCTCCTGCATTCAATCCCTGCCCCTCCCACTCTCTTGCACTCTTCCTCTCCCTACCCTGTGCCACGCTCCCTCTTCCACACTCCACCTTTTGTTGTCATTCCCTGCACTTTCCCCTGCTACCCACCTTTCCACTCTCTCTCTCTCTCACTCTCCTCTACTGCATTTTCCACCACCTTCCTTGGAACCCCTTTTACTTCCTTATCCTTTCCCTCTCCCTTTTTGCATTAGTTTCTTCCTTTTCTTGTCACCCCCTTACACTCTCTCAATTCCCCTCCCTCACCCCTTCTTCTCACCTTAGTGATTTAATTTAAATTCCTTTCCTTTGTGCTGCAGAAGGGCTCCTTTTTTGGGCCCTTCGACATGCTGTCACCTTCAACAGTCTCAGTGCATCCTCGTGACTCAGCATCATTGCTCCTCATGTCAGAGGACGGGGGGCAGAGCCTGCCTTTAAGCCATCCACATTTCTCATATTTCTCCAACCTCCTCTCTCTTTCCTCACGTAGTGGGGCCTGGCCTCCACACCACCTGAAGCTTTCTTCTCACTGTTTCTTCCTCTGGTAGGGCCTGGCAGGGCTGCATCTTCCTGCTTCTTCCTTCCCCGGCTCTTTCTTTCTCTGAGTGGTGGGGCTTAGCCTCTGTGCTACCCACAACTTTCCCACTTCTTCCCCCTCCAATTCGTTTTCTATCTAGGTGGGAGGGGCCTGGCCGCCCTGTCACCTGTGGTTTTCCTACTTGTTTTCCCACTGTCTCTTCGTTTCTCTGGAAGCCGCAGCTCCTGTCGCCCATGCTGGCGGGTTCCCAGAACTCCCACCGGCTCTTTAAAATCATTGCTCCGCAGAGGCTGGAATAATGCCTTATGCATCTGTTTGCACAAGATGCATACACACAGACAGACAGACAGACAACCCTTGGCAATAGGAGCTATCACTTAAGCAAAACAAGCCTAAAAGGATGTCACATTATATTTATTTATTAACAGTATTTAGTTCATGCCATGACAGAAGGAGACTTCTGATGTGTTAACCTTTGCATTATTCATGTTATACTGTACCTATTTTTTTGTAAGAGGAAAGGGGTGTCATAAAAACAGACTTAATGAATATATATAAAATGAAATGAATCTTTGGGGTATATTTACTAAGCAGCGTTAGCAGCTTCCGTGTGATATCGAAACCACGGCCCCATTGAATTCAATGGCGCTGCTGCTCCGATATTGCACGGAAGCCACTTCTGCTGCTTAGTATACATATCCCTTTAATTTTATGCCTTCTTTAGCAATGGGATCATTAAATGCCCTAATAACTAGATGTCACATGCCCCAGAAACAAACTCTAAGCTTCAGACTTTGAAGGACTAGGTCCTAACTGACAAACTGGTTGAGGTCATAGAGAAAGAGAAAATCATTCATTCATTTGAGACAAAAAGGCCAGAGGGAATAAGCCTGAGGATTTGGGAGGAGAGATTCCTAGTTCTCAAAAGCTACCTATGTAGGATCAGCACTCTGGGTTGGACAGCCTGTTAGAATCCTGGCTGTCAAGTGTCCTGCAGGACTGAAGATGCTAGATGAGGAAGACCCGCTTGGTAATATTAGTCAATTTATCCATGAAGATTCAGGAAGACTGAAAGAAGTGATTGGGATAAGATGAGGAGTGTCAATTTGGATGCCCCTTGGGTTCAATAAAAAGAAAAACAAAAAAGGAAAATAAGGTGTTACCTTTTTATTTGACGAACTTAATACAGTTTTGGACTCAATTTTGGAGGTTAAAGCCCTTTTCTTCAGATGACAACACCCTCTTCCCCTGAGACTATCAATGGAATGCTTTTGTGATTCAATTATATTATGGTGTTGTTGTTGCTCATGAAGACCAGTCTTAAAGAAGATACCAGAAGCTGCCTACACTGAGGAGGTGAGGAGCTCACTTCTTTTTTTGGTGAAAGGCTGAGAGAGTCTAGGAGGGACTTAATAGTCCAGTGAGTGAAGAAGCAGTTTCTCTTATATCCTTGAATTCAACCAGAACAGCAACCGAGTTTATAATAACTGAAATTTAATTTAATTTCAGAATTTGCCATCTTCCTTTTTGTTCTATACCTGGAGATGTGGATCCAAGAGTTTCCAAGAAGGCTTCTAGAGCAGTGAATACCTGAAAGGAAATCTTGGGGAGTCCAAGTATTCCTGCAACTTACTCAACATCTGAGAAGTGATTCTGTATGGATGCAATATTTTTCTTCCCCTAGGCAGTGCTGGGGCTGTTTACTAAAGGATGCTAAGAAGTTAGCGTACGAATTAGTGTGCTGACTAGGGGTCAGATCTGCCATTTTGAATCCAGGCTGGCAACAGGGCAGGAGTGTCTGAGGATTGCTCTCGCCCCATCACTGACCCATCTTGAAAGTGCTTGGGACTTAGAAGGTTGGGAGAGGGCTGGCACCTCATTAGAGGGCTATTAGGGAGGAGATTTGGCAATTTATTGATGGAATGGGAGGAGGTTCAAGAGCCTGATCGGGGGATTGAGAAGCGGTTGAGGTGCTTTATCAGGGGGAAGAAATATGGAACATAAGAACATAAGATATGCCATACTGGGTCAGACCAAGGTCCATCAAGCCCAGTATCCTGTTTCCAACAGTGGCCAATCTAGGTCATACGTACCTAGCAGTTTCCCCAAAAGACATAGGTTCCACAATGCTTGTACTGGGTCAAGCATTGATATCCTGGGTCCCTTCTTAAAAATGGTTTATGGACCTTTCCTCCAGGAACTTGTCCAAACCTTTTTTTAAACCCAGCTACACTAACAGCCTTTACTACATCCTCCGGTAACAAATTCCAGAGTTTGATTACACGTTGAGTGAAAAAATCTTTTCTTTTATTAGTCTTAAATAGTTTACCCTGTAGCTTCATTGCATGTCCCCTAGTCTTTCTATATTCTGATAACGTAAACAATCGATCTACGTTTACCCGTTCCACTCCGTTCATTAATTTATAGACTTCTATCATATCGCCTCTCAGCTGTCTCTTTTCCAGGCTAAAGAGCCCTAACCTTTTTACCTTTCATCATAGGAGTATTCTTCCATCCCCTTTACCATTTTGGTGGCTCTTCTCTGAACCTTTTCTAATAACGCTATATCCTTTTTAAGATACGGCGACCAGAATTGCACACAATATTCAAGGTATGGTCTCACCATGGAACGATATAGAGGCATTATAATATCTTTTGTTTTATTTTCCATTCCTTTCCTTATGATACCTAGCATTCCATTTGCTCTTTTGGCCGCCGCTGCACACTGGGCCGAGGGTTTTAACATGTTATCCACAAAGACGCCTAAATCTTTTTCCTGGGTGGTGGTTCCTAATGTGGAACTTTGCATCGTGTAACCATAGTTTGGGTTGTTCTTCCCTAGGTGCATAACTTTGCACTTGTCCACATTAAATTTCATCTGCCATTTGGATGCCCAGTCTTCCAATTTATCAAGATCCTCTTGCAATTTTCCACAATCCTCTTGGGTTTTAACAACTTTAAATAGTTTTGTGTCATCTGCAAATTTGATAACCTCACTCGTTATTCCCCTTTCCAGGTCATTTATGAATATGTCAAAAAGCAGCGGACCCAGCACAGATCCCTGGGGTACACCACTATTCACCTTTCTCCATTGGGAAAATTGGCCATTTAGCCATACCCTCTGCTTTCTATCTTTTAACCAGTCCTCATCCACAATAGTACACTGCCTCCTATCCCATGACTCTTTAGTTTTGCCAAAATGCTCTGATGAAGGACCTTGTCAAAGGCTTTCTGAAAGTCCAGATACACTATATCAACCGACTCACCTTTGTCCACCTGTTTATTCACACCTTCAAAAAAACATGACAGATTAGTAAGACAAGATCTTCCTTGTCTAAAGCCATATTGGCTGTCTCCCATTAGACCATGACTATCTACATGCTGAGTAATTTTCTTCTTTATGATGGTTTCTACCATTTTTCCCGGTACTGATGTCAGGCTCACCGGTCTGTAGTTTCCCGGATCAACCCTGGAACCCTGTTTAAAAATTGGCGTTCAGGTATTACAGATGATTTTAATGAAAGTTCACAGATTACTAATAGCAGGTCTGCAATCTCATATTTCAGTTCTTTCAACACCCTTGGATGTATACCATCCGGCCTAGGTGATTTGCTACTCTTCAGTTTATCTAATAGTTGTAATACATCTTCCCGATGTATCGATATTTCCTTCAATTCTTCCGCACCTTTAAATACCACTTCAATCATGGGTAACAACCCTATATCTTCCTCAGTAAAGACCGAAGCAAAGAATTCATTCAGTCTCTCCGCTATCGCCTTGTCGTCTCTTAGTGCCCTTTTAACCCCTCTATCATCTAATGGACCAACTGACTCTCTCACAGGTTTTTTGCTAAGAATGTACTTGGAAAAGTCTTTATTTCACATTTTTGCTTCCGCAGCAAGCTTCTTCTCAAATTCTCCCTTTGTCTGCCTTATCAAGCCTTTGCATTTGACTTGCCAGTGCTTGTGCTGTTTCCAGGTTTCGTTGTTTGGCTCTTTTTTCCATTTCTTGAAAGATGCTTATTTGACAACAACAGCCTCTCTGACCTCACCTTTAAACAATGCTGGCAGTTTTTTGGACTTCCTTCCACTTTTCTTAAAGTGTGGAATACAGCTGGCCTGGTATTTGTCAACAACACCCAAGCTTGATGTAAGTCTTTAACCTTTGCAACTGTTCCTTTTAGTTTTCTCTTAACTATTTTTCTCATTTTATCATAGTCTCCCTTTCAAAAGTTAAAAGGTAGTACTGTGGATTTCCTTACGATCCCTCCTCCACTAATTAAATCAAATGCGATCATGCTATGATCACTATTGCCAAGTGGCCCCAACACCCTTATCTCTTGCACTAGATCTGGTGTTCCACTAAGGACTAGATCTAATATGGCTTCCCCTCTGGTCGGTTCATGAACCAGCTGCTCCAAGAAGCAGTCATTTATTTAATCTAGGAACTTTATCTCCCTAGCATGTCCTGCCGTGACACTGACCCAGTCAATACCGGGGTAACTGAAATCACCCATTATTATTACTGTGCTGTAACTTTTGTTAGCTTCCTTGATTTCTTTGAGCATTTCATCATCCATTTGTTCATTCTGGCCAGGCGGTCGATAGTACACCCCCACTGCCATCGCCTTCCCCTTTTTACATGGAATATCAATCCATAGAGATTCTACAGCAAATTTTGTTTCCTGCAAAACTTTAATCCTTTCTGACTCAATGTCCTCTCTAACAAAGAGCGCAACCCCTCCACCAATTTGATCAGCTCTATCATTACGATATAGTTTGTACCCAGGTATCACAGTGTCCCACTGGTTGTCCTCCTTCCACCATGTCTCTGATATTCCAATCATATCTAACCTCTCATTTAGTGCTATATATTCTAACTCTCCCATCTTATATTTTAGACTTCTAGCATTTGCATACAAGCATTTTAGAGACTGTATTTGATTCATATTAATTTGGCTATTGGTAGACATGGGTAACTTGGGATCTTTAAGCTCTGTCTGCTCCATACTCGAGGGCATTTGGGCTACTTTACTCTTTTTTGGAACCTCTCTGCTTTTGGTAGTATCCTTCAAGGATACATTCTTCTGAACCATCCGCTCTTGGGCAACTGTCGGCTTTTCCCTATTATCTAGTTTAAAAGCTGTTCTGTCTCCTTTTCAAAGGTGAATGCCAGCAGCCTGGTTCCATCCCGGTTAAGGTGAAGCCCATCCCTTCGGAAGAGCCCCTCCTTTCCCCAGAATCCTCCCCAATTCCTAACAAATCCAAAACCCTCATCTCTGCACCATTGCCTCATCCACGCATTGAGACTCCGGAGCTCTGCCTGCCTTTTGGGTCCCGCGCGTGGAACGGGAAGCATTTTGGAGAACACTACCCTGGAAGTTCAGGATTTCAACTTCCTACCTAAAAGCCCAAATTTAGCCTCCAGAACCTCCCTACCACATTTTCCTATGTCATTGGTACTGGCATGTACCAAGACAGCAGACCTCTCCCCAGCACTATCTAAGATCTTATTTAGGTGGCGCATGAGGTCCGCCACCTTCGCACCAGGCAGGCATATTACCAGGCAATCCTCACGTCCACCAGCCACCCAACTATGTACATGCCTAATGATCGAATCACCAACTATAACGGCTGTCCTAACCCTTCCCTCCTGGGCACATGGAGAAACTTCCTCGGTGCGAGAGGGTTTTACATCACCTGGAGGACAGGTTCTAGTTACAGGATCACTTCCTGCCACACCAGGGTGATGCTCTCCTGTTAAGTGACCTCTCTCCTCCATGGCAACAGACTGGAGGTGGGACTTCAGGACTATATCCCTGTAGGTCTCATCTATGTACCTCTCTGTCTTTCTTATGTTTTCCAAGTCTGCTAGACTCTAGAGAACGGACTCGTTCCCTGAGAGCAAAGAGCTCCTTGCACCTAGTGCACACGTAAGACCTCTCACCAACTGGGAGAAAATCATACATGTGACACTCAATGCAAAAGACTGGAAAGTCCCCATCTCGCTGCTGGACTGCTGTCTGCATCTTAGTTTTAAGCTGTGTTTAGATCTTTAAGTTCTTTACTTACTAAGGGTAGCTATGGTTATTTATACTAATAAACCTGTACCTAATATGTTTAATATGCCTTATTCACCTGAAGCTTAATTAATCTCAGGTCCTTAGTTTATGACTGATTTGGGTAACGAGCTTCACCTAAGAGCACCACCTTTCCTTTAAGATGTGTAAGTACCTATAAAGCTACGATTATCCGAGGGGTGGGTGGGTGTTGGGGAGGGAGGTTGGGAAATAACACTTATTAAAAGAGGGCTGCTACACAGTACCCTGTCCTGTGCTGCTGAGGTAAGCTGAAACCAACTTCCTGGGTGATTAACAGTCCTTGCTTGGATGGAAGGAGTCTTTCAAAATGGCCTTTTGACCTGCCACCTGGTGTTAACACCTATCGAAAAGGTTTCACAGGTCTCTTGCCCACTAGGTAGAAGGCCTCTTTGTAAAGGTCTCTAGAAGACTTTATTTGTTGCTCAAAGAGTACTGACCCTGTTTTGCCTTTTATGCTAAGCTATATTCTGATGTGATTTAAATTCCAGCTCTTTGCTGCTGCTAGGCTCTGACTTATTATGAAATTTAAACTACAAGCTCTCTGCTGGGTTCTAAATTTAACCAGAAGCTCTAGTCTGTGTTTTAAATGTAAACTAAAAGTACTTTGCTGATACTAGGCCCTGAGTGACTATTAAATTTAAACTACAAGCTCTCTGCTGGGTATGAAATGTAACCAGAAAGTTCTCTTCTGTGTTTTAAATTTAAACTTAAACTGCTGCTACTAGACCCTGACTGATTTAACAAAAAATAGTGGGTTCACAGATTAATTAGCTTTAATACAAAGAAGTCCTTTCAGAAAGTTCCCAGAAGTATATACTCACAATTGCAGATGTCTCTCCAGCAGTAACAGTCCCTTTTTCTAGTCCTTCAAGACTGAGGATTACAGAGCTTTGGTTGAGCTATTTATGCCTGTGCTGCTGAGGTAAGCTGTGACCAGCTTCCTGGGTGATTAGCAGTCCTTGCTTGGATTCTGGGATGGGATGCTGATCTGGGAGGATAGAGGGTTGGGAGCCTGATCATGGAGATTGGGTTTTATTTTCTATGGTAGGCTATGGTAACTGCATCACCAGATAGCATGGATGCACTCTCTGTGCTGTTTTCCAATGCATTTACCATGTAAAAAATGTCTGCCCCATATATTAACAGAAGGGCAGATGCTGGCTTGACCCTACCCAGTTTATGCACAGGCATTTACACTTACCAGGTGATAATTTCTCTACCTAGCATGTAGTAAGTGCAAACATCTGTTGCACTTTAGTAAACAGACCCTTACATTTCTGTGGAATCTCAAATGAAAAAACTTACAGATGGTTTCTTATGATTGTTTTTCTGGGGGGTTTTGTACTATTTTGATGATTTTGTACTTCAATAAATTTATTTTTCTGGTTTGGAACATACACTCAGTGTAGTTTTCTTTGAAAAACTGAGTTTGTAATCTTCTAGGACAGTGGTATTCGCTCTTTGTCCTCGAGAGCTGCAAACAGGTCAGTTTTCAAGGATATCCCTAATGAATATGTATAAGCTACATTTGAACACATGCCACCTCCATTATGTGCAAATCTATTTCATGCATATTCATTAGATACATCCTGAAAACCTGACTTATGTGTGGACCTCAAGGACTGGGATGAATATCAGTGCTCTAAAAGCTCCTGCAAAAAGGAAGTTATATATTAATTAAGGCCAGGGCCGGCCCAAATATTTCTGCCACCCTAGGCAGAAACTCCGGCCTTGCTGCCCCCTCTCCCCCCAGCTGCCGCCGATTCCATCTTGGGAGAGGGAGGTGGTGCAGCGGCAGTATTTCCAAGAGCCTCTCACAAACGTAATTGGCAGCAGCTAAGGCTGCCTATGTGCGGCTGCCTATGTGTGCTGCTGCTACCCCCCCCCCACCCAGGCCAGCCCCCCACCCAGGCTGGCCACTCTAGGCAGCCGCCCAGCTCACTTAATGGACAGGCCAGCCCTGAATAAGGATATTCTGAAAATTGAATTTGTTTGCTGCCCTACAAGGATCAAAGTTTCCCCATCCCTACCTTATTAATCCGTAGTAGATTGGAACCGCATTTAGGCTGTAAACGGGGGCGCTGGGTGAGAATGTCCACAGTCTTGGCAAAGGCAAATATTAGTATGACTTGCAAAGGATTGTGGGAAATGTAGTCCATTCATACCAGAATCAGCCGTTCACAAATAAATGAGTTGTGCTTGCTCGAGTGTTAAGCAAAGAAAATATATTTTATTTATGGGGTTATTTCTCCCGCACAGATTTACTTGGTAGCACAAAAGGATACTTGCTTTCAGTATTAAAGCTAGGAAAAACAAATCATGATCAGCAACTGAACTTCTTAAGCAATCAATCAAACAATAAAGACCTTGATGGGGAACAGAAAGGTCTTTCTGAGGGCTCCTGCTAATACCTTTTTAGTAGTGCTCCAAAAACAAAACAAAACCCAAAAAGTAATCAAAAACTGTTCTTTTTCAAGGATAATTTCTTGTATTTTCACACACACCCAGAAGTGTCCTTTCAGAGCTCACATGCAATTATGCAAGGCTTAATTGCTAACAATTAACCAGCTGCAAACCTCTTGGCTGGTTTACTTTCTATACGTGGTTCAAATCCTATCCTAAAGCTTTCTTGTAAACTTTTCTGGATAGATAAAAGAACAAGTTATATTTCTTTTTGATGGTTGTTGTATTTGTGAAAGTATTTTACCACAGCAGCCTAGACAGAGAGCAATCCATGTAATCACTCTGATCATTTAAAATATCTCCTTCTTCAACTATCATAGAATCAATATCATGGACTGGCTCAGAGGAATTCCTTAATGGAGCACTCTCAGGACAATACTTGTTTCCCTGCTGTCTTCCAAGTGAAGAGCTA
Source organism: Ichthyophis bannanicus (assembly GCA_033557465.1). Taxonomy (NCBI): domain Eukaryota; kingdom Metazoa; phylum Chordata; class Amphibia; order Gymnophiona; family Ichthyophiidae; genus Ichthyophis; species Ichthyophis bannanicus. The sequence continues at coordinate 929,602,500 of CM066031.1, forward strand.
GGGCATAGATCAGTGTTCATACCTGAGCTTCCATTGCTGTTAGGGTTCCTCTCCAGATATCCTGGCCAGTAAGAAATCCAGCTTTTATGTCCAGACTTCCAATCAAGATCCCTGGACACTGGGTCTCTCTTCACATACCTTCTTGCACTGGTCTTAGGGCCCCTTCCAAATGCAGCCGTCTCCCTCACCGGTGCCGTCCGGGGATTCCTGGCTCTGTAACCCCACTCCTCTGGCTTCCCCCAGTCCAATGGAGTATGCTTGCCTCTGGAATGACTCCCAGCACACGTACTGCTATGGACTCCTTTAGACCTCCAAGATGCTTTTCTCTTCTTTCTTCCACGCTGCTTCTTGCTCTCTCTGTCCTTGAGCTCTGGGTTCCTCATCAACTCCAACTCCAGCTCTCTGGTCTGCAACTGCTGCTGCCTCTGCTGATTCTGTGTAGAATCTGTTTTACTTTTAACCTGCTTAGAGGGATACTCCACCCTAGCACAGCTCAGCTGTGCTGAATCAAGCCCTGCCCTTGGAGATGAGTGATTGGGGATTACCTCATAGTTCTCCTGATTGAACACACGTTTCCCCACTTCAGCTCTTCTAGTGGCTGTTTGAAACCTGGTGCATTCTGGGACTGGTAGTCTTTTATGAAAACATTCTGTTTTATTATTTCTACCAGCTACGACAGGTTGCTTGTTCAGAGCCAATTCACCTCTATTATAGCTCCTTCCTGAACTATGATAAGCTTCCTTATCACAAGGCTCATGTTTTCACAGGGTCACTGACTACTCAGTTTTTGACTGTGTGGTCCCCAAAATGGTAGGCCCCTCAAGGTTCACTGTATAGTTTGTTTATAACATTTTTTGGAACTTAAATTCTATGGTATAGCTTTACTAGTAAGGGTTTTTAATATGGGGCAGTGCATAGAAAACCGGGTTCAGTATTTGAATTACAGCTTCAGTACAGTTATATGCTGGACAAACATATTCAGGCAGACTATGGTCGCCTGTCACTTGAGCCACTGGATAAGCATTTTCTAGATTTCTTTCACACCTTGCTCTCCTGTCGTTCCTTCTGACCCACTTCTAAACACCACTAGTAAATACCTCATGTGGAAAAGTAATTCCAAAAATAAATACTAAAATAGATAAGCTGCATGAGTACTTGAGGACAGGGACCTAACAAAAACAATTTAAATAAAGATGATTTCTGGCAACAAACAATTACAGATATTTAATCAGTGAGACTTATACTAGGAGGCTGGGATAATGCCAGCTATTTCACACATACACAACCCCTCCAACTCTGAATCAGTGGAATTACTAGCCAGTCAGGGAGAAGCTTACGTCAGCTCTATATAACAACATTAGGTACATGGAATTAATGTAAATTACAAAGAGATTTATATATAGTTTCTGGGTAGGAGCTTACATTCAGGTCGTACTGCATAAGAAAACTTGCTAAGAAAATGTTCAGGGAACAGCAATAAAGTTGATCCCAGAACCTGAGAAGCACAAGTTATGAAGACAGCCAAAAAGCATAAATCTACAGAACTGGGGAAGAAAGACAATTAAGAGAAGATTACTACGGCACACACATACGAAAATCTTTGCTGCTATAAATAATGTCAATTCGCATAATCTCTTTCAGCCCTACCCGGAATCCACAGCAAACTGCTGCACACTGTACCAACTAAAATGAAACCCAGAAGGACAAGTCAAGTGTTATCTTTATAGACAGAAAAAAATACCCTTTGAGGGAAAATGATTGGCAAGAAGGGGCTTGGATGTTAATCAGCTGGATGCATCTCAGAGGGAAGGAACCTATGAACACTAAAGAAAGGAACGAGCTTTGATGGATCAGATTGTTTTTCTCATTCCCAAAACATTTATTAAACTTTTACTTAGAATTCTATTAAGGCCTTTGTCAAGGCATAGTTCAACCTGTGGCAAGGGGAAAACAAATTACTTTTACATACAAGTAACATCAGCAAAAGAAAAAAGATAATTTGGAAACAGCTGGCTGGTACACTTTGTTGTTCTTTCAAGACTTTCCTTTATACAGGGATCATAGCAAGGGGTGTGCATGGAAAGAAATGGTCTGTGCTCATTTAAAATGAATGTTTCTACATTTTGGAAATTTTTTGTGTTCATTTCACATCTTTATTCTTTAGGCACACATTATGAGGGATATTTTAGAAGCTAGATGAATTGGACATCTGTGCAAATCATGGTGACATCCCCAGAATCATTTTAGAAAGCTGGGTATATAGACATCCTCATCACAAGAACGTTCAGATAGCACAGGGACATGGTGGAGGCATATCCTGGGTACGGAGCAAGGGAGATGCACGTTACAGTGTGATTTCAGAATGGCACAAGCACATCAGGCTCTGGTTGCCTAACCTGCTCCTGACCACAAATAAAGTGCAAGAAAGTGCCTGTTTCATGGCTTCAATGCTTCTGAGGGGAAGAGCAAAATGCCCTCACATCGCCGAAGAAATCTGTCTGTAAATACACAGTCCAAACATTACTGGTCCATCGCTGCACATTTGAGTATCTAAAATGGCAGAGCAGGACGTGCTAGTCTCAGAACACAGATGTCCCCCTTTTGACCTACCCAGGCCATGGCATCCAAATACCCATTTATGAGGGCATTCACTTTGGGGACATCCACATTTGTAAAATGGCTTACACCCATGTACGTATCTGGCCTTGCTAAATATGCGGGGCCGTAACCAGAACTGTTCACTTGGGCATTCATTATTTAGAGTAAAGAGGGAGAGATTTCAGAAGGCACGGCTGCTACATCGCCAGTTTTTGGACATTCTGCTTGGGACATCCAGAATTTCCTAGACTTCTAAAATGTCACTCTGGATGCGCACCAGAACTTTTTTAAACATGTAAATTGATTGTATGCACATTACATTTGTAGGTAAATATGCATACAAGCGATTTGCCAGCACTTTAGTTTTTTAGGTGCCCAAATGTACTGAATGCACCTCATGAATACACATCCCTAATTATAACTTTGTGCTTCTTTGCTGTCAATGTTTCTACCTGTTCCATATTCACCCGGCAACACCATATCTACATTGGTGGGCCAATGTAGTTCATATAAGATCTGCTGTCTAGGGACACTTGTGATATACAGCTACTTGGAACTGAAGTGCACATTTGATTTAGATTTGCAGAGACCCAGTCTTTTACCTAGTCTCCTGCTTAATTTTGTAGCAAGGGCATACATTTTAAGGTTACAGGGGCCTTTGCATACTGGGGCTGATTCACCAAAGATTTCAGTTTGAACTTTTCAGCAGCCATTGTTCTGTTAGAAGCCAGTTTCACAGGGTGTGGTTAATTGAACCAACCAGCAGGTCTATGACCTCTGAGCCTCTTCAACAAAAACATGGAGTTCCACAGGGTTCCTCGCTATCTGCCCTATTATTCAATATATATATATATGCAGCCCATATGTGCAATCATCCGCTCCTTCAACATCTTCTCCCTGATTTATGCAGATGACGTTCTACTCTTCACCCCATCCACTATCGACCAACCAGACTTCTCTTCACTAGTAAAATGCTTTGATGCCGTCACTGACTGGCTCCACTCACAGAGTCTCAAGATAAACTTCAGCAAGACAGAAGTGCTGTTCATCACAAGAAACCAAACCTTCTCCCCACCGGCAACATTAAAGACGGGAGATGCCGAGCTCCCAAGTTGATCCACCATCCGCTACCTAGGAGTCACACTGGACCAGCACCTCAACTTGAAAGCGCACATAGGCAACACCGTCAAGAAAATCTACCATAAGATGAGGACAATTCGACATCTTCGACCCTTGCTGCATCCAGATGACTTCCAAACAGTTTTCCAGGCACTAGTAACCCCCCACTTTAACTACGCCAATGTGATCCTTCATGGACTCCCTAAGAACACATTAAACCCACTACAGTTAGCAATGGATGCTGCTGCCTGCTTCCTACATGGGGCCTCTAGAAGGGACCACATTACTCCAATCCTAAAAGACCTGCACTGGCTACCAATCTACTGCCGGCTCACCTACAAAGTAGTACTGTTAACATTCAAGGCCATCAACAAAACAACCTCTAGCTCCTTGACGAACGTTATCCACCCCACACTTGCAACCAGAGCAAGAGGGTCCTTTGCCACTAACACACTAATAACCCCCAGCGAAGTAACAAAATGCACTCAGGCAACAAAAAAACAGAGCCTTCATGTTCTACGCACATACCTGCTGGAATGAGCTCCCAGTGGCCATCCACGTGATCACTGACCTTGCCCAATTCAGAAAGGCACTAAGCACCATCTTTTTCTCCTACACTATGCCCAGGCCAACAACACATCCTCACCTGACACAACCCTACAAACTAAACATAAAAAACAGACAACCCAGTAAATAAATTACATCCCTGTACATAGCTCTCAGGGTAAGCCATGTCGCTACAACTGAATAGTAACTTCCTGCCTAGACTGTATATAGTCTGTATATAGTTACCCCTGTTCTAAATCCAAGTTGTATTACCCGTTCGATGTAAGTGCAGAGCAGGCTTTTCCTACTCTGTACAAAATGTAATCTGTAAACCGCACTGATTTTAAAGAGCACAGTATATAAATGCATTAAATAAATAAATAAAAATAAAAAAATAACAACTCTGCATCTTGACCAAGTTGACTCATCCAGTTCTGCTCATCACAGCACCGAGGACTACACAAAGCTAAGCTTTCAGATTTTACAATTGCCTATTTTTATTTTAATATAAATTTCAGCTTAGGCTATAAGTTTAGGATTATTCAGACTGCCTACTTTCCTTGCATAGCCTTTAAATAAGATATCTGAGTTTACCCTCAGTTCATATAATGTCTACTGGTCAGGGACACTTAAGTTCCCGCCCACCCTACCCTTCACCCCACCCACCCCAGAGTTGCATTGCCTATACATTCATCATATACATTGACATTCAATTAGGTGTTACATCTACCTTCATTTTATTTTCTCTTTCTCCTAGGAACACTTTATAAAAGTCTTATTCAGCATGTTGTGTATTCAATGAAATAAATGTGGTGCTTTCATTCTCAGAAGAATCATTTGGAACCTAACAACTTGCTCGATATGCCACAAGTTAGCTGCTATGCATAAAGAATTGACTCTACTAAGGGAAGAAGTAGCGCGTCCACAAAGAATCAAACAGCCCAGGAATAAATGGATCACAGTGGGCTCTGGTAGGTTGCGACCTGTAACACGGAAACACACTCTACATCAAGAGATATCCTTGCATAATGCCTTCTCTGCCTTGGGTAATGAGGGTGCCCAATCCCTGGAAACTGCAGGCCCTTACACGAGAGAGTCAATGTCCAACCTACTGATAATGCACCAAATATGAAGAAAAAAAATCACAAAACAGGAAACAACTACTACTAGGAGATTCCATCATCAGAGGCACCAACTTGAGAACACAGTTCAAAGGAGAGAAGATGGTCAAATGCCTCCTTGGCTCTTCAGAAAGCAGAAATATGAACCAAATTGTCGGTATAGTTAGTGCAGAAAGTGCAGTTCAAAGGGACTTCCAGACTCTGTGAGAGAAACTCAAGCCCATTGTTAACACTATAGCACTCTCAGAAGTTCTACATGTTCTTGGTAAGGGGGCAGAAAGGCTACATCGCATAAACAACTTTAATACATGGCTCCAAACCTAGTGAAAACAAGAAGGATTTGGATATATGGCAACAGGGGAAACAGATGGACCAACAAGAGACTACTGTGCTGATGGACTACATCTCTCTGTCACAGGGAAAAGGATCTTAAGTGAAAAATGCAATCAGTATGTGGACAGACATCTAAACTAGAGAAAGGGGGTGAGGGATGGAGAACAATAATTTCAAAACGTCACTCCCAGCACTAACATAATAACATTGGAAACAGCCAAACTTTTAAATCACACATCAATGGCAAGAGGGGTGTAGAACGAAATCCATGCAAAATATAGGCAAGCCAGTCAACAAATGCTGGAAAGCAATAAGCACAAATGCTAGAAGCCTAGTCAACAAAGTTCCTGACCTGGAAGCCCTAATGGTGACAATGGATTGGACATTGTAGCCATTACAGAAACATGGTTTAATGAGTCACATGAATGGATTATAGCCATAGCTGGCTATAATCTATTTAGAATAGATAGAGAGGACAGAAAAGGAGGAGGAGTGGCCCTATATGTCAAAAGCAATATTAAAGCTGCTGAAATGCAGGGGATGTGGGGAAAAGAAGAAGCGCTGTGGATTGGGTTAGAAAGAGGAGATGGCACCGTCCATACTGGTATAGTCTTCAGGCCTCCAAATCAAACCAAAGAAATGGATAGCAAATTGATTATTGATATTGCAAAGATAGCCCTGAAGGGGGAAGTGACTTTAATTTACCTAATGTGGACTGGAGGATTCCTTCTGCAAATCTGGAAAGAAATAAAAAAATTGTGGATGCCTTCCAAGATGCATTAATTAGACAAATGGTGATGGAACCGACTAGGGAAGGCTCGATGTTGGATTTAGTACTCACCAACGAAGATAGCGTGTCAAATATCTGGGTAGGTGCCCATGTGAGCAGCAGTGACCATCACACTGTGTGGTTTGAGATTAAAGCCAAGGCAGAGTCCAATCACAGCAAGCTCAAAGACCTAGACTTCAGAAACACTGACTTCAGTAAAATGGCTAAGAACCTGAAGGAGGAGTTGGCAGGGTGGGAGGCGATAATGGAAGTGGAATTGCAATGGGCTAAACTAAAGGAGACAATAAAAGGGGCAACAGATACATATGTAAGGAAAGCAAATAAAAAAGCAAGAGGAAAAGGAAACCTATTTGGTTCTCCAAAGAAGTAGCTGCACAAATAAAGACACAAAACAAAGCTTTCACAAAATTCAGAAGTTCACAAACAGAGGAACACAGAAAAGAATACAGGATCAAACTAAAAGAGACAAAAAGAGAAATAAGAATAGCAAAATCAAAGGCAGAAGACAAAGATGGCAAAAGATGTGAAGTGTGGCGACAAAACGTTTTTCAGGCATATCCTGGAGATGAGGAAAATCAGAGGTGGAAATGCAGGACTCAAAAGTGGCGGGAAAGGATTTATGGAAAGTGGCAATGAAAAAGCGAACATGCTAAACAAATACTTTTGCTCTGTTTTTACTAAAGAAAATCCTGGAGAAGGATCACCTGGGATTGACAAATATACAAATGGGAATGGAATAGATACCAACCATTCACAGAAGATGATGTGTTAGAACAGTTTGCAAAACTGAAGGTGGACAAAGCCATGGGACCAGATGGGATACATCCCATGATACTGAAAGAGCTCAGAGAGGTTCTTGCAGGGCCTTTAAAGGATGTTTTTAATAGATCCTTGGAGACAGGAGAAGTTCCACAGGACTGGAGAAGGGCTGATGTGGTACCTCTTCACAAAAGTGGTAACAGGGAAGAGGTGACAAACTATAGGCCTTACCCAGGTGGCGGGAAAAGTAATGGAGGTGCTTCTAAAAGAGCGAATAGTGGACTTTCTCGAAACCAACAGGTTGCATGAGTCAAGACAACATGGTTTTACCAAAGGACAATCTTGCCAAACAAATCTGATTGAGTTCTTTGACTGGGTGACCAGACAACTAGATCAAGGGAATGCGATGGATGTGATCTACCTAGATTTCAGCAAAGCCTTTGATACTGTTCCTCATAGGAGGCTTATCAATAAACTCAAGAGCTTGAGGATGGGTCCCTAAGTGGTGAACTGGATCAGAAATTGGTTGACTGACAGACAACAGAAGATGATGGTAAACAGAACTCACTCGAATGAAAGGAAGGTGATTAGCGATGTACCCCAGGTTTCGGTCCTGCGGCCGGTACTGTTCAATGTATTTGTGAGTGATATTGCTGAATGACCGAATGGAAAAGTCTGTCTTTTTGCAGATGACATGAAAATTTGCAACAGAGTGGACTCCCCTGAGGGAGTTGAGAACATGAGGAAAGATCTACAAAAGCTGGAAGAATGGTCTAATGCTTGGCAGTTAAGATTTAATGTGAAGAAGTACGGGGTCATCCACTTGGGAAGCAGAAATCCAAGGGAAATGTATGTGATAGGGGGCGAGAGGACCAGGAGAAGAACCTTGGAGTGATTGTTTCGGAGGATTTCAAGGTGGTGAAACAGTGTGACAAGGTGGTAGCAAAAGCCAGAAGGTTGCTGGGTTGCATACAGAGAGGAATTACCAGCAGAAAGGAGGAGGTACTAATGCCACTGTACAAGTTGCTGGTGAGGCCTTACTTGGAATATTGTGTTCAGTTTTAGAGACCATATCTCACAAATGATATAAAAAGGATGGATAGGGTTCAGAGAAAGGTGAACAAAATGATTTGGAGCCTGCGTCAGGAGACATATGAGAAGAGACTTGAAGACTTAAATATGCACATTCTGGAGGAGAGGAAGGACAGGGGAGATAAGATACAGACTAAATACTTAAAGAGTATTAATGAACAAACACACCTCTTCCAAAGATGGGGAAGCTGTAAAACTAGAGGGCATAACATGACGCTGCAAGGGAGTAAACTGAGAGGCAATGTCAGGAAATACTTTTTCACTGAAAGGGTGGTGGATGCTTGGAATGCCCTCCCGATGGAAGTAGTGGGGATAAATACAGTGATGGAATCCAAAATGGCATGGGACAGACACTGTGGATCCCTTAATAGTAAAGGGATAAAATCAAAATAAACGTAACTATTTCAACAAATAGGGGTGACCTACACGGAACGGTGAGTACACCCCTACACAAAGGCATGCGGAGGGGTGACCTGCACGCAGCTGCAGGTGCACCTACTCTTGCTGTCTTGCTGGGCAGACTAGATGGATCATACTGGTCTTTATCTGCCGTCATATTCTATGTTACTATGTTACTGTTATATGTAAATGGAAACCCTTACAGTTCTTGTCAACTCTGAAAGCAAAGGATGTATTCAAGAAAGCATGATTAGAAGTGATGTTTAGATCATTCCTCGTTTTTTATGGCCAAGACTGCACATAAGGTCTGATTAATGAACTGAGGGCAATATTTTCTTGGCTTTACCATGAAACTGAGCACTTGTATAATACAGAGGTTAGGGGAAGAGGGAAGAGGAGGGGATTAATGACCTACCACTCAAACCCACTGGAGACATTAAACTATCTGAACTCTGACCACACTAGGAAGGTTAAGCTAATGAATACACTTCGTTCATTCAGCAAAATATATTTTTATAGCGCAGCACATTTTGACAGCTTAGTGCCAAGCCCAGCATATAATTGTAATATATTTATTATGCAGTAGATGTATTGTTGCTAGAAATGCATAATCTACTATTTGTAGCACTCCTGAGTTTCATCTACATTCTCCCTCCTTCTCATTCCGTCCCACGTCAGCAGCTTCTCAAACCCTTTTCTCAGGTTAAAAGGTTACTCATGAGGTAGGAGCACACACTAGATGAAAAGCAGAGAAAGAGCAGAGAAAATATTTTGAAAAGAATAAGAGGGAAAGAATTTTAGAATAAACCACTTTGATTTACATTTTTTTAATACCTTGCCTATCTAACAGAGAGAATGCTCCATATAAGGGCTGTTAACCATCTATCAACTTTTAGAATGTCATTTATTTATTTACATTTTCTTATATACCGCGCTATTTTCCATCAGTGCGGTTTACATGGAACATTTTACACACACATTTCAAATGACTTGATTTGTGTTTACAAATAACAGGAATAGGAACTTGGAAAGAAACAGGGGTAACTATTTACATCTGTTTTAAAGTGTTGTTATCAAGCATTTTCAATACATAATTCAAAAAGGAATTTTGATACGAGTTTAAATAGAAATGCAGAAATAAATACATCATAACAACTAATGCTAATACAGAAAATTATTTTTGGGTGTGTGTGTGTGTGCGCGCGTGCGTGTGTGTGCACATGCGTGCATGTGTGTTTGCATTGTATCTGTATGTGTCTGACCTCAAGGGGACAAGAGTTGGATGGTGCAGTTGGAGTGGTGCAACTAAAAACCTTCTGTTGCTTTCGAAATAAGAAAATAAAACCAAGGAGCCCTTTTACTAAAGGGTGCTAGCTGCCAGCATGGGTCTTGCACTCACTAAATATGTGTGTTTGGAATGCATTTACAGCTTGCACAAAGCCATGACACTTAGCACTACCGGATTTTGGTGCTAACTATCCATGGTACATTAGGGTTACAAGTAGGAGGGTTAGCAGTGGAGGATGGTCAGGATGAAAGTTGCACAGGCAGCACACCCACGTTATTTGCATGGTAGGCTAGTAGCATGGTTTACTCACCACAGGGCAAGCAGAATGCCTTTTTCTTTAGGGACCCAATCACTGCCCTAACTCTGCCCCAGGCGCTGCCCTGTGGGCAGCATGCTGGTTGCCTGCTGGCCGTGACCATGGCAAATACCCTTCCTGTTCTGCCCAGGTGGATCCGATCTCCCAGAGGCAGACAGGAAGGGTCTTTGCTGTGATTGCAATAGCGAATTTTTGATGGGGCCAGGGCCCATGTAGCTCACTACTTTCCGATGCCTATGACTCACTGCCACCTCCACAGGTAGCACTGAGTGTACCCACACTATTGTTGTGCCACAGTAACTGCCAGGAACATGCTTTCCATGTTCCCAGCAGTTAACACCATGGTACTGCCCAAACACGCCATGAATTTGCACATTATCAGTGCATTTGGTGCAATACCACAGCATCCTTTAGTAAAAAGGCCACAAGTGTGATAATGTATCAAACCACTAGATGTCAATCAACAAATTTCAAAGGATGGATTTTACAGTTTAAACACAGCAGCAGCAGCAACAGGCATTACTCGGCAGTACACATAGCAACCTTTAAGAAAGCTGTACATTTCAGTCACTAGGTTTCACAGTAAAGTTTACAACAAAGAAAATGAAATAAATATCAATCACTAAAAGATAGCCCACTAGGAATAGGATCGTGGCATTGGGGAGAGGATAGGACATTGTGTAGCAGGGAAAGCTCGCAAAGTATGCCTCATGGAACTATTTCCACTCCCTTTGTGTGTCTGCATGTGTTTTATGTGTGTGTGTGTGTGTGTGTAGGCTCTGTGCGTGTCTGTGATCAGGAAAGGAGGGTAAAGACAGTTTAAGAATCATTTAAGAAAATATTGTAAATAGTTGAGAATTTCTGTTAATTGTTAATCCCTGTTATCCATGTTTTTATTCCCTGTTCCTTGTAAACTTAACATTTGTTCTATGTTTAAGTACAAAATTGTTAAAATGTAAACCGCGCTGATATCAAAAGTGCGGTATATAAAAGCTGTTAAATAAATAAATAAATAAAACAGGGGTCTCAAACTCAAATTGCTTTGAGGGCCAAATGAGGACTTGTAAAGTAACCCGTGGGCTGCATAAGACAATGGGCCTCATTTGCATAAGGGCCTCATTTGCATAAACATTTGCATAATGTTACCATACAAAGCGCAGACGTTAATGATGCACATTTCCCAGAGCTGACATATTCCAGTTAATAAATTCAAAATGAGATATTTTTCTACCTTTTGTGCATTTTTTTCAGTTTCAGTTGTTCCAGCCACTTTCTTCTGGTTTCTTCGTGTCTTCTGCTAACTCTCCATCGTCTGCTGTCCATTTGTCCTTTCTTCTCTCTTCTAGTTTTTTTTTCCATTCTCTCTCTACATCTGATTTAACATACTAATCTTTCTCCTTTTGCTCTTTCCTTATTCCTATTTCATCCACTCAAATTTTACCCCTCCATCGTCAATCCCCACTTACTCTCCCAATACCGACAATTGTAGATTTTTCTTCCCTCCCACACAAAATATTTTCCCCTCTCCATTTCACTCTCCCAGCCCCATCTCATTCTAATCCTCCCCCAACATCAGCTCCCTTCTAGTTCCAGCCCCACCCAGCATCCACTCCCTTCTAGTCCCCGCATCAGCCCATTTCCAGTCCTATCCTAGCCCCACCATCAGCCCATTTCGTGTCCTAGCTCCCCCCACTAAGCCCATTTCTAGTCCTAGCTCCCTCCCCTCACAGCCCATTTCCATTCCAAGCCCCCCTCCCCATCAGCTATTTGCAGTTCAAGCCCCCCCTCCTACTCAGCCCATTTCCAGTCCTAGCAACCCCCCCAGTCCATTACCAGTCCTAGCCCCCAAAGTCCATTACCAGTCCTAAGCCCCCCAACAGCCCACTTCCAGTCCTAACCCTCCCATCACCCCATTTTCAGTCTTAGCCCCCCAACAGCCCACTTCCAATCCTAACCCCCATCAGCCCATTTCCAGTCCTAACCCCCCTCCCCCATCAGCCCAGGTAAATTAAATTTTCAATCTTAGCTCCCCCATAGCACATTGCCAGTCCTAACTCCCCCCCATCAGCCCACCTCCAGTCCTAACCCCCATCGGCCCATTTCCAGTCCTAACCCCCCTCCCCCCATCAGCCCAGGTAAATTTAAAAAAAAACTGGCTTCTGCTGCTGCCGCCGTGGCAGTGGCAGAAACAGCTGTCCCGCGGCCCCTTCCCGTCTGCCCAGTAGAGCCCTCAGCTCAGCTCCATCAGCGGCAGCTTTCAGGGCTGCCCGCGAAGAGTGTATTTCTCTCTCATGCAGCTGTTAAGCCTGCCGGGGCTGATGGGAATTCCTTCAGCCCCGGCAGGCTTAACAGAGCCGTGCGAGAGGGAAATACGCTCTTCGCGGCTTGAAAAGCCTGCCACTGATGGAGCTGACTGTGGGCTCTGCCGGGCAGATGGGAAGGGGCCACGGGACAGCTGATTCTGCCGCTGCCACAGCAGCAGAAGCCAGGATTTTTTTTTTTTAATTGACAGTTGATTCTGCTGCTGCCACGGCAGCAGCGGCAGCAGCAGAAGCCAGGGGTTTTTTTTTTGTTTGTTTCCTCTCCGTCGTGGGCCGCACAAAGTTCTCTCGCGGGCCACATGTTTAAGACCCCGGGTTTAAAAGGAGCAATTCCCTAGCTTTTCTATCCAATAGGACCTATTTACTAATAGTGCATGTTAGTGGTGTTAGCACTTGCTAATGCAATAGCACACTTTAGTAAATCATGGGCTACATTTCTCAAAGAGGAGAAGTAGGAATATTCATAAGCAAAGCACCCATGGAAGCACTGACTTCATTTTTAAGAAACAATACAAACTGTGCAGAATGGAAAAAAATAGTTCTCACTGAATTTCAGAATAGATTTGCCAAAGTGTGCTATCAGAATTGTGCACATTATTAGTAAATAGGCCCCACTGTATAAAATGGGCCCTGTGGTAAATAATGCTCGTTAATCTGGTAGATGTCAATAAATCTAGTCCTTAATCACATATTTGTAACAAAACTGTAGATTAAATTTGGAACCTATTCAGCACCTGCTGGAGATTTAAAAATGTCTAGTGTTTATCCTAAGTGGAAAAAGACACACATTAAGGAAAATAAGGCTCCTCTGACACATAATTAATGAGTGTCTCTTAAAAAATATAATTTAGTTCAGAAAAAAAAGAAGCCAACCAAGTGGATCTTTCTGTAATTGATTCTTCTGGCTCTAGTTCAACTCTAAAGCTCTCAGACGTAGAATGTTTGATATTGCTGAAGCCTGTTTAGAATCTAGAAATATGCCTCTTAAATATATGGGGTATTACTTGTTAGGGGAATTTTGAGAATTTCCAGCACATGGAGGTGAATTTTAGAAGGGATGTCCATGTGCAAGCTGGGACGTCTAAGTCAGAACGTCTGAAAAAAAAGCAGGCACATCCAGGTGTAGACATGATTTCATAAATGTGGATGTGCCCATTATAGACGTCTGTGAGGCATCTACATAGACATCCCCAGAATAGTACTTCAGCACCCAGACATTTAGGTATAGCCTAGTGATTACAGTAGTGGGCTAGGAACAGTACAACCAGAGTTTAAATCCCACTACTGTAATCACTGGAAATGTGCTGTGTACCAGGGATGATGGACTGCTTCCTTTTCTATATCCTGTGGATATTTTTCAGCCAAAGCAAGTACTTTTCAGATACCTGTTCATGACTTGAGCAGGCATAACTTAGATGAAACGTTTCTGAGATCAGGGGGGGGGGGGGGAGACATTCAGGTTACTGGGAACACCCCAGCCATTCCTCTACCATGCCCCCGTTCAGACTTGGAGGTCTTCATGCTGTGCAACGTCCCCAGAGCTGGCTTCTAAAATGGCTCTGGAGATGTCTCTGTGTGTTGGACATCTCTATGCCCATGTTTGGACATCCAAAGTATGAATAGAGCTTCCAAAATCATCCCTTGAAGCTTAAAGATATCTTACTCTGACAGATGTAATAAATCAAATATTCTTTGCTTTGAAAGAATGATACACTTCTCCAATTTCTTTTTCTTTAGAATTTACTCATAGGGGTATGTTTACCAAAGGGGGTAAGGGAGCAAGTGTGCCATTAATGTGTGTTATCGGTGCCCGTGAGTGGTTAATACTGCAGAAAGCGCAGATAATGCTGTATTAATGAGTGTTAGAGGGACCCACAGCATTAAGGGAAAAGGAGATGAAGAGTGGGCGTTAATGGGGTGGAGAGTGGGCGTTGACAGCGTGTGATCCCTTACCGTAGGTTGTGCAATCGTGCATTAGAGTCCACAGCACTGGGAACCCTAACGGCAAGTAAAACCTTCGAGAAGGTTAATTTCAACGTTTGCAATATGCTCCACACACAGGGGGATTCTAAGAAAATGATAGTAGTGCTCCAATAGCAGCAACAGCATAGTGCCCTATTATGATGTTGATGATGCAAATGTAGCAAAGGAGGTGTCACATGAGTGATGCTGTGGGGCTGGTAGGTCCACTAGGCTGACAAGGCAGCTGACTAGGAAGAACATCTGTGATGGCTGGTATGACCCTACTGTGATAGCGGCAGCACACATATATGCTGGCAAAGTCAGATGGGAGTTCTGCTACCCCCACTGCCACCATGCTGCCATGTCAGTGTTGTGTGCGTGTGGGGGTGGCGGCACAGTGGCTGCAGCCTGCTGCTAGAGAAATATGTGTCCCAGCCCTGTGTGTCAGGTGCAATACTGCAGTTACCACTATCAGTAGGATGGTAGCATGTCAGCAGCAAGTACAGCAGAGCACATCCTGCTCCCTCCCTCCTGAGGTCTGAGGCAGCAGCACCTGTTCCCACACCCCTCGGTGGAGGGGTGGGGGGAAGGAGGTGCATGGTGTGAATAGCTGCATGTGTGCTACCTCAATAAGACTACCGGAAGCACTGAGGTGGCACCTGGGGCACTCTTGCAGAAAGAGTGCCTACTGGTTGAGCTGGGCCTCAGATCAGGATGCCCCCAACCTGTGCATATTGAGTGGATATGTGCATGTGGTGCATAAAGAGTCCACTGAGCCAGGAACCCTATGCAATATGAGAACAGCTCATGTCAGAGGAAAAAATGGGCACCCTGCTCTCTCACCTGCCAAAAGCTGAGCAGAATCAGTGCGTGCTCCGGTGACCGTTCTATAACTCAGTCCAACCATCTGAACCACATGTGAATCTAGATAACCTGCTGTGGTCTGCAACATATAATACTAATCCATGACTGGCCCACAAGCACACACCATGCAATGGATATGTTGGTCATTTTGCTAGGACACCCATGGGCTGGAAAGTGTGTGTTTATGCATCATGACCTGCCTCTCTGACTGGACAGATCCCATATGCACACCATGCATGTCCGTTGCTTCAGTAGCATAGCAAGGTTGTGCAGCAGACAGACCTCACAAGACATCCCTCTCACATGTCTGCCTAACAGACCCTGTCAGACAAGGATGGCACGGAGCCTGCAGACAGCAAAGCACACATAGGCACACCACAAGTCATGCCCTCATGCACCTCGACAATTACCACCTATATACCCATGGAGTGATGAAGCCACACTGCTGCTCTGTGGCTCCAAACACAAGGCCAGTGTGTGTATGAGTGAGAGGTCATGGATTCAAGGTCCAGTCTTTGGGTTAGGAATGGTATGTCCAGGTGTGTTAACCTTATCATACCTCCCAAGAACAAAGGCATCATTGTTCAACCCCCCACAGTTTTGAGCGTCCATGTATGCCACTGCCCCCCCTTCCCAGACCCTGCACCCTAGGCATCTGCCTACCCGCACATTGGCTGGCCTGGGACTGCACACCGCCAATACTGACAGCACATGGGCATGTCAGCATAGCATGGGGAGTGTTGGCAGAGGGGAGCAGCAGCACCCACCTGCAGCAGACCAAAGCCATACCCTGATACAGTGTGCCATGCGCAGTGCAACATGTGCCAAAGTCCATCTGATGGGAAGCATGTCAGCCCTAGGGACTGTTGTAACACTGTGGTGCACTACACACAGTCAGACTGTCTAGGCACAGAGGATCACAAGTTTGGGTCCTGGCTGTGGATCATAGAGTGCATGTCTTTGTGGCTACATTTTATCCCACAGTGCAGGTACAATACCAATATGTGCAACCCCAAATGAATCGGTGAAGAAGGGTACAAACACACACACACACACACACACACACAGGCTCCACTATCTTCAGCTGGATGGAGAGTCAGGCTGACAGCACTGGCACACTGAGCGGCCGTTAACATCAGAGCGCACTACTAGCCCCTGCACAATGAGTACACCTTAACAATGCCTGAGCTGAGACTGAGACCAGAGTAGCAGACAGGAATGCCAACCATCCCCATTTTTGCACAGTGCATCGATATGAGTGTGTGTGTGTGTGTGTGTGTATGTCTATCCATTGTTTTGTGGTTTTCTACTCCTCGTTGAGCCTCGCAGTGCATAAGCTGTTTCCAGTGTTAGCCTGTAAATGTGAATGATGAGGAGCAAAGTATTGTGGGTATCGCCCGAACAAGACAGATTAGCCAGGATATGTCTGCATCGGGGGTAGGGCAATGGCTGGGACGTCATAGCACCTGACTGCCACCTGCAGGGAGCGGGTGGCCATATCATGTCATGCTGGGAGGGTACTCTCACTCTACAGTGACCATGGCATGGCTAAGTATCCACACAGTGCCTGGTTCTAGTAATATTGATGCGCTTCCTATCCTGAGGGCCAGATCACTGAACTGAATTCTGGATGCCCATGGTTGCTCAGTGCACATACAATGCATCCTCACCAGTGTACTGTCTGCAGTTGGTTTGTGCATAGCTGAAACACCCAGTGGTGGGCAACAGATGCGTTCTGTGTGTGAATGTTGGACTTAGGTGTTTGGGACAAGCGGTGTCAGCTATTCCCAGCAACAATTCCCTGGCAGTCACCAGCCAAGGTATCAGCTGAGCATTGCAATGCACTGTTCTAGTTGGGTCCTGGTCCAACACTGCTAGATTTGACTAGCACATAAAGCAAGACACAAGATGACTAGCATAATCACACTGCACTACCACCCACTGGTAGTGGTGGTAGGGATGAGCAAAAGAGACCATCTCTAGCACTGCAGGAATAGGGGACCTGGTGCTGGCTTCCCATCCTCAACCTCAGGGTGACTGCAGAAACCGCTCAGTAGCATGGTTTGCAGCTGCTCTGTGCTTGTATCACACACTGTCATTTCCTCTTACTGAGCTGACATGATGGACATGTGCATTCTCCATTCGGTGATCAGTTGTAGACTGCTGTTCTGCATGTGCACTGCATCATGGGTATTGGTGGGGCTACCCTATACCTGCATACACAGATCTGCAGTCTCTTTGTATCCAGCCATTGATATGCATAGCAGTATGGAGGTGTAGCCTACTGGTTAGTTCACAGTCTCCATAAGCAGAGGACAGGGGTTTGGTTCTTACCTGTTCTTTTTGTGACTGTGCTACTCACATCATTTTCATGCCTGTAACAGTCAGGGCTCTGCATATCGGTACTGGCAGCCCATACCACCCTCTCCTCAGCCACCATCTGTCCTTCAGCCCCTCTATCTGCCTCTATCAGCTGTGTACAGTCCTGTCTTCTTGTGCAGACTGCTACTCCATGACCTACACTGGTACCCTTTTCTGCATTACAGCTCTTCGTGCTCGCCTTTCCTGTGACTGATCTGCACGAATCCACTACTACTCTGTCTTTCAATCATTGCAAACATCCTGCCGCTTCTGCCTCCACTGGGGGACATGTCTTCCTTCTTCCTAAGCCATACACTGTCACTGCAGCACCTTACATTGGTACCACTCTGTGCATCAGTACAGCTGCTCCCACATGCTTGTCCGCTTTACTGGCTGCCACATAGGGTGCCCACTGATGTGGCAGGTTCATCAATTCCCACCTGTCCTTCCATCACCTTTATATTGACATTCCTTGGGGCTCTATCCAGAGTTTGGCTTACAGCCGTGGTCCTGATTTAAGGTGCATGCTTTTCACCTTAGGGTACCTTTTCTCTACTTAGGGCACCTTAACTGTTAGGGCATCTTATCTCATGTTAAGGCACTTTATCACATCTTAGGGCACCTTTTCTCATGTTAGGGCACCCTATCCCCTGTTCAGGCACCTTAACTGTTAGGGCACCTTATCTCCTGTTAAGACACCTTAACTGTTAAGGCACCTTGACACATCTTAAGGCACCTTATTACATCTTAAGGTGCCTTATCTCCTGTTAAGACACCTTATCCTAAGACACCTTGTCTCTCCTTAGGATGTTTTGTCACCTTACCATACTTGATCCTGTTAATTCACATTAAATGGCCCAAGGCACCCTGAAGCTGTCACGCTCCCTACCTGCCCACTGCCTTATATGGCTTCAGGCACCTTAACGCTGCCCTTACCGCCAGTGACTTTACCGCGGTTTAGTAAACATACCCCTTAAAGAACCTAGGAATGTAGTCAGGAAAGCAAAGATACAAAAAGAAGAAAAAGCCAATGCTGTAAAATGGGGGACAAGACATTTTTCAGAAATGTTAGTAAGAGAAGGACGTACAAAAGTGATATTGTCAGACACAAGGGTAAAGGGAAGGAACATGCAGAAGCTGATGACGATAAAGTAGAATTGCTTAACATATCATTTTGTTCTGTGTTTGCAGATGAAGGGCCAGGAGCAGGATGTCAGAAAACACCCACAAATAGGAACAAAAGTAAAGGGGATTTTCAGAAGACTGTTCATGAGGAACTAATTAAACTAAAAGTAGACAAAGCAATGGGGCTGAATGGTATACATCACAGAGTATTGAAAGAACTTGGGGAAGTTCTAGCGGCTCCATTGTCTGACCTTTCCATTGCTTTCTTACAATTGAGTGTGGTCCCTGAAGACTGGATAAAGGCGCATGTGGTCCCTTTACATAAAATCGGAAGGAGGAGTTCAGAACTACAGGCCAGTTAGTCTGACCTCTGTAAGAGTAAAGTAATAGAAATGGTGCTAAAACAGAGGATAGTGAGGTTTCTGGAATCCAGTGGATTGCAGGATCCAAGGCAGCATGTGTTTACCAGAGGTAGGTCTTGTCAGACAAATCTAATTAATTTATTCGACTGGGCGACCAGAGAGTCATATTGAGGGAAAGTGCAAGATGTGGTGTACTTAGATGTCAGTCTTTGACACCGTTCCTCACAAGCAACTTTTAAATGAATTGAGTACCCTAAATGAACCCTAAAGTGACTGGTTTAGAAACTGGTTGAGTAGGAGGCAACAAAGGTACAGGTACAGGTCAACAAAGGTACAGGTACAGGTACAGGTCAACATTATTGGCACCCTTGCATTTTAGGTGTGTTTTATACAATATCTTGAGAAATAATTGGAAATATTCTAACTGTAGTCATCATAATATATATATATTTTTATTTTTTGGCATTTTGTACAAGATATTTTAATAGCTCCAGACTCAGACAGCTTTTTTTGACATCCTCGACTATTAAGAGTGCTAGTGTAACTCAGTTCTTTATTTGAAGCCTACGATAATATAAATATACAATTTATTGTCACAGAAAAAGAAACAGAGAAAAGAAACAAGCCTAAACAATAGAAAATCAAGGTGAAAAA
Organism: Ichthyophis bannanicus; assembly: GCA_033557465.1. NCBI lineage: Eukaryota > Metazoa > Chordata > Amphibia > Gymnophiona > Ichthyophiidae > Ichthyophis > Ichthyophis bannanicus. The sequence goes on from CM066031.1 coordinate 929,622,510, forward strand.
TAGCCTGAAGGGGTGTGAAAAAAATTACTTAGGGAAAGACAACCATGGATTAAGAAAAACAGAAATGTTGCTATTTAAATCAAACTAATAATCAGCACAAAGTATAGCTCCTCAGTGTTTATAGTGATGTAAAATAACTATTGAATTCCTGTATTGCCACACACTCTCTGTTATTCATACCCTTTATTTTGGTTCTTCTGTCTCTGCCTTTAACTCACATCCTTTTTTTTTTTTTTTTTTAATATGTTTATTTAAATTTCCAACTCCATCAACCAACAGCAACACAGGATACAACAGCAACAACCCACCGCTCTACCCCCCTCTGTTCCTCCCCCACCCCCCCTCCCCCATCCGACCTCCGCTGTCCATCCCCCCATCCCCCCATCCCTCTCTAACCCTCCCTCTCATCCCCCCCGTCTCCTCATGGGTACTGAGCACCGAAGCCATTTTCAATCCTATTCACTTATTCTCGCTTGGGCCGCAAACTCATCTAAACATTTCCACTTGTCTACCCGTTCCCTCTTCCCTCTACAGCCCACGACCAACCCCCTGTCCACACCGAGCATCGTCCTCTGCCTGTTCCGCACCTCTTGACCCTTCTCAAACCCCGCATAGAGGCAGACCATGTTCCACCACTGGTTCTCACCCAACTGCGACGAGTCCTTCCAGTAACTCAGGATCAGTTTAATCGCTACGGCCATCATAAAGTCAAATAGGAAGGACTGGTCTTTGGGTACCTTCAAAGAGGCATCCTGAGATCTCAGGAAGACAGTCTGCCACGATATCTGCCCCTGGATGCCTAACACTTTCATCATCTTGTCCCATATCGAATGCCAGAACAGCTGAACGTGAGGGCAACCATAAAGCATATGTTGGAGGGTCCCCTGAGCGCTGCTGCAAGACCAGCACCTGCCCGCTTGACTCGTGTCCCATTTGCTGAGCCGCGCAGGAGTTATGTAGGCTCTGTGCGCCAGAAAGAAAAGAATTTGCCTCATCGAGGCTCCCTGGGCCACTTTACTCATGGGCCCCCATATCGCGACCCAGCTTCTCTGAGATACAGGAACCCCCAAGTCGCACTCCCATGCCCTTTCCAATTTATGTAGATCTCCAGGAGCCCTCTCCCGAAACAGGGCATACAATTTGGAGGAGGCCCCCCGTTGCCCTGCATGCTGCTCCAGAAGCTTCCGGAGCTGGCAGTCCTCCGCGACTTCTCAAGCCAATATTCCGGCCTGCGCCAGACAGTGCCGCAGTTGCATCCACCGAAAGTACTGACTGCTCCCTAGCCCAAACTCCCGCTGCAAGTCCTCAAAACTCTTCCATCGTTTGCCCATCAGCAGCTGGCCGAGGGACCAAACCCCCTTCGCCTGCCAATCCCTCCAGCTGATCACCTTGCGACCTATCTTAAAGCGCGGGTTATACCAAAGGGGCATCTGCCCCCACGAGGGACGCTCCTCCTCGACCACTCGGCCTAGCGCGCACACCGACTCCTGCGTGTCTCGCACCACCCTCCCCTCCGGGAAGGTAACCGGGAGCTTCATGCCTACCAGCCACTCTAGGCCCACTGGGGCGACAAGTCGCTCCTCCACCTCTAGCCATGTCGGCTTGACACCCTTGCTCTCCGGGGCCAACCATAGAGCACCCTGCCTAAGCCAGAAGGCGTGGTGGTAGTTACAAAAGTCGGGGAACTGCACCCCCCCTGCTCCTTGCTGCCTTTAGTTTCCTCAGAGCGATCCTAGGTGTTTTATGCTGCCATAAGAACCCGGACAGACAGCGCTCTACCGAATGGTAGAATTTCTCCGGGAACCGCAAAGGGAGCATCTCCAACAGGTAATTTAGTTTAGGGACCAACACCATTTTAATGGACTCCAATCTACCCCACCACGAAAGGTGCAGGGGGAACCACTGATCAGTGAAAGACTTGATTGTCTCCTCCATAAACCTGGTGTTGAGCTGAATAGTTTCCTCTATCTCCATACTGAACTTGACCCCCAAGTATTTAACATCAGTGGACTTCCACTCAAATGCACAGGGCTCTATCAAATCTTTACTCATCTGCTTGTTCAAAGGGAAAGCCAAGGATTTTGACCAATTGACCCTGTACCCCGAGAGCTTCGAGTAGCTATCAATCGTGGCAAATAGCCCTTCAACCGAGTGAGGGCTCACAAAGAGGAGGAGGTCGTCCACAAAAGCTGAAACCTTGACTTCCAAATCGCCTATTCGAATGCCCTTGATAGCCTGAGACTGCCTGATCTTCAACAGCAGGGGTTCTAATGCTAGGTTGAATAACAGCGGGGAAAGCGAACACCCCTGCCTGGACCCCCTATGCAGGGACAGAGGTGCCGATACAACACCATTCGCTAAAACTCGCGCGGTAGGATGAGAATACAAAATCTGAATAAAGCGGATAAACCGCTCTCCGATACCAAACCATTGCAGCGCAAGAATCAAGAAGCTCCACTCTAGCCTGTCAAATGCCTTTTCGGCATCAAGCGAGAGGCCCAACATCGGCTCTGCCCTCGACTCCATCACGGAAAACAGATTCAACAGCAACCGCGAATTGTCCGAAGTAGCTCGTCCAGAAATAAATCCACACTGATCCACATGGACCAGTTCCGGTATCACTTTGGCCAAACGCCTAGTCAAGATGGCCGAGAAGACCTTATAGTCGGCATTTAACAACGATATAGGTCTATAGTTCCCTACCTTCGTGGCATCCCTTCCCGGCTTCTCGAGAACCACAATCACCGCATCGCTGAATGACCCTGTTTGAGGCAGTTGGGCCTCCAGACAGTTGAAAAAGTCTAGCATAAACGGGGCCAGGTCCAGCGCGAACACCTGGTAGAACTCCATAGGAATTCCATCTGGGCCTGCGGCCTTCGCCCTGTCCGCCTCTTTCAAGACATCCAAAATCTCCTGGGCCGAAATAGCACTATCTAAGCTGCGGGCTTGCTGGGGTGTGGCAACTGGGTGCTGAATGTCAGCAAACAGAGCCGCAAAGTCTTCTAAGTTGGCCCAGCCTTCTGAGGCATACAGCGCCTCATAGAACCCCCGGAACTCCTCGACAATGGTGGCATTACTCAAAAGTGTCGCCTGGTCTTCCCGGACAATAGCCTGGATGTTAGTTCTCCTTGACCTAGGCTTCAAGGTGCCGGCCAGTAGCTTCCCCGCAGTGTTGCTCTCCAGATAACAGTTAGCCCTCTGGAGGGACAGAATCTGCTCCGCCTCGCGGCTCAGAATTTGATTGTACTGATAGCGGAGACGTTGGAGCCGAAGCAAAACTCCCGCCTCGGTTCTATTGATCAAAATACGCTCTCCCGCCTTTATCTGCTCCTCCAGCAAGGCCAACTGCGCCTTCTGCGCTCTCCGTAGGCCGATGCTGAAACTGGTTATCTTTGCTCTTAAAAAGGCCTTGAAACCCTCCCACCAGGCCCACCCCGCTGTGTCCTGAGAAAGGTTTGCCCCGAAGTATTCCTGTATGCTCTGACGCATACAGTCACAAAAAGCCTCGTTCTCCAACAAACTCCTGTTGAAGAAAAAGCCCGGCGATGGAGGGACTGTCGCCTCTACCTGGAGGGTGAACCAGACCGCCGCGTGGTCTGAAATGTGCGTTGCTGCTATTTCAGCTCCCCCCACACCCGCAGCCATGACCTGAGAGATTAGGAAGAAATCTAGCCGAGAATGTGACCCATGGGGCAAAGAGAAGAAGGAGTACTCCCTAGCTGTGGGATGCAGCAGTCTCCAAATGTCTACTAGGCCGGCCTCCCTCATGAATTCCAACAGAACCTTGGAGGCCCTTTGGCTCCTGTGGCACCGGTAGGGCACACAGTCTATCAAGGGATCTAGGACCAAATTAAAATCCCCCCCCAGAATTACCTCGTGTCCAGAAAGTTCCTGTATCTCCAGAGCCAGTCCCCGAAAAAACTTGGGATCATCTAAGTTGGGACCATAGACAGTAAAAAGGGCCAATTTTTTCCCGTGGACTAGAACCAGACCTGACGCCCACCTCCCCTCTGCGTCTGCACGTTGCCTCTCTATACACAGGGGCAGTCCTCTTCTGGCGAGAATAGCCACCCCATTCTTACCCTGACGCGCGGCAGAATGCGCGACAATTAGTAGGTGGCCCATGCCCAGCTTCATGGTCTCCGCGTCAGATAAGCACGTCTCCTGCAGCAGAACCAGGTCAGCACCCTCTCTCTTACAGTACTGGAGTATTTTCTTCCTCTTAATGGGGTTGTTAATACCCTTCATGTTCAGCGTCAACACTTTAAGTGTCGCCATGGGACAAGATGCAGCGCTTCCCCTTAACAGGGGGATTAAACGGGCACAACTGCCTGGCTGGAATAGGACCCCAAACTACCCTCTCGTACCCATGGAGACATGAGGAGACATCTTACCCGTCCAGAAACGGGCTCCAGATGGGTGAACCATTTAGGCTAGAGAACCCCTCGAACCCCCGCCCCCCCCTCGCTAATAAACAGCAACTAATAAAATAACACTCCCCCACACATTAATTGCATCCATCATGCACATTAACATCATATCATTCATCAATTCACAGTGGACCCGGGCTCTTACAGGGCCTACGCGACCCCAATACTAACCAACCTCCCCCCATCTGCCCCAGCCATGCCTGACCGCAGTAGCGGGGCCAAGAAGGCGGTACTGAAGAAACAAAAACAACAGGATAAACACAGCTGTCCCGCACTCAAAACGTTTGCTAAGCATAAGTCATGTAGTCCTCAGTTGTAGCTGACACAGCTCCCGGGGCAAAGTGGGGCATCCGAGCCTCTCCGACAACTCTCGGCGTCCCTTCAGGCAAGAGGCGTCCGTCTCAGCACATAATCGCTGTCTCCTTGTCTTCGAGATACTTCCCCAAGGCCTCAGGGTCTTCAAACATCCTCGTCTGATTGTGCAGCGTCACCCGCAGGCGGGCAGGGGCGAAAAGGCCATAACGGGCCTGAAGGGCTTGGAGCCGCGGTCTGAAGGACAGCAGCTGCTTCCGACGCTCCACTGTCGCTTTATGAAAGTCAGGGTAGAAGGCGACATTCTGCCCATCGTATTGCACAGAACGAAGTGCCCTTGCAGCTGAGAGAATTTGCATGGCTTGACCATGTCGCAAAACGCACATGACGATCGGCCGAGGCCTCCGAACGTTAGGGCCCGGGTGGGTGGGGGCGCGGTGCGCTCTCTCGATCTCGAGCGGGTAGCTAAATTACAACTTAAGCAGCTTAGGTAATAAGGCACAGAGGAAGGCTTTCATGTCAGTTCCCTCGGCTCCCTCCGGGACCCCGACGATGCGCACATTGTTCTGCCGCATGCGATTATTGAGATCCTCTAGGCTGCGCTCCAAGGCCGCCAGCCTTTTGGAGTTCGCCCCCACCTGCCTGAATCGCTCCTCATGTACCCCCGCGGTGGTTTCCAGCTTCTGCAGCCTCTCCGTTAGCTGAAACATTTGCTCCCGCATTTCTTTTAGCTCTGCGATGTCTACCTGCACTCCACACAAAGTCTCTCCATTGACGGCAACCATGCCTTTTACTGCCCGGATCTCTGCCAAGACTTCCTTTAGGCTCGCCGCCTCATCTCCCGCCTGCACCGGTTTATGCGGCGAAGGCGGTTCGGCCTTAGCTCTCTTGACACCACCACTCGCCGCTGCAGCGAAGTCGAGCCTCGTAGGCTTACTGCTCGACATCTCGCACACCTCGCTGAGCACCAGAGAATCGCCAAGGCCCTTTTCCACTTCGGCTGGGGGGATTTAACGTGCGAGGGGGTGAGGAGCTCGAGACTCAAGCGGCCATCTTAACCCGTGCTGGCTCCGCCTCCTCATAGTCATCATAATATTTTAATAGTATGTTCAAAGGTATACAACCAAAAAAAAGATGTCTGTGCAATGTAGATGTAGTAATTTCTGAGAAAACAAGAAAATATGACCTGGGCTGGATTAATGGCAACCTTCACTAAGGGGTATGTTTACTAAACTGTGGTAACATAGCAGCGGCTACGTTAAGGTGCGCTATGTAACATTAAGGCAGCTTAACACTACATTCTGTAATGTTAAGGCGCCTTAACGTTACATAGCGCGCCTTAACGTTCCTTGCCACAGTAAGTCCAGAAAAGGGTGGAGAGAGGGCGGAGAGAAAGGGTCAATGGGCAGGGAGTGGGCGGGGAGAGGCCCCTTTCACACTAATGCGGAGAAATTAAGGGCTGAATCCTAACGCAACTGAAAACCTGGCGTTAGCACACATTTGCAAGAGAGAGAAACCAGTTCTGTGTCAGCAATGTACAGCATAGCCAGGGAGCCGCAGAAAAGTGATAGTAGTGATACATTTGCACCAAAAGCATAGTGCCCTGGTATGAAAGGCCACTATGGTGATGGCGCAAATGGGGCATGGGGGCTGCAGGCGGGACATGCAGTGGAGGCTACTGGGGCACAGGGTGGACTAGGCAGTTGCCGAGGTGGCACATAGGAATGCAGAAAATGGAAACCAGCAAGACAGCAACTGACCAGGGTCAGACATGCCCATGAGTCTGTGGCCCACAGTGTCGCATCCAGGAGACATTACCCAGCAGGCACCCCAAGGGGCACATAACATTGACAGGTAGTGCCTGGGGAAGCATGGACATCTATGTAGGCACCCCTACCCCAGAATCCACACCTTAGGCAGCCGCCTACCTGCCCCATGGATGGCCTGGGATGGCGCACCACCGGCACAGACAGCATATGGTCATGGCGGCATGGCAGAGGGGGTGGGTGATTGTGCTGGAGGGAGCAGTAGCACCCGCCTGCAGTGGACCTAGGCCATTCCCTATACCAGAATGTGGTGTGCAGTGCAACAGAAGAGGTCTGGCCGAGGAACGTAAAGATAGCCCCAGGGACCACTATGTTGCTGTGGCAACAGTGTGGTGCAGTACACTCAGCCAGCATGTCCAAGAGCAGAGGGTCAGAGGTTCAGGTCCCATCTGTGGATCCTGCAGAGCATCTCCCCATAGTTTTAGCCCATAATGCAGCCACAACAACAACATGGGCAAACCCCAAAGCAGTGTTGCACAGGGGTACGGACACAGCTTCATGGAGTGTCAGGCTGTTGGCCCCAGCACAGAGCTGCAGTTATCACCAGAGCACTACTACTACCCCCTGCACAGATTAGCAATGTTGCCACTGTGATCGGGACCAGTGCAGCGGGTAGGGTTGCCAACCACCTCCATCTCTGCACAATGCTGAGATAGGTGTGGGAGTGTGTGTATGTCTCTCCATTGTTTTGTGTCTGCCAACACCTCACTGAGCCCACATTGCTCATACTGCTTCCAGCATTAGCCTGCAAATGTGCATAATGAGGAGCAAGGTATTGTGGGTATGGCCCAGATAGGGCGGATTGGCCAGGATGCATCTGCACAGGGTGGAGGGCAATGGCTGGGACACTGTAGTGCTCGACCACCACCTGCATGGACAGGGTAGCCACAGCATGTCACGCCGGGGGGAGAGGGGGTGGGGTCACTCTCACTCTGACTGAGCAGTAACCATGGCATGTCTATCTCCCCACATAGTGCCACACATTATTTGTTTCCAGTGATACCTGTGTGTTCCCAGTTCTGGGGCCCAATCACAGAGATAACTGCTTGGTGTCTGTGCTGTGCATCCCACCTCTGGGTGCACAGGGTTCTCCTGTGAGTATGCACTATGGATTGGTTAGTGGATTGTCTGCAGTTCGCCTGTGCATGGTGGGAATACCTTGTAAGATGCTGCAGGTGCAGTCTGACTGTGCTGTCTGTTGATGAATGGTAGACCATGGCATGGGGCAGTTGAGTCTTCCCCTGCCTACCCCAAGCATCACTGCTGGTCTGCAATAGTCACAGGTATGGCACGGGCCCAGCAGCCCTGGAGAGCTGTCATCTGCTAGCAGGACTGTGGTTGCTGGTACTGCAGCCATTCTGCAGGGTGCAGGCACCTGTCCCACCACACCCTCATCTACAAAAGGGGTGATTGAGGCCCCTTGGGGGTATATAGCACATACCACATAGACCCATAGTGTAAGTGCTACATCACCCTCATGTGAGTCTAGACACCCCACTGCCCTGATAACAGGTACCCAGCCAGACCTTAACACCAGGTACACACTAATCTAGGTGGTGTCCAGACCCACATGTGACTGCAGACCACAGCTGGAACAGATGTACCTTCAGTTGCACTGCTGGGAATACCTGTCACACACTGGCAGTGCTGGGGATGTGCAGCAAGACCTATCTCTAGCACCACATGTACTGTGGACCTAGTATTGGGCGCCCATCCTATCCCTCAGGTTAGTACACTGACATTCTAGGTGGAGGTCATGGGTTCGATTCCTCATTGTTCCCTCCTGTCCAAGGAAGATATTTTGCTTGCCTGCGACAGTCATATCTTTGCAGATCCGTGCTGCCAGCCCATAGTACCCTCACCACAGTTGCCAGCACATTACAATCCTTATAAGGCGTTATAAGGCTCCTAATTAGGCACATTACAAGGCACGTTATAAGGCACCTTATTGGGCACAGAACAAGGCACGTTATAAGGCACGTTACAAGGCACCTTTATTAGGCACAGTACAAGGCACATTAAGGCACGTGCCTTGTACTAGGCCTAATAAGGTGCCTTATAACATGCCTTGTACTGTGCCTAATAACAGTGCCTTATAACACGCCTTATAACATGCCTTGTACTGTGCCTAAGAAAGGTGCCTTGTGCCTTGTGCAGATACAGATAAGGAGCTGGCAGGCAGGAATGTCAACCATCATCACTTTTTCACATTGCGATGAAGAGTGTGAGAGTGTGTGTGTGTGTCTCTCCAGAATACTGGGGCCTTCGGCAATGCACAATGGCCTGCATTGTATAAGGTGTTCCCATCACTGCTGTTACAATGTGCATGATGAGGAACAGAGGATTGTGGGTATGGCCTGAAACAGAGCAGTTTGGCCAGGATAAGTCTGTATTGAAGCTAGGGTCAATGTCTGGAACTTTGGAATGCCCATCTCTCACATGCATGGCATGGGTGGCCACAGCATTTCATGCTGAGAGGGCACTCCCACCCTGACTATGGCACGGCTATATATCCACATAGTGCTTGTATACTGCCCAGCTCCAATGATGCAGGTATACTTCCTGTCCTGGCAGCCTATTCACTGAGCCAAATGCTGGGTGTCCAAGCCATTTGTCCTATGTTAATGGTTGCTCTATACACACGTAGTGTATGCTAACCAGCAGACTAGGCACAGTTGGTATGACATATCCCTGTGATAGGTAGCAGGTACAGTCAGGTTGTGGTGGCTCTGGATGATTGGGACTGCAGCTGTTCTTGCCTTGCTTATTGTGGTCATGGCAGGAGGGCAGTCCCATGCACACCTTGACAACTCCCACTGCATATGCCATCAGCTGATGCCACACCAGGCACTGCCATGAGATGCTCCAGAGACCAACAGGGCCCAGATGTGACAGGCAACTACAGCATACTGCAATTATGTAGAAAATCAGGTGACTAGCATAACACACTACAGACAATACCTGCCACACAGCAGTGTAGGCTCTGGGTACCAGGTGCTCGGTACCCATCTTCACTCTCAGGGCATCTGCTGAAACTGCTCAGTAGTACATTTTGCAGCTGTTATGGGCTTGTAACACATTCTGTCAGTGCGTCTTAGTGAGCTGATGTGATGGCTCAATGCATTCTACATTTGTTGCTCAGCTGCAGAATGCTGTTCTACGTGTGCAGAGCATCATGGGTACTGGAGGGGCTAACCTATACAGGAACACACAGCAGACAGTTTAGGCAGTGACCTGCAGTCTCTCTGATTCTGGAAATTAGTGTGCAGAGCAGTATGGTGGTGTAGCCTAATGGCTAGTGCAATGTCTCTATCTCCAAAGAACAAGGATTCAATTCCCACTGCTGCGGAGACCGTTTTATTACCTCCATGCTGCAAGCTCTCTTTGTGCTACTTCTCTGCCCTTGCACGTCCTCCAAGCCAGACGGTTCCTCTCTGCCTTTTTGGCCCTCCCCCGCAGACACATCCTTCCTTCCTCAGGTAAACAGTTGTACTTGCACCCTTTCTCTGCCCCTTTCTCCTCAGCCCTTTCCTATGGCTACTAGTCCCGTAATATGGGGCAGACGCCCACCTAGACCACTCTGCACTCGTTCCCGCTGTCCCCTCAACCTGAAGCCCTGTTTGTCCTCCCCCTCTGCTTTTCCTCTATCTCCTGAGCCTTCCTTTTCTGCTCTGCATCCTCTCCGCCTTGGCCTTGTGAATTGTCGGTCCCTGCGCAACAAAACCTTGCTTATTCAGGACCTCATCCTTCAGTCATCTTTCAGTCTCACCCTCCTCACAGAGACATGGCTCAGAGAGGGGGAGGAGGCACTCCTTGCACGCTGTCTTCCTCCTGGTTTCTCCGCCATCTCTGTCCCCCGCCTTAGCCGTTCAGGTGGTGTTGTGGCCGCTATAATATGTCCCTCCCTTCCATTTATCCAGCTTCTCTCCCCCTCACTGCACTACCTCGAATCCCTTTTGCTCCTCCTTCATATCTCACCTCCTACACATATCCTTCTTATCTACTCTCCACCTGCTCTTCGCTCTGATCTTTGGGATGCGCTCCTTCGGACTATCACTGACCTCTCTCTAACTTTCCCTCATCTTCTTATTGCTGGTGACTTCAACCTCCACATGGACCTTCCTATCTCCTCTAGAGATTTGTCCTTTACGTCCCTCCTACATGATTTGTCCCTTCTGCAACACGTCACTTAACCCACCCATCAGGCTGGCCATACCCTTGATTTACTTTTGACACCCTCCACTTCTTCGCTTACACTCCAAGACCTACGTGCCACACATCTTCCATGGACAGACCATGCCTGCCTCTCTGTCTCCTGCTCACATTCAGGACTATCCCATACTTCTCCCCCTTCTTCCTCCTCCACGGTTCTCTCGTTCTATCACTCCCCTTACACTTCAGCATTTTCCCACAGCCTCCGAGCTCCTACCCTCTAACTTTCCCTCTCTCTCGCCAAATTCCCAGGCCACTCTGTGGTCATCCTCCCTTTCTGCTGCACTTGATCACATAGCCCCTCTCCTTCCCCGGCCCCCACAACGTAAGCCCACTCATCCATGGTACCACCGGGGCCTTCGGCTATTGCGCTCCCACCTCCGTAGGGCCGAGCGGCTGTGGCGGAAGGACCCCTCACCTACCAAACTTACTCTTTTTAAATCAACTCACTCCCACTACCGCTCTCAAGTTCACCTAGCCAAATGCTCCTATTTTTCCAACGCCATCTCCAATGCCCCAAACCAAACTCGACATCTCTACTCTACTCTTAGGACTCTTACTTCTCTTCATTCCTCAACTTCTGCTCCTCCGGATCTCCCCTCTCCTGCTCCTCCCCTTCTTGCGTCATTCTTTAGCGGCAAGATTGCTTCTCTAAGAGCATCCTTACCTTCCTGCCCTACACCCATTCACTCCCCTCCCCCCACTGCTTCCCCTCCCCCTGTCTCTCAACTCTCCCACACTTGGGCTTCTTTCTCCCTGATCACTGCCCCTGAGCTTCATCAGCTCATTTCCTCTTCCAAGAAAACCTCAGGTATCCTTGACCCCATCCTCTCCTCATGGCTACTTGCTCCTCATCTAGCACTTCTCCCCCCTATCCTTACCATGTTCAACTCGAGTCTCTCCACAGGTACTTTTCCCCGCCCCTGGAAACATGCACTGATACGCCCTATTCGTAAAAACCCCTCGCTTGATCCTCTGGTTCCTGCCCACTATCGCCCTGTTTCTAATCTCCCCTTTCTCTCCAAACCTCTAGAAAAAATAGTCTTTGCTCAGCTTTCACACCACCTTGACTCCGCTAACTACCTCCACCCTCGTCAGTCCGGATTCCGCCAGGGCCATAGTGTTGAGACAGTTCTGCTTGCTTTCACTAACGCACTACATGTAGCTCGTGATCGTGGTGACATCTCGGTGGCGGTAGCATTTGATCTCTCGGCAGCATTTGACTTGGTAGACCACTCCCTCCTTCTTTGTCGCCTACAGGATGCGGGGCTCTGTAGTGTTGTCTATCGTTGGTTCCACTCTTTTCTCTCCTCTCGGTCTGCACAGTTCTCTCCTCTTCTCCCTCTATCCCTCCTTCAGACCCATTTCCTCTTCCTTGTGGGGGTTCCTCAGGGCTCGGTCCTGGCCCCTCTCCTCTTCAATCTTTTCTTGGCCCCTCTTGCCCTCCTAATACAGCAATCCGGCATCACCACGTTCAGCTATGCAGACGACATTGTTCTACTACACCATACCTCTTCTTCCTGTCCTGACCTTTCTGTATTAAACTCCTGTCTCTCTTCCGTGGCCAACTGGCTGACTCAAAACTGCCTCCACCTCAACCTCACTAAGACCGTCGCAATCTGGTTTTCATATGGTAGTCCACCTCCTTCAGTTGCCCCCTCCTTTTCTGGCACTTCCATCCCTTTAGTCACCACCTTTCGCTATCTTGGGGTTCATTTTGACCCTGAGCTTTCATTTCAGTCCCACATCTCGCACGTCTCCAAAACGTCCTTTTTCTTTCTTAGGCAAATCCGAGCCATTCGTCCATTTCTTACCTCTACGGCTCTTAATACACTACTGCTATCTCTAGTCATGACACGCGTGGATTTCTCAAATTCTGTATTTCTTGGTCTCCCTAAGTCTCAACTGTCTCAGCTCCAAAGGATTCAAAATACTGCCGCCCGTCTTGTTACCCTCTCCACCCTCCGTGACCATGTAACTCCATTGCTCTTCCACCTCCACTGGTTACCTATTTCTGCTCGCTCCCAATTCAAATTGCTTACTATGGTCCACAAAGTTCTCTACACTAGCACCCCTCGATATTTGGCAGACCTCATAAACTTTCACTCTCCCAGGCACACTCCTCGCTCCTTCCACCTCAATCGCCTCACCCTTCCTTCCCCTTCATCTGCTCACCTGCAATCCACCCGCTCCTCTGCCTTCTTCTTCACCGGCCCTGCTCTTTGGAATGCTCTCCCCTCCTCCTTACGTTTAGAGACCCATCATACCACCTTCAAACAAAATCTAAAGACCCATCTTTTCTCCCTTACCTTCCCTCCCCTTTCGTGTGACCTTCTTGCTTTCCCTACCCTTTTGTTTCTATCCTGGAATATGTATTCTCTCCTGTCTCGTCTTATCTCTCCTCCCTCTTCTTCTTTCCTGTCAAAGAATTGTAACTTCCTTTCTTCATTTTCACTGGCCCCCGGCCTTGACTTTTCTTTTGTTTTTTGGAAAATTGTACACCGCCTTGATTCCTGCAGAAAGGCGGTTTTATCAAATTCAATAAACATAAACATAACATAAACACTTGTTCCTTTTGGGCCTGTGTGCTACTCAGTTCATTTTCATGCCTGTAACAGTCCAGGCTCTGCTGTTTCTGGCAAACACACATCCTTAGGCTTTGTTATGTGTTTGGAACACAATTTGGGTCCACACCCATGCGATTCCCCATCATGCCCCTCTGAAAGCATGGCTTTATTGGCTATGCTGCAGCCCATTGCAGGGGATCAAACATGTTCACCCTGTAAATGTCTGCCACCTGCTTGAAGGCATGGTGTAATGGTTATGGTACTGGTTTAGGAACCAAGATACCAGGTTTTGAGGGATACCAGCATTCCTTTTGCGATATTTAGGACTGTGATGCTGTTGCTTTTTATATATGCCACAACCTTCAAGGAATGACCACACCTCCTTGTGACCTTGGACAGGTCACTTAACCCTCTATTCCCTCAGCTGACTGTAGGATCCCACAGTCCCTGTTTTTCATCAGACATTACCATGTTTTTGATACAATGTACCCCAACGTGACTGCACTGATACAGCGGTATACTAACAGGCAGTTACATGCATACAGCTGTAACGTACATGTGAAACCTGAGTCAGGTATGACATCATGACTATGTCTGTACAGTTTTGGCTCCATCACATCTCTGCATTAAATGCAGACACATCCTACCCCTCTGATAGCCACCTGCAGTATCAACTCATGTCCTTATGTGCCCCTTTTGCCTGGTTTGAACGACTTCTGTCCTGTTGTTGCATGCACATTTGTCTGGGGTGTTGTATGGTGGTTGGGTGGCTGTGACAGGTATGAGACCCACATGTCTGGTATCAGGCCTTCCATATGGTTTTCCCACACAGTGTAAATGCCTTGGGGATGGCACCTCCAGTACATCGGTGCTGCCAGCCCATACTATACTCTCCTTTGCCGCCATCCTTCCTTCAACCCATCCATCAGCCTCTGGTGCGCATTAAGTGGTCCCCTACTCTCTTACCACCGGAACGCCTCCTACCCGCCCAGAGCCTTTTTCACATGGAAAACCCCATATTGCTGCCATTAACGTTCAATAATGCCTGCTACCTTAACACTAGAAGTCCCAAAAGGCATTTTACCTAGAAACCCCAAAGTGCGTCAATTGACGCATTATCACGACGACTGCATTTAGCATGAAATGCAGATGTGAATTAATTTGAAGTTACTTATTTGTTAAATTCGTGCAGTATGTGACATCATTACATGATGTCATTGTGTGTTTATTGTTTTGTAATGTCGGAGTAAAACTGTAAACAGTGATTGATTTAAAACCAAAATTTACTCTGTTACACAGGTATGTACAATGTCGTGACTTTCGAACACGCCCTAGAACAGGCCAACACTCCAGAACTTTTAGCATATCGCTTCCTCCCTGAAATTTTATTCATTTTTTTTCTACGATTCAATTTACAGAATGCCGAGACCTCGTAAGAAGACAGCAGTGCCTAGATGTGCTGGTGCAAAATCAGATTCAAATGTTGACCTACACGTTACAGGTTGTGGAGGCGTACATGCTTATCCTGTTCATTCGTTAACTGAGATGGACTTTGCAGTTACTTTTGAATTTGCAGTTACTTTTACATTTAGTTAACACTGTTCTTATGTTAGTTGTTGTATGAAACTTGTGAAAACCACTCAATTTTCTTGGTTGCGTCAATTGCCATACTTTGGGGCTTCTAGGTATACAGTCATTTTCCCGCTAGGTGGTGCATCTGTCATTAATTTTCGATGCACATATTTGAACATCTTGACCTCACTAACAAAGTCATAGAACATAACTGACATGGTTCTAGCAGTGGCGCTGGTATACAACTTCGAAGATGCAGTTGCGTCAATTGACGCACTTTGGGGCTTCTAGTGTTAACACCCTTTAGTAAACATCATTGTCTTTATATGGTACATAGAATTATAGTTAAGCACTCTACAGTTGAGGCAGCATTTCAGTCTTGCCAGTACTGGACGTCAGCTAGACAATACATGCATCTGCTTCCTCATATGAATTATCACTGCAGCAGAGGAAAACTGTGCATCCCTCCTGGCAGGAAAAGCACATCAGGAATGTTGTGTTGCATGGTATCTGCCAGATGAACTATTCACAACTGAAAAGTCCCAAGTGACAGAATAAAATAAGTAGAGTATTGTACTGTAATGTGGTTACAGTGGTTGACCCATCTCTTGATACCTAAATTAAAATAGCAAACTGCAAAGTTTATTGGGTTAGCACAGTAGAGATTTGAGACACTGAAATGGAATGCATGTAATACTCAAAAGTCCACTAAGTAAATTCATATTGTTACACAGCAGAACAAGGGTAACTGGCCTATCAAGTCTAATTAATTATCCTGCCCACATCATTAAGGATATCTGATTTATCCAAGAGTTTGTCATCTTCTTCTACTGTACCCTATCATCTTGGGTAGATAAGCATAAAAGACCTCCATAATTAGTTCACATCCAGAACCCCTCCCTTCCCATGTTTAACCACAAAGCTTTGTAATAATCTGAATGGCTGAACATCTGGCCTTCTCAATTCCAAAACTTAATTTATATAATAACAAAATTAGAAAGCATCATTAATAATAATTTTCTATATATAGAGGTTTATGTCCCACTATTATGGTTTGTTGTTGTTAATCGTACATTGTTTAAGTCCAGTTGATTGCTCGTATGAGTTCCTCACAGCCTGCCAGACAGACCCAGTCGCAGTTTCATTTCATTTATTATGGGGGTTATTTTAGAAGTCTTATTCATGATTTCTACATGGAAAAGCAGGGTTGCACATGTGGAAATCGCATCAACGTGTAAATAGCCACTTTAGAAATGTTCCGATTCATACATGGATGTTATTAGTGTGTCAGAATTATGTGGGAGCATGTTGGCGACATATTCTGGGAATGGCCTAGGCTGGACAAAAATGTACATGTGCATTCTGCATTTTATATTGGGACTGCACATGTGCACGTCCGGATTTACACCTACTCCATGGCACAAATAGGATTTTTAAAAAGTGTTCCTTTCGGCCAACCCTTTTCCTCCTCTGAACTGAAATGAGGTCAAGATAGAGTCTTCCGTATTTAAGTAAGGCCATCTGCTTTTGTAGGTTTGCAAAATGGCCCAGATACTCTAAATGTGAAGTGCCAACTTTTGCATGTGTTCTTTGTGAAATGCTAGTAATTACATGTGTAGTTGCAAGTTTCCCTGGTCGATTTTTTCCATGAGTACATTTCTGAAATGGCTTCTCCCACTGCTCATGGATGTGTATTTTACAAATGGCTGCATGTTTAGCAGAGCTGTTCCTAAATTACCGTCAGAATTGAGTACATCCTGATCTCGACATCTCAGTTCTAATCTCCACATTCTATCTAAAATGTGCCTATTCCTTTATTACCCGCCTATCGATTCTCTTTTGGCAGAGTACAATAAAACAAGCATAAAATTCTTAATAACAATGCATAAACTAAAAATAAAATATCAAAAAACAAACAACATTCAGGTAAGGTTGATCTGCCCGACAGAATTGACCGACTCTAATTTTTGGATAATCTCTCCTTCCACATAGTGGTGGTTCTGGATTGAGCCAAAGCCAGGTTACCAACCTAGAAATGTCTCTTCATTGACTCATGTGAACCGAAAAGAAGAAAGCAACTTTAGCAGTCTGAACAGGCCAAGGGAAAATGAATTAAGATAACCTGTTTGTGCTAAGAAAGAGGAATATTACTGCAGTAGCCCAACCAGGCCGTATAAAAGGCAGTGCTCTCTTCTTTAATGGTCAGAGAGAAGTAAGAGAGAAACTGCTGGGGATGCGGACAGGGGTTTCAGACAGGCATGCTTCACCAAAGGAGAAGGCATAGAGAAGTTCAGTTGCCAACCCCCTCCCTCTTATATCTAAAAATCTCTTTCCCCCTGACCAGGTACCTGTTTAGTTAGTGGTTCTATACAGCCTCTATAAAGCATAACATTCAGGATCCCACCCTTAAGGGTTGTCCTCTCTGATTATATATATTTAAGCCCAGTTGGTACTATGAATTCTATATAGCTCACTTGACAGACCAAAGTTCACCCAGCCTGCCAGAGAGACCCAGCCCAACCTCTCTCTTCAGTTGTAACTTGCATATATGATACCAACTCCCATAGTCTGTCTTAGGTCTTGCTTCTGCTATTTCATTCATGTTTTCCACCTCTGTGCCTTCTTGAAACCTTTCACTGTTTTAACCTCCATTAACTGTTCTGAAAAAAGTATATTCCACATACCCATCCCTCTTTCCATGAAAAGATATTTCTTGATATTGTCCATATTATCTTAGAACTTCGTATCATAGAACTTCATATCTTAGAACTTCATATCACTGAAAAAATCTAACTTATTGTGTTTTATTGATACATCACAGGTATCTGAATGTCTCTACCATATCATCCTTTTATCCACTCTAGCCTAACAAATATACATTTAGGCCCATAAGTTATATTTAAAGAGATTTTTGGTGGACACACCACATCATTTTGATGGGTCTTTTCTGGACTCCGTCCATTGTGTCAATATAATTCCAAAGGTATGATCTCCAGCAATAGATACAATTCTCCAGGAGAAGTCGCACCAATGATCTGTACAATAATGCAATTATTCCTTTTGTCTACTAGTAATCCCTCTTCCTTTGCACACCTGACCACATGCAGCTTCTGGGCCCCTACGATTCACTGTGCAGAGGAAAGAGCACTCCGATGGACGGTTGAGACAGTGTGATCTCATAGTTTGACATACAGGCGGACGGTGTGTGGGGACCCCACGGAGGTGGGAGCCAGCAGACAGGAGTTGTTGGTGTTTGTGGCCAGATGGCAGCTTAACTGAAGAGTTCCACTCCTCTAACCAGCACTTTCGTCCATCTGAGCCATCATTTTATCTTGTGCTGCACCTAACTAACCTCAAAAGAGAGCCGTGACATCTGTGTCTGCAGGAACGAAGTGAGGTGAGAGCTGTTATGTCATGGCAGAGGCCTACGCCATCTTGAGAAGCACGAGGCAACTTCCTTATCTCCTCCTTCTTCACCACCATTGATTCCCTCTTCTTTTTCCCAGTGTTGTTGCTACTGGAACTGGTAACTTGGCTACCTCTATGGAATCTGATCCCAAAGAGCCATGCCCTTTCATGGGGACTAATCTAAACAATACACACTCCAGCCAGTGAGTATTTGTATTGTTAAGTTAGTTTTACTACTGGTAACTCCACCTGGCCTGAATGAAATAGACAGAGACACATTACTACTAGCAATACCACCTGGTCTGGACTGAAATAGTCAGTGACCATCTTGGTCTATCCAATTTTCAACTGAATTTTAGATTAGATATTTAACTGTATTTTTTTACATATTAGCTAACTTTTGCTTTCATCCCTCTCCTCTCTCTCTGACAGAATCTCACCCTCTTACACTGCCACTTCTTAAAGGGTATTTTTTTTACTATGATTACTCCCAGGTGCTCTCTAATCCCCTTGATCAGTCAGATCCGAAAAAAACCTCCCACTTCTGTGATGAGATCAGCAGCTGCAGCCTAGAAGAACCTGATAGTGCAGAACTAAAAAAAAAAAAAAGGTTTAAGCCATTCCCCCCCCCCCCGCCCAGCCTATTGCTGCCACTGCCACTGCCACCTCTCTCAACTCTCCCCTTTCTCTCTTCTCCCAGCGCCCAACATATCGTCCCTTCTCTCTGCCCCTCTCCAGTCTCTCCCGCCTCCATCCAGCACCTCATTGCCTTTTTCTCACCCCACCATTCTTCCTCTGTCCCTATTCCTCCCCATGTCCAATATATCTTTCTTTCTCACTACCCCCATGTCCAGCATCGGCCCTTTCTCCTCCTCTCCCCGCCCCTCCCCCATGTCCAGCATTGGCTCTCTACCTCCTTCCCCCCTCCCGATGTCCAACATCTGTCCGTCAGCTTCCTGCCTGCACCCACAGCCTGCCGCTGCTGCCCTTCTCAGCAGCGGTGGCAGCAATCGCAAAAAACAAAAGAAAAACAGCATGGGGTCTTTTCACTTCAGTGTGCTCTGAAGGCATTGCTGGTCCTGCTCCCCTCTGACACATTTTGCATCAGAGGTGGGGCGGAGCTGGCAAGGCCTTCCGAGCACACTGAAATCACAAAGACCACGCGCTTTTGTTTTTTAATTTTTAAACTGACAGGCTGCCGCCAAGCTGCTACTTCTCACTGGGTCTGGATCGGTGGTGGTGGCAGGAGAGGGAGTGATGCCGCTGCTGCCAGAGATCTGGGAGAAAAGGCGACAGCAGCAGGCGCTTCTCCCAACAATATTAGTTTTAAAAGAAGGCAGCGTGATGAGGCAGTGCTGGGATATTTTAGGGGGGGCATATTCTGCTGCTGCCAAAACTCAGCCATCTCACTCTGCCTAAAGATAGAGCCAGGGGCAGCCCAAGGGGGCTACGGGGCCATGAGCGGAGACTCATTGTGGGGCCTCATTTGCATAAATATTTGCATAATGTTAACATGTGCTTTCAGTAAACATGCCTCTTAATGAGTGTCTGGATAAAGAAAGACTACCAGATTTCTACATTACTATACTCCAATGCCAACCACCAGGCACATTAGGACGTACTATAAACACTGCCTATTCAGAACCCATAGCAACCCACCGTATCATAACAGCACTACCAGGACTCATAAAGCACCAAACCCTACCTAACAAAAGGCAACACTGCAAATATTAAACCAATATATCTCCTACTGGGGAAAGAGAACAAGTGGCACTGTCATATAGAAACTATATGAACAAAAAACATCAGCTTAGTATCACACACACCAAATGCTTTCGGCCAGTAAGTTCCCATACATCTACCCACTACACACATTGCAAACTCTCTGCTTGGAAAATCCATGGCACAGCCCTGCACCCAATATTTAACCATCAGGGGGATTCATGTATTTGCTAGTAAGCTGCTTCACCGTGGCCATCAAGGGTCATTTGCAGCAGTTAGCCATATCATGCATGCCTCTCCTGTGACTGCTCCACATGATCACTCATGGACAATCCTCACATCAAGAACATGTTGCCTCCATCCAGATGCTGCCACACATTGAGGGTACATCTGGATACATGTCCACACCTCATAGACACTATAATGTAGTTTACGGCATGGTGTATGCTTTCAGGAGCATCTAGGACTGCACACCTGTCACAGCGCCCCCCGCTGCAGTAACCCCTCTGCTGACTCCGTTGCCTCCACCACCCATCCATGACACTGCCAACACCCATACTGACCAGCATCACTAGACAGCTGCCTATCTCGCCTAGTCAACAGCACAGACCTGCTGTACGGTCAAACATGCTCATCACGTATATTGTCACATAGCCAAGCATCAGGTGAATGAACTCTATCAGCAACCAACTGTGCTTGCATCCATACCTTCTCTAATGGCTTCCCTGCCCCCCTTTCATCGTTTCAGAGGCTTTCTTGCATTAAGGTACATGCAAGACCCTTAATGCAGCATGTCCTGTTATCACCCGTTAAGTGTCCACTACCATCCCTTAACGCTGGAATGCCTCTAACATACCCGGCACACTTACCGTACAGTAACCCCTTATTGCTGCCGTTACCGCTCGGAAAGACATGCTCCCTTACCGCCGTTTAGCAAACATACCCCATAGAGTATGAATGCAGATAAGGACTGTGAAGCCCATTTAATTTTACTAAGTTACGTATTTGTGCAGTGACCCCAATTGGTCTCAGATCTTTCCATCACTGTTCTGCAGTTAGCAAATGAGAGAGCAGTTTCAAAGGCCTTAACACAGATAAAACAGCCTGACTAAATTTGCCCTTTTCACATGAGTTAAGATGCACAATTATTTTTGGATTTAGTTCATGCCTTTCCAGTAGTAATTCAAGGTGAATTACTTTCAAGTACTGTAGGTATTTCCCTGTCCCAAAAGGTATTACAATCTAAGCTTGTACCTGAGGCAATGGAGTGTTAAGTTACTTGTCCAAAGAACAGTGACTGGTTTCCCTAGCATTCAAGCTGCTATGATAAGCACGAGTCTGCTCCTTCATTGTGAGCGTGCCTAGAAAGGGGAAGTAAAACAGCATGCACACATCCCCCTCCTCCCTTCACCACCTGCACAATGGATGCACTTTGCACTGGCTGCAACACAGATTAGTCAAATGTGTTACCATTGGGTAATTTGATTTACAGTATTACTTTGGATTGTTTTATAAATTTTATGTACTGTATGCTGGAAACCACTTTGATGTTCCATCAAAAGATGGTACTGAAAATGGAATAAACTACATGAAACTAAGGGGCATGTTTACTAAAGGTTAAGGTGCATTAATTTCATTAGCGCATTAATGAAATTAATGTACGTTACTGTAAGTGCCACTGCACCCATAGAAATAAAACAGTTCAGGGCACTGAACGCGCATTAACTTTATTAACACGTGTTAAATCCTTCAGTAAGCATGCCCCTAAATTTTGCTTGTGTTTCTTATTCCTTGTCAGTGAAATACCAAAATGACAGAAAAAATGAATTGTTTGCAGTGGGAAAATGGTTGGTAGGTGACTGAATTTTTTTGTTATAAAGAATCTGGGTGTCTAGAAAAGACATATTCTGTTTTACATATGACCAGTGCTTTGATTTTGTGATGAACCCTGAAGAAATATTACTTCAGAAATACCTCTCATGAAATTTTCACAAAAAACATTAGCTAGCTAATTTATTTATTTATTTTTATTTATTTAGTTAGACAGATTTGTATACCACTTTTATTTATTTAGTTAGACAGATTTGTATACCACCTTATCCTACAATCAAAGTGGTTACATGACATCACAATTGGGGTTACATTTGACATGAGGGTGGTTTACAACATTTAACATGAGGGTGTTTAACAACATTTAGACAGCACAATTGGAGGGTTACATTTAGCATGAGGGTACCTTCGTGAGTCTAGATGGGCTAACTGGGCATTGAGTTGGCAGGGGTAGTTGTAATACTGCTCAGGTGGGTACTGTTGTCTATCTGCTCATAGGTTTCTGTGACGAGCAGAGTTTTCAGGTTCTTGCGGAAGTCTGTGATGTCTTCAAATTCCCTTAGCTCATTGGTAGGGAGTTCCATAGTGTAGATGCCAGTAATGATGGAGCTCTTCTTGAAGTATTTTGTTTAGTCTTGTGGTATCCTGCAGGTGTGCCGATCATGTTGTTATTATTGTTCCTTCTTGGTCTATTACTGATATCTCTTGTTATGATCTCTTGTACTGCATCTGCCGATAGATGGTGGATGATTTTGAAGATAATCAGGATGGTTTTAAAATTTGCTCTGGCCAGCACTGGGAGCCAATGTAGTTGTAAGACTGGGGTGATGTGCTCAGATCTTGGAGTGTCAGTAATAATGCGTGCTGTAGTGTTTTGCACCATTTGGAGTGGGTGTAGGGTATGCTGGGGGAGGCCTTGATATAACGAGTTTCCATAATCAAGCAGAGGTGTGATGAGTGCTTGGCACACAGTGCGGAAGTGGTCTTGGAAGAGTAGTGTTTTGATCTTTCTTATAGTCCTCAAACGCTGATATGCCTTGTTTTGATATGGGATTTCAGGTTCAGGGCTCTGTCCATTGTAATGCCCAGGTACTTAACTTCATCTTTGACTGCTATGTGTTTGTTTAGAATACTGATAGAATGCTGATAGTCTGTGGTGGAATGAAGGAAGGATTTCGGGTGACGAACATTGCCTCGGTTTTATCATAGTTGACCATCATTGAGCCAGGCATTCATGTCTTCAAGGCAATTGGTTAGTGTTGTGGTGTTAGGTGCTAGTAGGTTGATTGGAGCATACACCATAATGTCGTCAGCATAGATGTGATAGTAGATTTTGTGTTGTTTGATGATGTTGCATATGGGTTGTATGTAAATATTGAAGAGCACTGATGACAGGGCTGATCCCCGAGGTATTCCCTGCGTGATGGGGAACTGCAATGATTTCTTTTGGGCGCATTTGACTTGTTGCGTTTGATCTTCCAGTTATGAGGTGAACCATTTCAGAGTATTCTTGTGTAGTCCTATATGTTGCAGGCGCTGCAATAATCTGGCGTGGGACACTGTGTCAAAGGCTGCTGAGATGTCCATGAACACTAGCAGGAATCCATTTTTTATATTATCTATACCTCTTATGAGGTTGTCAAAGAGGGAAGTTAGTAGCGTTTCCACACCATGCTGGGGTTTAAAGCCATGCTGATGGATGTCCAGAGGAGCATTCAAGCCAATATGGTCTTGAAGTTGTCTTTGCACTGTTTTTTTCAATGATTTTTGCAAGGCATGGTAAGCTGGAGATAGGATGGTATGAATTTGGTTCAGATGGACTTAGGTTGTTACCTTTAAGTATTGGTCGTATCATGGCGTGCTTGAGGGATTGCGGCATATGTCCTTGTTGGAGTGAATCTTTGACGATTTTGTGAATGTGCTGGGAGAGATGTTTTTTTTTACTTTGATCCAAGCCACTGGGCAAGGATCTGATGGTGATGTTGTTGTTTTGAGTCCATGTATTATGTCCTCTACTTGCTGTTTTGATGGTATGCTGAAGTCTTCCCAGGTTTGAAGATGCTCTATCATTTCATGGTCATCTGTTTGTAGTGTGATGGAGCATGTCTGAGTGGTATTTTTCATTCTTATATAGTCCGCAAATTACTGCGGGTCAAGGTGGTGGATACAGTGCTGTGTGGTATCCCCAGTGAGCTTTTGGACAATGCTAAAGAGTTCTCTTGGTTTGTTGACTGAATCCATGATTAGAGTGGTGTGGTGAAGCTGTTTGCACTCATTTATCAGATTGTTATATTCCAGAAGCTTGGCTCTATATAGATTCAGGGAGTTAAGTGACTTGTTGCTCCTCCATTTTCTCTCCAGTCTTCGTAGAGTGCGCTTTGCATTTCTGATATCGTTTAAGTACCAGGGGGCATTGGTTCTCCTTCGTGCTTGTGGTTTTGAAATCGTAGGGGCTGATGCTGCATTGGATATTATGGAGTTCCATCTCTCTATAATCAAGGGTGTTGCATTCTTGCTGTAATTTTGGGTTGATTTCTTCTATGAATGAGTCTTTGTTGAAGGCTCTATATCTCCTGGTTATATTTTCTTCTTTCATGTGCTGGGTGGAGTTTTCTTCAGGGTCAGGGTGAATTCTATCATGTGATGATCTGACCATGGGACTGGTGTGATTGTAGGTGTTGTAACCATGCCTTGTTCCATCAAGTGTATTGGCATAAAGACCATATCCAGAGTTGTGCCATGCTGGTGCATTGGGGCGTTGATTGTCTGGCTATATTTTAGTGACTCCATGGCTTTTAAGAATGTTGTGGCTTCCTTGATGGATGTAGAGGTCAGGTTGTAGTCTCCTAATACAATGAGGGGTTTATGCTTTGTGCTATGTGCATATATGTCTATGCATCTATCAGCCATCTATGTGGATGCATGCAATAGGTATTTGTATAATCGCACAGACGTTTGTGAATTTTTCTATAAATACAGTGCATGCCAGATGATTAGTATATATTCAGCCAGCAAATGAGGTAAACATTCTCTGTCTGGATCTTCATTTTGATATTCTCTGGTTTATAATGAGGCTCTATAGGGCATCTAGGTCAGCAAATAGTCGTTTGGTTCCTGAATATTTTATAAAAACCTCACTGAGCATGGAGACTTTTATAAGAACAAGTATTTGCTTACTCACACATCAGAAGAAACAAATTTGTAAAGGAAACAGTTCAAAACACAAACAGCATCATTGGAGGATTGCATAAGTCATGCTACTTAACACATATAAGTGACAAGTTTGCTAAATATATGAATTTTATAAAACTGCATGTCTGAGGGAAGACAAGTTTGAAAACTCAAACTTATCACATTTTGAGGTGGTTTTAAACTCCAGAGAGATAAGCAGTATTTCCTTAACAAGCAATTATCCAGGGTTATGCATGACTTGAAGCAGGCGTGTATGCCAATGTGAATATTTTCCATGGTATATGTAGATTCCCCTTGTATGGATTATGCATATACTGTGACGTGTTACCCAAACCACACCTAGAACAAGCTCCCTAAATATTTCTGCATACTGTTGCGTCAGTGCATAAATTAGCTTTTTACACATGCAAATAGTTCTTGACCCTCCTAAAATCACCTCCGTCTTTTTGCTTAATTCCTGCTATTGAAGTTGTGCAAATTGATTAGTTAGACAAGAGAGTAGAAGTTGCTTGTGGACAGGGATGGCCCAAGGCTAAAGCAGGACCATGTGTGGAAACTCACTGCGGTGCCCATTTGCATAAAATTGCCATAGCCAATGGACCGCATTTGCATAAATTTAATTGATTTTGTTTTAAAACATACTGTATATGCCACCCATCTAAAAGCCTAGGTGACTTCCAAAGGAGCCCTTCACAAGCCTCTTTTATGCCCCAACAATGACTCAAGAGCAAGTTTACTAAACATTAAAGTGTGTTAAGTGCCACGGTGCCCATAGAAATAAATGGGTGCTGCTGCTTTAGTGCACGTTAACATTTGTTAATTCACATTAATCTTTAGTAAGCATGCACCTTAATGAGTGTTTGAGTATCTCAGTACCATTTGCACATACAGTGATGAAAAAGAAAGGCTACCAGATTTCTACATTTTTATCCTCCAGTGCCAACTGCCAGGTATATTAGGAAGTACTACAAAACCCTGCTCATTTAGAACCCATAGAAAACCCACCATACCATAACAGCACTTCCAGTATTCACACAGCACCAAGCTCTACCTATCAAAGGCAGGACTGCAAATATTAAACCAATACATCACAGGGTAAAATCAAAATAAATATAACTCTTATATCTCAACAAATAGGGGTGACCTACACAGAACGGTGGGTACACGCCGAAACAAAGGAATGAGGAGGGGTGACCTGCACAGAGCGGCAGATGCACCTACTCTTACCACCTTGCTGGGCAGACTAGATGGACCATACTGGTCTTTATCTGCCGTCATATACTATGTTGCCATGTTACTACCGGTATCTCCTACTGCAAAAAGGGAACAAGTGAGACTGCTATACAGAAACTTGCAGCTCAGTCACTGAAAGAGCATCACTAGTCACCTCCTGTCTAGACTACTGCAACCTCCTCTTCACTGGACTTCCTCTGAATCATCTCTCCCCGACTGAATCTGTTCAAAACTCAGCTACACGGCTAATCTTCCACTGGTGTTGCTATGCTCATGTCACCTCTCTTCATTTGCTTCCTATCCATTTCCACATCCAGTTCAAACTTTCTACTACTGACCTATAAGTGCCTTCATTCGGCTGCTCCCCACTACCTTTCCTCTCTTATCTCTCCTTACACCCCTCCTAGGGAACTCTGCTGTTCTGGCACATCTCTTCTATCTGTGTCCTTCTCTTCCACTGCCAACTCCAAACTTCAATCCTTCTACTTTGCTTCTCTTTATGCCTAGAACAAACTACCCCAGTCAGTGTGTCAGGTCCATTTCTGGACCTGTTCAAATCCAGGCTAACAACTCACTTCTTTGAAATCGCTTCAATCCCGATCCCCCTAGTCTCCTGTTCCCCTCCTATGTTTCTTTACTATTCCCCTAGATATATCCTAACCCCCAGTTGTGTTGTTTTTCTTGACTAGACTGTAAGGGTCTGATATATATTCTTCTGGGCAGACTATGCACTGTGTTGGCGCATAGCCCTGCCTGCTGATCCTTAAACCCGGATATTCAATTCCAGGTATCGCTGCACATCCCGGAAGCTGCCAAAGGTAACTGGGCAGCAGCAATATTGCATGCTGTCCGGTTAGCATCTGCGCCGTAAAGATAGGCGAGGGTTTTCCTTGCCTATCTTTTTGGTGCAGAGCACTAACCAGGCAGCATGCAATATCGTTGCTGCCTGGTTATCTCGTGCCCTCGCTTCCACTCCGCCCCGATGCTAGCCGGATAGCACTGGGGCACATAGGGGACATAGATGGGGATATTCAACGGCACTACCGGTGTATATGCCATTGAATATCCCCATCTAAGGTATCCACATGGTTTACTAGGCTGTAAACCGTGTAAATGTCCTTCGAATATTGGGCCCTCAGCTCTTAGAAGCAGAGACTTACATCTCTCTGTACAGCACTGCGTACGCCCTGTAGCGCTATATAAAAGCTAAGTCATAGTAGTAATAGTACCAAATATAATGGAAGGGATCACAATTTAGAAATATGAAAATAATTATTGAACTGGGAATCCCATGAAGCCAAACTTAGAATGTACCATAACACTATTGAAATAAAACTTAGAAATGTATTTCCTCATGTACTGAACAAAACACAAAGATGTTAGCGATGCACAATTCCCAAAGCTAACATATTCCAATTAATAAATTCATAATAAAATAGTTTTTCTATGTTTTCTTGTTTGGGCATTTTATTTTTCAGTCACAGTTACTCCAGCCTCTTTCTTCTGCTTTTCTCATCTATCTGCTGTTCTCTCTAATTTAGAGAGTATTGTCCATTTATCCTTTCTTCTCTCTCCTGTCTTTTTCCTTTCTTTCCTTACATCTGTTTCTGATGTGTTAATTGTTCCCTTTTCCTCTTTCTTCCATTTCTTTTTTTATTCTCTCCACCCACTCAAATTTCTCTCTTCTGTCCTCAACCCCCTTTTGACTTTTACCTACCTATCAGTTTTCTATCTCCTCCTCTTATCTCCAGCCCAGCACATCTCCCCAGCTCCACCATTTCTCCTATCTCACTCATTCCTTAGCCTCTTACTCCCTTCTTTCACACATGCCCCATTATTACATTTCCACACTCTGTATTCCTCCTCCTCCTCTCACTCATCTCTTTGCCACCGTCCCATGGCCTCTCTCAAATAGTTCCACCATGCCTATCATCTCCTCTTTCTCTCTTCCCCACTACCTCAATACTGCATCTCCCAATCCCCTTACCCTTCCCCTTTATCCCCATGGTATAGCATTTTCCTCTTTCTCGTCTACCTCCCCAGCTCTTTTCTTCTCTATTCCCCTTCCGCACATAGCCCAGCAGTTCTGTGATGTTTCAGTTCTGCTGTTGCTGTGTGTGTGTATAGCTTAATTGAATCAGCATAGTAAGAATGCTGCATTGGTCTCTGCATTATTATTTCCTTTTTTTGCATGAAAGAAAGTGGTGGGATTTTGATTTTATTTTGGTTGTTTGTAGCATTTTAAATTGTCCATTTGAGGTTCCATATTGTGCTATGGTGCGTAAGTGCTTATTTGTGAACTAACTCTGTTGCTCCACTAAGATTTGGGGAGGATATATAAAAGCTGTTAACTAAATAATTAAATGGAACTTTAATTTATAGTATTTTCTTGTGGTAATGGACCATTTGCACGATGTGCAAATAGGTTCACAACCATTTTCATGTGTTAAAGTCATGTGAAATTGCTAAACAGCTTAAGTACGCCTCCCAGGAATGCAGTTAGGTTTCTTGCATAACCACGATTTTTCACATTTCAAACACATGAATTGTAACCTTGCAAGCATAAATAATATGCTGATTTGCGTGATTCAATCTACTTTACATATATGTTTCTTTAGCAAATGTACTCTGTCATGCATTAAATGGGCTGATAATGCATGTAATCGTATTAATACACATTAGCGGTGTGTACTTTATGAATTATCGTGTTTACAAATATAAATGCAGTTTAGTACATCAGTTTCTAAACTGATCTTGTTCCGAAGGGTTGTTGACCTTATAGAGTTTCTGCCTTTAAGGCCACAAATCCTGGCATGGGCGCTTGTTGCCTGCATTGGGAATTGTACATCTGAGTATACAGACTGCTGACAGCAAACCTCAAAGTGGATTACAATGAGCAAACTTTTTAAACTGCTATAAAGCGCTGGACTGACATTTTAGTCAGCAACAGGAGGGGTTGGCTCTTGCATCAGAATGCAGCCCTCTATGATGGGATGAAACATACTGATATTTCTTAAATTGAGAAGTCAGTTGCTTGTGAGCTGGCCTTGGCATAGGTAGCAGTGAAGAACTGTGTCTGTTTTGGGAGAAAAAATCCCTGAGATTTGGGCTTAACTCTACTCCAGAGTTCTAAGCCTTGGACTCAGTCTTAAAACAAACAAATAAAAAAACAAGGATTTATTCTGCCCCAGCTCTGGGTCACAGTGCAGAAGGAAAAGACTGCACTTCCTGATAACCCTGCAACTTCAAGGTTCCCTTGGGAACAGGTTAAATCTTGCAACTGCTAGAGACCAAATCGAACTGTCAATCAAACGGTGAGACCTAGCTATAAATAAACTAAAGAAAGCAAGATTTTTCCTAGCAGGAACAGGCACCAAGGATTTAAATGGACTAGGTCTGTATCTGGATCTGAGCAGAGTTTATAGTACTTATGCAACTTTCTCAAAGATCATTGGGTTTCAATTACCAAAACGACTACTCTGGGTTAAAAAAAAAACTGACTTGGTTTCTGTTGTCAGCCAGCAGTGCAAACTTTTAATTTACATGTTTTACCAATTTATATTAATTTTGATTTATCTTGGAACATAAGAACATAAGAACATGAGATATGCCATACTGGGTCAGACCAAGGTCCATCAATCCCAATATCCTGTTTCCAACAGTGCCAATCTAGGTCACAAATACCCAGCAGTTTCCACAGAAGACACAGGTTCCACAATGCTTGTATTGGGTCAAGCAGTGGATATTCTTGGTCCGCTTTAATAACACAGGTACACTAAAAAAATGTTTCTTTAAACTGCCTCTAATGTTTCGATTGATTTTTATGTTTTTTGGTGCGCTGAATCCAAATCTGGTAACCAATTTGTTCCATCACGTACAGATTTTTTGCTACATTGGGTTAGCAGTTTGAGGTGAACGTTTCAGATTGAGTGCGATCGAGATAAAAGTTTCTTGGATGAATTCTTTATACTAATTGTTTAGTAGTTATTCAAATAAGAATAAAGAAAATTGTAACAAGGCAGCACATAAGAATAGAGTAATGTCAACAAAATACACTGTGATGGTAGCAAAATTGTCTGCACTTAAAACAGCCACATACATGTGCACAAACATTGAGCATATAAGAGCGAGGTTAGACACAAAGCAAAGCAAAGAAATGTGCAAAAAATGTTGTACAGGTATGTATGTAAGAATAGAAAACGCAAACTGCACCATTGCAATACATGAAGACAAACACCCGATGGTGTGAAAATAAAATTCTAATAAATGAGATCCGACACTGTGGTAATAACTAGCAAATTTTTATTTCAAAGTTTAGTAAAAACACGATATTTGTCAACACAGTTTAGATTTTAAAGTCATTCTTGGGTCAATCAATCTCCTGGTGGGCCCGTTTCTTCTTCCCCCGAATGCTTCTCTTGGTGTGCTGCTTGGCGTATTTTTCATCTGGGGTTTCCCGCAGCAGCAACCAGCAGAAATCAGCCATCATAGTGGTGTTCCATCTTCCTTGGTACCTTCTCTCTGTGTCCTTGATGTCCTGGTGAAACCTTTCACCTTGTTCTTCACCCTACGCCCCCAAGTTTTCGGGAAAGTAGTTCACATGGGAGTGCAAGAAATGGATTTTCAGGCTCATGTTACAGCCTTGTTCTTTGAAGGCATTGAGCATCCTGGCAACAATATCCTTATAGTTCTCATCCCGCCTGTTCCCCAAGAATTTGAGAACAACATCCTTGAAGGAATCCCAGGCTTCTTTTTCCTTCTCAGACATCGTTTCAGCGAATGCTCCATCTGAAATGAGTTTCCTTATATCAGGGCCAACAAACACTCCTTCCTTTAGCTTTGCTTCAGAAAGTTGAGCAAAGGTACCGAAAACACTCACCATCTTTTGGAAGGGACTTGATGAATTGCTTAATGAGACCCAACTTAATGTGGAGAGGTGGTAATAGAATTTTATCACGAGGTACCAAGCTCTCATGAAGAACATTTTTCTCACCGGGTCTCAAATACTCCCGAATTGGCCAGTCTTTTTTCCCCCAGTGTAGGTCGCGGGCCCGGCTATCCCACAAGCAAAGGAAGAAGGGATATTTGGTGAAACCAGATTGCTGCCCTAATAGCATGGATAGAATTTTAAAGTCTCCACAAATCATCCACTTATGCTCATCATAACGAATCTTCTGAAGAATCAGGGCCAAATTCTCGTATTTTTCTTGGAGAATAACAGACTGAGCAATAGGAACTGAAGCGAATGTGTTGCCATTATGAAGAAGAACACCTTTTATGCTGTCTTTTAACGAATCAATGAACAGCCGCCATTCAGCAGGATCATACTTGAGTTTAAACTTTTCCATCACTCCGTATATATCGTTGCAAAATACCAAATCTTCCTCTTTGCTGAAATACTTCAAAAATTGTGTCTCGCGGTTGCGGTACCAATAAAAAGTTGTTCCTGGTGACAATAGATTTTTCTGTTTAAGCCGAGAACCTAGCAGTTGGGCAGCATCTTTTGGGAGTCCTAAATCCCGGACTAAATCATTCAATTCAGCTTGAGAGAAAAGTTCAGGTTTCGGATCTGGTTCAGTTTCAAACTCGGAAGTACTGGACTCATCGGGAAAAGCCATCTGATGAGTCTCATCATGATCAGAACCGTCCACACAAATATGATCCAAAGATTTTGGTGGTTCAGGCACAGGTACTTTGTTGCTATGAGGCATAGGCCTAATTGCTGAGGGAAGGTTGGGGTAACTTATTACGTTCTTATTTTTTAAGTTGTATCCCTTCACAATGCAAGAGCAAAAATAGCAGTCACTGCTGTGGCTGCTACAGTCTCTTTGTTCACGCCACATCATAGGTATTCCGAAACGAAATGCTTGCTTTTTACCTTTCATCCATAAGCGTAGATCTTCCTCACATGTCTTGCACACTTTGTGAGGAGCCCACGGTTTGTCTTGATCGCCTAACTTCAAACCGAAATAGGCAAAATATACTTTTTTAATAAATGCAGAAATGTTCCTCTGCCGCTTTTTCACGGTATATTCCCCACAAATAAAACAAAAACTGTCCGGAGAGTTGACGCAACCTCTGGCTCTGTGAGCCATCACAAATACACAGCACTGCAAACTACAACTGTAGTGAACCACTTCGGAATAAAGCTGGATTACGACTGAGCAAACAAAAGGTAATAATGAACTTGCAAGAAACTGAAATTTGACAGGAACGTTCATGTCGCAACCACCGTGTTTGAGCAAGCGAATGAGGCGAGGCGAACAGGAAAGAACATGCGCCAGCGCGAGTACTGGATTTAGCCCCCCGCCTCCCAATTGTCCTGTTAATGTATAAAATGAATACAAAACACTCCTAAATATCATGAGGGAGTGTTTCTAGTTAGTTAACCATTACAACCTCTATTTTGGGCCAAGAAAATAAACTGCAGTCGGCTAAAAAGAAATTATGTGAACATTCCTTATATGGGTAAGAAATCTAATTTTGCAAGAAAACGTGACGTGATGGAACATTTTGGCTATTTTTCCTGGATTCAGCACCCCCAAAATCTATAGGAATCAGTTGCAAAACTGGAGGCAGTTTTTTTGTAGTGTACCTGTGTAATGGTTTATGGACCTTTCCTCCAGGAACTTGTCCAAACCTTTTTTAAACACTAACAGCCTTTTACTACATCCTCCGGTAACAAATTCCAGAGTTTGATTACACGTTGAGTGAAAAAATATTTTCTTTTATTAGTCTTAAATAGTTTACCCTGTAGCTTCATTGCATGTCCCCTAGTCTTTCTATATTCTGATAACGTAAATAGGCGATCTACGTTTACCCGTTCCACTCCGTTCTTTAATTTATAAACTTCTATCATATCTCCCCTCAGCCGTCTCTTTTCCAGGTTAAAGAGCCCTAACCTTTTTAGCCTTTCTTCATAGGAGTATCCTTCCATCCCCTTTACCATTTTGGTGGCTCTTCTCTGAACCTTTTCTAATAACGCTATATCCTTTTTAAGATACGGCGACCAGAATTGCACACAATATTCAAGGTGCAGTCTCACCATGGAACGATATAGAGACATTATAATATCTTTTGTTTTATTTTCCATTCCCTTCCTTATGATACCTAGCATTCTATTTGCTCTCTTGGCCGCCGCTGCACATTGGGCTGAGGGTTTTAACATGTTATCCACAATGATGCTAAATCTTTTTCCTGGGTGGTGGTTCCTAATGTGGAAACTTGCATCGTGTAACCATAGTTTGGGTTGTTCTTCCCTAGGTGTATAACTTTGCACTTGTCCACATTAAATTTCATCTGCCATTTTGATGGCCAGTCTTCCAATTTATCAAGATCCTCTTGCAATTTTCCACCATCCTCTTGGGTTTTAACAACTTTAAATAGTTTTGTATCATCTGCAAATTTGATAGCCTCACTCGTTATTTCCTTTTCCAGGTCATTTATGAATATGTCAAAAAGCAGCGGACCCAGCACAGATCCCTGGGGTTCACCACTATTCACCTTTCTCCATTGGGAAAATTGGCCATTTAGCCCTTCCCTCTGCTTTCTATCTTTTAACCAGTTCCTGATCCACAATAGTACACTGCCTCCTATCCCAGGACTCTTTAGTTTTGCCAAAAGTCTTTGATGACGGACCTTGTCAAAGGCTTTCTGAAAGTCCAGATACACTATATCAACTGACACACCTTTGTCCATCTACTGTTATTTAATGATTCCATACCTATTTTTGGTTTGTTTTAGTAAATAACTGTATTGTTTTTACTTTGTGAGCTGTTTCTTGTTCAGATAGTAAAAGAAAAGGTTTGGTTCAAGTATTTTTCTGTCTGATTTTATTCTGAACACAGTACATTATACCACAGGGCTCAGCACCTACCATTTGATTTAGAGTC
Source organism: Ichthyophis bannanicus (assembly GCA_033557465.1). Lineage (NCBI taxonomy): Eukaryota > Metazoa > Chordata > Amphibia > Gymnophiona > Ichthyophiidae > Ichthyophis > Ichthyophis bannanicus. The sequence continues at coordinate 929,656,706 of CM066031.1, forward strand.
AACCAATCTCACTATACCTGATACAAGTCCTTTAAACCCTGTAAAATTTTCAAGGGGCTGGAATGAATATCCAGGCACCAAAAATCTCCATCCTCCTAAGGTGTCTTGGGGTTTGTCTCCTGTAAGGTTTAAGCAACTGCAGAGCAGAAAAGGCAGCCCTGGGTACAAGTGATTTTGAATATAGATAATAAATATTTTTATACTGTATACAGTCTGGATTGGACTGCATCTCATTTGGGTGAATAGGAAGAGAGGGAGAGAAAGCAAAATGAGAAAGGTAAACACCGATGTCCAGTGTCACCACTCTGCCAGCCCAAGCGGTAGGAACTGGTATTGCTTGGCTCTGTGAGGGTGGTAGTTGTGCCTTCACTGATACAAATCACAAACAAAACTTCTTTCCAAGTTTAGGGCTTTATTCCCCGTCCCATGAGGTTTCTTTATCTTCTGGTAACAGAAATTAAGAGCCTACTTTGGCATACAACAAAAGTTAACTGAACAACAGAAATAGCTTCTTTCAGCTTCCAAACTTTAAACAAAAGAAAAGAACATAACAGCCTAACTGTTTCAATACAGATCCTTTCTCTCGTGGCTGGTAGTACAGATCACGTCTGTTTGGTTAGAGAGTGAGTGAGATGCAGCATGCAGCTTCTAACACGGGAGCTAAGGTCACAAAATAAGTGTTTATCTTAGTGAGAACTCTGACTCAGTTACAGTTAGAGAACAATCCATTAATTCAGGAATTTCAGGTACCTCTGAATTTTCACACTCCATCAATACAGGCTCGTCAGCATTTTCATTCTTAATATCAGAAGTAGAATGAGAGTATGGCTGGCTTGGCTCGGCACCCAGGAAGTTTCTTTCTTCCTCTGAGCTAGTGCCTCTCTGGGAAATACCACATAACTTTGAGTTGAGCTTTTCAGAGCTCTGCCCCTGCTGGTATCTTAGTAGATAGCTCAACTCTCTATTTGTTGTGCTAGTAGGATAATTACGGCAGGCTCTCTGCCGGTTCAGCTCTAGCCTTCGGGACTCAGCTGAGCTAGATTGCAAAGCTTTTGACGGCGTTTTTCTAGAAGCTGGGAGCTCACAATGATAGGGAAAATCTTCAGCTTTTCCTGGTAAGTAAATCCCTCTTCTCCTAGGATTTCTATGACCAGGAGAAAAGTTATTCTCAGCCTCTAGATAGCTTGTCTTTATGTGGCTATTTCTATGCTTCCAGGGTTTCTCCCTCTCAGATAGCAAATAGCCCTTACATTCACTCCTTGCCCCGGTACCTGCTACTGCAGTCTTCCCACACTTCTCTTGTCTTCCATGCACATACACGCTATCAGGCTGCTGACTTCTCACTGTTTCTGGATTCTCTCCGACCTTCACGCTGGCTCCCTTGTTGCTTCAATGACTCATTCTCACTATCTTCCTCGCTTTCATACCAACTCCATGCTTTCCACGGCTTCAACGGTGTTCGCTGCAGTCTCTCTGCTTGTGACCTTTGCTGCCTCAACTCCTCTCTCCTTCTAATTGTTTGGGAGTCTATTTTATCCTCGTGTCTCCTGACTCCACCTCCACTCAGCTGAACTCTATCAGGCAAAGCGAATTCCCTTTCTTTACTACCTGGGTGTGTCTTCATGGGGCTTATGCACGTGTGCCTAGGTTGTCTATAGCAACCATCAAACATTCCTTTGTTTACCTTGTCACTTTTTCTGTGATCATTCATACTGATCTGCATTTTCTCGGGTTGCCCTAGGTCTACCTTGTGACACCAGGCAAAGCATTCACAAACATAGGACTTGAAATGCATCTTCGGAACACCTCTCAGGACTCACAGAAGGTAAGTAAAGTTTTCTCTTTCTTTGCTTCTGTAGCCCTTGGAAGCTTATAGAATACACAACAGCCAAAGGCATCCAGACTGTTACATAGTCTTCTAAGGGTAAAGGTCAGATCTTTTGAAAGCTTCCTTAATTAAAGTAAACAATAATTGAATGTGACATTCTTATAACTGCATCCAGCCATCTTAGGCTATAATCTTTCCAGAAACAATAGAGAAGGTAGAAAAGAGGAAGGAAAAGAAATAATATCAAAGCAACTTGAATACAAGGAGTATTGGAAAAAGAGGAGTCACTGTAGGTTATCTTGGAGAGTGAAGTTGGCACTATCCTCTAAACCAGGGATTCTCAACCCCATCCTCAGGACACACCCAGCCATTCTGGTTTTCAGGATAGCCACAATGAATATGCATGAGATAGATTTCCATATAGTGCAGGCAATGCATGCAAATCCATCTCATGCATAGTAAATGTGAGTGTCCTGAAAACCTCACTGGCTGTGTATGTCCTAAGAGATGGACTGAGAACCACTGCTGTAAACCAAAGGCGGCCCAAGGGGGGGTGCGGGGCCATGTGCGGAGACTCGGTGCAGGGCCTCATTTGCATAAATATTTGCATAATATTACCATACACTAACGTTTAGTAAACATGTCTCTTAATGAGTGTATGGATAAAGAAAGACTAAAAGATTTCTACATTGCTATAATCCAGTGCCAACCACCAGGCACATTGGGAACTACTACAAACACTGCCCATTTAGAACCCATAGCAAACCCACCGTATCATAACAGCACTACCAGGACTCACAAAACACCAGACCCTACCTATCAAAAGGCAACACTGCAAATATTAAACCAATACATTTCAGAGAATAACAATACATGACCTACTGGGGAAAGAGAACAAGTGGCAATGTCATAAAGGAATTACATAAACAGAATACCTCAGCTCAGTTACACATGCAGAACATTCTCTCTCTACATCTGCTTTAACATATTAATCTTTCTCATTCTGGTCTTTCCTCATTCCTGTTTCATCCACTCAAATTTTACCCCTCCATCCTCAGTCCCCACTTACTCTCCCAATACCCGGCCAATTGTAGATTGTTCTTCTCTCCCATACAAAATATTTTCCCCCTCTCCATTTCACTCTCCCAGCCCCATCCCATTCTAATCCTCCCACAACATCAGCTCCCTTCCAGCTCCAGCCCCACCCAGCATCCGTTCCCTTCCAGTTCCTGCATCAGCCCATTTCCAGTCCTAGCTCCCCCATCCATTTCCAGTCCTATCCGAGTCCCTCCATCAGCTCATTTCCAATCCCAGCCCCCCATCAGCCCATTTCTAGTCCTTCCTAGCCCCCCATCAGCCCATGTCAAATCCTAGCTCCCTTTCACTCAACCCATTTCCATTCCAAGCCCCCGTCCCCATCAGCTATTGCAGTTCAAGCCTCCCCTTCCACTCGGCCCATTTCCAGTCCTAGCAACCCCCCAGCCCATTACCAGTCCTAGCCCCCCCCCCCCATAGCCCATTACCAGTCCTAAGCCCCCCCATCAGCCCATCTCCCTCGCGGCTCTGTTAAGCTGCCGGTGCTGATGGAAACAGGCATTAACAGAGCCGCGAAAGGGAAACACTCCCTTCGCGGCTCTGAAAGCCAGCCGGAGAGGGACTGATGCAGGGAGGGAGGGAGGGCTCTGCCGGGAAGGGGGGGCTGCCGGACACTCGATTCTACCGTTGCCACGGCGGTAGTGGCAGCAGCCAGCTTTTTTTTTTTAAATTTACCTTTAATGCAGAATGTTTTTTGCGCGGGGCCCCCTGAAACGTGGGGCCATGTGCAAAAAACATTCTCACTCAATGGGCGGGCCGGCCCTGCTCTAAATAAGCGTGGTCTACCAATATATGACAAAAGTGAAAACACTATAGAAGAATTTGAATTGAGACATTTGAATGTGAGAATGAAGGGGGAGGGGGATCATAGGCTACTTTTGAGAGGCTAATCAGGAGTTAGTGGGCCTGATTAACCTGTGAAAGAACTGAGAGCAGCTGAGACCTGCATAAAAGTCTAGGAACGACCATGTGACACCTATCCTGATGCATCTCCACTGGCTCTCAATACACGGAAGGATTTTATTCAAGACCTTACTTCTCACCTTCAAAACAATTAATGGTCTTGCGCCCTCCTCCCTAACAGAACTCATACACGTCATCCCAGCTAACAGATCCAGAAGAACCGTATCCATAAATACCTTAGCAACCCCGAAAACAGTATCGAAATGTACCATGACAACGGCAAACAGAGCCTTACGATTCTACGCTCCTAAATGTTGGAATCTTCTACCATCAAATATCCGCCACATCACTGACCTTACCCAATTCAGGAAGGCTATAAAATACCACCTGTTCCTTAAATACTACCAATACAACAATACACCTAGATAATACAACAACAACTTTAGAGACTCCACCTTCTCCTCAACCTCATTATCTTTCTCTGTGAAATTCATGACAGCATTGAACTTGTCATGATGCCTGATGTAAATATTACCTGTAAATAGTTACCCTATGCTATGAACCTTATCACGATGCCGATATGTAAATATTACCTGTGAATAGTTACCCTATGTCATCCAGGTTCTACACACCTGTTCTATGTATAACAGAACAATCTGCTGTTCTGATCGTTATGTTCCATGTAAACTGCGCTGATGTCGAATAGTGCGGTATATAACAGATTGTAATAAATAAATAAATAAAATTAAAGACTTCAGAGCCCTGCACTTTGAGGAATTCCTAACAGGGGCTATACATTTCAAACAAAGGTAAGAATTTGGGGGGGGGGGGGTTAAATTGCTAGCTCTCTGACTGGGAGCTCTTAAAAGGGTTTTGGTACATTTTTAAAATAAAGGAACATTCTTTTTGGTGCTTTAGTTTAAAAGGACAAATATTTGTTTAGTGGGGTAGGTTTAAAACTCTGCTTTAGCAACTTTCTCAGCTCTTTGGAGCTAGACACCTAATCAGGTGTTAGTTCAATCCTTACCCCCCCTCCCCAACTCCCACTCACCCCTAGTAAGCAGTCTTGCTTTATAGGGCACCTCCCCAATTAACAAAACACAGAGACTTGTAACAGCACATTTTGAATATAATTGAAGAGATTTAACTGCTTTTTCTCTGAAAGGACTGCTGGGAAACCGGCTGGCACTTTGGTAGATCTCTCTCTCTCTTTTGCTTTGACAGATACCTAAGCTCCACAAACAGCATACTGGCTGGGAAAAATTGTATCGCTAAAGCTGTTGCCCCCGTTACAGCTTCTGCCTCTGTCCAGACAGAGGTCCCAATGCCAGTTGAAGGACCAGTTCTATGTGCAGGGTGTCTGCATGTTGAAGCTCTCAGCAAACAAGTAGAGCAACTCAGAGAGGAGGTGGCAAGGCTGAGGAGCATTCAAGACAGTGAAAAGTACATTGATGAGATGCTTCTTGCAACAACCAAGCTCTCCAGCAGAGAAGATGGATGCCTACAGAATGACGAAGGTTGGACACAAGTCACCAGGTCCTGCAGAATCCCCAATCCAACTTCTCCAGCCCTTGAATTGAAGAACCATTATGCAGCCTGGAAGTGGAGGAGTTGAAAGCATCCCTGGAAAGGGAAGAATGAGAGCTCAAGTACCCCAAAGTTACAGAATCAGTGACCACAAGGTGGTTGGTGACTCTCTTCTGAGGGGTACTGAGGCGTCCATCTGCCGACCAGACTTGATGTCCAGAGAGGTAGCCTGTCTGCCCGGTGCCAAAATCCAAGATGTTATGGAGAGTTTGCCAAGACTCATCAAGCCCACTGACTATTACCCAATGTTGCTAATTCGTGTCGGAACAAATGATACTGCCAGGTATCCTTCTGAGCATATCAAAAGTGACTTCATGGCTCTGGGACAGAGGGTAAAGCAGATAGGTGCACAGGTAGTGTTCTCTTCAATCTTCCCTGTTTAGGGTAAAGGCCAAGGCAGAGGCTCACATCCTGGAGATGAATGCATGGCTGCGTGGATGGTGTCATCGAGAGCGTTTTGGTTTCCTGGACCATGGGATGCTGTTCCAAGGGTTGCAGAGCAGAGATGGCGTCCATCTGTCCAAGAAAGGTTGATGCGTCTTCAGTAGTAGACTGGCTAATCTACTGAAGACAGATTTAAACTAGATTCATTGGGGATGGGTGAAGAAAGCCCCCAGATAAGTGAAGGCCCCTAGTTAAGTGAAACATTAAATACCATATGGAAAGCAGTGTGTGTTTAAATGCCCGTAGCATGGGAAATAAGATCCCTGATGTTGAAGCTTTGGTGGGAGTGGCTGACTTGGATTTAGTGGCAGTTACAGAAACATGGTTCGCAGAAAACCATGACTGGGATGTAGCTATACCAGGCTATACTTTATTCAGAAAGGACAGGGTAGGAAGAAGGGGAGGAGGAGTGGCACTATATGTAAAAAATATTATTAAAGCTTTGGAATTACAGAGGTTAAAAGGGAGAGAGGAGGCATTGTGGGTTAAACTGGAAAGAGAGAAAGAGAAATCTATTTGCATTGGCGTGATATACAGACCTCCCTCACAAGAGGAAGAGGTGGACAGAGAGTTAATTGAAGACATAAGCAGCATTGCTAGGAAAGGGGAAGTGCTACTGATAGGGGATTTCAATATGCCAGATTTTGATTTGCACATTCCTGCAGTAGTATCATCTAGAAGTAAGGAGATCCTGGATTCTCTACAGGGAGAACTATTCAGACAATTGGTAACAGACCCTACACGTGAAGGGGCCATACTGGACTTGGTGCTTACCAATGGTGAAAGTGTTTCTTATGTTATAGTGGGAGATCATTTTGCATCCAGTGATCACCAGATGGTGTGATTCAGTATTAGGTCTAGGGCTGTTAGAATCCATTCAAAAGTGAGGGTCTTAGACTTTAGGAGAACTAACTTTGCCAAGATGGGCCAATACCTCAGAAAGTCGTTAGCGGGAAGGGAACAGCTGGGGGATGTAGAAAAACAGTGGGCAAAACTGAAAGGGGATATTTTAAGGGCAACCAACCTTTTTGTTAAAATGGTAAATAAAGGTAAAAGGAAAACGAGACTGCTATGGCAATCAAAAGAAGTAGCTGAAAAGGTGAAGAAAAAGAGGGAGGCCTTTTTGAAATATAAGAGATCACAGAGAGAGGAAGACAGGCATCTACATTTGGAAAAACTCAGAGAAGCTAGAAAAGTAGTCAGGAAAGCAAAGATTCAAAAAGAGGAGGAAATAGCCAATGAAAGAAAATGGGAAGACATTTTGCAGATATGTTAGTGAGAAGAGGAAGGGCAAAAGTGGTATTATCAGACTCAAGGCTGAAGGGGAGGAATATGTAGAAGCTGATGCGGACAAAGCGCAATTACTTAACAAATATTTCTGTTCTGTGTTCACAGATGAAGAACCAGGAACAGGACCTCAGAAAAAAACCACAAACAGAAACAGAAGCGAGGGGCATATTCAACAATTTTCAGAAGACTGTGTTCATGAGGAACTAGCTAAACTTAAAGTAGACAAAGCGATAGGACCGGATGAGATACACCCTAAAATACTGAGGGAACTTGGGGACATTCTAGCAGCTCCACTGACTGACCTTTTCAATTCCTCGTTGGAGTCAGGAATGGTGCCAAAGGACTGGAGAGAGGCTCATGTGGTGCCGTTACACAAAAGTGGAAGTTAGAATATGGTTGAAAACTACAGGCTAGTTAGTTTAACTTTGGTAGTGAGTAAATTATTGGAAACGCTGCTGAAAGAGAAAATAGTGAGGTTTCTGGAGTCCAGTGGATTACAGGATCCGAGGCAGCATGGATTCACCAGAGGCAGGTCTTGTCAGACAAATCTGATTGATTTCTTTGACTGGGTGTCCTGGGAGTTGGACTGAGGGAGAGCCCTAGATATGGTGTATTTAGATTTCAGTAAAGCCTTTGACACCGTTCCTCACTGGTGACTTATAAACAAACTGAGCACCCTAGGGATGGACCCTAAAGTTACTGCTTAGGTTAGAAATTGGTTGAGTGTGAGGCGACAAAGAGTACGGGTAAATGTAGCTCAATCTGAGGAGAAGAAAATTACTAGTGGTGTGCCCCAGGGATCTGTCCTTGGTCCGATTCTTTTTAACATCTTCGTTAGTGATATAGCGGAAGGGCTGTCGGGTAAGGTTTGCCTCTTTGCGGATGATACCAAAATCTGCAATAGAGTAGACACCCAGGAAGTTGTAAATAACATGAGGAGGGATCTAGCTAAGCTTGAAGAATGGTCTAGAATTTGGCAGCTGGGGTTTAATTTTAAAAAATGCAAGGTCATGCATTTGGGCTGCAGTAATCCAAGGGAGCAATATAGTATAGGGGGTGAAGTACTTTTGTCCACTAAAGAAGAGCGGGACCTAGGCATGGTTGTATCTGATGATCTTAAAGTAGCTAAACAGGTAGAAAAGGCAACAGCAAAAGCTAGAAGGATGCTTGGGTGCATACGGAGAAGAATGACTAGCAGATAAAAGGAGGTGATAGTGCCTCTGTATAAGTCTTTGGTGTGACCTCATTTGGAGTATAGTGTGCAATTCTGGAGACCGCACTTTCAAAAGGATATAAAAAAGATGGAGTCAGTACAGAGCGTGGCTACTAAAATGTTTAGTTGTCTTCATTATAAAGCATATGAGGACAGACTTAAGGATCTTAATATGTACACCTTAGAGGAAAGGTGATATGACTGAGATGTTAAAATACCTCCATGGCATAAATACACAGGGGGAGAGTTTCTTTCAATTGAAAGCAAGTTCTGCTACGAGGGGACATGGCATGAAGGTGAAGGGAGATAGATTCAGGAGTGATATGCGGAAATATTTCTTTACAGAAAGAGTGGTGGATCCATGGAATAGTCTCCCATTGGAGGTGGTAGAGATGAGGACAGTATCTGAATTCAAAAAAGCATGGGACAAACACAGAGGATTTCTAAAGGAAAAAAGGTGACTGTTCTAGTGGTTGACATGGAAGGACAGACTAGATAGACCATGTGGTCTTTTTCTGTCATCATGTTTCTCTGTTTCTGTGTTTCCTTGGTGAAATGGTAATGGAACCATGAGGGAAGGGATGATACTGGACCTGGTACTTACAAATGAATAAAGTGTTTAAAATATCCATCTGTGCACTAGTGATAATCAGATGGAAAGATCTGATATTAAAGTTAGAGCAGAGAGGAGGCACACAAGATCTAAATCCTGGATTTCAAACATATAAATTTTGTTGTAAAAATGGAATGCCTTCAGGAAGTACAGGGGGAGTGGTTTATGAGGAATGAGATTAAATGGAGCAGCACTGACCTAAACTAAATGGAGTTATAGAAAGAACAACACATCTTTATATTTTGTATGCTGTAATGGAGTAGTAGCTTAGTGGTTAGCAGCATAGCTTATGACAAAAGAGAATAGGGGTCAAATCCTATTGCCACTTCATGTGGCTGTAAGCAAGCTATTTAACCCTCCACTGCCTCGTGCACTCTGAGACAGGGGAATACTAGTGACTTTCCTTGATGAACTACTGGAAAAGCATGAGCTACAAATTCAGTGGTTCTCAACCCAGTTCTCTGGGACCCCAGGCCAGTCAGGTTTTCAGGCTATCCACAATGAACATGCATGAGATAGATCTGCCTGCACTGCTTCCATTGTATGCAGATCTCTCTCCTGCATATTCATTGTGAATACCCTGAAAACCCAACTGGACTAGGGGTCCCAGAAGACTGGGTTGAGAACCACTAAGCTAAATGCTAACAAAGTAAATGTGAGTGAGAGGAAAAAACTCTGCTTTGGTATTCTAAAGTAAGGGCAAAAATATGAGCTTTCAAGAGACCTCAGAACGATGAGTATGGTAGAGAATAAAGATCAGAATGGAAGGAAAGATAACTGAAGAGGTGGCAACATGTTTCAAGTTGGACAATAAAAGGGTAGAAGTAGGATTGTCAAACAAAACCTACGTGTTAGATAAAAGTAGAAATGCTAAATGGATGAAAGTGGAAATGCTCTTGTGTGCTAATCACTAAGAATGACTTCGGGAAGGACTGCTGCCAGTTATTGGCAAGAATGCCTATGGGATTAAGAAACCCGCAGTGCCATTTATGAAAGAGAGGGTTTGTGTGGAAGAAGAAAACTGAACGTGTATAAGGCTTTGAGGGTGAATCTTCAGCAGCAGCTAGGCAAAACTTTCATATAAACCAGATATTCATATAAGAGGGAGGAGTGACTCAGTGGTTGGGACAGGTTACCTCAGGCCAGAAGGCCAGAGGTTCAATTCTCACATGGGGACAAGCAACCTCAGGCCAGAGGAACTGGGGTCTCTAGTCCCATGGCCACTCCTTGTGGCCTTGGGCAAGCCACTTAACCCTCCATTGTCTCAGGTACACTTAGACTGTGAACCCTTCAGGGACAAGGGAATAGAAAGTACCTGTTAGTATACATGTAAACTGCACTGATTGTAAAAGAGCACAGTATAAATTTTCTGTGATAGAATATATCTGGTTTCCACTGCTGAATATCAGTACTACTCTCCCTTTAGCAGCAATATTCAACCACTAAGCAGATAGCACTAGGCAGTCAAAGTCAGGACGGCATAACTTAAGAGCTTGCACTATCTGATTAGCAGCTGAATATCACCCCTAACAGAATAATGTGCTGTTCCACCCCAGTTTTAACCAAGCATTTTTTCAGCGGTCTGTAGGGATATTCAGCGGCATTGACCTGAATGTCATGGTGACTGCATTTTACCTGGTTAGCAGGTCTGCTAATCAGCTGCAACATTCTGATATCAAGGGAAATCAGAGAGGTTGTGGCAGGCCTGCCAAAGGGTCCTATCTGATAAATCCTTGGATGAGGAAGTAGGTTCTGTGGGAATGGAAAAGGACAAACATCACCCCTCTTTATTAAAGTGGTCATAGGAAGAAGTGTGAAAATTCCAAACCAGTTAGTTTGCTTTCAGTGGGAGATTCTTCCGAAAGAAATGAGGGTGAAATACTTTGATTCCAACAGACTGAGGATCTGAGACACCACGGTTTTACCAGAGAATATCATGCCAGACAGATCTGATTATTTCTTTGAATGGGTGACCTATGAATTAAATTTGGGGATGGACACTGGATGTACTGTATTTGGTTTTCAACAAAGCTGTTTTTTTAGCTGCAAAGTTTTATTAGAAGCTTTTGCATAAGAAAGAAAAAGATGTTACAATGCCAAGAATGGAAATGAAAAACACAATCATGCATCATAAAACACATGAATTATAAATGAGCAGAGATTAAGTATGGTAATCATAAGTGATATCTTTCTAATGGAATCCATACTGTCTGAAGCAAATGCAGTCTATTAGTTTTCCCAGCCACAGCCGCTTCATATTTTTAATTAATACAAACTGCATTCCACCAAAAAGAATCATTAATCATTGTGCGATCCTTCCGATTAGTAGGAATAATCTAAAGAGCAATAGCAATCGGCATATCTAACGGTTTGTAATATTTTGGTGATGACTTGTCAGATAGCACAGTCTGACAATGTGATATGGAAACCTACAGTGGAATTTCAAAATCTTCCTAACGTTACCCCAAACTTTCTGACAAAAACAATGGATATTTTCACAGTGATGTAGCATATGATCCATTCTTCCAACTTCTTTATAAGACAAATAACTCTTACTGATATTTGGGGTATGTTTACTAAAGTGTGCAAACCATTAGTGCCAGTCCACAGTAACGGCTAATATGTGCTAGAAAATCCCATGCTAACTGCTTGTCACGGTGGGGCAGGTAGTGTACATGTTATGGATGGAGAATAGGTGTGGACTGCACAGTGAACAAGCACAAGGTACTTTACCACAAGCTAACTGTCATGGCTGCAGATAGTACAGGTGCTCTTAAAGCCACTTCAAGAGGAGGCATTAAGTCCATCTGCGCCATGGGCATGCACTTAGAGAGGCCCGCCACTCAGCATCCCAAACTCAATCAGCATCACACCCCATCCCCCACCTATCCCCCAATGAGGAATTCAACACCCCCACCTCCTCGTTCACCCAATCAGCATCAATCCCCACTCCCCTGATGAGCCATACAACACCCCCCCCCCTCTCCCTGAACCCTTAATTAGTATCACTCTTATAGGATTTTGTATTTCTTCATGATAAGCCCTGGTACTGGTGAGAGTTTATATTTCTGTTACTGAGATTACACCAAAGTCAGAGGTTTTTTTCTATGATAAGCTCTCTGGAGAAACATCTTAGTTCTACTCTACGTCTACTGTTGAGGGGAGGGGGGTTTCTATGCATGCAGAATATATATTTTACATTTAACATCATAATAGTCCAATGTGCAGTGTCAGGGGAGTATTTTTTATATTAGAGTCTCAAGGTACATTAGATGATAGAGGGATAAAAGGGGACAAGGACATAGAGGAGAGACTGAATGAATTCTTAGCTTCGGTCTTTTCTGAAGAAGATGTAGGAAGTTACCCATGACTGAGATGGTATTTAAAGGTCATGCAATGGAAGAATTGAAAGAAATATTGATTAACTGGGAAGATATATTACAACTATTTGATAAACTAAACTGTAACAAATCATCTGGACCGGATGGTATATCCCCGTGGGTGTTGAAAGAAGTAAAATATGAATTGCAGACCTACTATTAGTAATCAGTGAACTATCATTAAAATCATCTATAGTACCTGAAGACTGGAGAATGGCCAATGTAAGGCAATTTTTTAGAAAAAGAGTTCCATGGGTGATCCAGGAAACCACAGGCCGGTGAGCCTGACATCAGTACTGGGCAAAATTATAGAAACCATCATAAAGAACAAAATTACTGAACATGTAGATAGTCATGGTTTAATGGGAGAACGTCAACATGGATTTCGCCAAGGAATGTCTTGTCTTATTAATCTGTTATATTTTTTTGAAGGTGTAAATAAACAGTTGATATAGTGTATCTGGATTTTCAGAAAGCCATTGACAAGGTCCTCATGAGAGACTCTTGGCGAAGTTAAAAAGTCATGTGATAGAAAGCAGTGTACTATTGTGGAACAGGAACTGGAAAAAGATAGAAAGCAGAGGGAAGGGCTAAATGGCCAATTTTCCCAATGGAGAAAGATGAATAGTGGTGAACCCCAGGGATCTGTGCTGGGTCCGCTGCTTTTTGACATATTCATAAATGACCTGGAGATATGAATAATGAGGGATGTAATCAAATTTGCAGATGACACAAAATTATTCAAAGTTGTTAAAACCAAAGAGGATTGTGAAAAATTGCAAGAGGACCTTGATAAATTGGAAGACTGGATGTTCAAATGACAGATGAAATTTAATGTGGACAAGTGCAAAGTTATGCACCTAGGAAAGAACAATCTGAACAATGGACCTGATTCTGAGATGCGACTTGCGGGGCTGCACACAAGCCATCCTGCCCCTATTCCCCCTCCGACTCGCCCTGCATGGTCAGAGCAGTAGGACGGGGAGAGCCGTGGGGGTGGGTGGGGGTGGAGTCTGGGCAGAGCAGGGGTGGGCCGAGGTGTCAGGACATACAGGGCCAGTTCTGGTGACAGCCTGTACGTCCTGCGGGGCAAGGTGTGGATAGGTCCCTGTCACCCAATCCAGGCCCCAGCAGCCCAACCGTGGGTTGGGCGGCAGGGAAGGAGAGGGTCGGTGCCGCGGGTGCCAGGGGAGCCTGCAGGGAGGACATTTCCGCAGGCATGCAGGGGCACACCGGGCCATCCTCGGGCCTGATTCTATATGCCATGGGAACATTTTTCTCCCATGGTACATAATCGGGTCCTAAAGAGCACATCCTGCTTGGGGCCGTCCGACAGCCTGGACGTGCCTCTTTCAAAATCGGGCTCCATGGTTATATGATGCAAGGTCAGCTCCCTCAGCCATCTCTTTTCCATGTTGAAGAGCCTAACCATTTAAGCCTTTCCTCATAGGGATATCCTTCCATTCCCTTTACCATTTTGGTGGCTCTTCTCTGTACCTTTTCTAATTCCGCTATATCCTTTTTCAGATACAGTGACCAGAATTGCACACAATATTCAAAGTGCAGTCGCACCATGGAATGATACAGAGGCATTATAATATCCTTTGTTTTATTCTTTATTCCTTTCCTTATGATTCCTAGCATTCTATTTGCTTTCTCGGCTGCTGTTGCAAACTGAGCAGAGGGTTTTAACATGTTATCCACGATGACGCCTAAAGCTTTTTCCTGGGTAGTGGTTCCTAATGTGAAACCTTGCATCATGTAACCATAGTTTGGGTTGGTCTTTTCTAGGTGCATAACTTTACACTTATCCACATTAAATTTCATTTGCCATTTGAACGTCCAGTCTTCCAATTTAACAAGATCATCTTGCGATTTTTCACAATCCTCTCGTTTTTTAATAACTTTGAATAATTTAGTGTCATCTGCAAATTTGATGACCTCACTCATTATTCCCATTGCCAGGTCATTTATGAATATGTTAAAAGGAAGCGGATCCAGCACAGATCCTTGAGGTACTCCACTATTCACCTTTCTCCATTGAGAAAGTTGGCCATTTAGAGCTACCCTCTGTTTTCTATCTTTTAGCCAGTTCCTTATCTACAATAATACACTGTTTCCAATCCCATGACTTTTTAATTTCACCAAGAGGCGTATTCAAAGACTTTCCAAAAATCGAGATACACTATGGGATCTATTCCGAGTCATGAATAGCGGGTATGTAAGCCCTGCTTGGACGTACATTCCCGCTATTCGTCCCCCTTGCCATCCCCATGCGAATAGTGGAGTTGTACAGGGAGCCTCAGATGGAGATGGGAAGGGGTGGGCGGAAGGTGGAACAAGGGCGGTTAGTGGGTGGCCCATCACCTGGATGTACAAGGCCGATTCTGAGGTCAGCCTTGTATGTCCAGGGTATGGTGATTAGATGGGGACTTATTCCACCTCAGAGATGAAATAAGTCCCCCTGGATGCAGGGTAGCACCAGGGTCCAGTGAGACCGAGCAGGGAGGCATGCAGGAAGTTCCCCACAGCCATACCCTGGCCATGGGAAGCCGGATTGAGGTCTGAATGCGGGGAAAGGAAAATCTCGGTGATGGGTTGCGTTCATGGCTCCATAATAGAGCTGTGGCGCCAAAGCAATGAGACACCATGGCACTGCCGCTCCAGTACGGAGCCAGGCAGAGATAACCGGGTAACAGGTTGTGCCAGAGGCCAATCAGATTACTATGGTTATTGACTTTGGAGGGATGGTCTGATCAAGTAAGATTATTAGAGGTCCTTGATTTTCGGGGATTGTCTCCGATTTTAGAGCTGTGTCCCCAATTCTCAACTGTTTGGCAGCCTGCTGTCCGCACTTCAATCAATGGGAACAAAGGGTAGAAAAAGAATGCACTCTGAATTTAGTGATTGGAATATGTCAGTTTTTAGAACTTACATCCATTATCTTTATATTTTGCACAGTACAGAGAAAATACATTACTCTTTATTTCTCTGTTGATTTGTCTGCTTGAACCTGATATAGTTGCTGTCATGGGATGGATGGTGGGTGGGGGGGAGGAGGAGGAGGGAGCAGGGTAATGACTCCTCTTTCCTTCTCCACGACTTGTTGCTCAAATTTGAAGCTAAAGTATCCCTTCCTCACCATCACCACCACTCCCCTTCTAATAAGAAGTTTCCCAAATTTACCTGCAACAAATCTGGTCAAAGCAATGTTTTAGTGGTCCCCAACTTTTTCCAGGTCAGAAAGATGGTCCTGACAGTGCTCCAAGGGATATTCAAACACATCAAAATTTTCATCTGACCTTCCTTTAATCCCTTTGATTAGCTTTGTCTTGGAGCCCCATGGTTGGCATATTTAAATCTTTGTTTCAAATTCCCTTCATACAACAGAAACAGCTTGATTCCTTTTCTAAGGGGCTTGTTTACAAAGCCGCGGTAGCAGTTCGCGATCGTTATCGGAGCCGCAGCCCCATTGATTTCAATGGGGCCGCGGCTCCGATAACGATCGCGAATTGCTACCGCGGCTTTGTAAACAAGCCCCTAAGAGTATTTCCATCAGCTCAGTTACTGTGATTAGATACAGGTGGGCTCTATTTAATTTATTATGGACTTTATAAAGGCAGTTTTTGGAAATGGAACTATTCTGGGTTTGTTAGACAAACGGTGAAAAGAATTGTGCGGGCAAGACTTTTGGTTTCTTATTTTTAATTACTTTTTGAATATTTCTATAATTGTTCTTTCACACTGAAATTGCTGTGCATGTTATGTAGATCAGTGAAGCAAACTCCTACTTTAATGCATTTTGAATTGTATTTTTTATACAGAAAAATGTGAAAAATGAACAATGGTGTGAAGAGCTTTACAACGTTCAATATATAGCCAAAATATTGTTTAGGGTTAGAGGGCTAAATTTTTGCAGAAATGTTTCAGTCTATGGAGGGATATTCAGTGGCGGCAGCTAGTGCTTGTGTCCGGCCATATCCAGCCTCAGACAATGACGATTCAGAAGCTAACCGGGCAGCAGCGATATTGAGCCCCTGCCTGGTTAGCTTCCCCAGGTAAGGTTAGGTCAGCATTTGTCACGCCTTACTTCACCCGTGTGTTGCTAACTGGGGAGCAGCTCAATATCGCCGCTGGCTGGTTAGAGATGGGTGCCGCTTCTGCTCCACCCTGGAATACCCCAACACGCTCCGCATTGGGCTATGTAGCGGCAGCACCCACGAATAACTAGCAACACTAACTGTGCTAGTGTTGCTGAATATCCAGCTCAGCAGCGTTTACACAGATTGCAGGTCTGCAAACCGTGTAAATGCCTTTGAATATCCCCCTCCCCTCCATATTACTTCATGACATGCATCTATAATTTTATATGTAAAGAGGATTTTTTCCTGCTTTTGGTAGCACTACAATTAAAGATTCAGCAAATAACCCACAAACCTTCCCAACTAAAAGAAATTTGAGATACAGTGTAAAACACTATGCACAAGCTGTGAATTGAGGTAGCAAGTTTCAAGCTTTCTATACTCAGCAAAGACTGCATGCACTTTTAACCTTGGGCTTTGCATGAAGTTTCAAGGTGAAAGCATGCAGTTCCATAAGCATTCTTGAAAGGGGCTAGGTTGGGGAAGACAAGTTTGTGTGTAATCTTTTTCTTAAATAGCTGAGAGCTTCTTGGTTTCTACAGGGCCAGCGGTGGCCATTAGGCAAACTAGGAAATCACCTAGGGTGGCTCCTTGACACTGCTGCTGCTGCTGCTCCTCTCTGGGACCTGCAGCATGGCAATGACTTCAAAACTGCACTGAAGTGCTTACCTAAAGCTCCAGGGCTATATGCTGTTGATGCTTCTGCCTCCATGTCAACAGGAAGTCGGTGTCAGAGAGAGCGGAAATACCAACAGCACACAGTGCTGGAGGTTATGGCAAGCACTGTGCTGCCGTTTTAAAGTCATTGCTACCACTGCAGGTCCCAGATAGGGGTGGCAGTGGGGGCAATGGGGGTGTAGGTGGGAGCAAGGAGGCACCAGGAACGAGGTATCCTTACACCAGCTCTGGGTTCCTAGAACGCCTCTAGTAATTCTGAGGACCAATTCAGGTTCTCAGGGGAAGAATCACGTCCCTGTCAACCCCTTATAGAAACTATTTTAGTTACGCCTGTTATACTCAACAGTATCCAAATGTGGCCTAAGAAACAAAACACTATCTCCCAGTTCAGCAAGGCTCAATGGCCTATCACAGCTTTTTTTTTAACCTTTATAGCCTCAGGGAACTGTCCACATACCCTAGATTTTCCCATAGAGCTAAAAGTACGAGCAATATTTTAAAGGAATTAGAAGGAACAGTTTTTCTATTTGCAGCTGATACTAAGAATAGACATACCTGAGGAATACACCTAAGGGACAATATAATGGACACACCCGAGGGAATAGATAGAATGAGAAGTCATTTTAGAGAGTGCTAGGAGTGATTAATTGCTTGGCAACTGTGTTTCAGTACTAAAAAATGCAGAGTTCTCCATCTGGGGTGTAAACATCAGAGAGAATAACACATGATGGGGTTGTAAGATACTGACGTCCACTAAGCATTCATCCTAGAGATGGAGTCATTGAGAGTATTTTGGTTTTCTAGACCATGGGATAATTTTCCAAATACTGCTGTGCAGAGATGGTGTCCACCTATCCAAGAAGTGTCAAAGTCTCCTCTGCCCTACAGAAAAGGGCTTTAACTAGATTTGTTGGGAATGGGTGAAAAAAGCCCCAGGTAAGTAAAAGTCCTTGGGTAAGTAAAACAAAAAATAGTTCTGTAAAATTGGGAAGAAGAGGCAACACCTGGAAAGTGGTGTGTATTAATATCTGTAGTATGGGAAGTAAGATTTTAGATCTTGAGTATGGGAAGGGGCTGATTTGGATTTAGTGGCAGTCACTGAGACATAGCTCATGGAGAACCACAACTGGTTATAATTAATTCCGGAAAACAGGATAGGAAGAAAACAAGGAGTGGCAGCACTATATATAAAAAATGAATATTAAAGCTACAGAATTGCAGAGCTTATGAGGGAAGGAGTAGGCACTGTGGGTTAAATTGGAAAGAGGGAACGCGTTGGGGTCAATAAAGGAAGGGTTATCAATACCTGAAAAATCCGCCAGTCTTGGTACCAGCTCTTTTTTGTCACTAATTGGTTGCTGCAGGTACTTTGTTTGGTGTGATATACAGACTTTCTTCACAGGCAGAAGTGCACAGAGATTTATTTAAAGATATTTACAGTAGTACTATGAAAGGAGAAGTGCTATTGTTAGGTGATTTCAATATGCCACATGTTGATTGGGATATCCCTGCTACGGTGTCATCTAGGCGATTCTGGATCTCTACAGGGAGAACGTTTTCAGCAACTAGTAACAGAACCCATGTGGACTTGGTGCTTACAAATTGGGAAAATGTTTCTGATGTTATAGTGGGTGATCATCTCGCATTCTTTGATCATCGGATGGAGTGGTTTGGTATTAGGACAAGGGCTGAGTTAGTTTTTTCAAAAGTGATGGTCATAGACTTAAGAAAACTAACTTTGTCAAGATGAGACAATGCCTCAAGGAGTTGTTAGCTGGATGGGAAAAGCTGGGGGATGTGGAAAAGTAGTGGTCAAGACTGAAAGTGATATGTTAAGAACAACAAACCCTTTTGTTTGGAAAGTAAATAAATGTAAAAGGAAAAGGTGAGATGTAAAAGTAGCTGAAAAGGTGAGGTAAAGAAGGTGATCTTCATAAAATACAAGAGATCGCAGAAAGAGGATGACAAGCATCAATATTGGGAAGAGCTAAGAAAGTAGTCAGGAAAGCAAAGATACAAATGGAAAAAAATATAGCCAATGCAGTAAAATGGGCGAACAAAACATTTTTCAGACATATTAGTGAGAGGAGAAAGTGTAAAAGAGCTATTATCAGACTCGAGGGTGAAACGTCAGAGTATATTGAAGTTGATTAGGATAAAGTGGACTTGTTATATTTCTGTTCTGTGTTCACAGGATCAGAGAATACCCACCAATAGGAAAAGAAGTGAGGCAGATCTTGAACAATTTTCTGAAGACTATGTTCGTGAGGATCTTGCTAAACTAAAAGTAGACAAAATGATGAGGTCAGATGGGATACATCCAAGAGTATTGAAGGAACTTAGGAAAATTCTAGTGGCTCCACTGTCCAGAGGACTAGAGAAGGATGCATGTGATCCCTCTACACAAAAATGGAAGTAAGGTTGAAGTTGGAAACTACAGGCCTGTTAGGGTGACCTCTGTATTGAGTAAATTAATAAAAATGCTTCTAAAACAGAAGATAGTGAGGTTTCTGGAATCCAATGAATTGCAGGATCTGAGGCAGCATGGATTTACTAGAGGCAGGTCTTGTCAGACAAATTTTATTAATTTCTTTGAATGAGTGACTAGAGAGTTGGAATGAGGGACAGCGCTAGATATACTGTACTTAGATTTCAGTAAAGCCTTTGACACTGTTCCATACAGGAGATTCATAAAAAGATTGAGCACCCTAAGGAAGTATCCTAAGGTGACCAAGTGGGTTAGAAGCTGGTTGGGTGGGAAGCAACAAAGGGTACAGATAAATGGAGTTCATATATGAGGAGAAGGATGTTACCAGTGGTGTTCCATGGGGATCTGTCCTCGATTTGATTATTTTTAACATTGTTGTAAGTGATATTGCAGAAAGGCTGTCAGTTGAGATTTGTCTCCATATGATACCAAAATCTGCAAAAGGGTAGACACTCAGAAAGATGTAGATAACATAAGGAGGAATATAGTGAAGCTTGAAGAATGGTCGGGAATTTTGCAATTGAGATTTAATGATAAAAAATGTAGGATCATTCCTTTGGGCTGCAAAGATCTAAGGGAGTGGTACAATATAGGGAGTGAAGTACTTCTGTCCATGAAAGAAAAGCAGGACCTGGGAGTGATGGTTTCTGACATAGGCATCGGAAAGGGGTGGGCCTTTCTGCCGTCCCTGATTTCTAATGATTTTTAGGTGGCTTAACAGATAGAAAAGGCGATGGTGAAAGCCAGAAGAATGCTTGGGTGCATAGGGAGAGGAATGGCCAGCAGGAAGAAGGAGGTGATAGTGCCTTAGTATAAGTCTTTGGTGAGACCTCATTTGCAGTATTATGTGCTGTTCTGGAGACCACACCTTCGAAAGAATAGAAACAAGATTGAGTCAGTGCAGAGGGTGACTACCAAAATGGTCTGTGGTGTTCATCATATAGGGACAGACTTAGAAATCTCAATGAGCCCATTTTTGTATTGAACAGGTGCTATACGCCATGTCGGTGCATAGCTCACTCCTCTTCCGCCTACCCAGATTTTCAATGCCGGGGTCTTATGCGATCCCGGCATTGAAAATCTGGATCTTGCTGCACAACCCGGAAGCCACAGGAGCTAGCTAGGCAGCACCGATTTTCGATGCTACCTGCTTAGCCCCAGCGCTTTAAAGATAGGAGAGGAAAAACCTTGCCTAACTTTAAGGCACAGAGGGCTAAGCGGGTAGTATCGAAAATTGGTGCTATCTGATTAGCCCTTTACTCCGCCCCCACATGACCCGATGCTATCTGCATAGCATCTGGAGCAGGTTAGGGACTTATGCAGGATTTTGGAAGGGCACTGCCTCTTTCAGTTGAAAGAACACTGCAACAAGGGGGCATAATGGAACCTGTCAGTGTTTCCATCCTTGCTGGCCACTTCCTTGGGTGTTGCACATGCTGGAGCTGTACTTGCACTGTCAGCTAAACCTTGTCCACAGGAACATGAAATACAGAAACCCCAGCAGGGACCTGAACCTGTGACCCTCTGCACATATACATACCAACCATGTGTGTTGCACCACAGTGCTGCTATACAGTGAAAACAGTCCCTGTTGCTGACATGCTTCTCTTTGGCTATCCTTTGGCACATGCTGCAATGTGCATGACACACAGGACTAGAACAAGGCTTCTGTCTGCTGCAGGCTGGTGTCGCTGCCCATGCAACCACCACCACCACACCATGCAGCCAAGCCCACGTGCTGTCAGTGGTGGTGGTGGTGTGCAGTCCCAGCATGTTAAACATGTGGGTTAGGCAGGCTCCTTGGGTGCAAGGCCCAGATGGGGGGTCAGAGGCATACATGGATGGCCATGCAGCCCCCCCACCAGCTGACTATGTAGGGGCCCCATCACCACCTGCCGCCGTTACATCTCAGGGAGAGGATGGCAGCCACTGCTGTGGTATTCCCCCAGGCACCTGCATTTTCCAGCTACCTGGAGGGCTATAGCTGCAGGCACTATCAGCCTCTTCCTCCACAGCTGGGTTCATTGGCACCGTGAGGGGGGCCCACCAGGATCTCTACCTAGGGTGCCATGTCCCTTGGATCGGCCCATCTGGCAGATCTCCTTTCCACAGCTGCTGTATGATCACTGTGTGATCATGGCAGACATCACAGATAGTGCAGATGGAGGATGCCCCTATGTGCAGAGGTTACAATGGTCAGGCCCCTTTAACCTGGAAGACAGATGGCTAAAGGAAGTTATACTGGGGATCTATGCATTACTGAATGGTGTGGAATGGGTAAACGTCGATCGGTTGTTTACGCCATCAAAATATAGGTTGACAAGGCGACAGGCAATGCCGCTACAGTGTAACACACTCCGGACTGACAGGGGCATATAGTTTGTCAGGCAATGTGTAAGCAATCTCTGGCACTCCGATCACAAAGATGTCATAAAGCTCCATGTGTAACTGTGCTTAGAGAAGGTTTGGTTAGGTTCCAGAGGATCGGTCATTGCACCATTATGCAGGGGGCACTGTGGATCCACAGCTTGCCCCACTACAGACATCATTGAACATGGGTACATTTTAAGGACCCAGCTACTTGTGAGCGTGATTGGCCACTGTGGGACAGAGGATACGGGGCTTGATGGACCATAGTCTAAGTCTAACCCAGTATGACATATCTGTGGTTCCTCTGTGCTTATGCCACTATGTGCCACCTGGGCAGCTGCCTGGTCCGTAACGTACATCTGCATCTACCACTGCATGACCAATGTGCCACCCCATTTTTCTACTGGTAGCATCAGCATGGTGCCCTTTCCTACTTGTGCACCATGCTGCTGCTACCAGTGGAGCACTATTATCACTGTCTTGGGCTCCCTTGTCATTTCATCACACTGCTCACATTTAGAAAGGTTCTCTTTCTTCTGCAGACACCCTTTCTGTGAGGTTTCACATGGCAGTACGGTTACAGGCGTAAAGGGGCTCTAAGGGGTGTTGTGCAAGAGGCGGTAAAGGAACATACGGTGTTACCGCCCACTCTCCGCCTCCTGTTCCCTTTATGCTGCAGGAGCCTTTTACACACGGAAACTCAGCATTTTTGCGGCATTAAGGGGACATGTGTGCCGTTACCACACATAAATGGCACACTTACTCCCTTACCGTCATTTAGTAAACATACCCTTATGTTTCTGTAAGGGGAATTCTATTACAGGACATCTAATGAAATCTGATTAGTGCATCTATTTTATGTTTCTCTAGGTGCCTATGTGCTTTATAAAATAAGCATTCAAAAGCAGCCCCAGTAGTGTGCAAATTCAAACATACAAAAGTATATAGGCTCTGAGGTAGGTGCAAATGTGCATGCATACGCCATGCCAGTAGGCATGTATTTTATGAAGTGTCTGTACACATCATAATCCTGCCCCGATTCTATCCCTGGGAACACCTATGTGCTCTACGCACAGGGCTGGCCTATCCACTAGGTGAACTAGACAGCCACCTAGGGGGACTGACCTTGGTGGGTGGCATGGCAGCTTTGTGCTGCCACTTTGGTGCCCATGGCAGGCCATGCGCTTGGGTGCCTGTGATGCAAAAACCAAGGCCTGCCGCTTCTGATTCCCTCTGACACAGCAAAGATCACAAAGCCACTGCTTTTAAACTGCTGCTGTCACCGCCGTCCAGCCTCCCCCCAGAAGATGGAATTGGCGGCAACGGTGGCAAGGAGGGGGTGGTACAGCATGGCACAGCAGGGTGCATGGCTTGCCAGAGGGGGAAGGTGGCACAGCCGGGGTTCCCGCCTGGGGCGGCAGAAATCCTTGGGCCAGCCCTGTGCAGGCATGTAAGTCAGGGTCGGTCCCAGAGTTGGTTCAAGGTGCTGGCAACCTAGGCAAACGTTAAGCTTTATACCCTTTGGCTGTCAAAATCTATTATTTAGCTTTAAATGTTTAATGTGCTGCTCTTTACACCCCCTCCCCGAAATTGCTATCCTTGATGGCTGCCTAGTTTGCCTAATGATTGGGCTAGCCCTAATGTAAATAGACACGTTATTATACCTATACATGCGTATATCATCATGCAATTATAGAAAAGCTCCTTTTCTGCATGTAAAAGAGACATTACACATGGAAAATCCTTTCCAAAATCATATGCAATGTTTACAAACTCAGCAGCACTAACTACATTTTCAAAATTTATCTAATTCTTGGTTTATGATTTCCCCTAATCAGCCTTTTTCCCCTAGGAA
The DNA here is from genome assembly GCA_033557465.1 of Ichthyophis bannanicus. Lineage (NCBI taxonomy): Eukaryota > Metazoa > Chordata > Amphibia > Gymnophiona > Ichthyophiidae > Ichthyophis > Ichthyophis bannanicus. The sequence goes on from CM066031.1 coordinate 929,680,592, forward strand.
TCCTTATAATTTTATCCTAATATATTTTACAGCATCTTTTGCCGTTGAAACTTTACATTACATAATAACATAGTAAATGATGGTAGAAAAATATCAGGTGCCTACAGCGCTAAGCATACATCATAACTGCAGCCCGCAGAGTGTGATAGTCTGCAGGATCTCTGTCATTATCTAAGATAGTAGTTGTGCACGAGCGAGCATTTTTTTGTGTTCATTTGACTTATTTGCTTTTTAGGTGTGTAATGTATAGGGCATGTTTACTAAAGTGTGTGCTGGTAGCATGCTAACCTTTGGGGATATGTGTCCATCTCCCTGCCACTGGCGCATTGCTAACTTGCTATACCATGCTAATCAGCATATGGGTGTATTTACCGCCATCTCTTAAGGTGGCATTAAATGTACCTGTGATGCACACTCATAATGTACATGTTAACCAAGATGCACCATCAATGACCATGTTATGTGCATAACCTGCCCAGTCCTCATCCAATTGTACGCTAATCGGTTAGAATGGGAGTTCTACTGTGGGGCCCTATGCTAGCAGTTAGCGTAGCATGCTTAGCTCATGGCAGACCCCAGGCTAATGGTTAGTGCAGCTTAGTAAACATGCATTCATTTGTAGGTGTACATGTATACAAGTGATCTGCACATCCCTACAGGACAGTCTGTTTTGCTTTTGTCGTTTGTACTTCACCTTCTTGAGCAGATTCCAATTTAGCTCACTCCAGGATCCCAATTTTCCCACGTCTACCCACAAATTCTGCAATAATACAAATAGCCAGCTACACTAGTGCGGCTGTGTCTGAATATTGAGCATTATGGATTCCCTCAAGAGCCTATTAGAAAGATTCAAGTATGTGAGCAGATTTCTGTGGTCCATAACTTCGTGTTATGATATGACATAGACGTCAGAAACAGGGGCTACATGGGCCCTGGCCCCCACCAAATCTTTGCTGCTGCAATCGGGGCTTCCCCTAATTTGGCCCATGGAGATCTGATCTCCTGCGGGCAGAAGAAGGAGAAGGCCGGCAATCGTGACTCGGCAAGCAGCAGGCTGCCTGTGAGGATCCCATCCTCCATGGGCAGAAGAGCACTGTGATCACGGCACAGGTCCTGCCTGTCTGTCCGCAGGAGTTCGGATCTCTGCAGGCAGACAGGAGGGGAAGAACGGTAATCACAGCCACATGGAGTTCAACTGACCCAGGGGCAGAGCTTCCTCCACCCCATGGAACACGGCATTCCAACACCTCTGTGATATGATATATTATATTATGTTAATTAGTTTTGCTTGACTGCTCTTCACAAGGTTATCAAAGCAGTATACACTGCTAAAAACCTAAACAGATAAGAACGATAAAACTCTGGAAAATAAAAAACAAAGAAAGGGGTCAAGACAGAAGAGAGAAAGTAGTACTACTCAGTTGTTCCTATGATGTGACTTATAGGCTAAAAGTAATTTGCTTAAGCGGACTCAAAAAGATGTTTTCAGATCCTTTAAAAATATTTTTAAGATTAGTTTTCTTTCTTTCAATATAGTGGCAGAGTGTTCCACAGTGCAGGAGCCTGCTGCTTGAAGGTGGTCTCAACTAATCAGATAATTAGTGGAAGATGGGGAGGGAAGAGCAAGCTGGTTGTGATGCTGAGAATGAAAACAGCGTATTGGAACATATGGGGGCATGTTTATAAAGTGCGATAATGATCCATGCAGGGTTTAGCACACACTAAGCGAGCTGTGGTATCCATTAAAATGTGCCAAAAATGCAGCCATGCTAAAAATCCCACACTAACCGCTTTGCGCTGATTGGGGCGGAACCTGAGTGGTTAAGGGGTGGAGCATCTTTAACATACTCTAACCTGCAATGGTGGGTTTAGTGCGGGTGCACTTACTGCCACCTCAGTGGCTGACATAAATGCACCCAAATTAACTGCAGCAAACTGCTTAGAGAGGGGGTGATGCAGAACCTGTGTGCTGTCTGTCCCTTGGAACATCTACATGCTGCACACACAGGGCTGGCCTGTTCACTAGGTAAGCTAGACAGCAGCCTAGTCTGACTAATCTGCCCTTTGCATATGAGCTAAGTATGCTGAAACCTAGGCATGATAGTTATGCTGCCTGAGAGCAAGTGTAACTTGTCGCACCTACATCAGCATCAGCAGAGGCCACGCCTATGCTCTGTTCAAGCACCACCCTTGTGCATTGCCCTGTGGCTCTTATGCACGGTGACATGTGCACATTTATAAGAGTTGTTATTCTGTAAGTGTGCACGAATGTGCCCTTTCGTGTTCATAAGTCCTACAAAATAGGGATTTACGTAGGTTTCTTGCATGTACTGTCCTGTGCACCGTATACAGAATCACCCCCATAGTAGTGATATGTGAAGTGGCATTTTAGAAATGATGTCCAAGTGCAATCTGGGATGTCCAAGCCAGAACATCTTAAAAAAAAGCAGGCATGATTTCAAAAATGTGTACATGCCCAATATGGATGTCTACATAGACATCTCCATCTAGATTTTGGACATCTAGGACTAGCCTAATGGTCATAGTAGTGGCCTAGGAGCAGGGAAGACAGCATTCCAAACCCACTGCTGCTATCATTGAGTGTGCGGAGTGTGCAATCTTCTCTACACCCTCTAGACATCCTATGGCCAAAAAGAACACTTTCCCAGTGCCTATTCATGACTGCTGCAAGACTAAACTTGAATGGGGTCACAAATGCCCCCATTGTTTCTGAAATCGAGTTGGGATGTCTCCGCCCCAGAGAAGCCTCCAGTACACCTCATGCCTACTTGGCCGTCCCCGCATCAGAGACGTCTTTGAAAGCCATTTTTAAAATGGCTCTAGGGACACCTCTGTGATTTTGATGTCTGCATGCACATTTTCGGACAACCAAATCATGATTAAGGTTTTTTAAATGACGCCCTTAGTCTCTTTTCATATAGCTATGTGGTTTAAGTTCAGACAACATTTTCTGTCATAACTTAAGCCAGTTAAGTATGTAGAAAGCAGATGAATATCACTACAATCCGTATGGTAGGGCAAAATTGATTTAATTTCCCAGTATTATCTGGACAGTGCCAGCGTTTAGATGAGATTTTTGGCAGGAGTTTTGGTATAGTGCTGCTGAAAATTCATGCTAATGCGTTTAGCAGCTGTCACTGAAAGTACAAGTACCTTTGAATATTTGGCCCATTGTGGATATCTGAAAACATGACTGGCTGCTTATCTCTCCGATAACTGTTCTAGCTGTTTCTGAATGTACAGCTGCCAGAGAATCTTAGCCGCTAGCATGGGAAGAAGGGCACACACTAAGGATGTGCACTTTGGATTCGTTTGGGCAGGCATTTGGGGGCCAAAATAAAAAATAAATAAAAGTCCATGCAAATCGCTTGTGTGTACATATATCTATGAATCAACACATGCACAATCGATTTGCGCGTGCAAAAAAAAGCTGCAGTGCACAAAGAAGGTGCACATTTAAGAAGAATATGCCCCAAAACACAAAAGCATTGCTAAAACTTTGCTGAACCTTTTTTGGGCTGTGCACATCTCTAATATACACATTCTGCTTTCCCTTTCTCTCTGACTGCTGTTCATTGCTGCTTTATAGGCCTGATTCACTGAGGATCTTTCTCATTCTGTGACTATGCCAAAGAATCTGGTCCTATGTGCTTCAAAATGTTTACTTACATGACATTCTGATCAAAGTCAGCATTGCAGCACTCACTTAAATTCATAACTATGGGAGTGGCTAAGATATCCAAAAAGTTAAAAACAAATCTCTTCAGGATTACAGTAAAAAAGCAAATGTGAAAGGAGACATCATTGACAATTTATTCATTTTGGTTTCTCCAGTTAGCATCATCACTATCTGGTCAGAGGCGATTGCGAAAAGTTAGGACAGCCATTGACCTTCAGTTAGTGGCTGAATCTCACTACTGACCAGATAGTGACCGGGACCACTCCTGATCTGCCCACAGACCAACCTGGCTTTAACCGGGCATTCTTTACAAGGCCTGTGGGGATAATCAGTGGCACGGGGGCTTTTTTAGAATACCGGCACCTTTTACATTGCCTACTAAACTGAGCCATGCTCCTTATCTCTTAATGAAAGAGGCCTCCATATGAGTACTGGCACCTTTTTTTCAAGGAAAAATGTACTGAATGGCACTATCTGGATACTGGGATGACACAGAATATCTAGATCTCTATGTTTTAGCCATTTAGCAGGTCTGTTAACTGGCTAACTGGCTAAAGCGCTTTGAATATGCTCCTGTTTATGTGAATTTCCAACCAAAATAAAGCAGTAACAAAACTGACAAAGGAAATAAAAGACTAGATTTATTAAAATGCATTAGCGAACACACCTCTTCAAGGAGCACTTTGGGAGTGAAAACTAATTTTTTCCATGACCCCCAAGTCCTATGCTCCCCCTACCAGCTCCAAACATATTCCAATTATCTACCTTATTGTACCATATTACATACATAAACTAACCCCAGTTACTTTATTTCCTGTATCCTATCATGGTTTATGTATAGCTTAACCCAAGTTATTTTATTCCTAATTATGTTCCACATATAGTGTTGTTCTATGCAGGGCTGTACTGAGCATGAATCGCACCCTGTGAGACTTGTACATTGGACACACCCTCCCCCCCCCCCCACCTCCATCCAGCCACTTTCTGGTTGATGGCGGAAGAGAAGAGGCACGCCCGATGTATAAGTTGCCGGCACGCTAAGCAGATCTGTCCCTTCCTGCTCTGACGTCACGTCAGAAGAGGGAGGGACCAGACCTGGTTAGAGGGCCGTGAGAAGGCTTAAGGAGCGCATTTCAGCTCTCTGCGGTTGCCGCCACTGAGAGAAGAAAAAGTAGTGGCTGCAGGCAATGGCAGACAGCTGAGATCTGCCCCTTAAGCCTTTGCACCCTTTGCAGCCGCACCACTTGCACAGGGCTAGGTATGGTCCTGTTTCTATGTTCAAATTAGTTCTCTGTAAACTGCCTTGGCTTTAAGATTAGGCAGTATATAAACCACCTAAATAAATACAAATAAATAAAATAAAATACATTAATAATGCTGGTAAAGCACATTACTAGTTAACAGGTCTCATTGCATAAAATGGGACCTGCAGTAAGTAAGCAGCATTAATGTGTATTAAGGCACAATAATATGGCAGCACCTTTTAGTAGATCTATATGGCAGCCCACATAGAAAAGAAACATCCCAATCAAATACTTAGAGGCTCTTTTACTAAAATGCATTAAACATGAAACACAGGAATTAGTGAACGCTGTTAGTGCGGGGACTTGAGCCTTAGTGGTATGTTTACTGGTGTGCACTAGGGTTTTTCAGGTATCATACATTTAGGGTAGATATTAACACGAAGAACATGCAAAAATTGGGCATTGCCTGTTAGGGGTGTGTACAGCTTGGCTCCAGCAGATGTCTCACTGATTTGAACTCTAATGCATGCTGACAGCAACACAGATGCATTTAACGTCACCCACTGAAGGGGCATTCAGTAACCTATGCAAATTGCTACATTGACAGCAAGCACACATTGTCAAACCCAATGTTAACTAGAGTGTGCAGATATGCCAACGTTCAGCCCCTATTCTGCCTTTTTCCATCTGGAGTGGAGGAGTAGCCTAGTGGTTAGAGTCCTGGCTTGAAAACCAAACAACCAGGATTCAATTCCCACAAACGCTCCTTGTGGCTTCTGGCAAGTCCATTGCCTCAGAAAAACTCTGCTATCAATGTCTCTTATTTAATGTACTTTATCAAGTTTAGGTTACAATGTAAACTGCTTTGACTGACTGAAATAATAAAGCAGTATAAAAAAAGCTGCTAAATAAATATTTCCCTCCCTATTGAACTCTAAGCAAATAGCATGGAATAAACCCTGAACTGTCTGTTTAGCGTACATACTCTGTTATTATGGTGCATTAGTTTGCACTCAAGCCTTTGCTAACAGCCAAGCTTAGTAAATTAGCCTTTGCTAATTCCTGCATTAACTGCATTGTGTGGGAAGGGACAAGGAATGGACATCGGCTACACCATACAGGAAATGCATGATAATCCACTGGATATTAACTGTTAACAAAGCAGATAAAGCACAGTTACTTACCTGTAACAGGTGATCTCTGGGAACAGCAGGAATAAGTCTTCACATATGGGTACATCGGTACCGACAGAGCCTGCGCGGGAACGCTCCCCAGCGTCCAAAAAGAAAGCTTTTGGGAACATCCCACACGCATGCGCGCTACCTTCCCGCCCATTCACTTCCCTCTCATCATTTGGGTTTGTAGCTGAGACCGAAGGAGGGAAGTAGACAAATTAGAGAGAGAGAGAACAACTCCTAGGGGAGGTGGGTGGGTTGTGAAGACTTATTCCTGCTGTTCCCAGAGATTACCTGTTACAGGTAAGTAACTGTGCTATCTCCAGGAACAAGCAGGAATGAGTCTTCACATATGGGGGACTCCCAAGCTAGAGATGTCTAGAGGAGGTCCCAGCATGTTGCAAATCTAATAGATGGGCCATGCTATTTCCCAGAACCTCAGGCATCCAAGGGATGGAGGGTAGGAGTTGAATTAAAAAGGGTGTGCTGTGGAACAGCTTGACTAAACAATGCGTCTAGAGGGGAGTCCTTGTGTAGATCATAAATGTTAGTAAATATTGAATTCCAATTTTCTAATGTGGACCTTATTCAAAAGTATTGCGAAAGTATTTGTTGAGGCTAATATGGGTCTGGTGCTAAGAGCCAGTACATTAGCCTCAAAGAAATTACCTCCCTGTGAAGTAGAGGAAAATAAATGTTGCAATACAGGCAGAGGTCAGAAGCCTTAATGGTTAGAACTAATCCCAGAAGAAAAAACTGGGGGAGTTTAATGAGGTTGGACCTTGGAGGAGAAGCTAAAGCTTCTGTAGGCCAAAGTTTGAAGCTCTTTGTCCTTGGAGCAGAATAAGGCTCTAGGAAAAAGAGGAGATAAATCTGACTGGTTTGCAGGAAAAGGATGGGTCTTTAAGACCCCTCTATCCAAATGAAAGAAAGAAACCTTTGTAGTAGGCGGTGTAGCCTCCAATTTCTTTAAGATCAGTAATGTCTTCCCTAAGTGATGTCACTTAGGATAATGACTTTACATGGAGAGCTTCAGATGTAACGTAACCGGAAAGGTTACAGTAAAAGAAGGTAGTTTCTAATTACCATAGAAATTGGTTGTCCATTTAAAACCCTATGGTATGCTGAAACAGCATTAATATGGACAGTAACAAATCTTTCAGAGTCATATATATATGTATATATATATATATATATATATATAGAGAGAGAGAGAGAGAGAGAGAGAGAGAGAGATTCACTTAAAAACAAGAAGGGGTAAGACCTGCTTGAGAATATAGATAGAGAATCTCTTTCTGGTTACAAGTGGAAGAACCATGGAGAAGGTTATATGGAAACCAGTGGAAAGTTCTTACTTAGGAGGAGAGGTCCAGATTTCTTTAAAAATTCTAGCCTTTGAATAACCAGAAATGGAGACCTACGTGAAGGGGTGCAGAGGAGATAATTAGGGGCTTGTTTACAAAGCCGCGGTAGCGGTTCACGATCGTTATCGGAGCCGCGGCCCCAGGCACTAAACAGGAAAAATTCCTAGAGAAAAGAAGAGAGTTTTAGTAAAAAGAAAGAAAAGCACCAGCGGTACCGGTGGCATCGAAGGAAGGCAGACGCGACCACAAAAAACCAAAAATAAAAAGAAGAATTTTCTGCAGTGACAGGAATACGTCCTACCGGCTCCGCGGAAAACGGAAAACTGAACATAAGAACATAAGATATGCCATAATGGGTCAGACCAAGGTCCATCAAGCCCAGTATCCTGTTTCCAACAGTGGCCAATCCAGGTCATAAGTACTTAGCAGTTTCCCTAAAAGACACAAGTTCCACAATGCTTGTATTGGGTCAAGCAGTGATATCCCGGGTCCCTTTTAATAATGGTTTATAGACCTTTCCTCCAGGAACTTGTCCAAACCTTTCTTAAACCTAGCTACACTAACAGCTTTTACTACATCCTCCGGTAACAAATTCCAGAGTTTGATTACACGTTGAGTGAAAAAACATTTTCTCTTATTAGTCTTAAATAATTTACCTTGTAGCTTCATTGCATGTCCCCTAGTCTTTCTATATTCTGATGACGTAAACAATCAATCTCAATTTGCCCGTTCCACTCCATTCATTAATTTATAGACCCGCTATGCTCTCTGCTATCTGCAATACAGTTAACATGTGGTAAATGTATTGTCTATGCATTAAGAGTGCAAAAGTGTCAGTATTTTAGCCATTTACATATCTAAGTGGGCACTTAGGTGGTTAATGACATTTTATAAAATACCAGTTAATGTAAAAGTATGTGTAATGTTTACATGGTGTGTACTTTCACTATGGGCAAGTGCAGGGGCAGAGTTTGGGTGGAGTACAGATCATGTAAGGAAGTATGGCATTTATTGTAGAATAAGATAATTTATGCACATATTCCCACCAGTTCTAGGGCTGCTGTAAAATGAGGCACGTTCTCTGCCATCTACGCTAGTATTTTATTAAGTTAAATACACACATTCTTGAATTTATAAAACAGGCATAAAATAGGCAGATGAAAACATGCATTAGCCAGAAGCAACTTTACAAAATTATATTCTGACTGTATGGGAAGATGCTGGGCAAGGCCTCACAGTTACTATACCATAGAAGCTTTGTAGTTTTTGAGCATTAATTTTCACAACTAATACATGTTAACTGAAAATCTTTACCACACTTTAGACCCCTTAAGGATCATACAGTTGTAGCCAACATTATTGGCACCCTTGCATTTTAGGTATGTTGTGTACAATATCTTGAGAAATAATTGGAAATATTCCAATCATATGTCATCATAATATTTTAATAGCATGTTCAAAGGCATACAACAAAAAAACAGATGTCTGTGCAACTTAAACATAGAAATTTATGAGAAAAAAACAAAAATAATCTGGACAGGATTAATGGCACCTTTCACTAATATTTGGTTGCACAACCCTTGGCAATGATGACAGCCTCCAAACATTTCTTGTAGCCATCTATAAGTTTCATACATCTGTCTGCTGGTAGTTTCTCCCACTCTTCAACTGCGATTTGTTCTAGCTCATGAATATTTGCAGAATTCTTTTTACCATTGGCAAATTTCAGCTCTTTCCAAAGGTTCTCGATTGGAGTGAGATCAGGACTCATTGCTGGCCAGTTTAAAACAGTTCATTTGTTATTTTTAATCATTCTTTAATCAGTCCATTTTGTTTTCTTTTTAACCATTATTCTGTACTTTTGGATGTATGTTTTGGTTCATTGTCCTGCTGGAGGACCCATGACCTTCGACTCAGACCTAGTTTTCTAACACTAGGTATTACATTTCGCTCCAAAATACCTTGGTAGTCTTCTGACTTTATGACTCCTTTAATATGTTCCAAGTCTCCAGTTCCTGAGGCCACAAAACAGCCCTACAACATTATGGAACCTCCACCATATTTAACTTTAGGAAGGGTGTTTTTTTCTTATAAGCTTAATTTCTTCACCTGTAAATGTATCGCTGGTCTGCAATGCCAAAGAGCTCAAGTTTGGTTTCATGTGTCCACAGAAACACTTTCCCAGAAGGATTGTGGTTTCTCAAGGTGGGTTTGGGCAACGATTAGGTGTGCCTTTTTATGTGTCTTTCAGCAGTGGGATCCTCCTTGGCCTTCTTCCACGAAGTCTCTCTTAGTTTAGTGCACGGCTTATGGTGTGGGTTAAAACCACCACTCCAGATTTCTCCAGGTCAGCCTTAATCACTTTGGATTTTGTTCATAATGTTTTTCCAACAGTTTGCACTAACCATCAAAGACTTCTTGGATTAACTTTCTTCTTCCCACCAGGGCTCATTCTGAGCCATGAATAGCATGGATGGATGTCCCGTTGGGATGTCCAGCCCCACCACTCGGCCCACTCTGCGTCCCCTGCGAATCTCCCGATATGAACAAGGTGTTTGTATGGGGAGGCTAGACGGGGGCAGGAAAGGGGTGGCACAGAGGTGGAGTTAGGGCAGCCAGTGAGTGGTCCATGGCCCCGGACGTACAGGGCCGATTCTGCTGTCGGCCCTCTATATCCGGGGCTGACAGACTGAACGGGGGGGGGGAACTTATTCTACCTCTGAGGTGGAATCAGTTCCCTTAGACATCAGGGGATGGCAAGCCTGGGTAGCGGAAGGGGTCGGAGGGGGTGCAGGTGATTCCCTGCAGCCCAACCCTGGCCTTGGGAGACCAGATCGGGGGTCAGACTGTGCGGAATGAAAGCAAAGGTCAGCGGCTGGGTATCGCGGCTCCTGAATGGAGCTGCGGTACCATGGCGCTCTGCCTCCATTAAGGAGCCTTGACTGAGATAGCCAGATAGAGGCCTGTACGTGCAGGCTGACCGGAATCAGGTTGCGGGATCAGAATCATGTCTGCCCCTGTGCGCCCGATTACGATCGGGTGCACAGAGACTTGAACGTCCTGATCAGAATGGGGCCTATCATGTCCTGGGAGGTTCTTGACAGTTCCATGAGCAGAAATTTTTTAAATAACATTGGGAACTGTAGACACAGGAATCACAAGGTCTCTGGAGATGGCCTTGTACCCCTTTGAAGTATGATGTTTGGTGATAATGGCTTTTCTGATGGCCTCAGGCAGATCTCTTGTCTTCACCATTGTGAAAATGGAACAGGGAGTGAATGTGGTCATTTTAAACATTAGAGCCATCACTGATTGGTTGATTCAAGTCATGTGAATACTGACAATTGATCACAGGTGCGCCTAATTTTACTGCGATAAGAAAGTGGTTCTTCTGTTCAAATTGATTTGAATTGTGTATAAGGGTATCAATAATCATGTCCTAATAAAACTCACAAACTCACTCCAATCATTTTTTAGTGTACTCTAAAGTTAGTGTATAGTAAGTTTATGGAAAGTTTTTAAAAAAAGATTGGAGTGAGTTTGTGAGATGTATTAGTATTATTCCAATGTAATTACAATTCCAATGTAATTACACAATGTTCAATGTAAATAATTAACAATACTGCCTATAGGGGGGCGGAGCCTGATGTCCAGCGGGTAGGACGCTTTGCGTTGAAGCTCCCGAGAGGCCTACTTAGAATCCTGACTTAATACCTATACAAATTTACTATTTCGCTCCGAGCTGACCGGGGCACCTCGGGGGGGATGGCGGCCCATAAACCAGCGCGCTTGGACTTCGGGTCTCCTTCTTCTTCTCACGGAAAACGCTCCAAAACAGAGGTGTCCTCCCCACAGAAGATGGTTCCATTTCGTGAAAACCCCGGATTGCACCTGGAGATTTTGGAGGAAATACGCGGCGTGAAGGAATTGGTGCAGTCCAATGGAGAAGCGCTTCGAGCCATGCGAGAAGACTTTGGAGTGCTTCAGGACCGACTTGAAAGTCTTTCATTACGGCAGGACAACATGGCGGGGGTCCTCGACTCGCACGAGGTGCGCTTGGGCAAACTGGACAAGGCTGAGCGCCAGATACAGAATCTTCAAAAGGAGTTAGAAGATAGCAATAATCGAGCCCGTCGCAACAATGTGAGGCTCCTCGGAATGCCGGAGGGGGTGGAAGCAGGAGATATAAGAGAATTCTTGCTCAAAACTCTTCCCTCCTTGCTGAAGATCACTTTTCACAGAGAACTGGAAATCGATCGAGCACACCGTGTTCCTGCCCACATGGCGCTCAACCGCACGACCCCCCGGCCTATTATCTTTAGCTTGCTACGATATCAACAAGTGGAACAAATTTTACATGCTGCCCGAGCGAATCATCATTTGGCATTTGAAGGTCGTAAGGTCTCCCTCTTTCCTGATTTGGCAAAGCCTACCGTTGACCGTCGGAAGAAACTCCTTGCTTTTCGCCCTCGACTTCAACTGTTACAGGCTCGCTTTGGCCTGTTGTATCCAGCGAAGCTCCGAGTGACTCTCCACAACCAAACCAGGACGTTCGAAGATCCTGATATACTATCAACCTTTTTAGACTCCAAAGAAGCAGAGCAGATGCGCTAATCCCAAATCTTGGACTCTTATCTGCCGGCTCTATCCGCCATTTTGAAGGGCCCGATGCGGCGGTCATAGCCAAGCACAGAAATAGCCTGGACTTTCTTTCTTTCTCTATATGACTTTTGTTTTTTGGTCTCCTATCCCTTCATGATGTGTGCCTCGGTCGGATTCGGAGCACGCACAGTCCTACAGGTTATGTGTTTTTTCAATTTCGGCCTTCTCTGGGGTTTCTCCCCGCAGACACATGGTCGCCAGTAATTTTGGGGTTTTGCTTCTCCTCTACCGTACTGCGGTTTTCTTTGTTAATGTGGGGCGCTTCATTGTATTATATTAGCTTATTTTTCCTATGTCATGTGTACAGCCAGATACAGTCAGTTTGAGGGACATAGTGAAATTATGTGTGCTATCATGCTCAGAATTTTTAACTTTTCTGAATGGCCTTATGTAAAATCTTATCATTCACCGTCAAAGGCATTAATGGTCCACTCAAAGGAAAGAAAATCCTTAGCTATCTTAGCCATGAGTATGTTGATTTAGTGTTTCTTCAGGAAACGTATTTAAACTCCGCTGAAACACTGAAACTCAATGCTAAGCCTCACATGGTAGTTGCCTATTCTCCCACCGTTTCCAAATGGTACGGGATAGCCATTCTGGTTAAGAAGTCTTTGCACGCTACTGTACCTGATATAAGCGCTGACAAGGAGGGTAGATGGGCCCGTGATGGCTTATCTCCTTTCGAACTTTATGCTTGGCATTGCTATTTCCCTAATTAAGTAATACTGGAAAATTAGCTCCCACCTGAGCCCCAATGAATGGTGGAATCATGCCTGTCTTTACAGTAAATATGAGCAAATACCTCGTCTGTTCGCTTCCTCCATTCAGACTCCTTCTCATTGGTTTCAATGGAAGATGCTCAATGACTATGTACATTTTGCTAAATGCTCTCATCTGACTGTCTAACTTTGTATATATCTCTGTCCCATGATCATGCTGTATTGTAGATACTCTTTTGATCGTTTGATGTATAATCACTGTTCATTGGAAGCGCTCACATGCTGATATAATCGGGTAGAGAAGAAGCATCGGGGTGGGGGGTAATGGGTTTACTTTTCCTTATTGTATACTTGTTTTGTCTCTTTTGGTGTGTTGTTTCTTTTGTTTGTTGCAAAATGAAAATAAAAGTTTAAAAAAAAAAAAAAAACAATACTGCCTATACTACTGTTCATGTAAATAGTTGACTGTAATTAGTTTTACAAGATGTTGTTGTTTAAAAAGTTGATTGTAAATAATTCAAAATCGTTCCATGTAAAACCTTGTTCAGTTCCTGTTATCTGTAAACCGCCTTTGATCTCTGGAAGAGGCGGTATATAAGAAAAGCTTAAATAAATAAATAAAATAAATAAAATTATTATTCAAACTCCTCATGTGGTGAGATTCAGTGTTTGTAATAATCATGTCCTGGCAATATCCCAGTTTTTATACTATTTCTTATTATTTCCTTTTTTAGTTGCTCTTGTTTTATTTGATTCTTTTATGTGGTCAAATATGTGTGTATATATAGTCCAAAGCCATTTCATTGGCCACTTTTTTTGAGGAGATATTTGACATTAAGGGTTGAACTGCAAGGGTGCCAATAATGTTGACCACAACTGTATATATTTATACTCCTTCAGTAATTCTGCAAGAGAAGAGATGCAAGAACATAAGGCCACAAGGGAGTCATCATTCAAATAAGAGAAAAATGTAAAGTGAAAACTATTACAAGTGCTAAATAGTAGTAGTAGTATTACGTATTTAAGCAACACTACCAAGCAGATTCATTTAAAATCATGATGCAATTGTACAAAGATGCAATCATTGTATGAACACTAAACACAAAGATATCAAAATGAAGAGTGTGATGACAGATAAGGATCCTAACACCAATCTTCTCTGCTCACCATAATTCCTGTTGCATTACAACTGGCTCCCATTACCCCAGGCTTCTTCTTCACACCTTCTGTGCTTATGCAGACCAAGACTAAACAGCTGACAGGATGTGTTTTACAAGCTGTCCTAGAATGAACTGATCAACTTTGTTGCTCACTCTCCTCCTTACCAGCACAATCCATCACCATCCAATAAAAACAGGACCTCTAACCTTCAAAAATCAGTTGTAGGAAAAGTTGAGAATACATTTTCTGCAAATAAAACAGCAAATCACACTGTGAGCCTTGTAATGTTTGTATATAATAAATGATGTACTTGCTTCTTTTCAGCAGCTAGAACACTTAATCTTCATGTCTTAATCCTCTGCTTCCATTCCCATGTTCTCTCTCTTTCTCCCTTTCTCATTGCAAATATTGACTTGTTTTTTTACACTCTTTTTGATAAGTTGTTTGTTACATGATGCAGAGCTGATGCATATTGAAAGCCTGAGGTAAGACAAAAGCAGCTATATATTTCTACCAAATCTTGTAAACATAGGGGCCCTTTTACTAAAGTGCATTGTGATTTGCACCAAACATGCCAAAGTGCAGTACCGCCACGTTAACTGTCTGGGGCATGGAAAGCATGTTCCCATCAGTTAACCCGCAGCAAAGTCCTCTAACACATGCTACATTAGCACAGCTGCACTTAGCTCCACCTATTGACATTGTGATAACTGCACCCATGCTAACTGGACACCTTGCAGTTAGGGCAGGCATGCGGAATGCAAAGGCACTCTTCCTGTCCACTCTCTGCCCCAAACCCACCCACTTGTTCCCCCTAATGCACCATCAACAATCAATAATAGGAAGAAAGAATACTACTCTAATATTCTAACAAACTCACTTAACTGCCCCTTTCAACTCTTTCAAATTGTAAAACCTCTTACATATAACAAATCTAATGATGACCAATCAAACATCACCACTGACCCTGAAATTCTAGCGGACTCCTATAAAGATAAACTAAAACCACAAATGACTTATCCTACCCCCACACTTCCTAAAATATCCTCACAAACAATATGGTCTTCCTTCTCCTGCACCAGAAAAGATATACTTAACAGTATACTATCCAAAATAAACACCACCACATCCCGCATTGATCCTTACCTCGTCAGCTAGATAAAAGCTGTTAAAGTTGAATTATCCACATTCATACTGTCAGACGGCTGCCTAGGGTGAGAACTTACACAATCTTGACGATGCATATATTCATATGATTCTTGCAAGGTATTGTGGGTATTGTAGTTCATTCACTCCCAAACACAGCTGATGACAATAATTTGAGTTGTGAAACCAAGTGGTAAGATCAATAAAATACTTCTTTTATTGATGGGGTTTAATTCACCCAGCACATGTATGCTTGATAGCACTATAAATGAGGTTACTTGCTTGCAGTGTTTAAAGGGATAACAAAAAGTCACAAAGTAAACCAGAAAACAACCTTCAGCTTGTCAGGCAATTAGCTAATGTTTTCTTAGCAAGTAATTACCAAATACAAAGGCACAAAGTAAAGAATAAACTTTGCTGGTTAGGTTAACTTCTGCTTATTTTCCACGCCGATCTCAGCAGTGATTCTCCCTTGCTCACACACACAATCAGGTGCAGCCCTAATTACTATCAATGGACCAGCTGAAAGCCTTTAGCTGGCTGGCTGCTACTGTGTGAGCCCAAATCCTGCTTTAAGAGCTGTTTGCAGTGGAAATAAAGAACAAAGTTAGGTTTCTTTGTGATGGCTGATGTGTTTGCTCACGGAAAACTAGCAATAGCATTTAGATAGAGAACAGTCCATATAAATAGTTTCATTTGCTGTATCTCCCTCTTCATCAATCAGCATATGGTCACTATCATACATTGGCACAGACGAGTCTTTCATTAAGGCACTATCATGAGAATGCTTATTCCCTGGCTGCCATTCTCTGTTATAGATAGGGTCTGGATCAGTGTTCATACCTGAGCCTCTCCTGCTATCATTATTCCTCTCTGTATAGCCTGGCCAATATGTAATCCAATTCTGATGTCCAGCCTTCCAATCTTGATCCCTGGACACTGGATCTTCTCTCACATACCTTCTGGCCTTGGTCTGAAAGTCCCTTCCACATGCAGTCTTCTCTCTTCCAGGTAGCCACTGGTGATTCCTATCTCTGCCACTCCATTCCTCTGGCTGAATCCAGTCCAATGGACTCTGCTGGCTTTTGGAATACCTCCCAGTATGAGTACTGCCTTGGAATCTCCCAGACCTTCCAATGGCCTTTCTTCTCTTCCTTCCAGAGAGTTTCCTTCTCTCTCTATCTGCTTGGCTTGGCTTCTGTTTCTCCAGGTGATACTGGTGCTTGAGCTCGTAGCTGTTGCTGTCTCTGTATCTCTTCCTCCCTCTGTAGCTGAAACTGTTTCCTGAAGAATAAGCTCTACTCTTATCCTGTTCTAATGTGTGCTGCTCCCTAACACAGCGCAGCTGTGTTGAATCAGGCCCTGCCCTTTGAGATGAGTGCTTAGGGATTACCTCATAGCTCTCTTGATTGCACACACATTCTCTCACTTCAGCCCCTCTCATGGCTGCTGGAAACCTGGTGCATTCTGGGACTGGTAGTCTTTTATGTGAAAACTCTGTTTTCTTGCTTCTACCAGAACTGACAGGTTGCTTGTTCAGAGTCACATCATCTTTTCTATAGCTCCTACCTGAGCTATGATAAGCTTCCTTATCACAATACTCAAAATAATTAACCACTCCCTTGAACAAGGCTACATGCCCCTCTCACTAAAACATGCAATAATTTGTCCCATACTAAAAAACAAATTTCGCAACTCAAATAACCCCTCAGCTTACCGACCAATTTCCAATCTCCTTTTCCTGGCTAAAGTAATTGAAAAGGCAACCCAAATCCAACTCCAAGACCATATTGATACTTGTGCCCTGATTGATGAACATCAATATGGCTTCTGCCTTTTTCATGGGGTGGAAACCCTATTGATTGTCTTATTTGATAACCTAATATGCAGAATAGACAACTATAAACAGGCCTTCATTCTAATATTTTTAGACACCATGGCCACTTTTGATAGTATCAACCATAATTAATGATCTTACGACTGCAACAGATAAGACTGAAAGATACAACCCTTAAGAGGTTTCAGTCTTATCTCTCAGTCAGAACTCAACAAGTAAGAATGGGCCAACACACATTCTATCAATACAATCTAAAACAAGATCTACCCCAAAGTTCCGCCTTATCCACACTCCTGTTTAACCTATACCTGCAGCCATTCTGTATCATATTCAAAAATTCAACATATCATACCATATATATGCAGATGATATAATGTTATATCTTCCAACTAACATATCAGATCCTATCCCGCAACAAATTACTGACTGCTTCAAGAAGATGACAGCCTGGCTCACCTCTAACAACCTCCACATAAACTTCAGCAAAACTGAGGCATTATACATCATCAAAAATCACGACTTTTCTCCTTCATCAACTATCACAATCAATGACATAAACATAACCATCAAAAACAAAGTAAAACATTCTGGGGTCATACTTGACAAAGCCCTCAACATACTCTCCCACATCAAATACACAACTAAAAAAATCTACTTCAAACTCAAACTGTTAAAACATGTACGCCCTCTACTATTCATCCAAGATTTCAAATCAGTACTTCAGGTATTAGTCACACCACATTTCACCTATTGTAATAGCACACTACAAGGGTAAACCAAACAAAACATTAAATCACTTCAATCTGCCCAAAATGCCGCTGCACAAATTATCTCTCATTCAAAAATATCTGAACATATCACACCGGTACTATATGAACTACATTGGCTTCCTATACAAAGCAGAATACAATATAAGATAATTGTGACAACCTTCAAGCTTCTCAGACAAATAGCCCCTTTACATCTCTCCTCATGAAGAAACACGCCCAAAGCATGAAAACAACAAAAATAGAATATCACCAGACTTCCATAGATCCATTAATGTAACAAATAATAGAGCCTTCTCACACTATGTGCCTATAATCTGGAATGACCTTCCAACAGACCTAAGAGAAACCACTGACCTCTCCGCTTTTCGAAAAAAACAAAAACCCAATAAACTATTCAGGCAACATTTTGGTCTTTCTCCATCTCTCTCAGACAATGACTAAAGCCACACCACATAATAATTGAACATACCTCTCCCCCCTACCCCAAATTAATCCTCCTGCTGCTCTTTCCCCTTTACAAAGTCTTTTTAATCATAGATTTTGTAAAATAACCATGCAAATTGCACTCTGTACATAGTTAATTGGAAGAATGGGCATCAAAATGGCAGATGAAATGTAATGTGGACAAGTGCAAAGTTATGCACCTAGGGAAGAACAACCCAAACTATGGTTACACGACGCAAGATTCCACATTAGGAACCATCACCCAGGAAAAAGATTTAGGCGTCATTGTGGATAACATGTTAAAACCCTCGGCCCAGTGTGCAGCGGCAGCCAAGAGAGCAAATAGGATGCTAGGTATCATAAGGAAAGGAATAAAAAATAAAACAAAAGATATTATAATGCCTCTATATCGTTCCATGGGGAGATCGCACCTTGAATATTGTGTGCAATTCTGGTTGCCGTATCTTAAAAAGGATATAGCGTTATTAGAAAAGGTTCAGAGAAGAGCCACCAAAATGGTAAAGGGGATGGAAGGATACTCCTATGAAGAAAGGCTAAAAAGGTTAGGGCTCTTTAACCTGGAAAAGAGACGGCTGAGGGGAGATATGATAGAAGTCTATAAATTAATGAACAGAGTGGAACAGGTAAACATAGATCAATTGTTTACGTTATCAGAATATAGAAAGACTAGGGGACATGCAATAAAGCTACAGGGTAAACTATTTAAGACTAATAAAAGAAAATATTTTTTCACTCAATGTGTAATCAAACTCTGGAATTTGTTACCAGAGGATGTAGTAAAGGCTGTTAGTGTAGCTGTGTTTAAAAAAGGTTTGCACAAGTTTGCACTAATTTTGTTCTATGTAAACCGTTTTTGATTTATTGGAAAAAGCGGTAAAAAAATTACAAATAAATCAAAAAATCCACAGTTAGCATGGAAATACGGCTGCTCTAACAGTCATGGCCCCGCGCTAGTTGTCAATGCATGTTCCAATGAACCTTCAGCATGCACCAGAACACATGCTAACAGCCAGCGACCTTTAGTATACTTGTCAATATTTACTATGGGTGATCAGCACATTTTTTTCTAAACGTTGGCTGTGACATTTAAAAAAAAAGGCACATTTCACAAAGGGATGTCCAAGTGCAATCTGGGACATGAAAGCCAGAATGTCTGAAAAAAAGCAGGCACGTGCAAGTTAAGGCACAATTTCGGAAACATGGGCGTATCCGATATGCATGTGTATCAAATGTCTATATAAACATCCCCAGGATAGCATTCCAGAACAAAGACATCTAGTAACATAATGGTTAGTGTAATAGTTTATGTGAGGGTGGTCAGGGTTCAAATCCCAATGTAGGTTTTTGTGATCTAAGTATAGTGACTTAATTCTCCAATCTCTATACCCTCTCCATGTTTTAAGGTGAAAACAAGCACTTTCTTGATGTCAGTTTGTGCCTGGAGCAGGTATGAACATGAGCGCACCCAAACAGACGTTACCAACGTTTCTGAGATCCAACAAGAATGTGTAAGTACATTGCCCCTCCCTGGACACACCTTTGTGACTACTTGGGCATCTGCAGATGTCATTTGTGGAATGGCTATGAAAATGTCTCTGTAATTTGATGTCCACGTGCACATCCAAACCATGACTACACCTCTAAAAATGACCCTCAAAATATGCATATTAAGCACTCCAACCTGTATACTCATAGTTATGAAATACTGATCACTTAAATGTATCGTATCATACCGTGATAGCAAGACAACACCGCCAACTGCACCTTCAGAGAAGCAGCCGCTAATCCCTTCTCATATCCATCCTGCAAAAGCGCCAGTACCTGCGGAACCGAAGCCTGTAAGGCTGTAACCTTGTGGACCGCACACCAAGCCTCGAATACTCACCAAACACGAACATACGCCAAAGAAGTCGATCTCCGAGGAGCCTTCAATAACATGGACACCACTGCTTTCGAATAACCTCTCGCTGTCAACCTTGCCCTTTCAATAGCCAAGCCGTAAGCGAGAACCGATCCACCTGAGGCATCAAAAGAGGTCCTTGCAGCAAGAGGTCCCTCTGAACCGGCAGCTTCCAAGGCTTGTCCCCCAGGAGTCTGACAAGATCTGCATACCACGGCCTCCTCGGCCAATCCGGCGCGATTAAAATCACTGGTCCTCTGTGAAGCTCGATGCGCTGTAGATTCTGGCCTATTAAGACCCACAGCGGGAACACATAGAGCAGATTTTCTTCTGGCCATGGCTGAATTAAGGCATCCAGGCCTTCCAACATACTCTCCCGCCTTCTGCTGAAGAATCGACTGGCCTTTGCAGTTTGAAAGGTTGCCATTAGATCCATGACCGGGGTGCCCCACCGCTGAACCAACAGTTCGAACACCTGCAGGTGAAGGGCCCATTCCCCCGGATCTACTCTTACCCGACTGAGAAAGTCGGCCTCTACATTCTCCACTCCTGCTACATGCGCAGCTGACACCGCCAACAGATGCCTCTCGGCCCACACGAACAACTGGTTGGCCTCAGCTTCCAGTGCCTGACTGCTGATGCCCCCTTGGCCACCACCGTCGCATTGTCGGAGAACACCCTTACGGCCTTCCTGTGTAGGCACTCCCGGAACGCCCTTAGCGCCAGAACCACCGCTCACAATTCCAACCGGTTGATGGCCCACGTCTTCTCCTGATCGGACCACACCCCTTGAGCGAACCTACCTTGGACGTGCGCTCCCCAACCTGAAAGGCTGGCATCCGTCGTCAGGGGGACCCAATCCGGCACTACCAACGGCATCCCTTTCTCCAACGACTCTGTCTGTAACCACCATAACAGAGAGAGGTGCGTCCCCAGCTGACAGGGCAACCACTGAGAAAGACTGTCGTTCTGATGGGACCACCGTCGGAGTAACGCTCTCTGTAGAGGTCTCATGTGTGCCCTCGCCCAGGGCACCACCTCGATCGTTGCTGCCATGGTGCCTAACACCTGCAGGTAGTTCCAGGCCGTCGGGCACCTGCTGCGTAGAAACTTGCGGATGAGACGCCTCAAATCTTGCGCACGGCTCTGCGGTAGAAACACCTTTCCAACCCTCGTATCGAACCATGCCCCTAGATATTCCAGGGTCTGAGAAGGCCTTAACCTGCTTTTGGCCCGATTGACTACCCAACCGAGGCTCTCCAAGAACGCTACCACTCTGCCCGTGGCCACCTCGCTCTCCATCTCGGACTTTGCCCGACTCATCCAATCGTCCAGATAAGGATGCACCAGGATTCCCTGCCTTCTCAAAGCCGTGGCCACCACTACCATCACCTTGGTGAAGGCCCGTGGCGCTGTCGCCAGGCCAAACGGCAAAGCCTGAAACTGGAAGTGCCCCATCGGCACCGTGAACCTCAAAAACATCTGATGTTCCTGACGAATGGGAATGTGCAGGTACACCTCCGACAAATCGAGCGACGTAAGGAACTCGCCCTTGTGTACCGCTACTATGACCGACCTCAACGTCTCCATCCGAAAATGAGACACCCTGAGACAGCGATTTACGCGCTTGAGATCCAAAATCGGCCGAAAAGTTCCTTCTTTCTTTGGTACCACAAAATAAATGGAATATCGACCGCAGCCGCATTGGTCCGGGGGCACTGGGACCACCGCCTCGAGGGAAAGCAGACGGTTCAGGGTCTCCTCCACCGCAGCGTACTTCGACGGCGCCTTGCACAGGGACTGCACGAAAGAATCGGTCACTGGACGCTGAAGTTCCAAGGCATAACCTTCCTGGATAACTTCCAGCACCCACTGATCGGACGTGATCTGGGCCCAGGCAGCATAAAATTTCCGCAGGCGACCCCCGATCGGCACCTGCTCTGCCTGGACCCCCCTGGCTTCATTGTGATTTTTGGGAATTGGAGGCCGAAGAGGACGCAAACCCTCTGCTCGCTCCTCTAAAGCCCCGAAACCCCTGGCTACGATAGGGAAACCGCCCCCTTTGTGTCTGGCCAAATCTAGGGGCATGAAACCGCCAAAACTCCCTTTGTTGCCCTTTAGCTGGCGGTCCCGAGCGACCTTGCTTCTGCTTATCCTCCGGGAGCCTGCCCCCTTTCGACTCCCCCAAATCCTTCACGAGCTTCTCCAGGTCTTCTCCAAACAAAAGCTTCCCTCTAAAAGGCAGCTTACTTAGTCTAGATTTCGACGAAGTATCCGCCACCCAATTGCGCAACCACAGATACCTCCTGGCCGCTACTGCCAAAGCCATACTATTGGACAACCCGTGAACGAGATCGTAATGAATATCCGCCAGATAAGCTGCCCCTGTCTCTAACCTGGCCGCTTTGGCTGCCGAATCTACCACTTGCCCAGACTGTAGACCCTGAGCCCAACGCAGGCAAGCCCTGGCTACCCAAGCTCCACAAATGGACGCCTGGAGGGACAGTGCATTAACATCAAAAACCTGCTTCCAACAAGGTGTCTAATTTTCTGTCCTGCGCATCCTTCAGCGCAGCACTCCCCTCAACCGGAATAGTGGTTTTCTTCGTAACTGCCGACACCGAGGCATCCACCTTAGGAGATTTCAACAACTCCCGATCCTGTTCTGCTAAAGGATAGAGTTGAGATATAACCCTGGATCCCTTTAGCCCAGCTTCCGGCATATCCCATTCACCTTGTATCATTTCTTTAAACACCCTGTGCACAGAAAAAACCTTCTGCGACTTACGAAAGGCCTGCAACATGGGGTCTTCCAAGTCCGCCTCCTCTGCCGGACCCCCTGTTGGCATATTAAGCGCCTTAAGCGTCTCAGATATGAGTGCCGGCAACTCATCCCTTCTAAAAATGCAAACCACTCGGGTCTGGTCCTCCTGCTCGGTAATCTCTCCTTCTTCCAAGTCCTCCTCTAACTCTAAGTCCTGCCCCAGGTCCTCTAAATCCACGGCCTCTGAGGACACGGACTGACCTGACGGCTCCTTCCCGGACCGTAGTCTCTTCGCTGGAATACCTGATCCCCCTAAGCTTAGAGGGGTACCCGGGCGCTTTTCCCCCAAACTCCCCTCTGCTGAACTAGGGGAGGGCTTACACTGTGCCCCTGCAAATGCTTGTTGAATGAGAGATACAAATTGTGGGGAAAAGATTGCTTCCAAGCCCCCTGGGACTTGCCCCTGCAAGACCTGGCTCCCCAGAACGAAAGCCGGCCCCGCCACTGGCTCCAGGGAAGGCTCACCCTATCCCTTTGGATCAGATAGGTCTGAAGCCCCTTCCCTAGGGCTCTCACCACTCTCCGCAAGTCCCTGCTCCATGGAAACTGCTTCCCTAAAACAGCTTCTGCAGACCCCTGTTTCGGAAACAGCCCCTCTCTTGGAGCCACACAGCAAACAGAGGGATTTTGACGGCATGCCGTCTGAACCGGAGAAAATGACAATTTATTTCACCCCTGTCTCAAATCACTTGCCAACAAAACCATACAAAGAACTTTTTTTTTTTTTTTTACACAGAGCGGGCTTCCCCTCACTGTCTACACCTCATTTCCATAAAGCAAAATGAAATTCGAGGCTTTCCTGACTGAAAACGGGCCGAGAAAAAACCCTGCCGTTTGCCTGACCAAGCTTTTCCGCGCGTGCGCGATTTCCCCGAAGCGCGGCCTACCGTGGGCTACACACGCGGCCCGAGATCCCCACAGCAACCCAACAAGAATCTCGATGACCCCGGCCCCTTACCTTGTCCTAGGCACTTCTCTGCTTGTGGAATCCAGCCCTCCGGCGCTCAGCCGTGATCGCGGCTTCGGCGCCCGGGGCTAAGTACAGTCTGCTGCCGTCAGCACAGCCTGCCAAGTCCCGCCGGCATCAACCCTCGGCCAACGACTTGCAGGCTAGCTCCCGTCTGTGCAGTGACTCGTTCTGGCGGTTCCTCACCCAAATTGGTGGGTTCGGGAACCAGATGGCAGCACTTCTCCCTAAACAGGCTCCCCAAAAAAAACAGTACTGCAGAGCAATAGGAAGGGAGGGAGGGAGGGGGGGTATGAAGAAGAGAACTGACAGCTGAAACAAAGGCAGAAATAAGCAGCTCAGCACAGTGACTGCCCTAAAATCACTTCCCCCAGCAGAACTTAAGACTTCCAAAAACTCTCCACACGCAACCCTCACTGCTTAATTGCTCCTCTAAGTGAGCCCTAACCCAGGGCTCACCAGCCCTCCAGCTGCTTGGAGACTGAGAATACTGATGTCAGGAGGCGGATCCGGGATACTTATACCGGTGACATCAAAAGAAGTGATGTTTCTCAGTCTCCAAAGCTGCTGGAGGAGGAGCAAGACCCCAAAGGTTCAGGACTAGCCTGGAGGGACGCTAAGGAACAGGCACTTTGCATCAGATGATCACATGGTCTACTATGCTGGAAATGAAAGACAAAGAAGAAATGGTGTTGCATTTATAATAAAGAAGAAACTTGCAAGAACGCTTAATCTCTATTCGTCTATGAGGAATGCCTATCAACACAACTATAATTCAAGTATATGCCCCAACAACAGCTGCCGAAGAGAATGAAATTGAAGACTTTTATGAAAATGTACAAGCTGAAATTGACAGAACATGCAAACAGGATATCCTGATAGTCATGGGTGACTGGAACGCAAAAGTTGGCAACAAAGAAGAAGGCAAAGTAGTTGGAAAATATGGACTTGGCAACAGAAATGAAGCTGGAGAAAGACTCATAGAATTCTGCAAGACCAACTATCTATTCATCTCAAACACCTTCTTCCAGCAACACAAGCGGCGACTGTACACATGGACTTCACCCAATGGATTGTATAAAAATCAAATAGACTACATCTGAGGAAGACAACGATGGAAAAGCTCTATAACATCAATAAAGACAAAAACCTGGAGCTGACTGTGGTACAGATCATCAACTACAAGTATGCAAACTCAAGCTAAAGTTGAAAAAGAGCAAACCACTCATGAATGCAGTAAAATATGACCTTGAGAATATACCACTGGAATTTAAAGACTGCCTGCAAAATCGATTTGCTGCTTTAGATACAAATGACAGAGCTCCAGAAGAGTTATGGAATGACATCAAGAAGATTGTGTTGGAAGAAAGCGAGAAGTCTCTACAAAAGGTGAAAAAGAAAAAACGGCCAAAATGGATGACGGAAGAAACTCCGAAAATTGCCCAGAAACGCAGAGAAGCTAAAGCCAGAGGAGAAAGAAAGACAATCACAGAACTCAACAGAGATTTCCATCGTGCAGCAAGACAGGACAAGGAAAACTACTACAACGACGCATGCAAGGAAATAGAAGCAGAAACTATTAGAGGAAGAATAAGATCGGCTTTCCTAAAGCTACGAGAGTTAAAGAAAAAGTTCCAGCCTCGAATTGGAATGTTACAAGATGCTCAAGGTTCTATGTTGAATGATGCTGAGAAGATCAAGAAAAGGTGGAAGGAATATACAGAGTTTTTATATAATAAAGATCAAGTGGACCAACAGCCGTTTCAACCTGTACCTTATGATCGGGAACCATTGGTGATGAAAGAAGAAATTGAAGCAGCATTGAAAGCCTTATCAAAGAACAAAGCACCAGGCATTGATAGCATTCCCATAGAAGTATTACAGCAATCTGATGCAGCTGTTACCGTACTTACAAGGCTCTGCCAAGAAATATGGAAGACAGCATCATGGCCAACTGACTGGAAAAGATCTGTGTTTATACCAATACTAAAGAAAGGTGATCCAACTGACTGTGGAAATTATCAAACAATTGCTCTAATCCCACATGCCAGCAAGATTCTACTGAAGATTATTCAAAAGAGACTACAACCATACCTGGAACAAGAACTACCTTTGAGAATTTATTGTAAATAGTTGTGAATTCTGTTATTTATTTCAACCCCAGTTATCCATGTTTCATTCCCTGTTACTTGTAAACTTGACATATGTTTTATGCTTAAGTACAAAGTTGTTAAAATGTAAACCGTGCTGATGATTAATAGTGCGGTATATAAAAGCAGTTAAATAAATAAATAAATACCTGAAGTGCAAGCAGGGTTCAGGAAAGGGCGAGGAACGAGAGACATCATTGCGGATGTGAGATGGATCCTTGAAAAGACTTAAGAATACCAAAAGGATATCTATTTGTGCTTTATCGACTATAGCAAGGCTTTTGACTGTGTAAACCATGTGAAACTCTGGGCCACATTAAGAAGCATGGGTATACCAGAACACCTGATCGTACTCTTGCACAATCTATACATTGATTGAGAAGCAATAGTTCGAACGGAACAAGGAGAAACAGAATGGTTTAAAATAAGCAAAGGTGTAAGATAAGGCTGCATACTTATCCCCTACCTGTTTAATTTATATGCAGAACAAATCAGAGAAGCAGGATTGTATGAAGACAACAGAGGTGTGAAGATTGGTGGAAGACTCATCAACAACCTTCACTATGCTGATGATACCACATTACTGGCTGAAAGTGAAGATGATCTGAAACATTTGCTTCTCACAATCAAAGAACATAATCTCAAAATAGGCCTGCACCTTAATGTAAAGAAGACAAAGATCATGACAACTGGCATAATCAACAGATTCATCGTTGAAGGAGAAGAAATTGAAATCGTGAACAACTTTAACCTACTTGGATCAACTATCAATAAAGAAGCAACAAGCAGTCAAGAAATCAGATGACGTATTGCTCTTGGCAGAATGGCTATGAAAGACCTAGATAAGATTCTCAAGAGCAGAGACGTCTCTCTCCATACAAAGATGCGACTTGTTCAAGCCATGGTATTTTCAATAACATCATATGGATGTGAAAGCTGGACAGTGAAAAAGACAGACAGGAAGAAAATTGATGCCTTTGAATTATGGTGCTGGCAGCGAATACTGTGTATACCATGGACTGCCCGAAGAACAAACCAGTTGGTACTAGAGGAGATGAAACCTAAGCTTTCTTTAGAAGCTCAGATGACAAGACTTTGACTTTCATACTTTGGACACATCATGCGAAGAGAGAGATCATTAGAGAAAGACATCATGCTTGGCAAGATAGAAGGTCAACGCAAAAGAGGAAGGCCAGCAATAAGATAGATTGATACAATAACAGCAGCTACAGGTACCAGTCTGTCAACAATGAGCCGCCTGACTGAAGACCGAACACAATTTAGGATAGCTATCCAGAGGATCGCCATGAGTCGACTCCGACTTGATGGCACTTAACAACAACATAGCTTGGGGGGAGGGAGGTGCAGTCTGGGCAGAGCATGGGTGGAGTCTTCACATATGGGCATACATGAGTAAAATACATGTGATCATTTACATCTGCTCACAAGCATATGTAAGTAATGTAACTACATTCCAGGTGTGTTCTCTGCCACCAACGCTAGTAACTCAGTAAGTGCCTACACACGGTGCCCTGTTATAAAATTACCTTCCCTGTTTATGGCTAAGTGTTACCACGTGTGTCCCCGCTATCTCCACTAAGCACTACAGGCAGAAACTGATAAAGGGTTTTTTGTGCATATATGCCAGCATAATGCTTCTTACAGAATTAGCCCATGCATACAAGTACATGTAATAAGAAAAACATGGATACTTGTATGCAATTCTGATGTTGTCATGTTCAGGAGCAAAGTTTGGGCGGAATCATGAGTTATGTGCTGATGGTATAAAAAATGTGTGGCCGTGCATTTGCATTTACACCTACTTTGAAACTTCTGTCAGTGTACACAGGCTCATTATAGCACAATTTCTGCAGGAACATATGGGTCATTACTGCATACAACAGAACATGCAGGACATTTAATGGCCCCCTCAAGAGGAAAATAACTAAACGCATTGTGCGTAATCTACTGTACAGTTAATATGCACTAGTGACGGGATAATTCAAGAAGAAAAAATGTAAACAGTTACAGAGACACAGGAATTAACCATCAACTGAATTTTCTAATTTAAGAAAATTAATGGTGCTTGTACGATATCGCAAACATTTTCAACTGGTTTGGAAATCACAGGAACAAATGGCATCTAATAAAGTTCTGTGTAGGATAGGACTAAATGGCAGAGATGAAAACATATTCAACAAGAAGACATGAGGAGCAGGGTGGGGAGAATGAAGGGTGGCGTCCTCTTTAACAGATATATGCTTGCTCTCAAGCCCTTCGTTAAGGAATGCCAACATGTCCTCAGGTGCTGTATCATCTGACAGGAACAGCTATAATAGCTCTTGTGAAACTGGTACTAATTAATTTACTGCATTGTTGTCTCAGAGCCAGGGTGTTCACTCAACCACCATTTGGAAGTATTTTACTTGGAAACACTGTGTAAAATTTAAAAAAGTCAAGAGAATCTGAATATCTAGTAACTGACTTCCCAAAAATCCTTCCTTTGTTTTTTAAAAAAATACTGTGATCTTATTACTATTTTGATTGTTATCGCCATACTTCCAAAGAGAACAATGGAAATTTAACAAAAGGCCCATTCAGAGATGAGACCAAAGCCAAGAGTTTTAAAGGGTTAACATAAAGCTGAAACACATAATAGCACATAATAGCAAAACTCTGGAGATCATTTTAAAAGCCTTTCACAGCAATTCTATGTGAAAAAAATGGACTTTGCATGTGGAAAAGATACACAGATGTAGATGCCGCTATTTACACGTGGCCCTGCTGTGGAATGCACAGAGTCAAAGGGGCAGGTTCCAGACGTGGGATGGGTAGTCCTACAAATCATACATGATTTACACATCTCGCAAGGGAATACATGTGCAAGTAAAACAATTTTCCCATCAGCTTTTGCATCTTCTCCAGGGCACATGTACCTGACCACAAAATGCTCCTCTCAGCCAAGGCTTGAAAAGAGTACTTGATGATGCAATCATCAACAACAGGATAAAAACAAAATAAACTGAACCAACTAACTTCTCAACAAATTGCTGGGCAGACTAGATGGCCCATGCTGGTCTTTATCTGCCGTTATTTACTATGTTACTATGTTAATCAGTGCCGACACAAGGAGATGAGGTGCTGTAAGTGAATCTCATCCCTTGCACTCCCCCTCTCCCTCCAATGCCCATTGCCACCGCTGCCACCCCTCTCCGGGATGTTTGGCACTGGCAATGGGCTCAAACAGCTCCTTTGTGCTTACCTTTAGTCTTCAGTGCCATGGGACTGTTTGCTTCCTCCCCTTGATGCCGACTTCCTGCTGCAAACAGGAACTCAACATCGGGCATCGGAGAGGAAGCAGAAGCAAACAGCCCCGCAGCGCCGAAGACTAAAAGTAAGCACAGCGGGGCTGTTTGTGCCCATTGCCGGTGCTGCCTGTCCTGAGAGGAGCAACAGCGACGGCAATGGGCGCCCCCGGAGGTCCGACGCTCTAGGCAACTGCTTAGTTTTCCTAATGGTAACATTGGCTCTGGATACAATTGTGCTAGCCCTCTGGTAATCTCACCTTTAAAATGTCAGGGGTCCTTTTACTAAAGTGCACTATGCAGTTAGTATGCGATTTGGCGCAGGTTAACTGCACGCTCAGGCCATACCAACAGTTGCTATGGGGGTATGACATTTAATACAAACTGATTTTCACACTGCCCACTGCACATTAGAGTATCAAATGGGAGGGTTAGGGGCGGAGAGTGGGTGTGCTAAGCACAGTGCAGTTAACACGGAGGGACATATTGCATGCTACCAATGTTGCAATTAACATGAGTGCATTGACTTCCACCTCAATAGGTGGAGGTAAGTGCACCCGCGCTAATAGCGCCGCATGTTATGGTACACATCCGCATGTTAACTGACAGGAATATGCTGGTCATGCCCCTGACACTTACTGCGGAGACTTTGCACTTAAAGCATGTTAGTTTTCATGCTAAATGCACATTAAGTACAAAAACCTAATGCACTTTAGTAGAGGGGCCCCATATTCATCAGTATATATGCATGCATATGGTGCCCAGAGAAGCTGCTTTTTTTGTAAACATGTAGCTTTATAGAATGATTGCTTCCACTACAGATACAAAAGGCACATTTTACAAAGGACACCCAAGAGCAACCTAGGACGTCCAAGCATGAACGTCCATAAAAATGGCAAGCACGCCCAAGTTTGGGCACGATTTCACAAATGTGGACATGCCCAATATGGACACCTGCAGAGATGTCTACATACCGTAGAAGTCCTTGGTATAGTATTTAACACCAGGAACGTCCAGAAGAAATGGAGCGATGCTGCAAACTCAAAAGAAGCTTCCACACAACATAGCATTTACGAAATCGCTCGGGGATGTTTCTGTGATTTGGACGTCCAAGTACAGATTTGTAGATATCGAAATTGTGATGAAGGGATTTAAAATTACCCCCATAGGGAGATATATGTATGTTTTCTATAACCTTATAAATATTTTACAAAAGCTCAATGTTCAGCAGGCATTTTGTAAAACCGCTTAGAAATTAAGATGGTACCAAATTGAACATTCTATTTCTGACCTAGAAATCTTATGCAAAATCGGGCTTCAGGGTCTAGCAAATCAAAAACAATAAAAAAGGGAAAAACTACATATAAATAAATAAAAAACGCCAACCTTTTTTTACAGAAACCACTACAAAAAGGAAGTGCTGTATCTAGGTGTTTATAAAAAGCACTTTGTTGTCATATAAATGTGCAAATGTGCACTACAATATAATCATTCACTACACCACCTCTTTTTTTAAATTTAAATTTTAAATTATAACAATTAAAATCAATAACATACTTGTGAAACTACACTCTGCACGTGGATATTAATTCTTCTTTCGGTTCTTAACGAGGTTCATGTTTCCTGGGAAAAGGGTGACATTTCTCTGGCTATTTCTTCTTTGGATCTTTCTAATACATTTGATTTGGTTGATCACTCCCTTCTCCTTTCTCGTCGTGCAGATGTTGGACTTGGTGAGACTGTGCTGCAATGGTTTCATTCATTCATTCTGATCGCTCATATTTTGTCACGTTTTAGGAATCCACCTCTTCCCTCTTCTTTTCAATGTTTTCTTGGCTCCTCTTGCTCTTCTGATTCAGTAGCAGGGTATCTCCACATATTTCTATGCGGATAGCATCCTGCTTCTGTTTCACACTTCTGCAGTGTCACCTCATCTATTCTGAACTCTTGTTTGGACCCCGTCTCTCCCTGGCTTCATGCAATCAATTAATACTTAATCCAGCAAAAGCATCTGCCTTATGGCTGTCGGGTTCCTTTCTTCCCCAGGTCTATCACCTACCATCCA
This sequence comes from Ichthyophis bannanicus, assembly GCA_033557465.1. Taxonomy (NCBI): domain Eukaryota; kingdom Metazoa; phylum Chordata; class Amphibia; order Gymnophiona; family Ichthyophiidae; genus Ichthyophis; species Ichthyophis bannanicus. Next base: position 929,712,046 of record CM066031.1, read on the forward strand.
TACCTTCCCTATCCCTTTGGTGTCTTCCCTGAGATATTTTGGTATCACCTTAGATCCTGCAATTAGCTTTCATTCTCATATCAACTCCTTAGCAAAATGTTTCTGTACCCTGCGCCAGATTTGTTCCATTTGTTCTGTTCTCCCTTCATCATCTATAGTTACATTGCTTGTATCTTTGGTAATTTCAAAACTGGATTACTGCAACACCATTTATTCATGTATTCTGAAGTATCAGCTTCATTGACTATAATCCATTCAAAACATTTCCATACGACTATTACATCATGCCTCAAGATTTGACCATGTTACTCCTTTACTCATCAAGTTCCACTGGCTCCCTGTTCTCAATACAAATTACCTACTCTCACTCATAAGATCATGCACTCTGGTACCCTGGAGTATCTTCATTCTCCCCTTATCCCTCGTGCTCCATCTCGAGTCCTACGTTCAGGGCATGCTAACCATTTGTTCCTTCCTCCCCCTTCTTAGGCTCATCCTGAAAGTACCAGTCACACTGCATTCTTTTTTCTAGCTCCTCATCTCTGGAATTCCCTCCCTTCCTTACTACATATGGAAACTTCCTTTTCGAAATTCAAAGATGCCCTCAAAACTCATCTTTGCCAGCTGGCCTTGGATCTTATTAAGACTGGGTCTGTTTAGCATCCCCCTTCCTAATTCCCTCCTCCCACTTTCTTACTTTCTATCCTATTCAATTTTTGGCGTTCTTTTCCAGTTTCTATTTATTGTATTTCTGATGATTATTGTAAACCTCTTTGATTCTCAAGAAAGGTGGAATATCAAGTGTTTAAATAAATCATAAACCATAAACTGACACTTTACTAGCATGCACTTTATGCCTATTTTATAAAGTTAAATATGAATGTACTTGACATTAGGAGTGTAAGTGTGGGTGGGCTAAGATACAGTCACTTCATGGAGGATTTCCTTGACTACTGATCCTCTAAAGTCTGCATTTATTTATTAATGCATTCATGTTTATTAATTGCCTTGGTGAAGAGATTAACCAAAGGGTGGTGTACAGTGATTGTTGCTAGACCAGGGATTCCCAGCCAATCAGGTCTTCAGGCTATCCACAATGAATATTCATGAGACAGATTTACAGTACATAGAACGAGGCAGCACATGCAAATCTCTCTTATGCATATTCATTGTGGATCTCCTGAAAACCAAATTGGCTAGGTGTGTCCCAAGGACTGGGTAGAGAACCCCTACTCTAGACATAAGCAGCTTACTTTGTACTAACAGAGAATTGCACTAACAGTGATCAAATGTGAGCGTAATATACAACCAAAACAGTGATGTAAACTTGGAGATAGGTATATTAAATTATAGCAGTCATAACATTGCTAGTACTGTGCATATTAAAAAACAAAGTTGAATATTCATATAACAAAAATAAGATGCTCACAGTAACAGCACAATGCAAATGAAATAACTTAATAGGCAGCTCAGGGGCCATGTACAGTTGGGACATGAAGGGGTAATTTTACAAGGACCCACTTAGATTTCTGTGTGAACAGCAAGTGTAAATCTAGAGATTTTAGTAATGTAAGTCCATAGATGACCACCTACGTGCATACACGACTGCACGCAAGCTAAATGCTGTTTTAACAGTACACATGTGCAATCAATTGCATTGGGGCCACTTAGAAATAGTCATTACTTGATCCCATTTGATTTGATAACTGGAGGAAGGATGGCAAGGAAGTCCACTGTGCTAGCATTTACCTTTCACAAGGGAAACTATGATAACACAAGGAAAATGGTTAAGAAAAAACTAAAAGGAGCAGCTTTTCCCTAAAACACATTCTAAAAGTCAGTCAGGGGACTGTGTAGCAAGCCAGATTTTATTAAGTGGAATCGGGACTGGTGGCACTCCAAAGATGGTGGAAAGGATGCTAGGGCACGCCAAAGAACCCAGAGGGGGTTTTGGCATGAGGCAGAGCACTCAAACCAAGCAGGACAGGGTGAAGACAGACCCAAGGGCCAAGACACCCATTCCAGAGATGATTCCAGGCACAGCCGTGGCAGCACAGCTTGAGAATTCGGCAACTTCAGAAGCTCAAAGTCAGCAGGCACTGCTTATGTCAGAAGAGGTCGCCAAATATCTTACAAAGAGCATAGCCGCAGTCTTCGAGGGCAAGTTGGTGAAAATTCAGTCCATTGTGGAGGAAGTGAGGGAGGCCCTGACAATACACACTAGGCAAATCTCTGAAAATGCACTACCAATTCAAGTCATGGATATGATGGTAGAGAAGCTTAGAACTCGGTTGCAGCAACTACGAAAGAAAAATGAAATCTTGGAGGAAATAATGGAGGACCAGGAAAATCATAGCAGGCGAAACAATCTGCGGCTTATAGGAGTCCCTGAATCAGTGGGGGACAAAGGGCTGTTGGATTTTTGCGAGAGGGAGATAGCCATTAAGCTTGGATTGTTGGTCTCTCACATTCCTCTGAAGGAAGAGCACACCAGATGGAAACAAGAATGTAACGGAACAACAGACTATGCCCAGCAATCTTTTGAGTGTTAAACTGTGCTGATAAGATGACCATCTTGACAGCATATAGGAAGCAAAGTACTCTTGAGCTGGATGGGGCAAAGCTCCACCTATTCCAGGACTTTCAGCTCAGGTTTATTAATTTTATTTATTTATTTGATTTGATTGTTTTTCTATACCGCTTTTCACCGGGCAAAGTGTTGTACATTTCACCAACAGATTGAGTAAACAGTGGAACTTACATACATAAACAATCACTTGAATGATGGATATCTACATGAGTAGTTAACTAATATAACTTATGTACATGAATGACTTTTATATACATTATCCAATGAGAGCGGGGGGGGGGAGGGAGTAGTGGGGGGGTGCTTCAGGTAGAGGAGGGGAGGAATCATATGATGGAGCCAAAGGGGCCAAATCAATTCTGGCCATTCAGCCCCTGTGCAGCCCCTCAGAATCATGGCGTACAGCGGTAGCACCCGATTCTGATCCTGCAAGGGCTAGACATGCCCACAGAATCAGAATCGGGTCTACAGGCTCCAATTCTGATGAACCGCATGCCCAGAAGATCCCTGGCTAACTCAGACAGGCTCCGTAATGGAGCCCCTGTGTCAATATGGAGCCGCGATCCCCAGCCACAAAACCCAGATTGCTCGTTCCCCACAGCCCAACCACTGATCCATCTTCCAATGGCTAGGGTTAGGCTGCGGGGATCCCCCTGAGCCCCCTCACCTCATCGCTGCCCCTCGGTGCTGTGGTCCTCCGGCATCCTGGGGGACTTATTCCACCTCTGAGGTGCAATAAGCCCACCGTTTACGTGGCCAGCCCCAGACGTATAAGACCGACCTCAGAATCGGTCCTCTATATCCGGGGTCATGGTCCACCCATGCCCCACCTTCGCTCCACCTCCAGACCACCCCCTCCTGCCCCTGTCTAAGACTCCTCATACAACAGTGCTTGTCGTAAGGGGAGCCTTTGCCACAGGAGCGGCAGGGGGATGAATAGTGGGGATGTATGTCCAAGCAGAATGTACATCACCACTATTCTTGGCACAGAATGCCCACCAAAATGTTCATTGAAAAAGTAAGTTTTGAGATGTTTCCTGAATGTGGACAGGTCATTGATGGTTCGGAGGTTTACAGGTAGAGAGCTCCAGTAGGTTGGTGCATATAATATTTCTATCCAACCCATCTGCGCCATCTTTAAAAAAATTCCAAATAAATTATCACTTATACGCTAGAAGATATAATGTTATATCGCCCATTCAACATAACAAACTCACCAACCCAAAAACTGAAAGAATGCTTTGCAGAAATAACAGACTGGCTTACAAATCACAACCTTAAGATTAACTTCACAAAGACCGAGGCAATGTACATATCAAGAAACCAGAGCTTCACCCCGCCAACATTAATCAAGATACAAGACACAAAATGATAATTACACTTACCTGGTAATTGTAGTTCCTTGAGTGACGACAGTTCAGTCCTCTACCTCTGGGTTGTCAACCTCCTCCTGCAGCTTGGAGACTGGTATGTCAAATCATGACATCACTGGATATAGCCTGCTGATCGCTCTCTTCCCCTCCAGTGTGAACTATTAACAAAGCAGACTCAAAGGAGCAACAAATAAGTAGCTATAATTCAACTTGCAACCTAACCTAGTTTAACTATAATATTATGTTAACCTACAGACAAGGTCTTCTTACGCCTTGCACTGCCACCGAAAACATGAGCCAATCAACTTCACAAATCTAACTGATGAAAGACTGACTTACCTGTAATGACTGTCCACGCGCCACCCGGCTTCCCATCTCCTGAAGAACCTCTGGGCGGGAATGAGGACTGAACTGTTGTCACTCAAGGAGCTACAATTGCCAGGTAAGTGTAATTATAATTTCCTTATCGTTCCTCCAGTTCAGTCCTCTACCTCTGGGACGTACCAGAGCAGTAACTATTGGGGGGACCCTTCCAGCTGGTACGCAACACTGCCACCCCTAAGCAGGCATCATTAGCCGCTGCGACATCAAGACAGTAATGTCTACTGAACGTATGCCGCCCTACAAATCTCACTTGGAACCAAACCGTGTTCCGCCCAAGAAGCCGCTTGCACTCTAGTAGAATGAGCTCGTAAGCCATCCGGTACTGCACGCCCCTGAATCAAGTAGGCGGAAGCTATCGCTTCCCGAATCCACCTGGCAATGGAAGCTTTTGACACCGCCTCTCCCTTACGTCTACCTCCAAACAACACGAAAAACCGAACGGACCTATGAAAGGACTTTGTAATCTTCAAATACTGTCTCAAAGTTCTCTTAACATCCAAACGACGCAAACTGCAGTCCTCCGAGCTCCCGTCTAAGCACCCTAGAACTGGCAAACAGACCGACTGATTTAAGTGAAAGGGAGACACCACTTTAGGCAAAAACGATGGAACTGGGCACAAAACAACCTTTTCTCTCGAGAAGGACAAGAATGGTTCCCTTGAAGACAAAGCTTGCAACTCCGAAATGCGTCTCGCTGAACAGATCGCCACCAGAAATACTGCTTTTAATGTCAAATCCTTCATCGACGCCATATGCAAAGGTTCAAAGGGCAGCTTGGAAAGCGCCGACAAGACCAGATTAAGATCCCAAGGCGGAACTGTCACCCTACGAGAAGGACGCAACCTAGCCACCGCCCTCAGAAAACGTAGCACATCCGCATGAGCACCCAGAGCTATACCCTGAACCTTGCCGCGATAATAGGAAAGCACCGCCAGCTGCACCTGCAAAGAGCTAGCTGCTAGCACCTTATCAAAGCCATCTTGCAGGAAATTTAAAATAGCAGGGACGGCGACCGTTGATGCCCGGATCTGCCGTCTCGAGCACCAATCTTCAAAAATACACCAGACTCGCACATACGCCAACGAAGTGGACTGCTTCCAAGCCCTAAGCAGTGTAGCTATCACAGATGCCGAACAGCCCTTCTTCTTTAGCCGAGCCCTTTCAATGGCCATACCGTAAGCGAGAATCGATCCACTTGGGGCATGAACAGGGGACCTTGCAGCAACAGGTCCGGCCTTGCCGGAAGCCTCCAGGGTTGTCCGTCTAGGAGTCGCACCAGATCCGCGTACCACAGGCTCCTTGGCCAGTCGGGCGCAACTAGAAGCACCCTTCCCTGGTGAGCCTCGATTCTTTGAACTACTCGACCGATCAACGCCCACGACGGAAAAACGTAAAGGAGACCCGAAGTTGGCCACCGCTGCAACAGCGCGTCTATGCCCTCTGACATTCTTTCTCGTCTCCTGCTGAAGAATCGCGTGACCTTTGCTGACTGAAAGGTTGCAATTAAGTCCATTATTGGTGACTCCCAACGGCCCAGAATCTGCGCAAAGACTTCGGGGTGTAATTCCCACTCTCCGGCATCCACCCGAACTCTGCTGAGGAAATCCGCCATCACATTGTCCTTTCCTGCAATGTGTGCCGCTGAAATTGCCGTCAACCGACTCTCCACCCAGCCGAACAGCAAATCCGACTCCTCCTCCATTGCTGCACTCCCCGTGCCACCCTGACGATTGATGTAGGCGACTGTTGCTGAGTTGTCTGAGAGCACCCGAACTGGGCGCCCCAACACTAAGTCCTCGAACGCCCACAGCGCTCTCGCCACTGCTCGCAATTCCAACCGATTTATCAACCAAGTGGCCTCCAGCTGGGACCAACGCCCCTGCGAGAATCTGCTCCCGCAGTGGGCTCCCCAGCCCGCAAGACTGGCATCCGTCATCAATGGAACCCACTTCGGCTCATCCAGGGGCATCCCGGCCGCTAACGATGATGGAGTCAGCCACCACCGAAGCGATTGTCTCACCTTGAGCGGACACGGGAGCCGCTTGCTCAATAGGTCCGCCTGATGAGACCAATGGCACAGCAGAGCTTTCTGAAGAGGCCGCATATGCACTTTGGCCCAAGGCACCGCCTCCAGGGTTGCCGCCATCGTTCCGAGTACGCGAAGATATAACCACGCCGACGGAGCTGGAGTGGCTCTGTACCTGCGCACCAGACTGCGCAAGGCCTGCGCTCTCTGGAGCGGCAATAATACCTGCCCTTTGAGAGTGTCAAACTGAACTCCCAGATACTCGAGAACTTGAGAAGGCTGAAGACGGCTTTTGGTCGGATTGACCACCCAACCGAGGCTCTCCAAAAACTCTTCTACCCTGTTTGTCACCTGTACGCTCTCTGCCTCGGACTTCGCCCGAATCAACCAATCGTCGAGGTACGGGTATACCAAAATACCTTCCTTGCGCAATGCCGCCGCCACTACCACCATAATCTTGGTGAATGTGCGCAGCGCCATCGCAAGACTGAAGGGCAATGCTTGGAACTGATAGTGGCCCCAGGGCAAAGCGAACCTTAACAACCTCTGATGAGCCTCCCAGATGGGAATGTGCAAGTAGGCCTCCGTCAGATCCAATAACGTTAAGTACTCTCCCTGACGCACCGCCACAATTACCGACTGTAACGTTTCCATACGGAAGTGAGGCACCCTCAGACAACGATTTACACCCTTGAGGTCTAAGATAGGCCACAGCGCTCCACCTTTCTTTGGCACCACAAAATAAATGGAGTACCAACCCAAACCGTACTCTGCCTTCGGTACCTCCACAACCGCCCCTAATTGTAACAGCCGCTCCAACGTGCTGCGGACCGCTAGAGTTTTCTTTTGACCCCTGCAAGGGGACATGACAAAGGCATCCCGTACGGGACACGCCAGCTCTAGAGCATAGCCCTGTCAGATTACCTCTAGGACCCACTGGTCGGACATGATGAGGGTCCAAGCAGAAAGAAACTTCCGGAGCCTCCCTCCTATGGGAGCTTCCTCCGCCGGGACCCGCCTCATCTCATTGCAGTTTCCGAGCTGTTGATGCGGAGCCCGAGGAGAAACCTTTACTAGCTCCCCGAAACCCCTGAAATCCTTCAGTTTGGGATGGAAATCTGCCCCTCTGAAAGGACCCGAACCGCGTCGACTGAAACCTCCGAAAGTCGCGAAACTGGCTTCTAAAGTTTTGACCGGACTTTCCCTGTTTCGGCTTATCCTCTGGAAGCCTACCCGCCTTGGACTCCCCGAGGTCTTTTACTAACTTATCCAGATCGTCCCCGAACAGCAACTTCCCTTTGAACGGCAGCTTACTGAGTCGGGACTTGGAAGAACCGTCCGCCGCCCAGTTACGCAACCACATGGATCTGCGAGCGGCCACCACAGACGTCGTGCTATTCGCGAGCGCTCTGATCAAATCATAGTGCACATCCGCTAAATATGCCGCTCCGGACTCCAGGCGCCCCAGCTCCTTGAGCTCCTCGAGATCCAAATGAGGCGAGTGACGCAACTGTTGCACCCAGCGCAAGCACACCTGCGCCACCCAGGTCCCACAGATAGATGCCTGCAAAGAAAGGGAGTCAGCCTTGAAGGTCTGCTTCAGGAGCCCGTCAACCCTACGGTCCTGAGCATCCTTCAACGCAGCGCTTCACTCTACCGGAATGGTAGTCTTTTTCATAACTGCCAACACCTCTGTGTCAACCCGTGGCATTCGGAACCTTTCCTTATCCTTATCGGCCAGCGGATAAAGCCTATTCATCATGTGCACGCCTCTGAGCCCCGCTTCGGGCTGGTCCATTCATCCTGAATCATCTTATCGACCACTCTATGCACCGGAAAACCACCTGTGTCTGACGAACCGCTTGAATGACGGGATCCTCCACGTCGTCCTCCGCGGATGCCTGAGCCGCCAGATTTAACATCTGCATTGACTCTGAAATCAGCGCCGGAAGCTCCTCTCTACGAAAGGCCCTAATTATTATTTATTATTTATTTATTTATTATTAATAAATGATCTTAGCTTGATCCTCAGGTTCCAGGATCTCTCCTTCCTCCAGATCCTGTGCACCCTCTTTATTCTCCCAGTCGGACTCCTCAACTTCTGGCCAGTCGTTCTCCACAGCTGAGGAAGCTTGGATCCTAGCTCTTTTAGGTGCCGAGGGTCCCTCGCCAACCTCGACTGACCCCGCCATTTGCGAAGCCGAAACCGTAAGCGGCAAAACTCCTGATAACTTACCCTGGCGCCGCAAACAGAATGCTTGGTGCATCATTAATATGAACTCCGGGCAAAACTCAGCAGGATCCCCCGGCAGTGTCTCTAGCAATGCTGCAGAGGTCCCAGCCGGCACCTCTACGGGGCACTCCTGCCCGAGGGGTTGGGGAGACTCAGCCAGTGACCCTGTCTGTGCCCCCTGCGCCTCTGCCGCATCCTTAAAGTCCATCTGCTGCTCCACCATGGACAAAAGGGAAGCACAACCGCGGCACACTCCTGACTCTGTCACCGTGCCTCTCCGGGTGCCACAGATGACACACTGTGGACGCCCCGCCATAAATCTGGCAAACCCAACAGTTCTTCTCCTTATTCTTTTATATTATAATTTTTTTTTCAACTAACTGAAGACAGGTCCCTGAGAACCCAGAACTATAATTAACTAGCGTTTCCCACTCTGTCCCTGCGTGGGAATACCCCTGCCTGAAGTGCCGGGCTATTGCAGCCACCAGAAAGACCCCCTTCCCTCCTCAGCAGTGTTCTCACACCCGCGGAATGAACAAAAACAAAAAAGTCACTAAAAATTAAAAAAAGCTAAATCCTGAAAAAATCAAAAGTTGTTTGCATACCTGCTCCGTTTCCCCTCGATGCTGAGCAGCCACGCGGCTTCCCGTGCCACCTAAAATGGCCGCCGGGAAACCCGAAGAAGAAAAGAGCGCCAAACTAAAGCCGGCCTAGCGCTCTGAATCTCCACAGGGCTTTCTCTCCTGCCAAAGCAGCCTGCCACGGTGAAAGGCTTACCGGGCAGGTCTGCGCTGTCACCCGATCTTCCCCGGAGCCTCGCTGCACCACCGGTCGCATCTGAACTATTCAAATCTGTCAGAAGATTCCTGGACCTCCGAAGCTGTGATATGCAGTCCCGGCGGCCTGGCAGGGTTCACGGCTCCAAGAGAGAGCTCTCCCCCGTATTGTCCAGGGGGAGAGATCCTCTGGCTATAGCAATTCAAATGCCTTCTCCTTTATCCTTTTTTTTTTTGTTTGGTGACAGGCAGGGAGCAATCAAACGCTAAACAGTCAGCCCTCTTTTTCTTCTTTTTTTTTTTTTTAAAGGGATAGCACCCCAAAGAATTTGGAAGCTAACAAAAAAAAACCCAACTTAAACTACTCTACTCCTACTCTCTCCTTATCCGTTCCTTCAGTGAGTCCTCTCCAAGGCTCACAATGTCCTCCTGCTGCAGGGAGACTGGTTACACACTGGAGGGGAAGAGAGAGATCAGCAGGCTATATCCAGTGATGTCATGATTTGACATACCAGTCTCCAAGCTGCAGGAGGAGGTTGACAACCCAGAGGTAGAGGACTGAACTGGAGGAACGATAAGGAACATAACAGTTAAAAATGAAATAAAATACTTAGGAGGCATCATCGACTGTACCATCAACATGACATCCCATATAAAACACACAACAAAAAAGATACTCTACCAACTCAAAATGTTGAAACTACTCTGCCCATTACTCCACCTCAATGACTTCAAAGTCATAATCCAAGCAATCATCACGCCCCACTTTGACTTTGCCAACACTACCCTCCAAGGCATAACAAAACAAACACTAAGACAACTCCAATTATTTTTATACTCTTATATACCATGCTATTCTGCATCAGTGTGGTTTACATTGAACAAACTGAAATTACATTGAACAGGGCATTGTAACTTGGAGATAACTATTTTACAGGGAACATGGGCTATGGAGGGTTAAGTGGCTTGCCCAAGACTAATGTAAATATTTGACTGATGTAAATAGTTCAGCATATGTATAATTATATGCTCCATGTTATTGTTCATGAAAAGTTAATTGTACATACAGTAGTTTAAAGAAAATACTATGTTCTATGTAAAACAATGTTCAATATGTTAATTGTAAACTGTTCATTATGTTATTTGTAAACCGCCTTTGATCTTGGGAAAAAGCGGTATAAAAGAAAAGTATAAATAAAGAGCACCTGTAGGACTAGAAACCCCAGTCCTTCCAGCCCAAGGTTGCTGTCCTCTAGTGGGATTTGAACCCCTGACTTTCTGGCCTAAAGTACCTTGCCCCAACCACTAGGCCACTCCTCCACTCCTAACACAACATACTGCAGCCAGGATAACTATGAACATTAGTTCTACAGAACACATAACCCCAACACTATACGACCTCCACTGGCTCCCCATATGATGCCGCATAACCTACAAAATACTTGTCACAACCTTTAAATTAATCTATGATATCTCTGCCTCACACCTTTCAATGCTCATACAAAAAGAAACCAATTCCCGTTCTCAACGAGCCTGCAACAAGAATAAAATATCTATACCACCCGATTTCAGAAAAGCAACAAAGACAACTAATATTAAAGCATTTTCCCACATTGCCCCCAGCCTCTGGAATGCCCTCCCTGACCATATAAGAGAAATAAACAACTTCAAAACATTCAGAAAACATCTTAAAACCCACCTATTTACCCTCCATTTTGGCACAAGAAACTAAAATGAACGCAAACCTCCCCCCCCCCCTACCACCACATCACAGCACTCCACCCCATCACACATTAACTTCTAATGGAAGTCAATAAAAGGCATATTACTCAGATCGGACAATGACATACCAAAATGTACACATCAATCACTGTTTCTCTGTGCTATGCACAACCTAAGAATCTCATCTGTAAATAGTTCAATAGAATTGCTAATTGAGTTAACAATGTTATTTATATGGATATACTATATATAGTTTGAGAAGAAAATGTGCCCTTTATCTGAATAATTACTTGCTATGTAATATTCAAATTGTTGTTTGATGTAAACTGCTTTTGATCCTATGGAAAAATGTAGTATAGAAATTTATAATAAATAAATAAAATAAATAAAAATATAGTTCAAAAGCTCTTCTATAGGCGTACTGGATATGTTTAATTTTTTCATGAGGTATGTTCAGTATGTTTTTTATATTTTATCTTCTTGCCCTGCTTGGATTGGTGGTACTTAGTATTATGAGTATTGGTTATTGATGATTTTGGAGATTAGGAGTAGTGTTATGTAGTGTATGCAGCTAAGTAGTGGCAGCCAGTGTAGTTGTTTTAGGATGGGGGTTACATGGTCATACCTTGAGGCTGTGCACAAGGCGGTGTGAAGAGGAAGCAGTGTGGCTTTTGGAAAGCCTTGGTAGATAGAGTTACAGTAGTCAAAGTGTGGTGAAATGATTGCTTGGAATGCTGAGTGAAAGTCAGATGGTTCCAATAGGTGACGGAGGTGATGAAGTATTCTGATTTTGTGATACTTTATCTTTGTTGTGGTGTTTATGTGTGGCTTCAGTGTTAGTTGTTGGTCTAAGGTGATACCCAAGTACTTGACCTTTGTTTGGACTTTCACATTGGTTTCATTTAATATCATTGACGTCGGTGGTTGGAAATTGTCATCCTTTGTTATGAAGAGTATTTCCATTTTCTTATAATTGATTTTCAGTGAATTTTTTGCAAGTCATTGAGAGATGTCTGAGAAACAGCTTAGTATTCTTTAAATGTTGGTTTGTTGGTGTTGAAAGGGACATCATCATTATGTTGTATGCATAGATGTGAAAGTGTATGCAATGTGAATGGATGATTGGGCACAGCAGTTGTAGGCAGATGTTGAAAAGGAGAGTTGATAGGGATGAGCCTTGAGGTATGCCTTGAGTTTGTGGAAAGGGAGATGAGGTGTTGCTGCCCATTTTCACTTGTTGTCGTTTGCATAGATAGGAATGGAATCATTTCAGAACGTCGTTTTGGATTTCAGGGGATTGAAGTCTTTGAAGAAGAATGCTGTGGTTGATTATATCAAAGGCAGATGAAATGTTGAGAAATATTAAGATGAATCCTTGGTGTGGTTTCTGTGTTCCTTCTATTAATTTGTTTAACAGTGATGTGAAGAGAGTTTCAACTCCGTGGTAGGATCTGAAGCCATGCTGCTGTGGATCCAAAGGGGCATGGTTGTCAATGTGGTCTTGGAGTTGTTGTTGGATGTTGTTTTTCCTATTATTTTAGTAAAGAATGGGAGACTGGATATAGGTCTGTAGACTGTGAGATCATTGGGATTGAGGTTTGTATTTTTTAGAGTGGGGTAGATGGAGGAGGATTTTTGGTGTTTGGTCACCTTGTAGGAGTGATAGCTGGGTGAGTTTCATGAGGAATGGACTAAGCTCTTCTTTGGATTCTTTGATCCAGCTTACTGGGCATGGGTCTAGCGAGGATGTGGTTGTGTTTAAAGCAGCAATTGTGTGTTCTATGTTCTCTTTACTGATGGAGCCGAAGGTGGACCATGTATTGTTTGTGGCAGTAGGGGTTGTGATAGTGCAGAACTGTTGTTTGTTTTGTAGTGGTTTGTTAGTGCCTGAGGGTTGAGAGTGTTGTCCAGGTGGCTAAAGAAGGGGTTTTTATTAGGTACTTTACTATGTCGAATAGCTGCCTTGGCCAGTTGAGTGATTTATTGATTTATTGTGGAAGGTTCATTTGCATTTGTCAATCGCTATGCAGTATTCCTTTAGTAGGAACATGTAGGTGTTTCTGTCTTTTGTTAGTTTGGTCCTTCTCTTGTTCTCTATCTTTTGTAGTTGTCTTTTGAGCTCTTTGAGTTCTGCTGAGGACCAAGGGGTCTTTTGAAGTTTTGTGGTGGGTCGCTGATTTGATGTTTCTGCAGCTGCATTGCCAAGATGCATGAGATAACTCCCTATTGCTCCAGACCTCTAACAAAAGAACATAAGATATGCTATACTGGGTCAGACCAAAGTCTAGTATCCTGTTTCCAACAGTGGCCAATCTAGGTCATAATTACCGAGCAGTCTCCCCAAAAGAGACAGGTTCCTCAATGCTTGTATTTGGTCAAGCAGTGATATCTAGGGTCCCTTTTAATAAAGGTTTATGGACATTTCCTCCAGGAATTTGTACAAACCTTTTTTAAACCAAGCTACACTAACAGCTTTTACTACATCCTCCGGTAACAAATTTCAGAGTTTGATTACATGTTGAGTGAAAAAATATTAACTCTTATTAATTTTAAATAGGTTATCCTGTAGCTTCATTGCATGTCCCCTAGTCTTTTTATATTCTGATGACGTAAACAATCGATCTACGTTTACCTGTTCCACTCCCTTCATTAATTTATAGACCTCTATCATATCTCCCCTCAACTGTCTCTTTTCTAGGTTGAAGAGCCCTAACCTTTTTAGCCTCTATTCAAAGGAGTATCCTTCCATCCCCTTTACAATTTTGGTGGCTCTTCTCTGTACCTTTTCTAATAACGCTATATCCTTTTTAAGATATGGTGACCAGAATTGCACACAATATTCAAGGTGCGGTCACACCATGGAACGATACAGAGGCATTCTAATATCCTTTGTTTTATTTTCCATTCATTTCCTTATGATACCTAGCATTTATTTTGCTCTCCTGGCTGCCGCTGCACACTGGCGGAGGGTTTTAACATGTTATTCATGCTGACGCCTAAATCTTTTTCCTGGGTGGTGGTTCCCAATATGGAACTTTGCATCATGTAACCATAGTTTGGGCTGTTCTTTCTTAGGTGCATAACTTGCACTTGTCCACATTAAATTTCATCTGCCATTTGGATGCTCAGTCTTCCAATTTATCAAGATCCTCTTGCAATTTTCCACAATCCTCTTGGATTTCAACAACTTTAAATAGTTTTGTGTCATCTGCAAATCTGATAACCTCACTCGTTATTCCCTTTTCCAGGTCATTTATGAATATATCAAAAAGCAGGGGACCCAGTACAGATCCCTGCGGTACTCCACTATTCACCTTTTTCCACTGGGAAAATTGGCCATTTAGCCCTACCCTCTGCTTTCTATTTTTTAACCAGTTCCTGATCCACAATAGTACACTGCCTCCTATCCCATGACTTTTTAGTTTTATCGACCTATGCACCTGTGGGCTGGGATTACGAGTGCAGCCTCTGAAAACAGGGCAGGGGGGACTGCCTATCTATGGGAGACTGTGAATGGACCAGGGATTTTTCTTTGACCATCTCTTACCAGGGATGTTAGCGCCTGCAGAATCTTTACTTGCTGGCATAGATGGGTGGGAAGAAGTTGTAGTGTTCAGGGTTGTTGCTGCTCTGATGTTCTACTCTCTTTCATTCAGTCTGGCATTCAATGAGCGTTTATGCACTGAGTGCAGATTTTATATGATGCTCCCAGTGCCCAGATCATTATCAATGGCAGGAGGTCAGCAAATCTTCACATTCTATGGGGCACAAAACAGGGTTGTCCACTCTCGCCATTGTTATTTGTGCTATCATTGGAGCCATTAGCAATGAAACTGCGGAATGATCCACTCATTCAAAGAATAGAAGTGGGGAAGGTATCACTCCACCTAAATATGATTGCGGATGATATGCTCCTTTTCTTGGGTAAGGTTCAGGAGGATATTTATTTATTTATTTATTTTTATTTATTTAAAACTTATTTCTATACCACCTTTCTACATTTCAAAGTGGTTTACAATCAACAATTGTGTAACAGAGCCTGGTCAGCACACTGTTTTACATGAAACTAGAACAGTAAACACAGTACAACAGTAGTTTAACAAATTAACATCAACTATTTACATCTATGTATCTACTGGTTGGATTGGGCTATGCAACAAGTGATTGAACTAGTGGAACAGTTTGGGTCCTTTACGGGGTTGAAAATAAACTTTGCAAAGTTGGAAGCCTTGACTCTTGGTAGAAACAGGGCACGCTCTCAGGGAGTCACATTTTGCCAAGGATAAGATCGAGTACTTGGGGGGTCTATCTGAGCAGTAACCAGATAATAATGTATAAAGCAAATATTGTGAACAAAATTGAGGATGTCACGAGGATGTGCGAGAGATGGAAGGATCTGCCTCTCTCTCTATTGGAGAGAAATGCTCTAATGAAGATGATCTTGCTATCAAAATTGCTGCATGTCCTTCAGATAGCTCCGTTATGGATGGGAGCAAAGGAAGAGAAGACCTTCAAGGGTATTATAAGGCAGTTTATATGGAGGAACAAATGGGCTAGAGAGAGCCAGACCAAGCTAATCTTAGAGAGGGAGAGGGGAGGTATAGGCTTACAAGATCTGCATCTTTATAATGGGGCAGCAATGCTCCAATGGATACATGAGTTGTGTCTTGGAGAGGCTCAGTACCTCCCAGAGGTGCTATTAGACGAGCTCTCAACACCCTACAGATTTTTCAATCTTATGCATGGCCTTCAGGTTAGGGAAGGGACATGAAGGCGGGATTTTGACCTGTTGATTTCCTCTAAAAAAGAGTATGAAAGTGGTGGAGACGACTGGGCCAGTCCCTGAGTGAAGTGTCTCCCTATCTCCACCTGTGTGAGAACCTAGACTTCATTCAGGGAATTGGGCAATCTATCTTTAAGCAATGGGAAAGACTGGGCTGTTTCTGGGTTGGACAATTATTTGGGGAACGGGCATTGAAGCTTTGCACTTTTGAGGAGGTGCAGCAGAAATGGGAGATACCAACGGCCCATCAGTTTTATTTTTGGCAAGTTCAACACTGTTGTAGGACTCTGTAAGTGCCTTGGAATATAGGACTCATCACTCTTAGCCTTACAAAGATTCCATGCCATGCAGGGCCGGCCCGTCCATTGAGCGAGAATGTTTTTTGCACAGGGCCCCGCGTTTCAGGGGGCCCCGCGCAAAAAACATTCTTTTGTAAAAGTAAAATAAAAAAAAAATGAAAGAACCTGTCTCCTGCCGATGTCGGGGCTGCCGCGGCAGAATCGAGCGTGCCGCGGGGCCCCCCTGTACCCGGCACAGCCTCTTCTCCCCGTAGCAGCTCTCACTGTGGAGCTGCAGTCAACGCGCCGGCTTGCAGAGCGCGAGGGAAGAGTTTCCCTTTCGCGACTCTGTTAAGCCCGCGGGGGCTGATGGGAACTTCCCATCAGCCCCCGCGGGCTTAACAGAGCAGCGAGGGAAAAACTCTTCCCTCGCGCTCTGCAAGCCGGCGCGTTGACTGCAGCTCAGAAGAGAGAGCTGCTACGGGGAGAAGAGGCTGTGCCGGGTACAGGGGGGCCCCGCGGCACGCTCGATTCTGCCGCGGCAGCCCCGACATCGGCAGGAGACAGGTTCTTTCATTTTTTTTAACTTTCCCTGGGCTGGGCTGGGCTGGGGGGGGGGGGGGGGTTGGGAGTGGTGCGGTGCGGTGCTGTGCTGGGCTGGGGGGGGGGGTTAGGAGTGGTGCGGTGCTGTGCTGGGGGGGGGGTTAGGAGTGGTGCTGGCTGGGCTGGGCTGGGGGGGTTAAGAATGGTGCTGGGCTGGGGGGGGGTTAGGAGTGGTGCTGTGCTGGGCTGGGCTGGGTGGGGGGGGTTAGGAGTGGTGCTGGGCTGGGTGGGGGGGGTTAGGAGTGGTGATGTGCTGGGCTGGGTGGGGGGGTTAGGAGTGGTGCTGGGCTGGGCTGGGGGGGGGGTAAGAGTGGTGCTGGGCTGGGGTAGGAGTGGTGCTGTGCTGGGCGGGTTAAGCGGGGTGCGGGGCTGGGGGGGGTGTATGGAGTAGTGCTGGGCTGGGGTGGGTTAGGAGTCGTGATGGGCTGGGCTGGGGGGGGTTAGGAGTTGTGATGGGCTGGGCTGGGCTGGGGGGGGTTAGGAGTTGTGATGGGCTGGGCTGGGCTGGGGGGGGGTTTAGGAGTTGTGATGGGCTGGGCTGGGCTGGGGGGGGTTTAGGATTTGTGATGGGATGGGCTGGGGGGGTGTTAGGAGTCGTGATGGGGTGGGCTGGCTGGGGGGGGTTAGGAGTGGTGTTGGGCCCTGGGCTGGCTGGGGGGGGTTAGGAGTGGTGATGGGCACTGGGCTGGCGGGGGGGGTAGGAGTGGTGATGGGCACTGGGCTGGCTGGGGGGGTTAGGAGTGGTGATGGGCACTGGGCTGGCTGGGGGTGGTGTTAGGAGTCGTGATGGGCACTGGGCTGGCTGGGGGGGTTAGGAGTGGTGCTGGGTGCTGGGCGGGGGGGGTTAGGAGTGGTGATGGGCGCGGGGGCGGGGTTAGGAGTGGTGATGGGCGCTGGCGGGGCTTAAACTAAAAATTGGGTGATGGGGGATTAGGACTGGAAATGGGCTGGTGGGATTAGGACTGAAAGTGGGTTGATGGGGGGGTTAAGACTGGTAATGGGCTATGGGAGGGCTTAAACTAACCATTGAGTGATGGGGGATTAGGACTGGGAGTGGGCTGATGGGGAGGTTAGGACTGGTAATGGGCTATGGGGGGGCTTAAACTGAAAATTGGGTGATGGGGGATTAGGACTGGAAATGGGCTAGTGGGATTGTGAGTGGGCTATGGGGGGGCTAGGACTGGTAATGGGCTGAGTGGAAGGGGGCTTGAACTGCAAATAGCTGTTGGGGATGGGGCTTGGAATGGAAATGGGCTGAGGGGAAGTGGGGGGCTTGAACTGCAAATAGCTGATGGGGAGGGGGACTTGGAATGGAAATGGGCTGAGTCGAAGGGGGCTTGAACTGCAAATAGCTGATGGGAAGGGGGGCTTGGAATGGGCTCTTAGGGGAGGGAGCTAGGACAGGAACTGGGCTGATGGATGGGCTAGGATAGAACTGAGAATTGGGTGTTGGGGGGAGCTAAGATTGGAAATGGGCTGTGGTGGGGGCTTGGATTGAAATGGACTCATGGAGGGGCTAGAACTGGAAGTAGGCTCATGGGGGGCTTGGTTTAGAGATGGGCTGAGTGGAGGGGAGCTAGGATTTGACATGGGCTGATGGTGGGGCTAGGAAAGGACTAGAAATGGGCTGATGGGAGGCTGGTATTGGAAATGAGCTGATGAAGGGACTCGGATAGGACTGGAAATGGATGGGGGAGCTAGGACTGGAAATGGACTGATGAGGGGCCAGGACTGGAAATGGGCTGATGTGGGGACTAGAAGGGAGCGGATACTGGGTGGGGCTGGAACTAAAAGGGAGCTGATGTTGGGGGAGATTAGAAGGGGATGGGGCTGGGAGAATGAAATGGAGAGAGGAAAAATATTTTGTGTGGGAGGGAAGAAAAATGTACAATTGGCCGGGTATTGGGAGACTAAGTGGGGATTGAGGATGGAGGGGTAAAATTTGAGTGGATGAAATAGGAATGAGGAAAGAGCAAAAGGAGAAAGATTATTATGTTAAAGCAGATGTAGAGAGAGAATGGAAAAAACTAGAAGAGAAGAAAGGACAAATGGACAGCAGACGATGGAGAGATAGCAGAAGACACATACCAGAAGAAAGTGGCTGGAACAATTGCAACTGAAAAAAAAAATGCACAAAAGGTACAAAGATATCTCTTTATTTTGAATTTATTAACTGGAATATGTCAGCTCTGGGAAATGTGCATCATTAATGTCTGTGCTTTGTTTAGTACAAGAGGAAATTAATTTATGGTTTTATTTCTACATTGTTGTTGTACATTCCAAGTTTGACTTTTAGGGTTCCCAGTTTAATTATTGTCTTCCTGTTTTTAAATTGTGATTCCTTGTTTGGTGATAGTCTATGTTCTGCATGTGTAACTGAGCTGAGGTATTCTGTTTATGTAATTCCTATTTGACATTGTCACTTGTTCTCTTTCCCCAGTAGGTCATGTATTGTTATTCTCTGAAATGTATTGGTTTAATATTTGCAGTGTTGTCTTTTAATAGGTAGGGTTTGGCGCTTTGTGAATCCTGGTAGTGCTGTTAGGATACGGCGGTTTTGCTATGGGTTCTAAATGGGCAGTGTTTGTAGTAGTTCCTAATGTGCCTGGCGGTTGGCACTGGATTATAGTAATGTAGAAATCTTTGTCTTTTTTTATCCATACACTCATGAAGAGGCATGTTTACTAAAAGTTAGTGTATGGTAACATTATGCAAATATTTATGCAAATGAGGCCACTTATGCAAATGAGGCCCCGCACCGAGTCTCCGCACATGGCCCCGCACCCCCCTTGGGCCGCCCCTGATGCCATGCATCATTTTTTGGACCTACAGGCTCAGACCACTATTTTCCTCAGTACAGTAGTCTCACAACAATTACTATAACATCATTTATTCTGGTTTACTGTCATATGAATTTAAACAACTATATATGTATCCAAAATACAGCAGTATGCATTTTTTCCCAGGCTCACAAATATGATCATGTCTCTCCCTTACTGATTCAACACCCTTGGTTCCCAATCCACTCACAAATCCAGCATAAAATTCTTACCCTTATGCATAAGGTTCTCCATGATGAGCCCTCTGTCTGTCTTTCCTCATCTGTTATCTTACATGCCCCAGCACATTCACTTTGTTTAATACACGGTAATCTCTTACATATTCCCCTCACCATCTAAGGCAAAATATGAATCCACCTGCCATTTTGCCTTTCTCTTTGTTGCCTCAAGCCAGTTTTTAAACAATTTAAAGCAGCCTTAAAAACGTATCTGTTTAACAGCCCTTCGGTGCCCCAGGATAGCACTCTGATGCTGCTAAGCACTATGATGCTGCTAGTCAGTATTGTTTTTATGCCTTCCCCTCTTGCTTCCTTCAGTCTATTTTTTTTAAATTGTAACTGTAACTCATGGAGTTCTCTTTCCTTTTCTATTAATGTTTTTAATTGTAAACCACTTTGTTGTATACTAAAAGCGGTATAGTAAATGCAATAAATCAAAGCATAAACCATAAAAAGGTTCTTCTGGCAGGTGTCATATCACGTGATTTCCTCTGGCAAGGGTACGGATAGGATGCTCCTTGGAAGAACCTTAAAGGCCTCAAAGGTATTTAGGGGGGTATCCT
This sequence comes from Ichthyophis bannanicus, assembly GCA_033557465.1. Lineage (NCBI taxonomy): Eukaryota > Metazoa > Chordata > Amphibia > Gymnophiona > Ichthyophiidae > Ichthyophis > Ichthyophis bannanicus. The sequence goes on from CM066031.1 coordinate 929,732,432, forward strand.
ATTCTGTAAATACTCTGTCTTAATTTCTTTGAGGGCCTTGAAGATCATTTTAAATCTGGCCCTGCAATGTACTGTAGCCAGTACAGTTTTTGCAGGAAGAGTGTGATGTGGTCATGATGCTTGCAACCCCCTATCAGTAGAACTATGGCATTCTGAATTTATTGGAGCTGATGCAAATTCTTTGCGGTTAGACCAATGTATAGGGCATTACAGTAGTCTATTACTGCATGGTTATCATGGCATGGACCATTGTGAACAGGCTTACATTTTTGATGTACATAGAGAGATTACGTAGTTGTCACAGATGACGGAAGCATTTTTAAAGGTTGCCTGAACTTGTAGGATTCAGCAGCATCCCAGGATTCCTGACCTCTCATTTTCAGTTTATAATTCCCAAATGGGATTTTGATTTCGGGTACTTAGTGGCTCATGTTAGAAATGGAAAGATCACTGTTTCTGGTTTCACGCAGAATTCTTTTCTTGCCCATTCTTGCGTTGCTGTTAGGATAGGCAGTCAACGTACATAAAGCTGAAGTTAAATCTGGATCAGAGGATATGAATATCTGTACCTCATCAACATGGAAGTAGAATTTTGTGTCCATCAACCAAAACAGTTTAGCTAGAGGCTTGTGGTAGATATTAAACAAAATTTGTGACAGTATGCTAACTAGCTCCATATTTGCACAACATGTTGGACCCATTCCCAGGTTTACCCCAATGTATGCAGGGACTTGTAGTCTTTCTTCTTTTATGGAGCGCAATAGATAAATAAAAACTACAAGTCCCTGCATGCAGTGGGGTAAACTCAGGATTGGATCCAACTTGTCAGGCAACTCTGGAGCCAGTTGGCACCGCTATATGGATCCCCATAGAATCCTGATAGTCATTGTCCAAAGTGTTTCTGCCAGCTATGCAAGCATGATATTGTGGTCCAGCTTTAGTATTGAGGTGACTCCCCTATCACAGTCTCTGTGGAGGTCATCTAGCAGAGATACAAGAACTATGAAGCTTAGTAGTTGAAATGGAAGGCAGAGTGGATAGGCCACCTGGTCTTAATGTACCGTCATTCTTTATATATTTTTCTATTTTTTTCAACAGGTCTATATCTGTATTGACACTGATCTAGCTAGTTTCTTTCTTCTATCCAATCACCGAGCTGAATACAAACTCTCTGTTCTATGTGTGTTCCCAGAAAAAGGATGTTAGACACAGGCCAATAATTATCCAGCTGGTTCTGATCAAGAGTATTGTTCTTTAGAGGGGCAGGAAAGTGGGTTAACAGCTCTTTTAAGTGATGTTGACAGATGTTCATCATGAAGAGAAGTGTTCAAATTTTTTGTGGCTCCTGCTGTGAAGCCTCTGTTTGCCAGCTACACTGTCTTTGATGGCCAGAGGTCAAGGGAGCAGGATGTTGACCTTTAATGGTACACCTGTGTAAATACATCTATAGGTTATTTCAGAAACATCTCCACATGTAAACTGGAATACATGTAAATTTGATATCAGAAAGTTGCTATCTACCTGTGGAGATCCACACTATGCATATATTTCTAGGAGGTGTGGCTTGGATGTGGTTTACATGTGCCAAACAAATAGACACAGACTTCTCATTTTACAATGGGAAGCCACATCTATCTTACAAAAAAAGTCCTGTCACCTTTTACGCCTGCCTTGAGTCATGTACAAGTGCCAGTTTGAAGGGGCAGGTGCATACGCCGACAGACTCCTTCCCTTGACTCTTCTATTTCCCCCAGACCACATCCCAATCGCAACCCTGACATTCTCCAGATCCTACTGATCACAATTCCAACATTATGCAAAGCTCCCCACAACACTGTGCAGATCTTCTCAGTAATAACCCCAACATCAAGCAGAGCCCCCACAACATCAAGCAGATCTTCTCAATCATAACCCTGATATCAAGCAGACCCCCCACAACATCAAGCAGATTTTCTCAATCATAACCCTGACATAAAGCAGAGCCCCCTGCTCTCAAACCACAACAGACAAGCTTCTGTATCCCTCTCCCTGGCTTTTAATGGGGATCGCCCTCTTAATGGAGGCAGGAGCAATCCGTAGTCACTCCCACCTCATTGCTGTCTGGATTCAAAATAGCATCAATCAACCCCAACAGTCTCTGGATATCCAAATGAATATTGCCAAGCCACATGTTTTGTTGATGCGGCATTCTGTCGCTAATCTGTGACGCTGATGGATCAATCAAAAGGTTGAATGTCTAAATCACATTTATAATCTCAGTCAAAAAAAAAACAATCTTTAATGGAATCCCCAAGCGCACCAATCACAAAACAAGAATTAGGCAGAAAGATGTGTCACTTACTGAAAATTGCTGTTCATAGTTGCATCAGGAACAAGTCATCAAAATACCTTTGGGATAGCTCTCTAAAAAATAAAGAAAAAAAACTGATCACTTTTAGGTACATTTTCAAAGGCTTGTTACATGCAATAGGCAGTTAATAAAGGCAGATGGTCAGAATTCAGATTTATGGATTTTCAGTATCCTGAAAGTACATGTGCACTTTTACAACACATGTACTTTTACGTACATTAAGGGGCTCTTTTACTAAAGGGCAGTAGGTTGTTGCAACTAATAGGTCAAAAGTGCTGAAACTATGATATGTTAGGTGCAACACCATTGCATTAACTGTTGGGGGTGTGGAAAGCAGTTAACATGGAGCACATTAGTGCGGGCGCAGTTACCTACACCTATTGAGGTGGCATTAGGTGAACCTGCGCTAATCACGCAGGATGCAGTTAGCATGCGGTGTTAATCTGGCACTAACTGCAATGAGCTCACAACACCCACTCTCTGCAATTAACCCACCCACTTGCGACCCCACCATGTCTTGCACAGTTAGCGCAGGAATCATCCTGCACTAACTGTTATGGCCCCTCGCTATCTGGCAATACATGTCCCAGCATGACTTCAGCACACACCAAAGCACGCACTGCCAGCCAGTGCCCATTAGTAAAAGACCTCTAGGAGAAGTGATCCCTGGGGGCATTTTGCTAAGGGCATTTTGGAGGTGTGATTGTAAAATGTGCACATGCATTTAAGAGTCAAAAATGTATGTGTCACTCACCAAGCATGCCTCTAACTTATGTGGTAATTTTAGAATAGGGTGCCTAGGATTAGAAGGTAAGGCGGCGCCAATTTTTCACCTATTTTATAAAGAGACCTAGGCACATATGTGTCTTCATAAAATATTAGCATAAATCTTGCAGTAATCGTGCCTAGATTGAAGGTACGGACATTATGCTTGCTCAAGACCAAGTGTAAAGGTCTGCACCAATGCACGCGTAGATTAACATATTTTATAAACAAGATGCAGAGTTCATGATCCTGCCTGTGCTATGCCCAGACTGCACTCCCGGCAACACCTGCAGTAAAATTATGCCTTCCACAATTTTATGAGACACTAAGCCCATGCATTTATTCAATTCCTATACTGGGACAACCAACAATATACAACCAAAAACCTCTAAACAAAACCAAAGGGTCAATATTCAGTGGCGTTGAGGCATTTGGCAACAGTGATCATAGCATAATGGAGGAAAGGCAGAAAGGAAATCCACAATACTAACTTCTAATTTTCAAAAGGGAGACTATGATAAAATGAGGAAAATAGTTAAGAAGTAACTAAAAGGAGCAACTGCAAGAGTTAAAGATTTACATCAAGTATGGGTGCTGTTTAAAAATAATTTTAGAAGCGCAGACCAGCTATATATATTCCACGCTCTAAGAAAAATGGAAGGGAGTCCAAAAAACTGCCAGAATGGTTTAAAAGAGAGGTCAGAGAAGCTGTTGTAGCCAAAAAAGAAAATAAAAAAAGAGTCAAATGACGAAAACTGGAAACAACATAAGCGCTGGCAATTTAGATGGAAGGCACTGATAAGGCAAGCAAAGAAAGAATTTGAAAAAAGCTTGCTGTGGAAGAAAAATGCATAATAAAACCTTTTTCAAATTCATTCATAGCAAAAAGCCTGATGATAGAGGGGGTAAAAGGTGTACTAAGAGGCAACAAGGCCATTGCGCAGAGACTAAATGAATTCTTTGTTTTGGTCTTTATTGAAGAAGATGCAGGCAAGTTGGTCATGACTTAAATGATATTTAAAAGTGATGCATTGGAAGAAATGAAACAAATATCGATAAACCGGGAAGATGTATTACAACTATTTGATAAACTAAAGAGTAGCAAATCACCTTGATCAGATGGTATTCATCTGAGAGTGTTGAAAGAACTGAAATATGAGATTACAGACTGACTATTAGTAATCTGTGAACTATCATTAAAATCATCAGTAATACCTGAAGACTGGAGGTTGACCAATGTATCACCAATTTTTAAAAAGAGTTTCAGAGGTGATCTAGGAAACTACAGACCAGTGAACCTGACATCAGTACCATGAAAAATGGTAGAAACCATTAAAAAGGATATAGCATCATTAAAGAATAAAATTACATCTAGATAGTCATGGTTTAATGGGAGAAAGCCAACATGGCTTTAGCCAAGGAAGGTCTTGTCTTACTAATCTGTTATATTTTTTTTAAGGTTTGAATAAACAGGTAGACAAAGGTGAGTTGGTCGATATAGTATATCTGGATTTTCAGAAAGTCTTTGACAAGGCCCCTCATGAGAGAGTCTTGGCGAAATTAAAATGTCATGGGATAGGGGGCAGTGTACTATTGTGGATCAGGAACTGGTTAAAAGCTAGAAAACAACAGGTAGGGCAATATGGACAATTTTCCCAAAGGTAAATAGTGGAGTATCCAGGGATCCTTGCTGGGTCCGGTGCTTTTTAATATATTCATAAATAACCTGGAAATGAGAATGAGTGAGATAATCAAATTTGCAGATGACCCAAAATTATTCAAAGTTCTTATAGCCCAAGAGGATTGTGAAAAATTGCAAGACGACCTTGATAAACTGGAAAACTGGACGTTCAAATGGCAGATGACATTTAATGTGGACAAGTGCAAAGTTATGCACCTAAGAAAGAACAACCCAAACATATGATGCAAGGTTCCACATTAGGAACCACCACCCAGGAAAAAGATTTAGGCATCATCGTGGATAACATGTTGAAACACTCCACCCTGTGTGCAGCGGCATCCAAGAAAGATAATAGAATGCTAGGAATCATAAGGATAAGAATGGAGAATAAAACAAGGGATATTATAGTGCCTCTGTATCCATCATGTTTCCACACCTTGAATATTGTATGCAGTTCTGGTCGCCATATCTTAAAAAGGATATAGCGTAATTAGAAAAGGTACAGAAAAGAGTCACGAAAATGGTAAAGGGGATGGAAGGATATCCCTATGAGGAGAGGCTTAAAAGGTTAGGGCACTTCAACCTGGAAAACAGATGGCTGAGGGGTGATATGATAGAGGTCTATAAATTAATGAATGGGGTGGAATGGGTAAACACAGATCGATTGTTTACGCCATCAAAAAGTAGAACGATTGGGGAACATGAAATGATGCTACAGTGTTACCCGTTTAAGACTAATGAGAAAATATTTTTCACTCAACGCATAATTAAACTCTGAAATTCATTACCAGAGGATGTAGTAAAAGCTGTTAGTGTAGCTGAGTTTAAAGAAAATTTGGACATAAACCATTAATAAAGAGGACCCAAGAAATCCACTGCTTGCCCCAATACAAGCATTGTGGAATCTGTGTGCATTTTTGGGAACCTGCCAGGTTCTTGTGACTTGGATTGGCCACTGTTGGAAACAGGATACTGGGCTTGATGGACCTTGTTCTAACCCAGAATTTGCATGTCTTGTTTTTATGTTCTTAAAGCACCTGGCCATTATCACTGACACTAAAACCAGATATTCAACCCCGGAGACTATCCAGCGCTGAATATCCGGTTTCACCATCGAGGGGGATTGTGATGCATTCAGCGTCAATATTCAGTGCTAACTGGATAGCAAAGACCACATAAAGATAGGACAGTCTGGTTACTGAATGAATATAGCTGCTGATCGGATAGCTGCTGGGACCACCCCAGCTCCGCCCACAGACTGCCCCAAAAATAAAAAGATGTTTTCAAGGTTGTCTGGGGGATATTCAGAGGCACTACATGGTTAGTGCTGCTGAATACCAGAATCACAAGGGTTTATTTGGTTTGCAGATCCTGCACCTGTATATACACTTTTGAATGTTAACCTTAACATTTTTAAGGGACTATCAGATTGTGAGATGTGGCATAGCACATAGTACTCAAAGCAGTAGTGCTTGAATGCTCACTATTTTAATCAGCAGTCCCATTTTTCATATTGTCCAATTTTTAATCCATACTTTTGGATTAAAAAGTGAGAAAAAGTATGCAAAAAAGCAGTATAGATTAAAAATTGGACAACATTAAAGAGTATAGCTAATATCATTCAAATCATCTCTAATACCTGAAGATTGGAGGATCGCCAATGTAACACCAATTTTTAAAAAGGGTTCCAGGGGTGATCCGGGAAACTACAGACCGGTGAGCCTGACGTCAGTACTGGGAAAAATGGTAGAAACCATCATAAAGAATAAAATTACTCAGCATGTAGATAGTCATGGCCTAATGGGAGACAGCCAACATGGCTTTAGACAAGGAAGATCTTGTCTTACTAATCTGTTATGTTTTTTTGAAAGTGTGAATAAACAGGTGGACAAAGGTGAGTCGGTTGATATAGTGTATCTGGACTTTCAGAAAGCCTTTGACAAGGTCCCTCATCAGAGACATTTGGCAAAACTAAAGAGTCATGGGATAGGAGGCAGTGTACTACTGTGGATCAAGAACTGGTTAAAAGAAAGAAAGCAGAGGGTTGGGCTAAATGGCCAATTTTCCCAATGGAGAAAGGTGAATAGTGGTGTACCTAAGGGATCTGTGCTGGGTCCGCTGCTTTTTGACATATTCATAAATGACCTGGAAAGTGGAATAACGAGTGAGGTTATCAAATTTGCAGATGACACAAAATTATTTAAAGTTGTTAAAACCCAAGAGGATTGTGGAAAATTGTAAGAGGATCTTGATAAATTAGAAGACTGGGCATCAAAATGGCAGATGAAATTTAATGTGGACAAGTGCAAAGTTATGCACCTAGGGAAGAACAGCCCAACCTATTGTTACACAATGCAAGGTTCCACATTAGGAACCACCACCCAGGAAAAAGATTTAGGCGTCATTGTGGATAACATGTTAAAACCCTCGGCCCAGTGTGCAGCGGCAGCCAAGAGAGCAAATAGAATGCTAGGTATCATAAGGAAAGGAATGGAAAATAAAACAAAGGATATTATAATGCCTCTATATCGTTCCATGGTGAGATCGCACCTTGAATATTGTGTGCAATTCTGGTCGCCGTATCTTAAAAAGGATATAGAGTTATTAGAAAAGGTACAGAGAAGAGCCACCAAAATGGTAAAGGGGATGGAAGGATACTCCTATGAAGAAAGGCTAAAAAGGTTAGGGCTCTTTAACCTGGAAAAGAGACGGCTGAGGGGAGATATGATAGAAGTCTATAAATTAATGACCGGAGTGGAACGGGTAAACGTAGATCGATTGTTTACGTTATCAGAATATAGAAAGACTAGGGGACATGCAATGAAGCTACAGGGTAAACTATTTAAGACTAATAAAAGAAAATATTTTTTCACTCAACGTGTAATCAAACTCTGGAATTTGTTACCGGAGGATGTAGTAAAGGCTGTTAGTGTATCTGGGTTTAAAAAAGGTTTGGACAAGTTTCTGGAGGAAAGGTCCATAAACCATTATTAAGAAGGGACCCAGGATATCAATGCTTGACCCAGTACAAGCATTGCGGAACCTGTGTCGTTTGGGGAAACTGCTAGGTACGTATGACCTAGATTGGCCACTGTTGGAAACAGGATACTGGGCTTGATGGACCTTGGTCTGACACAATATGGCATATCTTATGTTCTTATGTATGTTTAGATGTGCTCCAGGCACCTGAAAAGTGCATGTTTTGACTGAAAACCATCTAGGGAAGAAAGCAGTCAGCACAATGCCAACGATAGGAGTAATGGGATATGAACAATGGTTGCCCTGCTTCTAGCCCACTACTCTAACCATTAGGCTATCACTAGATGTCTAGGTTCTTGAATACCATTCTGGGGATGTCCATATAGACACCCCCACAGACATCCATGTTGCGCACATCCCCTTTTGTGAAATCACGTCTGCATCTGGACGTGCCTGCTTTTTTTCAGACGTTCTGGCTTAGACATTCAGATTTCACTTGGACATTCTTTCTAAACATCCCTTCATTGGTTTTGGAAGTTTTTTTGATTATAGGTTGGTAATTTTATAAGAGCCATTTTACATGTGTATATTGCCAAATATATGCTAAAATGACTTTCTAATATTATCCCCCTGAAAGTGCATTCACATTCTTTTAGTCAAATAACACATTAATATTCAGTCACAATGTATGCTTAAAATGCTTAAATACTATGGACCAGCAGCAAAAGGCAAATAGCTTGCACCTAACCACACACAGACAGCACACACAATGGACTTCATGCAGTTTGTAATTCTTCCTCACACTATGTACATAGTTCATTTACCCTTATGATAAGGTGTTAATAGCTTTGTTACAAAGTGTTAAATATGTTCAATGTAACATGTTTAATACATTTAATGCAAAGTGCACCACAGTTTGTTATCACACTGTTTCTTGTAAATCATCCTGACTTGTTCAAAGATGGTATAAAAAAACTTGTTAAATGAATAAAATAAAATAAAAATAGATATGAGGGTGTCTAGTGTCTGAAAAGTGGGGAGTTGGGCAGACTGAGTGGTATGCATGCATGTACTAGAACTGTTAAGCATCCTATTGAACATTCAGCCTTTTAAGCAGAACTAGGGGACCAGGGGTGTGATTTTGTGACTGGGTCTGACATTTGCACAGGACAGCATTGTTTCACTGCTTTGGGTGATTCCGGAGTATCAGGAAGACGGCTTGTAAATGTTTTAAATACAGAAGAAAATAATAAATATTTAGTTGTAGGAAAAGTAGACATTCCCAAAGAGGCCGAGGGGAGGGGGAGGGAAAAATAAAGAACTGCAGCCACAAAAATAGCAAGGAAGAAGGATTTTCAAAGCAAGACTACCTGGTTAAAGGTACAGAGGTACAGAAGTATTCACTATGGGGGGCATTTTAAAAGTCTTAGGGGTATGTTTACTAAACCGTCTTATTGTGCTCTCTGTGATGTTATCGCACGATAAGGTACCTTAGCGCACGATAATGACGCTTTATCAGGCGCAGAGGTACCTTAGCGCGCGATAACGCGTGCAGCGGCGTAAACGAGCGCTGAAAGCGGAGAAAGGCTCCCAGAGGGCGGAGGAAGGCTCCCCAGGGGCGGAGAGAAGGGGGTCAATGGGTGGAGAGTGGGAGGGGAGAGGCTCCCCGCACACTAACGCTGTTAAATCCGAGGCTGAAAACTAACGCCAGTGAAACCCTGGCGTTAGAGCTGATTTAAAGGGAAAAGAAACCATTTCTGTCAGCAATGTACAGCAGAACCAGGGAAACCTACAAAAAGTGATAAGTGTGATACATGTGCACGGAACAAAAGGGCAAATAAACAGTGAAAATGAACAGAAGAAAATGGAAAAATAAAATAACCAAGCTGGGCAATAGTGATTTTAATGGGAAACATCAAAAAACACTCCCAAGAAAGCACCAAAAAAAGGATATGAATTCTGGAAGGGTCCATGCTCCGTCCCCATACAAGGTGAATGAGCCCACAGTGAAATTGCGCTGTGCAGGGTTTTCCTCTCCATCGGACAGGTTTCCTATGGCATACACATGTGCGGCAACAGCAGGGTGGGCATGTCGGAACGGCCAACTGGACAGATGCTTGAAAATGGGATACAAAGGGCTGCAGGCGGCACATGCTGTGGTGCAGCTGGGGCACAGTGTGGACTAGGCAGATGCCTAGGTGGCACTTAGGAATGCTGAAACTGTACAGCAGCCAGACAGCAACTGATGAGGGCCCAACATGGGCACAAGTGTGTTTATCACAGTGTCACAGGGGATAGTACCCAGCAGGTACCTCCAAGGGCACAGAACATTGGCAGGCGGTGTTGGGGGGAAGCGTGGACCTCTATGCAGGCACCCCCCAGAACACGCACCATAGGCAGCCAACTACCTGCACAAAGGATGGCCTGAGACTGCACACCACCAGCACTACCAGCAGAAGGGCATGTCAGCATGGTGGCAGAGGGGTACTGGTGGTGGAGGGGGGCAGTGGCAGCAGCCCAGAGAAGACCATGGCCTAGCCCTGTGTAGGTGGGTGCCATGCACTGCAACAGACAGGCCCTGCCGGATGAACAGTCATGGTATCACCAGGGAAAGCACTGTCTCTGTGGCAACACGGTGGTGCAGTGCACACAACCAGTGTGTTCAGAGGCAGAAGGTCACAGGTTCAAGTCCCAGCTGTGGTTCCTGCCAACCCAGTCCCCATATTTTACCCACTACTAAAACGTGCTAATACAGACAGAACCTTTAATGCAGATGATGTAAACATGCCCAAAACACCTACATTTTACCCTACAATGCACAGACACCATAAACAGGCGCATTACCTAGAGCAGAGTCTCCCAAATGCAGTCCTGAAGGGCCAAACACCATTCAGGGTCCTTGCTGCCTCTAATAAAGATGCCTGTGCTGCATTTCTATGCGCCGCCCCCATGGTATGCAGATGTATCTCATGCATATTCATGAGGGACAGCATGAAAACCCGAACAGTGTTTGACACACCAGGACTGGAGTTGGGAACCTCTGCCGTAAAGCAATAGCCAACAGGGGCAGACACACCCGCACGCACAGGCTCCATTATCCAATGCCTCCTGGAGAGGCAGGACATTGGGCCCTGCGTGCATCTCCCAATACTAGCACTTGCATACCTTAGCAATGCCACCCTAAACCTGGGAATATGGTACACAGCTATCAAAAGGTTGCTATGATTACTGGCAGATAGCAATTCCGAGGTTAAGTACAATTTTCTGAGTGAGCTGCATCATAACAACCTTTCTGATGTCTGTGGAGTGTGCTACAGGTCTTGTGTCTGACAATGTTTACCACCCTGGGGAGTGACCCCAACAGTATTGCGTACCATAGCCATGCCTGCACTGTGCCCAGGACTGGAGCGGTGGCCAGGGCTGCAAAACACCTCTATAGTTGTACAATGCTGGCATAGGTGTGGGAGTGTGTGTCTGTCTATCCAGTGTGTGGTGGCTGCAAACACCCTCCACAGCCCACACTGCCAGCACTGTTGCCAGTATTGGCCTGCCAATGTGCATAATGAGGAGCAAGGTACCATGGGTACCAAGCCGCTCTGCCCAATCCGGGCAGCAGGAACACGTCTTAAAAGAAGCGCCAGCCGGCGTGTGGCCTCCTCTTCAGCCCAGCACTCCGGTCCTCCAGCTGCTCTCCCGGCGGGGATCGAGCGGACCGGAGCACCAGGCCACCCCCACCAAGCCGCTCTGCCCAATCCGGGCAGCAGGAACACGTCTTAAAAGAAGCGCCAGCCGGCACGTGGCCTCCTCTTCAGCCCAGCACTCCGGTCCTCCAGCTGCTCTCCCGGCGGGGATCGAGCGGACCGGAGCACCAGGCCACCCCCACCAAGCCGCTCTGCCCAATCCGGGCAGCAGGAACACGTCTTAAAAGAAACGCCAGCCAGCGCGCCCGCGCCTTGCGGGCCCGCGCCTGAGGGCCGCGCAAGAGGGCCCTTTGGCACGGCCCTTAGGCTAAGGCCTGTAAAGATCCACAAGACAGATAAATAACGCTAAAAAAAAAAAAACCCAAGCCCACGCCGACACCAACAACTACAACAAAGAGCAGCCGAGCTCCCCCAAGATCCAGCTCACGAACCACATCCTCACTGCAACGTTCCAACTGCAAGTATACCTGCCGACACCAGCAACTGAGCTGACACCATAGATTTCTTTCATTAACTAACTGTACCAGCCCAACCGAGACACTCACGGAGTACTTCAATCAACTGGATAAGCATGCAGCTTGAGCTCCCCTAGGGTTGAGCTTACTCTCACCAGCAACCAGATGATCTGTCCATCACCGCAAGTATACTACCTCTAAATGAACTGATTGTCCATGATATTACCAGCATCTGTAATCACACTGTTCCCAGCAGCCATTACCTTTCTCTCCTATTATACTGTTGTCAGTAGCCACTACCTATCTCTCCTATTATACTGTTGTCAGTAGCCACTACCTATCTCTCCCATTATACTGTTGTCAGTAGCCACTACCTATCTCTCCCATTATACTGTTGTCAGTAGCCATACCTCTCTGTTATTATACTGTTGTCAGTAACTGATACCTCACAACCATAGTACTGTCTTCATGCAGTTAATTATTGTCCAACTTGTAATCACTGTACTGGTACACTTAAATTATCCCAGTTACTGTTGTTCAATATCCTCCTGCACAGCTGTCAACTTGATCTTTTTCTTCACAGTTATATATTCTGCTTGTAGTAGCAAAGTTACCCTGAACTGACTTCTCTGTACTACACTTTATTAACGCTGCTAACAAGTAATTTCATCCATAGTCATTGTATGATCCTTTACTATAATCATTTAATACAACACACTTCTCACAAACATGGATCTCACAAAGTACCAATCCTACCTTATTATCACCATACTAACCATTCACCTAACCCAAAACATCTACGCTCTCAAACCAAATCCTACAGCATACAACACCATCCCCATCATTCACAACCCATACAAAACCACACCACAACCATACTCACACACACTTAACCAGACACACCGTCCCAACACTCCCAGACACTCAAGACTAATACAAATAAATCTCGTACAAGTCAAACCTATAAGCAGATCTTCTGAAACAAACACCATCAGAAAATTCATCCTCATAAATGCAAGATCCATACGAAATAAAATACCAATAATTAATGACATAATCACTGATGAAAAACCTGATATACTTCTCATCACAGAGACCTGGCTCGCACCCACAGACACAATCCTCCTAAACCAACTCAACACACATCAATATGACCTTTTCAACTGCCACCGAGAAGCAAAAAGGGGAGGCAGGGCCCTTATCATCACCAAAAAAGAGCTCAAATACTCACTAAAAAATGTGAATAACATAGACGGTATGGACATCATAAATATAGAAAACAAAACCCTTGCACTGTCCCTCATCTACAGGCCCCCCTCAGCGGACCACAAAAATCTCACCCCCATCCTAGAACTTGCATGTACAGCTACACAGAGAAAACCACTTGTTATATTAGGTGATCTGAACCTTCCATCACTCAACCCACAACACACAATCAACTTTATGGATTCCATGAAAGAAATGGGTTACAACCAAATCATACAAACATCTACACATACAAAAGGTAACGCTCTAGACCTTGTATTCATCCCCACCCCATTTAATAAACACCAACTACAATCCCCACCTCTTATTACGGAAGTACCATGGTCAGATCACCACCTAATAACCTTCAATTTATTCTCACTATCACACACCAACACTGAAACTACTCCAACACCTTATAAATCCCGCTTTACGCACTTCAACAAAGACACCTTCCTAGACACCGTATTACCTAACCTTATAAATAACACAACGGAAGTCAACACTATAATAGACCAATGGAACTCAACAATAAAAGAAGCAGCAACTCCCACTCAAGGTCCCCAAAAACAATTCACAAAAAGAAAGTCGGAAAAATGGTTCAATAGAGACCTCTCTAATATAAAAAAGCAACTAAGAAAACAAGAAAAACGGTGGAGGAAATCTAAAACAAGCGATAATAAAGCACAATACCTGAGTCTTCTCAACAAATACAAAGACACTATTAACAGATCGAAAAGGGAATACCACACAAAAGTCATAAATATGGCACTCAATCGACCGAGAGAATTATTTGCAATTATAAAAACACTAACAAAAACCCAAACTCCAGAGCCTGAACAATCAACGATAAGCGCACAAACACTTGCAACTCATTTTGCTAACAAATTAAAAAACAAATCATCTAACACAATCATAACTATACCCACGGTCTTAAAACCAACCAATAAATGGATAACCTTTCAAGACATTGAACAAAAACACCTCCTCAATATCATATCAATGATCAACACCACTACCTCCCCCCTAGATCCATGTCCAGTATCATGGATAAAAAACACCAAAAATGAATTAGCTATCCATATACAAAATATAGTAAACCAATCACTATCCCAGGGCATCATGCCAGATGCCCTAAAACTCACATCCTTACGCCCTATAATAAAAAATAATAAACTCAATCCTACAGACCCAAACTCCTACAGGCCCATAGCCAGCATACCGTTTATTGCCAAAGTAATAGAAAAAATCATACAGCTCCAACTACAAGATTTTATCGACACACATGCACCACTTGACTCACATCAATTCGGCTTCCGCCCATCACACGGGGTCGAAACTTTGCTAATAACACTCATGGATGACCTCATAAAAGGCACTGACACATGCAACCAAGGTTACATCCTTATATTCATTGATATAGCTGGTGCCTTTGACAATGTCCACCACAACACACTCATTAACAGACTCCTAAGCCTAGGAATAGGAGGAACAATTCTACAATGGTTTATATCATACATCACAAACCGATCGATACACGTTAAATTAGGCCAAGACACCTCTGAGCCATTCGTACAAGGACAAGGTATTCCACAGGGCTCGGCACTTTCAGCCCTCCTTTTCAACTTGTATCTTCAACCCATCACAAATATATTTAAAAAACATAAAGTCAACCACTACATATACGCAGATGATATCATGCTCACTCAACCAATAAACACGAACAATCCCACCTACCAGAACTTACTAGACTGCATCAGCGAAGCAAATACTTGGCTAGAAAATAATAACCTCAGCATCAACCTAAAAAAGACTGAAGCAATGTTCGTAACAAGAAAACCAGATTCTACTCTCCCTGAAACAATAACAATTAACGACACAATAATCCCAATCAAAAAGGAAGTAAAATACCTAGGCATCATAATAGACCACACACTTAGTATGCTCCCTCACATAAAACAAACCGTGAAAACTATATTCTATAAACTTAAGACCATTCAACACCTACGACCTATACTAGACACACATGACTTCAGATCTGTTATCAGCTCACTCATCACTCCACACTTTGACTATTGTAATAGTCTACTTATCGGCCTCCCTCTCACAAATACCAACTTACTCCAACGAGCTCAAAACATCTGTGCTCGAGTAACAGCAAAAGCCCGCCTCACTGACCACATAACTCCCATCCTCGCCGAACTACACTGGCTTCCCATAAATAGTAGAATATCATACAAAATACTCTTAACCACATTTAAACTTATCAACGGCATATCACCCTCACATCTAACCACTCTACTACATGCTCCAAAAGAACATAGAACCCGCAGACAAAACGCAACCCACTCACTAGACATAAAAAAATCAATTTGAAAAACAAAAAAAACCACAAGCTCAAGAGCATTCTCATATGCAGCCCCCACCCTATGGAATAAACTCCCACTAAACCTCCGCAAAATAAAGGATCTCAAGACATTCCGGAAAGAACTAAAAACATATCTGTTTAAAGAACACTTTATAAATCCTAATGAACCCCCCTCATCCCCCCCACCACACCTCCATAAAAATCCTCCCTAACCACAGATCAAACCAGCCTCAAACCTCCACCCACTTAGGAAAAACAACCCTTAAAACCACAATTAATAATTGACTAATGTAAATATTTGACTGATGTAAATAGTTAAAGCAGTTGTATAATTACATGTTCCATGTTATTGTTCATGAAAAGTTAATTGTACATAGTTTGAAGAAAATATGATGTTCCATGTAAAACCATGTTCATTATGTTAATTGTAAACCGTTCATTATGTTAATTGTAAACCGCCTTTGATCTTGGGAAAAAGCGGTATAGAAGAAAAGCATAAATAAATAAATAAATAAATGGGTATAGCCCAGACAGGGTGGCCTGGCCAGGATGCATCTGCACAGGGCATAGGGCAATGACTGGGACATTGTAGTGCCCGGCCACCACCTGCACAGACAGGGTGGCCACAGCATGTCCTGCTGGGAGATCACTCTCACCCTGACTGAGCAGTGACCACGGCATGGCTAGGTTCCCCCATAGTGCTATATAGTATTTTTCTCATGTGATATTTATGGGTTCCCTTTTGGGGCCCAATCACTGACTTATCTGCTTGGTGTGTATGCTGACATCCCAGTTCTGGGTGTATGTCTCTCCTCCAGGAACATGCACTATGGACTAGCTAGCAGACTGCCTGCAGCTAGTATGTCTCTTGCTGGAACATCAGATAGTGGTGGGGCGCAGCTGAGCATTTCCAGGCCTAATGTCTGTCTGCTATTGCTTTATGGATGTGTACAGATTGGCACTGACTGCCCTGTAGGGTGTCTGTTCCCCAGCAGAACTATGGTTGATGGTCTCCTCTACTGCCACCATTGCAGGGACGTAGAATGTGGATCTGTTGGTGGGAGACTCAGTTTCTCAGCCTCAGAGGGTGGGTTGGGTGGTGGTACATAATCCGCTTATGGGTCCATAAGGACTAAACCTGACTGAGAAATACAGATGTATCCAAGGTGTGTCTGCAGGAACTACCTATCTCACACATTAGCACTGCTGGGGACTTGCAGCATGGCCTATTTCTGCCATGGAAGGTGCTGTGGACCTGGTGCTGGGCGCCCCACCTCACCCTCAGGGTGAGCACAGTACCCGCACAATGTGACGGTGTGTAGCTACTCTGTGCCGTTAAAACACACGGTCAGTTCCCCCTACCAGGCCGAGGTGCTGTGGGGGTGCATACCCCATCTTGTGATCATCTGTAGACTGCTGATTTGCATGTGCCGTGCATCATGGGTACGGGTGGGTTAACCCTATCCTGGTGATCACAGCAGACTGTTTGTGTGGTGACATGCAGTCCTTCTGCAGCCAGCCAGGGGTTTGTTAGCAGCTGTAGCCCACTGGTTACTTCACTGCCTGTAGAGCCAGAGGTCATGGGTTCAAACCCACAGTGGGGTTATTTGATAGGGCTGTTCAAAGCATTGTCTATTTTTAACGTGCATTAGTGCTGCCAGCAAAAACACCCTCAGAGTACTGTAACCATAAGGTGCCTCAGAAGGGTATAGGGCGCCCTATAAAGGGGACATTATAGGGTGCCGTGGTGGACAGTGCACTTTATAATGTGCCCTATGGAGTGCCTTATAGGGTGCCTTATGCGGCACCTTAGGTTACGGCACGTGAGGGTGTGTTTGCTGGCAGCAATAATTAAAATACAAATAAAATGCCTCAAGAAACAATACTTACATGTCGAAGTTGATGCCTCAGCCAGCCTTATGCATTAGGAACACTGGGGGATCAAACTCATGACCTCTGTATCAGCAGTCAGTGTATTAACCATTGTGCTACAACTCTGTTTCTATGTTTGCATGTCTGGGCACCTACTTAAGATTACCACGCGTTAACGCGCTTAGCGGCGCTTCGCCCGATAATGTGCGCAGCAGTGCACGTTATCGCGCGATAATCCCGTTTTGCTACTTTAAGACTGAAACGCCCACTCCTTTTATGGAATCCTGCACACTATCGCCGGGCGCACGTTAAGACGGTTTAGTAAACATACCCCTTAGATGCGATTTGGACATCCGAGAACTTGCATGCAGATGTACAAATCACAGCAATGTCCCAAGAGCTATTTTACAAATGACTTTTAAAGACAACTCATGTGCGGGAACATCCAAGTAAGTGGGGGGGGGGGGGGGTGGCAGATGCATGTCTGTTGTGGTAATGGCTCAGTAAACGTGGGGCAGCTCTTACCTCAGGTCATCGGTGCTGCCCCCACAGTTCCTGTGCTTTACAATGCTTCTTCCTTCCTGCCTCCATTGCAGACTTCAAAACTAGAAGTAGCATTGTAGGGGGAAGACAGCGACCTCAGGTAAGTACTGTCACAAATTTACTGAGCTGTTGCTGCTACTGCAGGCCCCAGAGAGGGGCGTCAGGATGGAGGGGCCTACCTAGGGCACTGCCAATCTTTGCACCGGCCCTGGGAGGCTGACAGGATGCTTGAGAAAGGGCTGACAGCAAAGTTTGCACTGCTATAAGAGGAAATCTGTCACAGGCAGCCCCGCATGCATCATGCTAGAACATGCCACACATGTACACAGACCTTGACGTCCCAGTCTCATCTTTTGTTTATCAATCTGAGTGGAAATTTGAGGAGGTCTCTTTTGACAAATGACCAAGAGTAATCACTTAACATTCCACCTCCTAATACTGCCCTGTAGCTAATTAGCTAGATAGCCAGACACATAGTCAAAACAGCTATTCATAGTTGATGTTGGTGAGTTTAAGGACTTGCTCGGTAATGGAGAATAAGTAAGACTTCTGCCACGGACAATTAATTAAGTGAAGGGAAGTGGATGTGAATGTGGCCTGATCTTTCCTTACTAAGGTAGTTACATCTATTCACCCTCCTGTTGACGGTTGCTATAGAATCCTGGACCTTGACTGTTGATTGTGGTTCATAATGCAGTGGTACAATGACACAGAGGAAGGGAGAGAAAAGGGAGGAAATGAGAGCGAGAGGGGAAAAAAAGGAAGATAAAGACAGAGAAGTTCAATGCATTGTTCTCAAGTGAGAAGGAAGACTGAACCCAGTCCATCAAGTGCCCTGTGAGAATGAAACATTCCAGATACGCCTTATCTACCTAGATAATTGATCAAATAACCATTTAATCTGAAAGGCTGCCTTGCACTTCAGCTGGGCATAAAAATAGAATAGAGGTTGAGTCCAGTTCTCCTTTGTCGTTGTAGAGAATCATTGCACACAGTTGTTAACAGCCAGAGCCTGGAACTAGAATAGCTTGAAGCCCCAGAATTATCATTCCCAATATGATGACAGCAAAGTACCACTTCAGAGTAGTACTGTTAGAAGGACCTCAAGGTCCATTATAGACACTATTGCCGTGCTTGAATGTGCCAGGAGAGTATTTCTGAAATGAGAAGTTAAACTGAAAAGCTTCTGTTGACTAGCAGACATCTTTCAAAAAGAGCAAAAGTCAGAAATAAAGTTCACTTTTATATAGCTTTATTTACATGCATAATATACTGTAGAAAGGATTTCACAAGCAATGGTGAATTGCAGGAGATATGTATACAGAAGTTAAGGAAACCAGCAGGAAACCAGGGCCCCTTGACACTTTTATATCATTGCATTAAAAAGCTATACAGATTAACAGAAACACTTTTCTCAATATTTTCTAGGGATGTTCATTCATTACTCCACTTTTGGTTTGGGTGCCTAAAAAAAATGAGAGTGCATGAAAATGGACTATGCATCTAAGAATTAATATGCAGACAAGTAATTTGCAAATGTAAAAAAGTTCTAGTGCACATACAATGTACATACTAAAAACAAATGTGCAAAATGAACAGAAAAAGTACTCCAAAATTGGGGAAAGATTTAGAAAAATAAAAAAATGAACCAAAAATTTGTTGGCTGTGGACATTCCTAATATTTTCTGAAAAAATACAATTAGTTTGACTTTTTCCCCATTTGTCTTTGAATCCACTTTCCCACATAGTGATGTTAAACCATTTTGAGATGAATAGGAGCCACCGACAAGTGCACTATAGTGCTGTTCTGTGGCCTGCAAGGGTAATCATTTTTTCCCCGTTGCTATGCGTCCGTGTAACGTCTACATCATGCTGGGTGCTGAATGCCCCAATGGACAGGGACTCAGAAACCAGATCACAGGACCATCCTGGATTTGTTTTTAGAAGATCTGCTGACTGGATAAACCCTGCTGAAAGGGATATTCAGCAGCAATAATTGGACAGTGCCACTGAGTAGCTCCTCTGATCACCATGGCATCTCTGTACAGTGCCGGAGCGATCTGTGGCCAGGGCGAGGCAGTCCTGCCACTAATGTAATTAACAGTGATTTTCAGCCCACTACCCAGATTAGTGCCTGCATAAAGTTAGGACAGGTGAGTGGCTGTTTTGTTAACTGGCTGGCCACTGAATATCGCCACTAACTGGATAGAAAATCCGATCAGTGGGGAAAACGTAGATTCATCATCAGACACTGTGGCAGGTGCAGGCCTGTGACCCACAGTGTCTGAACATAAGCATAAGAACATAAGAACATAAGATATGCCATACTGGGTCAGACCAAGGTCCATCAAGCCCAGTATTCTGTTTCCAACAGTGGCCAATCTAGGTCATACGTACCTAGCAGTTTCCCCAAGGGACACAGGTTCCACAATGCTTGTATTGGTTCAAGCATTGATATCCTGGGTCCCTTCTTAATAATGGTTTATGGACCTTTCCTCCAGGAACTTGTCCAAACCTTTTTTAAACCCAGCTACACTAACAGCCTTTACTACATCCTCCGGTAACAAATTCCAGAGTTTGATTACACGTTGAGTGAAAAAATATTTTCTTTTATTAGTCTTAAATAGTTTACCCTGTAGCTTCATTGCATGTCCCCTAGTCTTTCTATATTCTGATAAGGTAAACAATCGATCTACGTTTACCCGTTCCACTCCGTTCATTAATTTATAGACTTCTATCATATCTCCCCTCAGCCGTCTCTTTTCCAGGTTAAAGAGCCCCAACCTTTTTAGCCTTTCTTCATATGAGTAGCCTTCCATCCCCTTTACCATTTTGGTGGCTCTTCTCTGAACCTTTTCTAAAATCGCTATATCCTTTTTAAGATACGGCGACCAGAATTGCACACAATATTCAAGGTGCGGTCTCACCATGGAACGATATAGAGGCATTATAATATCGTTTGTTTTATTTTCCATTCCTTTCCTTATCATACCTAGCATTCTATTTGCTCTCTTGGCCGCCGCTGCACACTGGGCCGAGGGTTTTAACATGGTATCCACAAGGACGCCTAAATCTTTTTCTTGGGTGGTGGTTCCTAATGTGGAACCTTGCATCGTGTAACCATAGTTTGGGTTGTTCTTCCCTAGGTGCATAACCTTGCACTTCTCCACATTAAATTTCATCTGCCATTTTGATGCCCAGTCTTCCAATTTATCAAGATCCTCTTGCAATTTTCCACAATCCTCCTGGGTTTTAACAACTTTAAATAGTTTTGTGTCATCAGCAAATTTGATAACCTCACTCGTTATTCCACTTTCCAGGTCATTTATGAATATGTCAAAAAGCAGCGGACCCAGCACAGATCCCTGGGGTACACCACTATTCACCTTTCTCCATTGGGAAAATTGACCATTTAGCCCTACTCTCTGCTTTCTATCTTTTAACCAGTTCCTGATCCACAGTAGTACACTGCCTCCTATCCCATGACTCTTTAGTTTTGCCAAAAGTCTCTCATGAGGGACCTTGTCAAAGGCTTTCTGAAAGTCCAGATACACAATATCAACCGACTCACCTTTGTCCACCTGTTTATTCACTCCTTCAAAAAAACATAACAGATTAGTAAGACAAGATCTTCCTTGTCTAAAGCCATGTTGGCTGTCTCCCATTAGGTCATGACTATCTATATGCTGAGTAATTTTATTCTTTATGATGGTTTCTACCATTTTTCCCGGTACTGATGTCAGGCTCACCGGTCTGTAGTTTCCCGGATCACCCCTCGAACCCTTTTTAAAAATTGGTGTTACATTGGCGATCCTCCAATCCTCAGGTATTAGAGATGATTTTAATGATAGTTCACAGATTACTGATAGCAGGTCTGCAATCTCAAATTTCAGTTCTTTCAACACCCTTGGATGTATACCATCCGGCCCAGGTGATTTGCTACTCTTCAGTTTATCTAATAGTTGTAGGACATCTTCCCGATGTATCGATATTTCCTTCAATTCTTCCACACCTTTAAATACCACTTCAGTCGTGGGTAACATCCCTACATCTTCCTCAGTAAAGACCGAAGCAAAGAATTCATTCAGTCTCTCCGCTATCGCCTTGTCGCCTCTTAGTGCTCCTTTAACCCCTTTATCATCTAATGGACCAACTGACTCTCTCACGGGTTTTTTGCTACGAATGTACTTGAAAAGGTCTTTATTTCGCATTTTTGCTTCCGCAGCAAGCTTCTTCTCAAATTCTCTCTTTGCCTGCCTTATCAATGCCTTGCATTTGACTTGCCAGTGCTTGTGCTGTTTCCAGGTTTCATCATTTGGCTCTTTTTTCCATTTCTTGAAAGATGCTTTTTTGGCAACAACAGCCTCTCTGACCTCAGCTTTAAACCATGCTGGCAATTTTTTGGACTTCCTTCCACTTTTCTTAAAGCGTGGAATACAGCTGGTCTGGGCTTCCAAGATAGTATTTTTCAACAACACCCAAGCTTGATGTACGTCTTTAACCTTTGCAACTGCTCCTTTTAGTTTTTTCTTAACTGTTTTCCTCATTCTATCATAGTCTCCCTTTCGAAAGTTAAGGGGTAGTACTGTGGATTTCCTTACTATCCCTCCTCCACTAATTAAATCAAAGGCGATCATGCTATGATCACTATTGCCAAGTGGCCCCAACACCCTTATCTCTTGCACTACATCTGGTGTTCCACTAAGGACTAGGTCTAATATTGCTTCCCCTCTGGTCGGTTCATGAACCAGCTGCTCCAAGAAGCAGTCATTTATTTCATCTAGGAACTTTATCTCCCTAGCATGTCCTGTTGTGACACTGACCCAGTCGATGCCGGGGTAATTGAAATCACCCATTATTATTACTGCACTGTAACTTTTGCTAGCTTCCTTGATTTCTTTGAGCATTTCATCATCCATTTGTTCATTCTGGCCAGGCGGACGATAGTACACCCCCACTGCCATCGCCTTCCCCTTTTTACATGGAATTTCAATCCATAGAGATTCTACAGCAAATTTTGTTTCTTGCAAAACTTTAATCCTTTCTGACTCAATGCCCTCTCTAACATAGAGCGCAACCCCTCCACCAATTTGATCAGCTCTATCATTTCGATATAGTTTGTACCCAGGTATCACAGTGTCCCACTGGTTGTCCTCCTTCCACCATGTCTCTGATATTCCAATCATATCTAACCTCTCGTTTAGTGCTATATATTCTAACTCTCCCATCTTGTTTTGTAGACTTCTAGCATTTGCATACAAGCATTTTAGAGACTGTATTTTATTCATATTAATTTGGCTATTGGTAGACATGGGTAATTTGGGATCTTTAAGTTCTGTCTTCTCCATACTCGAGGGCATTTGGGCTACTTTACTCTTTTTTGGAACCTCTCTGCTTTTTGTAGTATCCTTCAAGGATACATTCTTCCGAACCATGCGCTCTTGGGCGACTGTCGGCTTTCCCCTATTATCTAGTTTAAAAGCTGCTCTATCTCCTTTTTAAAGGTTAATGCCAGCAGCCTGGTTCCATCCCGGTTAAGGTGAAGCCCATCCCTTCGGAAGAGCCCCTCCTTTCCCCAGAATGTTCCCCAGTTCCTAACAAATCCGAACCCCTCATCTCTGCACCATTGTCTCATCCACGCATTGAGACTCCGGAGCTCTGCCTGCCTATTGGGTCCTGCACGTGGAATGGGAAGCATTTCGGAGAACGCTACCCTGGAAGTTCTGGATTTCAACTTCCTACCTAAAAGCCTAAATTTAGCTTCCAGAACCTCCCTACCACATTTTCCTATGTCATTGGTACCAACATGTACCAAGACAGCAGACTCCTCCCCAGCACTATCTAAGACCTTATCTAGGTGGCGTGTGAGGTCCGCTACCTTCGCACCAGGCAGGCATGTTACCAGGCGATCCTCACGTCCACCAGCCACCCAGCTATCTACATGCCTAATGATCGAATCACCAACTATAACTGCTGTCCTAACCCTTCCCGCATGGGCACTTGGCCCTGGAGAAACCTCCTCGGTGCGAGAGGGGTTTACATCACCTGGAGGACAGGTCCTAGTTACAGGATCACTTCCTGCCACACCAGGGTGATGCTCTCCTGTCACGTGACCTCTCTCCTCCATGGCAACAGGGATGCTGCCAGACTGGAGGTGGGACATGGCTAGCTTGACCTGTAAATGAGGCCTGTGGAGAGGCATATAGGATTGCACATCCCCCAATATGCTGCTATTGTAAGATAGAACTCAGTAGAAGTATTGAATTAGCTTAGGTAAGCAGAATTGCAGTATTGAAAGATGGAAAAATACAGAAAAGACATGTTTAAAAGTTACTGATAAGAAAAAGTACATCTGCAAAGAAATAATTGGGAGTGCTGACAGATGAGTTGCAGAGCCCAGCTCCTCTGCACGTACAAATTGGTTCTATAACCTTGAGAGTGTGAAAGTAACAAGTTGATGAACTGACCATTGTAATTGGGACTAGAAGGGGGGTATGCAGGTGTCATGCCCACTGGAGGGACATAATTGGATAAACTTATCAGTACCGGGACCAATAGAAGAGGTACGGGAGGTACGGGAGGTTACCGGGACCAATGAAATGTTTTTCTATACCTAGAATGGAACAGAAGTCTATAAAAGTTGTTGTAATGCTTGAAAACTGTGCTCAGCCATTTTGAAATTGATTGGTTCGAGACTTGTGCACAAATAAATGATTTGGACCTTTTGAACAGACTCCTGGTATCATTGGTTTGTCTGCGCTTTGCTGCTACATATTCCTTGGTGCGTTGGCCGGGAAGTTGTGGAATCAAAGTGTATATAGGGCAATATACCACGACTTTCCGCCTCTATAGGCTTGGTCCTGCCGGGATCGCGCCCTTCCGACGAGGGCTGCTCCCTGGCGCCACCGGTCCCTTGTATCGGAGGGAGCTGGTCGGACCTCGGCGGGTGACGAGCCCGGCTGGAGTCAACGCCTCGAACCCGAGTGAGGGGAGTCCGAGGTCCAACTCATGCGCCTGCTTGGGAAGTTTGAGGACCGGATCCGGTGAGTATAGTTTTGATTTTGGGTCTAGACAGAAATAGAAAGCGCAGTACTGCCATTGGAACTTGGAACTTTGGAATTTGTAATCTCGAGATATTGGGAATTGGTAAGAGAGCATGATCAACTCTCAAGGAAGGGCCGAGTAACCCCGCATGGGAATTCGCCGGGTGAAACCCTCATCCTTTTTGTAATTGGGAAATTGGAAAAGACTAGTCAGAACAGATAGAAACGAATGCATTCTGGGATACGTTGCTAGCATGATTGTGTGAACGAAGTGTGAATGAGAGGTCTGGCAGCACGGACCAAGTGAAGGCGGACCCCTGAGTAGCGCATTTCCTGACCGGGCGACCGCGTTCAGGTCGCGAAAAGGGGGAAGCGATTGTCGTCTTGTCTTGTTATTTGTACTCCTTATACGTTTCCAGGGCCGTGTGGACCCCTTACCCACGGTCCGCCCTCCTTTTCCCTTCTGTCTGTTGTTGCGCGCACACATCGAAATGGGAGGGGCGGGGTCTACTAGAAACACTCCATTAGAATGTATGATCGCACATTTTAAAGAGGGATATTCAGGAGATTATGGTATTAAAATGACAGCAGCCCGTTTGCAGATTTTGTGTACTAGGGAGTGGCCCGATCTAGACCCCATCTGGCCCCGAGAGGGAACGTTCAAAGTAGAGATTATTCAGTCAATACACCGTAGAGTGCGGATAGCGCACCCCGACCAGTACCCCTATATAGATTCCTGGTTAAGTATTTGTGAAGATCCGCCCCCCTGGGCGCAGCGCTGTTATGAGGAACAGTGCAGAATAATGTTAGCTAAAACAGATTCTAGACAGAAAACGGAACAGCCTAGAATGAAAGAGCAGGATAAGAAAGCCAGACAGAAGCCCATCCTGGCAGATCCTGATTCCCCAGAAATAACTCTCAGGCAGCCCCGAACCCCAGGTCCAGTAAGAGTAGCCCGGCGTCCTGCCCCAGAACCCCACAGACGGCCAGAGCCGAGGCGGGACCCAACCCCTGATCCCCCTCCCGGAGGAGAGAAAGAGGAAGAATTAGCGGGAAAAGAAGAGGAGGACCTAAAAAGCGAGTCAGAAGTGGAGACAGAAGAAGGAGAAAGTGAGAATCCCCCAGATGAGGAGGAAAGTGTACAAATAATTGAGAAAGCCAGCGCTAGCACTAGTACGCCAGTGAGAGAGAAACCCAAAGCAAAACCTGTTGAGAAAAAGAAAGTGACTCCTGCAAAGGCAACAACGATAACCCTTAGATCCCAAAAGACACCCATGGCAGCCAAACTGTTTCCCTTACGGCAAGTCCCGGGAGTGCCCGTAAAGAATGATAATGATGAAGTGGTAGCGGGACCCCTAACTTATGTGTATATCCCTTTCTCTACAACTGATTTATTAAATTGGAGGTCGCATTACGCCTCCTATACTAGTAAGCCCCAGGAGCTGACAGAATTAGTAACTAGTATTATGGAAACTCACCAACCCACTTGGCCAGATTGCCGTCAGCTCCTGACCACCCTATTCACGACAGAAGAGCGAGCAAGAATTAGAAAAGCAGCTATTGAATGGATGGCAGAGAACCCTGTAGCTCCGGCACAGGGGCAGAACATAATAGACCGTCGAGAAGCAGCTCAGAGAGAATTCCCGAATGAAGACCCCCAATGGGATCCAAATACAGATGAAGGATCCACAGCCCTAGCCCGTTTTCGCCAAGGTTTTTTACAAGGCCTGAAAAGGGGGGGCCAGAAAGCTATGAACCTTTCCAAAGTTGCAGGAGTTATCCAAGGGATAGATGAGAGCCCAGCAGATTTTTATGAGAGATTAACTGAAGCTTACAGAATGTATACTCCCTATGATCCCGAGGCACCAGGAAGTTTATGTATGGTGAATTCTGCTTTTGTAAACCAGTCTCAACCAGACATTAGACGCAAATTACAGAAGTTAGAAGGGTTTGCGGGCATGAATGCAACACAGTTATTGGAAGTCGCTCATAAAGTGTATGTGAATCGTGATACTGAAAGACAGAGAGAATGTGATAGAAAGATGAAGAAGAAAGCTGATTTTTTGGCTGCGGCCATAGTGGAACAGAAAAGGGGAGGTGTCCCTAGTCGAAGGAGCAGAGGAAGAGGGCGGGGTCAAGGCGGAGGCCGGACCCAGAGACTAGGCGTGAACCAATGCGCCTATTGCAGAGAGGAAGGACATTGGAGAGATACGTGCCCGCAACTCGAAGACGCCCAGCATGATGACGACAGCAGCCATCAGTGGCGAGAAGAAAGACGAAGCTATCCCCGAAGCCGAGGAGGAGCCAATCGAGAACAATTCCAGCGAGAGAGAGGAGGAGCCATTCAAGCATTGGCCACACCAGCCCATGATGAGAATGACGTGGATTAGGACAGACCGGGCTCCAAGTTTGCTTTAGGTCTCCAGGAGCCTATGGTCGGAATACAAATAGGAGACCAAATTATGGACTTTATGGTTGATACTGGAGCACAACATTCAGTAATAGACAAAAAGATAGCCCCATTCACTACAAAAGCAGTCACCATCATAGGAGCAACTGGTGCCAAAGCCACAAAGTCTTTCCTTCAAAACCGAATATGCAGTCTGGGAGGACAGCAAGTAACTCATCAATTCCTTTACATGCCCGAATGTCCAGTGCCACTACTGGGACGAGATATGTTAGCCAAGCTTCAAGCACAAATATCTTTCTCTGAGCAAGGAGAAATGCAAATGACAGTAAATCCCCAAACCAAACCAGCAGGAGTGATGCTGCTGACAGTTCCCCGAGAAGAAGAATGGAGATACTACATTGATGATTCGATACAAGATACCTATTTTGAACAAACTTTGAAAAGTATTGATGCACCACCTGGAGTATGGGCAGAAGGCAGCCCCCCAGGCCTAGCCAAACATATAGCTCCAGTGATTGTAACCCTCAAGCCTAGTGCTACACCAGTGCACGTCAAACAGTACCCTCTCCCAAGAGCCGCAATTGAAGGCATTCATCGCCACCTACAAAGATTGCTTGAGTATGGCCTACTAAAAGTATGCCAATCCCCATGGAACACTCCACTTTTGCCAGTAAAGAAGCCTGGGACAGATGATTATCGCCCAGTGCAAGATTTGAGAAGAGTAAATGATGCAGCTGAGACCATACATCCAGTCGTACCCAATCCTTACACCCTCCTAGGACTGATACCTGCTGAAGCTACCCATTTCACTGTACTGGATTTAAAAGACGCATTCTTTTGCATAAGATTAGCCCCTGTAAGCCAAATATTGTTTGCATTCGAATGGCAGGACCCCATCTCTGGAAGAGGGGGCCAACTTACCTGGACAAGATTACCCCAAGGATTCAAGAATTCGCCTACCATCTTTAGTGCCGCACTGAATCAAGACCTTTCAAGCTATCCAGTAGCCCCGGGGAAGAGAGTGCTACTCCAATACGTGGATGATCTGTTGATAGCTGCCGTATCAGAAAGTGAATGTATACTAGCCACCAAAGATCTCTTGCAGTTACTAGAGGAAGCTGGATACAAAGTTTCCAGAGCTAAAGCACAGCTATGCCAAAAAGAAGTGAAATACTTGGGTTTTCGTATTACCCAAGGAAGCAGAAGATTAGGCAGAGAAAGAAAAGAAGCAGTATGTAGAATTCCAACTCCAATGACCAGAAAGCAAGTCAGAGCCTTTCTGGGAGCGGCAGGATATTGCGGAATCTGGATACCCAACTTTGCCCAAATTGCCAAACCACTGTATGAAGCCACGAAAGGAGAAGAAAAGTCACCGCTGGAGTGGGGACTTGAGCAGGATACAGCCTTCCAGAAGTTAAAAGAAGAATTGATGTCATCACCAGCACTTGGACTACCAGATGTCCACAAACCTTTCCACTTGTTTGTACATGAAGCACAGGGAAATGCCTTAGGCATGTTGACTCAGAAATTGGGAAATTGGGAGTGACCTGTAGCCTACCTATCGAAACAATTGGACCCTGTGGCCAAAGGATGGCCACCTTGCTTGAGAGCAGTTGCAGCTACAGCGCTACTAGTGAGTGAAGCAGACAAACTCACACTAGGACAGAACATACGAGTCACTGTGCCACATGCAGTCCTTGCCCTTATGGAACAGAAAGCAAATTATTGGCTCACCAATTCCCGAATGTTGAAGTACCAGAGCATGTTATGTGAAAACCCACAGATACAGCTTGAAGTGAGCCATGCCCTGAATCCAGCCACCTTGATACCCATCAGTGAAGAACTCCCAGAACATGACTGTATCGAAGTCATGGAGACTGTGTTCTCCAGCCGACCCGACTTGACAGATGTGCCCATAGACAATCCTGACCAAACCTATTATGTTGATGGGAGCAGTCTCATCCTTGATGGACGACGCTGTGCCGGATATGCAGTCGTCACTCAACACGAAGTAGTTGAATCATCAGCTCTAGCCTCAGGCACATCAGCCCAGAAAGCCGAATTGATAGCACTTACCAGAGCATTGTTGTTAGGAGAAAAACTTATACTGAATGTATATACAGATTCCAAATATGCCTTCACTACCCTGCATGCCCATGGAGCTCTCTATAAAGAAAGAGGACTCATCACATCCGGAGGAAAATCAGTCAAGTATGGTCCCAAGATATTGATGTTACTTGATGCAGTCTGGGCCCCAACACGTGTAGCTGTCATGCATTGCAGGGGACATCAAGCAGGAAAAGGAGAAGTTGCCCGAGGGAATAGATTTGCAGATGCCTCAGCACGACAAGCAGCTATGACAGGACAAATTGCCCCACAAGCTATGCCAATGCAAGCAGCATTGTTTCCAGTACCTTTGAATCTATGGACCCCACGATATACCACCAAAGAATTGGATTACTATTGTGACAGAGAAAATGGAGTACTGAAAGATGGATGGATTGAGCTGCCTCCAGAAGAGGGCAGTCAACCTCCTGGACGAATAGTAATCCCTGAACTGTTAAAAAGTTGGTCAATGTGTACTGGACAACCTGAGGATCTTCAATCAACACTCAGCACCCGTTAAATTGCTTCATTAGCAAACGGGACGAAGAATAAAAGACCGTCGTGATCAAGATCAGCAAGCTGAGGATTCAGAAGAACTCCAATCAACATCGACATGTATCTTTACTTTTGCTTTGCTTTGGTTGCCTTCTTTGGAGGTTTTGAACAGACTCATGCTTTACCTCCATGCACTGCCTGCATTACTTCTACTAGAATTGGACTGAAAGTAACTCAGACTTTGCTTTATCATTCTTACTATACCTGCAAGGGGACAGTAACTCGGTGTATCTATAACACCACTGAACTAAATGTTTGCACTTATGGAAAAATTAAAACATGCTATAATCCGCATCAGAATCCATCCTATTACACGATGGAAATAAGATGGAAGGATGCAGATGGACCTATATTAGCTGCAACGCCACCACTCAAGGACATTACTAAACCTGCTGTTTTGAATTTTGATGCATGCAATGCTATTAATAGAGATAGTTATTCCACCTGTGGTACATGGGAGAAAGCGTATCGAAATGACCATAAGTATATGTGTCCAGAAGGTGCCACGGGATGGAGAAAGTGTACAGGTAAAAAGGAACCAGGCTATAGTACTGCCCCAGCAGCAGACTACTATTGCCCGTATTGGGGATGTGTTTTTTATGCTACCTGGAACACTGGTATAACTGATGAGAAAATAGATAAACGAATGGCTACTTTAACCAAGCCAACCACAAATGATAAATGTCAGAAAGATGCTTGTAACCCCTTACACTTACGTATACACAATCCCCATGCATGGAAACAAGGATATAAGTTTGGTTTACGTATTGCTGGAGGAGCAATAGATCCAGGGACCATTGTGTATATCAGATTGAATACCCAAGCCCACAAGTCATCTAAATATCATATTCATGATACTTTCTATGAAGCCATGCATGTAAATAAGTTTGAGATCCCTCACCCCTCACAGAATTTATTTCTAGAATTAGCCGGAGCAGTAGTATCTAGTCTTAAGATCACAGATTGTTATTTCTGTGGCGGAACCCAAATGGGAGATCAGTGGCCATGGGAAGCCCAAGAATTGAATTATTCCATGATTTACAATCAGACTGAATTACACAAGACTACCAGTGAATGGGTGTTAGCGCACTCAATCGTTGGACGTCTTTGCTATGCCAGAACTGGACCCCAGTTCACCCAAAAGGTAGGACAGCTGGTCTGTCTTAGCCAGAAGTACTATAATGCCATGACCAAGAAGATAGCATGGTGGTCAGGAATCGGACATCCTGAACCTCCTAACCCATTAGCCAGATTTCCTGAACTTGCAGGTCTATGGACTAACCTTGCTAAAGTCCAAGCCTGGCAAGCCCCACCTGGCCTATATTGGATCTGTGGAAACCGAGCATATGCACAACTCCCACCACACTGGGGAGGAGCATGTGTCTTAGGAACCATCAGACCTTCTTTCTTTCTTTTAAACACTGAACATGGAGAACAATTAGGATACCCAGTATACACTACCCACCGACACAAAAGAGCACTAAGACAGAAGAGAGAGGCCTTACAGATAGGCAAGTGGGAGAAATGGCAAGGTGATGATTGGCCACCAGAAAGAATCATTGAATATTATGGACCCGCCACTTGGAATGATGATGGTATGTATGGTTATCGTACCCCAATTTATATGATTAATCGTATTATTCGCTTACAAGCAGTAGTTGAAATAATAACTAACGAAACTAGTCATGCTCTTACGCTTTTAGCTAGACAAAGTACACAGATGCGCACTGCGATATATCAGAACCGCTTAGCACTTGATTATTTGTTAGCAGCTGAAGGAGGAGTATGTGGTAAACTGAACTTAACCAATTGCTGTTTGAAAATAGATGATAAAGGTCAAGTAGTTGAAGAAATTGCTAAAGATATGCAAAGACATGCTTATGTGCCAGTACAGACGTGGCACTCATTGAAATTTCCTAATTGGTTTGCTAACCTCTTTTCATGGGTGGGAGGATTTAAGACTTTCATCGTATTGGTACTAATCCTTGTTGCTGTTATCTTCTTATTACCATGTTTAATCCCATGTTGTATGCGTTCCATTCATAACACTATTGATAGTACAGTAGAGCGGAAGACCGCAACAAAAATCATGGCTCTATATACAGCCAGTCCTGGTAGAAATCCTTTAGCCAGGATGTGATTCTTCAGAAAGTGATTTAATTCTCACACCTTATTAAGTAATAGGGTGAGATTAATCAAAGGGGGGAATGTGGCAGGTGCAGGCCTGTGACCCACAGTGTCTGAACATAAGCAGGCCAGCATGGCTAGCTTGACCTGTAAATGAGGCCTGTGGAGAGGCATATAGGATTGCACATCCCCCAATATGCTGCTATTGTAAGATAGAACTCAGTAGAAGTATTGAATTAGCTTAGGTAAGCAGAATTGCAGTATTGAAAGATGGAAAAATACAGAAAAGACATGTTTAAAAGTTACTGATAAGAAAAAGTACATCTGCAAAGAAAAGTGCTGACAGATGAGTTGCAGAGCCCAGCTCCTCTGCACGTACAAATTGGTTCTATAACCTTGAGAGTGTGAAAGTAACAAGTTGATGAACTGACCATTGTAATTGGGACTAGAAGGGGGGTATGCAGGTGTCATGCCCACTGGAGGGACATAATTGGATAAACTTATCAGTACCGGGACCAATAGAAGAGGTACGGGAGGTACGGGAGGTTACCGGGACCAATGAAATGTTTTTCTATACCTAGAATGGAACAGAAGTCTATAAAAGTTGTTGTAATGCTTGAAAACTTTGCTCAGCCATTTTGAAATTGATTGGTTCGAGACTTGTGCACAAATAAATGATTTGGACCTTTTGAACAGACTCCTGGTATCATTGGTTTGTCTGCGCTTTGCTGCTACAACACCAGATAGGCTCCGGCATTGAACATCCAGTTTCATTTTCAACCATGGTGGTCAGACAAAACACGCTGAACGTACTCTTATTACTAAGGCTTGAGCTCACTTCTTGTAGATTCTGTGGCTCCAACCATAAGGCTTCAAAAAAAACAGAGGCCAAACAGCCTCTGCAGATTCTTCCTGTGGCCCATCGCCACCTACCTGCAGCTGCTCTGAGTCATCAAGCTGCTTGTAACAATGTACAAATACCTGCAGTTGAGAGCAATGGCATCTTAGAGGCAGCAGGATGATCTGCATTACCAGCAGTGCAAATAGGAGGAAAGCAGACATGCTGTCCAGAGCAGAGTGGAGGCATTGAGTACTAACTAGGAGTCATGACTGGGTCAGGCACAGTTGCTGCTAAGTGGATAAGTGCTGCTATATAGCTAAGAGGGTGCACTGAATATATGGAGACAGCATTTGCTGCCAGTAGTCATTATTCAGCTAGATGGTTTAGGTTAAGACACCTCTTCGGTCCTAATTTAATCCACTTATGTAAAAGGACAGTGGCTGAATATTGACACTATCCATACAGCTGGGCAAAAAGCCCTTGCTCTGTCCAGCACTACATGGGTAGTGATCAGAGGAAATATTCAGCAGCAGTATCCATAAGAAACACTAAAAAGAAAGGGGTCGATATTCAGTGGCAACAACCAGAGCTTTTAAAATCCCTGGCCACCACCGCTGAAATTAAAATCAGATGCTGCAATAGCCATCTGGTCAGCAGCGATGTTCAGCCACTCTGTAACTGGATTGTTACACTGCATAAAGTTAGGACAGCAATTGAATATTGCTGCTTACTGGATAGCTGCTGGGACCCTCCTGGTCCACCCACAGACCGCCTAAGATTTAAACGGGAGTCTTTCTTGCAATCTATGGGAATATTCAGCTGCACTATCCGCATACTGACGCTCCGGGGTTTAGCTAGATTGCAAGTCCTGCGAACTGGCTAAACCCTTTTGAATATCGACCCCAAAATAAATAAAACAACAAGAAAACCAAATGTTTCTTAAGGGTGAATCTTCCATGGTAATGTTTTAAGGTAAGAAAGCCACCAAAATGGTAAAGGGGATGGAAGGATATCTCTGAGGAAAGGCTTAAAAGGTTAGGGCTCTTCAACTTGGAAAAGAGTCAGCTGAGGGGAAATATGATAGAGGTCTATAAATTAATGAATGGAGTGGAATGGGTAAATAAAGATTAGTGGTTTACTCCTTCAGAAAGTAGGAAGACTAGGGGGCATGCAATGAAACTACAATGTGCACATTTAAGACTAATCGGAGAAAATATTTCTTCACTCAATGCAAAATTAAACTCTGGAATTCATTGCTGGAGGATGTAGTATAAAAGCTGTTAGTATAACTGGGTTTAAAAGAGGTTTGGACAAGTTCCTGAAGGAAAAATCTGGAAACCACTACTAAAGTGGACTTTGGAAATCTACTGTTTATCTCTGGGATAAGTAGTATGCAATTTGTCTACCTTTTGGGAACCTGACAGGTGCTTGTTTCCTGGATTAGCCACTGTTGGTAACAGGATACTGGGCTTGATGGACCTTAGTCTGATCCAGTATGGCATTTCTTATGTTCTTATGTTCTTAAAAGGGACCGCACAAGCAACCCTAAAACTAGGGAGGTGAACAATGTGTACAAAATAGAAACAAAATCAGGATACAGGAAGTCCTCAGAGTTAACTGGTTCCTGAAAAATGTGCCCCAAAGCTGCAACACTGTAACACTGAAATCAATTGGCCCATTAGAACAATGTTATAAATGGGGAACTGGTTCCAGCATAAGGACTAGTACATTATTTTCATCAAAATAGCCCAGAATTTAATAATATATATTATTTTAGAAAACAAAGACATATATTGAAGGATGACTTTTTTTAATTCCTGAAAAGCAGAGTGCCTAGGCAGGCCTACAGGACGCTGCCCTGAAGAGAGATGATATGCCCAGCACTTTTCCTATTGACTTTACTTTGTTGGCCATCATTGGGTCAATGTGCACCTGCTGGGAAATGCTTCAATGTTGTACATCAAAACCAATTTTGCAAAGTTAAATAAAAGGTGTCAGTTTAAAAGACATAACTTTGGATCAGTGTGACTGAAAATGTCTTAAGCCAAGGCTATCCATAGTCTACTGTAGGTTAAGAAAATATTGACAGAAAAATACCACAAGAGAAAAGACACAGACATGAACTGCAGCACCTTTGCCCATAGCCTTCTGTCTCTTCTCTTTCAGTCAGTTTAATAAGTTTCATCAAGAAGCCAAACTGTAGCCTTCTCTAAGGAGCAGCTGTTGTCAAGGGCATCTATATTATTTACTTTGACCAATGGCTGACTGCTCTTAGCATGTTCCAGACAAATGCTGATTCAGCTGCTACCTAGCAGTATATAATTTTCTTCAGAGATGGTTGGCCCAACTCAGCTCTTGGGCTATACAATTTTCCTTCACCGAATTTTGCTGTTCTTATCCTTAAGAGATTCTCCACTCTGATAAGTCTAATATACTGATTAGATATTTTAATTCATCAATACCAGAACATTTGGTCTTAGCCACTGAACCATCCTCAGAGGACATGAACAGCTGCAGAACAAACAGAGCACACTCATAATATGGAAGAGAGTTTATTCTTCTTAAATGCTACTGGTGCTAACTGGAGGAAGGTGGATTTATCGAGAACTGGGTACCACACTTTAGTCTTCAATAGCCCTTCAACAGTCTTGGTTTCAGCATCACCAAGTTATGCAATTGAACCTGTTTCTTAAAATTTACCTCATAGATATTCATTATGGTTATCATGAGCAACAGATCCATTTACGACCCTCAGTAACCAAAGTTGTGCACCTCAGTCTTGTGGACAGAAAATGTGACAGATGCATACTAGGAACATTTGATATGGTAGAATCCTCTGCCTACCTTGTGCTATCCTAGACAATTTAATTGTATTTATTTCTTCGTATTTAAGTCCCGCCCTTCCATGAATCTCAAGGCGGGTGTACAAATATGAAACATGGATGA
Source organism: Ichthyophis bannanicus (assembly GCA_033557465.1). Classification (NCBI taxonomy): domain Eukaryota; kingdom Metazoa; phylum Chordata; class Amphibia; order Gymnophiona; family Ichthyophiidae; genus Ichthyophis; species Ichthyophis bannanicus. The sequence goes on from CM066031.1 coordinate 929,768,419, forward strand.
CAAGGATCTGCATCTGTGTTTACTCAGCAGCAGTAGCTGATAATAGTTGGCTTAGAAAAACTTCCAGAAGAAATATATGGTGACAATTTACTTACCAGTTAATGTCCTCTCCTTGAGTCCTGCTAGACCAGTCCAGACAAGTGGGATGTGTTCCTTTACCAGCAGACTAGTGGAGACAAAGAACCAATGAAAAGCCCAGGTTTCAATGCCATCACTCCAATGCCTCTATCTGCCTCAGACAGCAGAGGTCCCTTCAGTATTCATCTCAAAGCAAATGGGAGATACAGAGCAAGCCTCACACAATCTCAATGTGGGCAACAATGAGTAAACAACAGTAGAGAACTATGTACAGGAAGGTAGAAATGGAAGTCTGTCAGTAAAGATGAGCCTGCAGAGCCAAATACAGAATCATGGAGGACCCAAGATACTGCAACAGTATAAGAAAACAATACAGTTTCAGGGGCAGGCCCTGGACTGGTCTAGCAAGACTTAATGAAAGGGCATTATGTGGTAAGTAAATTGTCACCTTCCATATCATCCTGCTAGACCAGTCCAGACAAGTGGGATATACCAAAGCTACACACTGGGAGGAAGGAAGATACAGCAGCTCGCAAAACTCTTGAGCTGAAGGCCCTGTCCGCCCAAGGGGGGACATCCAAGCAGTAATACTTGACAAAAGTGGAAAGTGATGCCTACATTACTGCCTGACAAATGTCTGCAGGGGCTACTAAGCTCCGCTCCACCCACAAGGACACTTGTGCTCCAGTAGAATGGGCGCACAGACCCTCCAAAACTGGCCGGTTCAGTATCAAATACGCTGAGGCTCTATCCAGTGCCCAAAGTCAACTCGGCTGCCGCTTCACCCCTGCGTGGGCCAACAAACAGCACAAAAAGATGGTCCAACTTACGAAGGAATTCATAACCTCCAGGTACCGGAGAAGCACTCTCCGGACAACCACAAAGCAAAGATTTGTATCCTTTCCCTGACACTGCTCCATAGAAAAGGAGGGCAGGCAAACCACCTGGTTCACTTGAAAGGGAGACAGCATTTTAAGCAAGAAGGAAGGCACAGGTGGAATGGAAACCAGTTGAAAACAACAGATAAGGATCTTGGCAAGACAGAGCCTGCAGCTCAAAATCTGCCTTGCAGAACATACATATTGCAACCAAGAAGACAGTCTTGAACATCAATTCCTTCAAGGCAGCATGCTTTAATGGCTCAAAGTGGACTGTCATGAGGGCCCTGAGCACCAGAGACTGATCCCAGGAAGGGAACATAGACCAAAGGGGAAGACGCAGATGTCAAATCCCTTGGAGAAAACTTGAAATGTCCGGGTGCAAGGCCAAGGACTGGCCTGCCACCCGACCATGGAACCAGGTCAAAGCTGCAGCCTGAATATTTAGGGAGCTAAGTGAGAGACCCTTCTCTAGGCCATCCTGCAGAAAGATCAACAGGGAGGAAACCTTGGCTGTCTCAGGAGCAAGTGCTGTGCGCTGCACCAGCGCTCAAAGAGGCACCATATCTATACGTATGCTAGCTTCGTAGACCTCCTCCAGGCACCAAGTATGGTAGAGATTACTGCTGAAGAGTAGCCCTTACACGCTAGCAGTCACCTTTCAAGAGCCATGCAGTAAGAGAGAAGGGAGCCAGGTCCGCCAGGACGATCGGTCCCTGCTGCAATAGCCCCCAAGATGAAGGCAGCCAAAGAGGAGGTGCTTGAAGGAGTCACATCAGGTCTCCAAACCAAAATCCAAAAACTGAAAACCAACAGCAGGATTTACAACAGCAGTTTTTGGATTTTTGTAATAATTTTTGCATGGGTTTTGCTCACTCACGTATTTACTCCTTTTCAGATTTCCCTGAAGGAGCCATAGTTTGACAAAACTACTGGCCATTGTTGGACTAAGATTTATTGTACACCGATTGTCTTCATTACAGATATGTGTTTTTTATTTCTATTGGGTGCTTACATCTTTCTTATTTCAGCAACAAAGAGTTTATTGTATAGATTTAAATTATGAAAAGTTCTATCTACATTGAAGACTGATACGAGTGATATTAAGGGAGTTTGTATCGTGATTTAGACTTTATGGATATTCCTTACGTATAAAGAGAGCTTAGATTGTGATGAAGATATTATGGACATTTTTTCAATAGATATTTTTTTGACAAATATCTTTGACACAGAAATTTGAAAATGATTATTTAGGAGCGATGATGAAAAAAATTACCAGTGTTATGTTTAGGCGTTGTGGCATTTAAATTTGTCTTTAAGCGCCTGTCAGTATAAGAAAAGAGTTTATATTAAGTGAGCAGTGAGTATTTTTGTATTCATGTAAAATGTATAAAGTATTGGCACCTTAAAAGGTTTGTGGCTATATTTTAGTTTTTTCATTGTTAGATCTATTTTTTGTAGCCAGAGTGGTTATTTAGTTTTTTGGTTTGATGTAACTTTAGAACATCTGTATTTATACCTTCTTGCGGGCACGCTTAGATTTTTAAAATGTGCTCATTTTGGCCATTCCTTTACGGGAGGAATTAAAGGGGGCATCTATCCCCTCTCCACATGTTACTTCAGCAAGCAATGATCCATCGGGTGCCTACATTTCCAAAATGAACACAATACATGTGCACGTGCCATTTGCAGATGCATATTACAAAATACCGGCACTTACATGTGGAAGTTATAGGAACTGCCTCATATATATTTCCCATGTGTTGTTAACAGCTGTCAAGTCAGTGCTGACTCATGGCGACCCTCTGAATAACTGTCCTAAACTATATTTGGTCTTCAGTTAGGCAGCTCAGTGTTGATAGAGTGGCATCCATAGCTGCTGTTATTGTATCGATCCATCTCATTGCTGGCCTTCCTCTTTTGCGTTGATCTTCAACCTTGCCAAGCATGATGTCTTTCTCTCTCTCTCTTCGCATGATGTGTCCAAAGTATGAAAATCAAAGTCTTGTCATCTGAGCTTCTAAAGAAAGCTTTGGTTTGATCTCCTCTAGTACTGACTGGTTTGTTCTTCAGGCAGTCCATGGGCGGTCCATGACTTGAAGGACTACCAAAAGGGACTACTACAGCTAGAAATAATTCTGCACTTGTAAGGGGAGCAAAAGAGTGGCCTAGTGGTTGGGGCAAGGTACCTCAGGCCAGGTCAGAGATTCAAATCCCACTAGAGGACAGCTACCTTGGGCCAGAAGGACTGGGGTTTCTAGTCCTACAGGTGCCCCTTGTGGTCTTGAACAAACCAGTGAACCCTCCATTGCCCATGTAAAATAGCTATCTCCAAGTTATAATGCCCTGTTCAACATAATTTCAGTTTGTTCAATGCAAACCACCTTGATATCATGAAAGGTGGTATATAAGAAATGTTAAATAAATGTATCTTCTGGAATATACTCTAAATCTTAGGGGAAAAGGGAATTCTTTTGGTTAAAGCTAATGAATCTGTGTATTTTAGAATTCAGTGTTTTTGCTGAGTCAGTCAGGTCTTAGTACCACCACAGAGCTTTTCATTTAAATGAAATCAGGGTATAGCTTAGCATAGAAAGTAAAATAGAGTAAACAGTCTCTGAAATAAATTTGTTTCTAGAGAGCTTTTCTATTTAAATCAAATCAGAGTGTAGCTTAATATACAAGCAGAAAAATAGTCTCTGAGTAGAAAAAAATAAACTTGTTCTAGTGGCCTTTACAAAGAGGCTTTCCAGTTAGGAGGCAAAAGATCTGTGAAGTTGTCTTAAATAGGTGTTAAAGGCAAGTGACAGATAAAAATAGTAATTTGAAAAAAACCCTCTATCAAACCAAGGGCTGTGTGAATCACACAGGAAATTGGTAAGACTTTACCTTAAAAGCACAGATCAGGCTACTGTGTAGCAAGCCAGCTTTTATTAAGTCTTCTTTCCTTCCCTCCCAACCCGATTCCTACCCACCCCAGGGATAATCTTAGCTTTATAGACTCTTAAACCTATTAAAGGGAAGGAGGTGCTCATATTCACTTTCAGATGCGGCTGGTTATCCTCTTCAGGAGATTAATCTTGAGGTGACCAAATTAGGTATAGTTGTATTAGTATAAGTAAGTAAACAACTTAAAAACCTAAACAGAACCTTAAAATTAAGATGCAAACAGCAGTCCAGCAGCGAGAAGGGGGTTTTCCAGTCTTTTGCATTAAGCATCACATGTATGATTTTCTCCCAGTTGGTGATGGGTCTTACGTGTGTACTAGGTGCAAGGAGCTCTTTGCTCTAAGGGAACATAAGGCTAGAGTAACAGACTTGGAGAACATAAGGAAGAGAGAGAGGTATACAGACGAGACTTACAGGGATGCAATACTGAAGGCCCACTGCTAGCCTAGTAGCCTCCCTGTTGCATTGGAGGAGAGGTCACGTGACAGAAAATTATCCTGTAAGCGATTTCTCCAGGGCCATGTGGTGGCAGGAAGTTATCCTGTAAGTGGTTTCTCCAGGGCCATGTGCTCATGAGGGAAGAGGTAGGACAGCCATTATAGTTGGCGTTTTGATCATTAGGCATGTAAATAGCTGGGTGGCTGGTGGATGTGAGGATCGCCTGGTAACATTCCTGACTGGTGTGAAGGTAGCGGACCTTATGTACCACCTAAACACACAGAGGAAGAAAAGACTCCGGGCAGACTGCAGGGTGTGGAGGGGGCGGACGGGGGTCCTCTATCTACCTTTGGGCCAGACATTTCACTAAGTTTGGAGTGCTGCATTCCCCCAAAGCAGCCTGTGGAAAAAATCCTGCAGTCAGTTGTTGTCCTGGCCCCATGTGGTAAAGCTGGGGTCTCTGTGGCATCGAGAATGCAGCAACCCTGCCCTGAAACAGGAAGCTATATGGCAGGGTTGTCCATGTTGAGCTCCAATGGGGTGAGGGCTTCCGAGAAGCAGAGTTTGCTCTGCCAGCAGTCGGTTGGTGTTCTGCAGCTTCCTTCTGAGTGTTGCGTCCTGGATTCAGTTTTTGATCCTCCCGGGATGGTTTCCAATGTGAAAGCAGTGAGACCCACTGTAATTACTCTAGAAAGTTTGTGGGTTGCTCTTTTTACAAATGGAAAGTTCTATTTCTTTACAACTTCAGACTATTTCACAGCAATTTAGTCAGTTTGGGCAGAAGTTACTTCTACAAGACTTCTCTATTTCTAATGTTAGCTCCAAGGTGGCCTCTATAGAGACTCACCTGGATCAGGTTGAAGAAACTGCCCTAACATCTATTAAGTACTCTGAGGTCATCCATAAGAAGGTGGATCTTTTGAAGAATTCCTCCCGATGCAGGAATCTGCGAGTACTTAACTTTCCAAAGGTTCCAACTATTTCAGCTTTGGAACTTTTTAAGAGGTTTCTGACTACCACCTTGAAGATCCCAGCAGAATCATTGCCACCTATTTCAAGAGCTTTTTATTTACCTACTGCTAAGGTCAAAGCTAAGGACAGATTAGAGCAGTCCTCTGTTTTGTCCTGTGATAGTTTGGACTTGACTGCCTGTTTGGAGAGGTCTGTCTCTGATTCCAGGATGACCGCTATGTTATTGGTCACCCTAGTGTTGGAAACAGACAGGGATTGGATTCTTAAAATGTAGTAAGGTGTTCATGGACTCACAGATCAGGCTGTCTCCAGATGTTTCTAGGGTCACGCAAAAGCGAAGGAAGCAATTCTTGTTGCTTAGGTCTGGGGTTCTTCAGTTAGGTTGGTTATTTTTCCTATGCGTCCCATGTAAGTGTTTAATTAAACTTGCTGGGTCTAGTTTTCTCTTTTATGACCCACTTCAACTGGCCTGCTTTATCTCTTCCAGACTACAAGCAGTCCAAACCTCTTCTGAAAGCCTGGTTGATAGTGGCCCTGTGTTGAATTAGGACTACTGTGGTGTTAGTGATGCTATATCTCCCTTTGGAATCTGTCTTGCCTTTATTGTATTCTTTGGATATTTTCTTTTGATTTGTGACCCCTTCTTTTCTCTATCACTTTTTAAGGACTTGTTGGCTAGGTCCTTTATTAGTAATTAAAGTAAGTATATTATAAGTTTATTAGTAAGTATAGTAATTTAGTAGGCTACTGGAGGTCTCTACTGCTCAGAGCAGTGACATCTAAGAAGCCTCTACACTAATCACATTGTATCTTTAAAAAATGCAGCCCAGGAACTCAGAGTTTTTCCAAGAAAGCAATAAATGTCCTTTATGTAAGATTTTAAGATGGCCATCTTTCAGAATTAATATATTAACAGTTTAATTACAGTGAGTGAGACACTAATTCTCCCTTTCCTGATATGCAGACTCACTTGTCCCCGACTGCATCAACATCTGAAATTCAGCAGAGGAAATCACTGAGCCATCTAAGAGCAAACTGCCATGAAAGCTTACTTACACTTAGTGTACTGTCTCATTTCAATATGCTCAGAAACTCTTCCATCCTCCAGCTCTATAGGCATCAAAGAAGGCCACAACAAAATTTGTAAGGACAGAAATCTTTCATTCCTGGTAGAAAAAAAGTAAAAAATTAGAAAAATGTTACACTGGAGGGTTTTGTTTTTTTAGTGCCATCAAGTCAGTGTTGACTCATAGTGACCCAGCTACCTCTGGGTATTGTATTACTGGAAGTAGATTGCCAGCTTTTTCTTCTGAGGCAATGGAGGTTAAAGTGACTTGCCCAAAGTCACAAGGAGTACCAGTGGGAATTGAACCGCTGATTTTCTGGGTACTAAGCAGCTGCTCTTACCACTAGGCTATGCCTCCACCTGAAATGAAGGGTGAAAATAAGATATCTCATCCTTTTTTACATACTTAAGATAATTTGACTCAAACCATGTGCTTTCCCCATGTGTTTCTAGCCATGATTTGTACACAATCTCTACTGCCTGCCTATAAAGTCATGTTCCTAAGGTTATAACATTCAGACTGTCACATCATGAGTAATAGTGCTGCACAGTTATAAGGCGGAGGGCCAACAAGACTGTTAGGAATTAGGATATACAGAGGGACAGGAAATGCAGGATCAATATCTGAAAGGCCCTGCGCTCAAATGCTAACAGCCGGAACCAAGTAACAAAATCCCTGACGAGGAGGCACTAATGGTAGAAGCATGTTTGGATACTGTTACTATCAAAGAGACATGAAATAATGGCTCCCACAGCTGGATTCAGCCACAAGGCTATAGTCTGCGCAAGTAAGACGAGATGGGCAGAAACAGGAAGGAGCAGCACTTTATGTAAAAATATATATATATATATTAAAGCTACTGAAATACATTGATTTTGAGGAGAAGAGGTGGCATTGTGAGTTAATTTAAAAAGGGGAAGCAGGGACCATCACTTACACGGGCAAGATCTAGAGACTTCCGGCGCAGTCAGAAGAGCTGGATACAGATTTAGTCAATGCCATTCAGAAGGATAAAATTAAGGCGGAGAGCTTACTGGCTTTAAGGTGATAAGAGAGTGAGGGGTGCTGTTGGGCAGGGAAAGATGAAAGGGAGAGAAGGATCTTGGGCTGTTCTAATAGGGGGGCAGAGATAAAGGGGTATACCTTCACTGTGGGCTAGCAAAGGCGAAAGAAGGAGGGGATATGTTAGAGATGGGCAGACTGGAGAGAGAAAGAGGGCTGATGCTCCGGGATAGAAAGTCGGGGAGAGAAAGGGGGGGGGGGGGTTGGAAGAGTTAGACAGGGAGGGATACTGGACAATGAGAGTTGTGGACTATGGGTTGGCAAGAGCAAGGGGAGAAGGGGAAAGGGGGCTGGTACTAGTGCTGAGCTACACAGAGGGAATAGAGGGGGTATATATATATATATATTATAACTGAACTTCTTATCTTTCCCCCTAAAACCTCCCCTCCTCTTCCTCCTTTCTCAGTCTCTGTGGATAGCTCTGTACTCCTTCCTGTTTCCTCAGCCCACAATCTGGGGGTTGTCTTTGACTCCTCTCTCTCTTTCTCCACACATATCCATCTGATAGCTAAGACCTGCCGTTTCTTTCTCTATAACATCAGCAAAATCTGCCCTTTCCTTTCTGAACACACTACTAAAACGCTTATCCACTCCTTAATCACCTCCCATCTTGACTACTGTAACCTACTCCTTGCTGGTCTCCCTTTGAATCATCTCTCTCCTCTTCAATCTGTTCAATACTCCGCTGCGCAGCGAATCTTCTGCCAGCCTCGTCATGTCCATATTACTCCTCTTCTCAAGTCACTTCACTGGCTCCCTATCCGTTTCCGCATCCAGTTCAAACTTTTCCTGCTGACCTATAAATGCATTCACTCTGCGGCTCCTCACTACCTTTCTTCTCTTATCTCTCCTTACAACCCCCTCTGGAACTCCTCTCTTCTAGCAAACTGCTTCTATCTGTGCCCTTCTCTTCTACTGCTAACTCCAGACTTCGCTCCTTTCACCATGCTGCACCTTAGGCCTGGAACAAACTACCTGTGTCTGTACACCAGGCACCTTCTCTAACCCTCTTCAAATCCAGGCTGAAAACTCACTTCTTCGCTGCTGCTTTTGGATCTTGACTCACCTGATCTCCTTTTGCTTTCCCCTTGTTTTATCCCTGCCTATTTGCATTTTATTGACTAGATTGTAATCTCTATGAGCAAGGACTGTCTCTTATATGTCTGTGCAGCGCTGCATACGACTTGTAGCGCTATACAAGTGCTTAGTAGTAGTAGTAGTAGTAGTAGTAGGGGGATGCTACTGAGCTGAGGATTAGGATGATAGAGAGATGGGGGGATGGGGAATGCTGGGCCAGACTGGAGCAAAGAGAGCAACATGTTCAAAGGAGAAAAAAAAGAAGTAAGAAGTAAGGGGTAGAACGTGAGATGGAGATGTTAGTGCTGGCCAGATTGAAAAGAAAGGGAGGAAGAAGAAGTGGATAGTTAGCCAAGAGTGAGTGAGTGAGAGAGAGAGGAAAATTGCTGGGGGAGCAGATGGAGAGAGAGGGGTAGGTGATGTTTGATAAAGGGGGAAGAGAAAAGGAGGGTAGGGAGAAAGACGAGATGCTACGAGGCAGGAAGCAGGGAGAAAAACACAGCAGCTCTTGGTGCTGGGAAAGTTGGGGGAGACAGAGAAGTGGATGCTGAGCAGAGGGATAGGTGACATGAGAAAGAGAAAGAGGTGTGTTGCTGGATAGGGGTAGGGGGGGAGAGAGAGAGAGCAGACAATGCTGGTCAAAAAGACAGAAGATGTAGGACAGAGAGAGGGGATGATACTGAGTGAAATGCTGGGTGGGGGCAAAGAACAAAGGTGATGGAGGTGCTGGGCAGAAGGTGGATGGAGGAAATGAGGGAACAAAGCTACTAAGTGGGAGGAGAGAGAGACAAGGATGCCATGTCTTGCCAAAAGTGCCGCCAGCGAAGGGGGGGGGGGCTGCTGTGCTAGAGATACTAGAAATCGCATTTCTCCCATGATGGTGGTGGGGGTGGGAACCAATTGTACTGAGGAGCTGATTAGCAAGGAGCTGGCCTAAGACCTCAACTGTGGCTGTGCCTAGTACTGACAGCTGTATCTCCAGAAAAAGCTGTTTGGAGGCAATACAAAGAAGAACTACCAAACTGGTGTCCTAAGAATGAGACTTTAGGGTCTTAATATGTACATCCCAGGAGAAAATAGAGAGGGACATTCGAATACTTTACAGGCGAGCACATAACTCACTGTCTGTATATTTTCATTTATTTAACAGATAAAATCTGACCAGCTTTCGACGTGAAAGTAGAACCAGCCATTATCCATTTAGCAGTCAGCCGCCAAAAAGATCAGTTATCCATTTAATTTAATTCTACTGAAGAGCAGGCCTAAAGTAAACAGATAGTCACTGGTGGTCACTGCATAAACTACATACAGTTTTCAGCAGCACTAGTTAAAACAGGCAGTGCCACTGAATAAACATATAATACTAAGCACTCTGCATATTAATAATTTGTTAGATTTGCAACCAGCCTAGTCAAAAAACACATAAAAAGACACAGGGCCGGATTTACCTTGAGTGAGGCCCTACGCCAACAAAAATTGTGGGCCCCCAGCAGGGGCAGCCCAAGGGGGGTGTGGGCCTCATTTGCATAAGGGGCCTCATTTGCATAAATATTTGCATAATGTTACCATATACTAACTTTTAGTAAACGTGCCTCTTAATGAGTGTATGGATAAAGAAAGACTAAAAGATTTCTACATTACTATAATCCAGTGCCAACTGCCAGACACATTAGGAACTACTACAAACACTGCCCATTTAGAACCCATAGCAAACCCACCGTATCCTAACAGCACTACCAGGACTCACAAAGCACCATACTCTACCAATCAAAAGGCAACACTGCAAATATTAAACCAATACATTTCAGAGAACAACAATACATGACCTACTGGGGAAAGAGAACAAGTGGCAATGTCAAATAGGAATTATATAAACAGAAACACCTCAGCTCAGTTACACATGCAGAACATAGACCATCACCAAACAAGTAATCACATTTTAGAAACAGGAAGATAATAATTAAACTGGGAATCCCAAAAGCCAAACTTGGAATGTACAACACTGTAGAAATAAAACTACACATTAATTTGCTCTTGTACTAAACAAAGCGCAGACGTTAATGATGCACATTTACCAGAGCTGACATATTCCAATTAATAAATTCAAAATAAAGAGATATTTTTCTACCTTTTGTGCATTTTTTTCAGCTGCAATTGCTCCAGCCACTTTCTTCTGGTTTCTTCGTGTCTTCTGCTAACTCTCCATCGTCTGCTGTCCATTTGTCCTTTCTTCTCTCTTCTAGTTTTTTTCCATTCTCTCTCTACATCTGCTTTAACATACTAATCTTTCTCCTTTTGCTCTTTCCTCATTCCTATTTTATCCACTCAAATTTTACCCCTCCATCCTCAATCCCCACTTACTCTCCCAATACCCGGCCAATTGTAGATTTTTTATCCCTCCCACACAAAATATTTTTCCCTTCTCCATTTTACTCTTCCAGCCCCATCCCATTCTAATCCTCCCCCAACATCAGCTCCCTTCTAGTTCCAGCCTCACCCAGCATCCATTCCCTTCTAGTCCCTGCATCAGCCCATTTCCAGTCCTAGCCACCCATCAGCCCATTTCCAGTCCTAGCAACCCCCCAACCCAATACCAGTCCTAGCCCCCCATCAACCCACTTACAGTCCTAACCCCCCATCACCCCATTTTCAGTTTAAGCCCCCCCTATAACCCATTACCAGTCCTAACCCCCCATCAGCCCACTTCCAGTCCTAACCCCATCAACCCATTTCCAGTCAGCCCCCCATAGCCCATTGCCAGTCCTAACCCCCCCATCAGCCCACTTCCAGTCCTAACCCCATCAACCCATTTCCAGTCAGCCCCCCATAGCCCATTGCCAGTCCTAACCCCCCCCCATCAGCCCACAGCCCATTACCAGTCCTAACCCCATCAGCCCACCTCCAGTCTTAACCCCCCCAGCCCATTTCCAGTCCTAGCCCCCCCATAGCCCATTACCAGACAGCCCCCATCAGCCCACAGCCCATTACCAGTCTTAACCCCCCCCCAAAGCCCATTACCAGTTCTAAACCCCCCCAACAGCCCATTATCAGTCCTAACCCCATCAGCCCACCTCCAGTCTTAACCCCCCCAGCCCATTTCCAGTCCTAGCCCCCCCATAGCCCATTACCAGACAGCCCCCATCAGCCCACAGCCCATTACCAGTCTTAACCCCCCCAAGCCCATTACCAGTTCTAACCCCCCCAACAGCCCACAGCCCATTACCAGTCCTAACCTCATCAGCCCACCTCCAGCCTTAATCCCCCAACCCATTTCCAGTCCCAGCCCCCCCAATAGCCCATTACCAGTCCTACCCTCCCCCTCCCCCTCCCCCGGCCTAAAGTAAAATTTGATTTTAAAAAAAAACCTGCTGGCTGCCGCCGCGGGGCCCCCTCTGCTGCCGCGGCAGCATGGACTGACCCGCGGGGGCCCCCTCTGCAAGCTCGATCCCTCCTTGCCTCCCTCCGTGCAGGCTGTGAGAGGCGCGAAGGAAGACTGTCTCCTTCGCGTCTCTGTTAAGCCCGCAGGGGCTGATGGGAAATGTCCCATCAGCCCCTGCGGGCTTAACAGAGACGCGAAGGAGACAGTCTGCCTTCGCGTCTCTCACAGCCTGCACGGGAGGGAGGGAGGGATCGAGCTTGCTGAGGGGGCCCCCGCGGGTCAGTCCATGCTGCCGCGGCAGCAGAGGGGGCCCCGCGGCGGCAGCCAGCAGGTTTTTTTTAAATTTTATTTTTTAAAAAAAGCCTAAGTTGTTCCTTTTTTGTGGGCCCTTCCCAGCTGTGGGCCCTACGCCATGGCGTACATGGCGTATACGTAAATCCGGCCCTGAAAAGACATAATAATTATAAACATCCTACATAAAACTATATCCAAGTGTAAGAACAAAGTCAAAATAATAAAAAAAGAGTAATTAGTCCTTACCTGCTAATTAGTGTTCCTGAAGGAACTCCAGTCCAGTCCCTTTACTTCTGGGTTGCGCAACCCTTCCAGCAGCTTGGAGGCTGAGCCCATCATCGATTTGATGATGGTGTGGTATAAATACCACTGGCACTACCCTAAGCACCAGTAATCTGATGAAAAAGCAGTCCTATCGGATACCCGCTTAAGAACTAAGAACTATAACATGCAAAAACAAATAACAATCCAATCAACTATAAAATAAAACTTTTTTTTTTTTTAAGGAAGTAACAGAGTCAAGGGAGAGGAAGGAAGGAGAAGGCTTACCTGAGGAGAACCTAGCCTTTACCCACTCCTCACAGTCCCTTCCTAGAGGGCAACCCCACTCCTGGGGCCCCTTAGACCGGGATCCCCCGCTTCCGCTTCGCCCTCTGACTTCGGTCCGTTGTTCTATAGTGCTTACTGAAAACCAAACCTGGGCGGGATCAGGGACTGGACTGGAGTTCCTTCAGGAACACTAATTAGCAGGTAAGGACTAATTACTCTTTCCTTATCAGAACTCCAGTCCAGTCCCTTTACTTCTGGGATGTAACAGAGCAGTTCAAACCTGGGCGGGGTTCGCCATCCCGGACTGAAGCACTGCATCCCCAAATCTGGTGTCCGCTCTTCCCTGGACATCCAGTCTGTAGTGCTTGGAAAAGGTATGTAGCGAAGACCACGTAGCCGCTCTACAAATGTCTAGCGGCGGAATCAAGCTACGCTCTGCCCAGGAAGCTGACTGCGCCCGCGTTGAATGTGCGCAAAGACCTACTGGGACCTGCCTCCCCTTGAGGATATAGGCGGAGGCAATAGCCTCCCTGATCCACCTAGAAATGGAAGTTTTGGCCGCTGCTTCCCCCTTGTGCGGCCCCCCAAATTGAACGAATAGTCGTTCGGACTTACAGAAGGACGCTGTGTGGGAAAGGTAGCGCCTCAGCACTCTATGCACATCCAGGAGACGTAGCTTGGCCCCATCCCCTTCTTGCACTTCTCCCATGAAGGACGGAAGCGACACTGTTTGGTTCATATGAAAAGGGGAGAGGACCTTGGGCAGGAAGGAAGGAACCGTACGCAAGACCACCTTATCCTTGAAAAACGAAAGAAAGGGAGGCCGAGAAGATAGAGCTTGTAGCTGGGTTTAAAAAAGGTTTGGACAAGTTCCTGGAGGAAAGGTCCATAAACCATTATTAAGAAGGGACCCAGGATATCAATGCTTGAACCAATACAAGCATTGTGGAACCTGTGTCCCTTGGGGAAACTGCTAGGTACGTATGACCTAGATTGGCCACTGTTGGAAACAGAATACTGGGCTTGATGGACCTTGGTCTGACCCAGTATGGCATATCTTATGTTCTTATGTTCTTGAAGCTCCGAGACACGCCTAGCTGAACAGATAGCTACCAAAAATACCGTCTTTAGGGTCAAGTCCTTTAGGGAGGAGCACCTTGCTGGTTTGAAAGACTCTCTGGTTAAGGAATCCAATACCAGGTTGAGGTCCCAAGGCGGGATAACTGATCTTTGCTGGGGCCGTAACCGCTTGACCGCCCTCAGGAACCTACCCACATCAGCATGGTCTCCTAAAGACTTTCCCCAGACTTTACCCCTATAGCAAGAAATGGCTGCTAGCTGAACTCGCAACAAGCTGTGAGCTAAACCCTTCTCGAAACCTGCTTGCAGAAATTCCAGAACCTCTGGGACTGAGGCTGCTAGAAGTTTCTTCCGATGTTCCGCACACCATGCCTCAAATATGCGCCAAACCCTGACATAGGAAAGGCAGGTCAAGCGTTTTCGCGCGTTCAGCAGAATCGAAATTACCGAACCTGAGTAACCTCGCTTCCGGAGCCGCACCCTCTCAAAAGCCAGGCCATAAGCGAGAATCGATGCACGTGAGGCATCCGAACTGGACCCTTCCGTTGCAGATCCTTTCTGTCGGGGAGCCTCCAAGGGCGATGAGCCGCTAGCCTCACCAGATCTGCATACCACGGGCGACGAGGCCAATCCGGGGCTATGAGAATTACCAAACCCTGGTGGGCTTCTATTCACCTTAGAACCCTCCCTATGAGGGCCCAGGGCGGGAACACATACAGGAGACCCTCCGAAGGCCATTTCTGGACCAGGGCATCCAAGCCTTCGGACATCCTTTCCTTCCTTCGACTGAAAAACCGTCTTGCCTTGGCCATTTCGTAGCGCGCAATAAGGTCCATGATCGGCATCCCCCAAAGAGCTACCACTTGGTCGAACACCTCCTGCGCTAGTTCCCACTCTCCGTGGTCTATCTTGCACCTGCTGAGGTAATCGGCCGTCACATATTCTGCCCCAGCCACATGCTGCGCTGATATGGCCAATAGATGGGCTTCGGCCCACTGCAAAAGGCTGTCCGCTTCCTTCTCCAGTGAGGGGCTTCTTGTCCCCCCTTGGCGGTTGATGTAGGCTACTGTGGTAACATTGTCCGAAAGGACGCAGACTGCCTTTTGCCAAACCAAGGGCTCGAGAGCTCTGAGTGCCAACGTTACTGCCCTCAGCTCCAGTCTGTTGATGGACCACCGAGATTCCCTCGAAGTCCAGCCTCCCTGTGCGAACTGGCCCTCGCAATGCGCCCCCCAGCCTGATAGACTTGCGTCCGTCGTCAGCTGTATCCATTGGGGTGGATCGAGGGGCATCCCGCATCCTAGGTTCCTTGGGCATCCTAGGTTCCAGTTGCATGGATAAGGGATGATGCTGATGGGACCAACGCCGTAACAAGGCGCATTGAAGGGGTCGCGTATGTGGCTTGGCCCACGGTACTACCTCTATCGCCGCCGCCATGGTACCCAGCAATTGTAGGTAATGCCAGGCGGTGGGGTTTGTCTTGATATGAAGAGAGAGACCAGGTTTCTCAGGTCCCTTAACCTCTGCTTCGACAGGAACACTCTTCCTCTCCTGGTGTCGAATCTTGCTCCGAGGTACTCGATCTCCTGCGAGGGAATTATTCTGCTCTTTGCTCGATTGATGACCCAACCCAACTCCTCCAGGAATTCCACCACCCTGGCTGTAGCTGTACGACTTTCCGCTTCTGACTTCGCCCGAATCAGCCAATCGTCCAGGTAGGGATGTACCAAAATTCCCTCCTTGCGAAGAGCCGCGGCCACAACCACCATTACCTTGTGAACATCCTGGGGGCTGTTGCTAGGCCAAAGGGAAGGGCCTGGAACTGAAAATGACCTCTCGGTACTGCGAATCTCAGGAACTGCTGATGAGACCTTTGGATCGGGATATGTAAGTATGCTTCCGTCAAATCTAAGGATGTCAGGAACTCCCCCTGTCTTACCGCCGCAATGACCGACCTCAGGGTTTCCATTCGGAAGTGAGGTACCAAGAGACAGTGACTGACTTGCTTTAGGTCCAGGATTGGATGAAAAGATCCTTCCTTCTTTGGTACCACAAAATAGATCGAGTATCGACTGGATCCATATTGGTCTCTCGGAACGGGAACCACCACTCCCAGCGCAATCAGCCTTGACAGAGTATCCTCTATCGCTGCCCTCTTTTCTGGAGGGCCGCAGGGAGACTGAATAAAGGCTGGAAGCACTTGTTTTGCGAATTCGAGAGCGTACCCCTCTTGGATCACTTCCAGAACCCATTGATCGGATGTGACCCGGGCCCAGGCAGGAAGGAACTGCCTTAACCGACCCCCCATCAGCATGCCTTTCTCCTGGGCCCCCGTTGTTTCATTGTGGTTTCCTGGGGCCAGTGGAGGAGGAGGAAGTGCCAAAACCTCTCCCTGCCCCCCAAAACCCCCTGAAGCCTTGACCTCTAGAGGGGAAGCGGCCCTTAGGAAAGGAGTTTGGTCTGGCCGGACGGAATCTCTGAAAGTCCCTTGGCCGGAACCATCGCGCGGCCTTGTTTAGGCCTGTTTTCCGGGAGCCTACCTCCCTTCGACTCGCCTAGGTCTTTAACCAACTTGTCTAGGTCTTCACCAAACAGCAGCTTCCCTTTGAAAGGGAGGTGACTCAGGCGCGCTTTCGAAGAGGAGTTCGCCGCCCAATTGCGTAACCACAAATATCTCCTGGCTGCTACCACCGAGGCCATATTCTTTGCTAGACTCCTAATAAGGTCGTACTGGCTATCTGCCAGGAAAGCGGAACCAGATTCTAACCTAGCCGAAACAGCCTGCGCGTCGCTGAGGCGCCGTCCATTAGCTGAAGCTGTTGAGCCCACCTCAGACAGGTTCTAGTTACCCATGCCCCTGATACTGAGGCCTGTAAGGCGAGGGCACTAACATCAAAGGCTTGCTTCAGCAGCGTATCCAGTTTTCTATCCTGACTATCCCTAAGCGCTGCGCTGCCCTCGACCGGGATGGTCGTCTTCTTTGTCACCGCTGACACCGCAGTGTCTACCCTTGGGGACTTCAGCAGGTCCTTGTCTGGCTCTGGTAAAGGGTACAAGCAGGCCATGGCCCGGACTCCCCTTAAACTCGACTCTGGTTGGTTCCACTCCTCCTGGATCATCTGGCACACCACCCTGTGGACCGGAAACACTTTCTGCGATTTCCTGACGGCTTGGATCAACGGATCCTCCAATGCTTCCTCCTCTGCTGGAGTGTCCGAGGTCATATTGAGCACCTTCAGTGACTCATTTATTAAGGCTGGGAGCTCCTCTCGACGAAAGACTCGAAATATTCGGGATTGCTCTCCCTCCTCAAGCTTCTCCTCTTCCTCCCTATGTCTCTGTCCGAGCCCTCCTCCTCCGGAGTGACTGGCGATAGAGACGTGAGGGGTTCCTCGCTCATTAGCATTGTGCGCTTGGGAGGGGCTCCGGGGTCATGGGAGCTTGTCTTCCCTGGACCGGCCCGGCCACTTTCTTTCACACCCGATGAGTCCAAGACTCCTTGCTGACGCATAGAATAGGCTTTGTGTAATAGCTGTACAAATTCTGGAGAAAAATGTTCCCAGCCCCCCTCACCAACGAAATCGGAGATGCTCTTTCGTTCCCCCGGAGCCGCCTCTAGCGCTCAGCCTGAGCCGACGACAGCAGTGCGGTGCTGCCTCTAGCGCTCAGCCCACCCAAGGGGCTTCAGCGTGAGGCAGATGAGGCCGGAGGAAGGGCCGTGGGGAGCCAGCAGGCCGCGCAAGCGGGAAGGGAGAAGTATTAACCTCCCCGCTGCAAAGGCAAACCCCCTCCTTCCGAAAAGCACCGGGAAGAGAGCCGGAGGAGGGAGGGAGAGGGAGAGGGGGGAGGGGGGGAGAAGGCTACAACTCTCAAATCAACAGATAAAAGGCACAGGAGTAAAGAGAACTCCCATAACTAATGGAAAAGGAAATCAAAGAACTCAAAGAAAAGAAATTAAAAGGTACAGATAAAAGCTAAGACTCCAGTAAGCTCTCTGGCTTACGGGAACCCTCCAGCTGCTTGGAGGCTGAGAATACTGGTGCCTAGGGGTGGTGCCATTGGTATTTATGCCACACCATCATAAAATCGATGGTGGGCTCAGCCTCCAAGCTGCTGGAAGGGTTGCGCAACCCAGAAGTAAAGGGATTGGACTGGAGTTCTGATAAGGAATATAAAATATTTATAATAAAATTATTCATCAAAGACATAAACTAAAGGCAATCTCAAGGATAGTTCTAGAACAGGGAGTCACAATGCGAAAATTTATTTATTTATTTAGAAGCTTTTCTATACCGCGCTCTTTAATATCAGTGCGATTCACAATTAACAATTCTTGTACAGGGCGGGGCAGATCTGCCTTGTGCTTACATTGAACAGGAACAGTAACTTGGAGTTGTAACTGGGGGAACTATTTACATTTTAGATCATCATAAATTGTTGCAAGCGAAATCAAAAAGGATAAACTAAGGAGTAACATATGGAAAGAGTAGTGACTATATACAGCACTCTCAATGGAGGTGATGGAGCCCAAAACAATAAAAGTCTTCAAAAAAAGCATAAAGTGGCAAGGATCCTTAAACGCAAGCTTATGAAGGAAAGTGCAATATCAGATCGGCAGTACTGCATCAGAAAAGGGCAATGTGGATGGTCCTTCTGTGCCCTTTGACTGGTAACTTAAGGTGATTGAGGTATAGTAGGTACTTACTTGTCTCTAGAGGGCTTGCGATCTACAGTAAGAGGCCCTTTTACAAAAGTGCACTACATGGTTAATGCATGGCAACTGTGAGCATGGGGCCATGGTAACTATTACCACATGCTAATTCCTAAGATAACTGCACATCGTGCGATGGGTCGGGGAGTGGGTGGGTTAGGGCTGGACAGGAGTATGGATAGCAAATTATGGTTAGCGTGGGGGTACATATCGTGTGAAGTCAATGTTGCAATTAGTATGTATGCACTTAACATCACTTTAAGAGTAGCGTTATGTGCCTCCATATTAATTGAGAATGCTGCTGCCATGCATTAGGGTACTTTTCTGTGCAGTAACTGCAGAGAACATGCTGACCACGCCACCAACAGCCAGCGCTCAATTTTTACATTTGCTGTGTGTTAGCTTTTATGCAAAACATGCAGTTCAAAAGCTTACTATGACCTCGAAATGGGAATAACGAGTGAGGTAATCAAATTTGCAGATGACACTAAATTATTCAAAGTTGTTTAAGCACAAGAGGATTGTGAAAAATTACAAGACAACCTTGATAAATTGGAAGACTGGACATTCAAATGGCAGATGAAATATAATGTGGACAAGTACAAAGTTATGTACCTAGGAAAGAACAATCCAAACTATGGTTACACGATGCAAGGTTCCACATTAGGAACCACCACCCAGGAAAAAGATTTAGGCATTATCGTGGATAACATGTTGAAACCCTCTGCTCAGTGTGCAGTGGCAACCAAGAAGGCAAATAGAATGCTAGGACTCATAAGGAAAGGAATGGAAAATAAAACAAAGGATATTATAATGCTTTTGTATTGTTCCATGGTGCGACCGCACCTTGAATATTGTATGCAATTCTGGTTGCCGTATCTTAGAAAGGATATACCATGGGGAGGCGGAGCCTGCTGGGAAACAAGGTGGCCGCTTAATTGGTGAGCTCCGGCTGCCCTCTGGAGAATCCTGTAATTTAGAGTGTTGTTTTTGCCCTCCCGGGTACCTAAAATCTTTTGGCTTGGTGTCCGATACCTCTGGCTAGGTGGCAGGGGGAAAACCGACCAAATTGGACTTTGCCGCGGCGGTAAATGCAGGGTCGAAAAGAGCGAAGTCCAATCCCCTCTCCCCGCAGAAGATGGCGACCCCGCGAGAGGCAGGAGAAAGCATGAGGGAGCTTTTGACGGAGATTCGGGCGGTCAAGGACTTAGTTCTGGCGAACGGTGATGCGCTAGTACGGGTGCAGACAGAGCTCGGCGAAATGAGAGACCGATACCAAAACCTAACGGAGCGCTTGGAGAAGGCCGAAAATTCTATAGTAGTACACAGGGAATCGCTGGCGCCATTACCCAAGCTATGTAAACGTATGGAGCGCTTAGAGTTACAACTTGAGGATTTAAGTAACCGCAACCGGAGAAATAATATCAGGTTGGTGGGCTTGCCTGAAGGTGCTGAAGGTTTGGATATTTTCTCGTTCCTGGCAAAGTTGCTCCCCTCTCTGCTCAGCGTCAAATTTGTGGGCCCTCTTGACATCGAACGTGCACACCGTGTTCCGACGCAACGGCCTGCAAGCGGTAAATTTCCTCGCCCGATTATCTTCTGTCTGCTCCACCACCAGCATGCCATGCAGATTCTGTCTACGGCCAAGAGTCGGGCCGCGTGGGACTTTGAAGGTCACAAGCTCTCCTTTTACCCGGATGTCTGTAAGGCTACCGCGGATAGGCGCCGGCAATTCCTGTCCCTAAGACCCCGACTCCAACGTCTCCAAGCAAGATTCGGCCTCTTCTATCCGGCTCGC
Source organism: Ichthyophis bannanicus (assembly GCA_033557465.1). Taxonomy (NCBI): domain Eukaryota; kingdom Metazoa; phylum Chordata; class Amphibia; order Gymnophiona; family Ichthyophiidae; genus Ichthyophis; species Ichthyophis bannanicus. The sequence continues at coordinate 929,788,751 of CM066031.1, forward strand.
CTGAAGGTCACTCTCAACAACAGCTCCCGTGCGTTTGACGACCCCGCAGAAGCTCTCCTCTTCCTCGAGGAGCAGGAAGCCCTCCAAATGCAGTGACTGTTGGGTCTCATATGCTGTTTAATCTCTGCTTTTTGATGCCTTCTCTTCTCCTTGCACCTCGTTGGGTCCCCATCTTTGGGGTGCTGGGAGGTGATATTGTTTTTCCATTGCCTGCTATCTGTCTCCCATGAATAGCTTATACCTTATAGGGATTTTGTCATGGTGTGGGCACTCTTCCTATTTCCATCTGCTCCCCCCCATATTTCCCTTATTTTACACCTGTTTATGTGGGGGTGGTCTCTCTGGGTTTGTCTGGAGGACTTAGTGGGGGGGTAGTAATGTTTGGGATATTGTTGTATTGTTATTGCTGCTGATGTACCTATCCCTTCTGATGGTTGTACTTTCACTCTATGTATGGTCATAGGACTTGGGTTGCCGGTTGTGCCCCTTGTGTTCCTATGTTGGCTCACCTTGTTGATAGTCTTTGGTGGGTAATGTTCTTAATAGCACCTCATTGGCCTTTGATAATCTCTTTTTTACAACTGGCCTCTCTGTTTGAAGCGATCCAGGGCTTGCAGGATCTCCAGTATGCTGTCTGCCATGCCTTCCCTTAAGATCCTCTCCCTGAATGTAAAGGGCATTAATCTTCCCACCAAACGTAAAAAGATTCTTGCCTATTGTGCTAAGCAAGGAGCTGACCTGGTCATGCTGCAGGAAACGCACTTGTCTACTGCTGAGACGGCAAAATTGGGCTCGGGCAAGTATATTGTAATAGCTCAGGCCCCGGCAACTGGGAAAAAAAATGGGGTGGCTATCCTGCTCAGTAAGGCTATCAAGGCTCAAGTGCACTTGCTTCGTGCTGATCCGGAGGGGCGATGGGCTTGTGCCCAAATCACAGTGGACCAGCAGCGTGTTGTGTTTGTGAATGTGTATGCGCCTAACTGTGACAACCCTGCCTTTTTCCATCGGCTTGCGGAGGTGCTAGCTGAGTTCGCCTCGTCTCCCACGGTGATAGGTGGCGACTTCAATCTGGTATTGGACCCGCTGATTGACAGCCAACCTTGTCGAAGATCTCGGAGGAACAGAGCTGTTGAGGTTTTGGAGTCTATTATGGAAGAACAAGGCCTTGTTGACATCTGGAGGATTCTGCATCCTGATGAAAAAGACTTTACGTTTTACTTTTTTCCTCATGCGTCTCACTCTAGAATTGACTTCTTTTTAGTGTCCCATTCCTTGGCCTCAGCTATTCCCTGTGCGGAGATCCTCAGCTCTCACGTCTCCGACCATGCCGCTATTGGGCTCACGCTGGATGTCTCCGCTTCTCCGCCTCCCTCTGGAGGATGGTTCTTCCCACGGCACCTTCTTGCGGATGACTCCTTCAGACAATTTATTCGGCAAGAAATAAAGTCATATTTTGACCTTAACCGGCGAGAGGACACTTCCGCCTGGGCGTGGTGGGAAGCTTTCAAGGCGACCATCAGGGCTAAAATTACTAGCTTCAACATCGCCCTAAAGAGAAAACTGAGAGCGGAATTACAGTCCCTTGATCAACAGATCAGGGCTGGGGAACGCTTGTTACATCGTCAGTTTAACTCCCTGGTGCTCTCCAGGCTACAGAATCTTCGATTCCAATATAATGCAATACTCGGCAGAGAGGTTGAGCAGCACTCTTTTGCTCAGAAGGCACGGTACTACACGGAGGCGAATAAGTCAGGCAAATTGTTAGCGGCCAGTCTAAAGCCTCGGCATGAGAAAGCATATGTGGCTGCTTTGCTAAACGAGACGAAAGCCTTGAAGATGGGAAATCTGGAGATTCTTGACATTTTTAGGAACTTCTACAGCTCCTTGTATACCTCCGAAGTTGAGAGTGATTTGTGCAGTATGAGAGCGTGGTTGCAATCTATTGATCACCCGACACTGAACCCTGACCAAGTTGCGGTCCTCGACCACCCCCTAGACCTGCGTGAACTTGAAGAGGTTGTGGCAAGCTTACCGGGGTGCAAAGCGGCTGGGCCGGATGGAATACCAGTTGAATTTTACCAGTTGTTTGCTAAGGAACTCTCTCCATTTCTTCTGCAATATTTCCAACTTCTACAAGAGCTGGGCGCGGACCCCGGAGCCTTTGCAGAGGCCACAGTGGTGGTTTTGGAAAAGCCAGGAAAAGATCCGAAGTTAGTGGGCAGCTATAGACCCATATCGTTGTTAAACGCTGACTATAAGCTGTACGCAGCGGTCCTGGCCAACAGACTTAATAAAATCCTTCATCATCTCATCCATCCGGATCAATGTGGTTTTGTGTCAGGGAGATCCACCACTGATAATGCTCGCCTGCTATGTAATCTCCTGGATCTGGTTGCACAGGCCGAAGAGCCTTACATTGGGCTATCGTTGGACGCAGAAAAGGCCTTCGACAGGCTTGAGTGGCCCTTCCTTTTCCTTGTTTTGGAGTGGTTTGGGATCCCGGCCAGTTTCATTAACATGATTCGCCCTATGTATGCCCGGCCCAGGGCTAGGATCTTTGCCAACCAAGAATTGTCCCGCCCCTTTTCCCTGCATAGAGGCACGAGGCAAGGATGTCCCATGTCCCCGCTGCTTTTCAACCTGGCTCTGGAACCTTTAGTCTTGTGCATTCGTCAACATCAGACCATCCGGGGTTTTGAGATAGCCGACCTGCAACTCAAGCTCTCAGCATATGCCGACGAACTCCTCTTTTTTTTGTCTCCATCCTCGGTCGCGCCCCTTCTTCAAGTGATTGAGCAGTACGCCGGTTTTTCCGGCTACAAAGTAAACTGGTCTAAGTCAGTGGCCTTCCCGTTGAATCTGCGGACGCACAGTAGCTTGATCCAGGACTTCTCCTTTCAATGGGCGGGGTCAGCTGTACAGTATCTCGGGACGCAATTCACAGCCCCGCTGGAACAGACCATACAGCTAAACGCCGCGAAAATTGTGGAAATTGCCCGAGCCTTTACTCTGAAATGGTCGCCCCTTCATCTCACTTGGTGGGGGCGGCTTGAATCGATCAAGATGGTTCTTGTACCCAAAATTAACTACATCCTTGGAATGGTCCCGGTTCTTTTTGCTACTGAGGTCTATAAGAAGGTGGAGCGGATCTTGAGTTCCTTTTTATGGGGCGGGAAGACTCCCAGAATAGCACTCAAGAAATTAAAGGCTCACAAACAACAGGGAGGGGTACAATTCCCCGATTTTCATTGGTACCACCTGGCTGCACTGCTAAAGCAGGGGGGCCTCTGGGGGGCGGATATTGCTCCGTCCCTGAAACCCACTTGGCTGTCCCTGGAAGAACGGCTGCTCCGGCCCTGCCCGGCGCACCTATGTATGAGTATGCGCCACTCTGCGACTTCGGGGCTGACCAAGGTGATTGCTGCTACACAACAAGCGTTTCAAACGTTGCTCCCTCTCATTGCCCAGGATAATCCTCTTTCACTTCAGTCTCCTATCTGGCGTAATCCGGCTTTCAAGATTAATAAGGCCCCTTTTTCTTGGCAGTCTTGGCAGCGCTGCGGCATATGGACCGTGGGCCATTTGATCCTGGATGGTGAATGGAAATCCTTTCGTATGCTTCAAAAGGAGTTTCAGCTCCCTGCGTCCTGTTTTTACCAGTACCTCCAGCTCCGACACTGCTTAGCTCAATTGAGGATCAAGCCTCGAGATCCACAGGAGTCCTGGGGCTTGCACAAGCTTGTGATAGATTTTTGTCTGCAACGGGGAGGCGCATCTCGTTTTTATGCTCTTTTTAGAGATTTTCTCCCCGATCAGACCCTGGGCCTCCGTAAGATTTGGGAGGCCGAGACGGAACTAGTGTTATCTTCTTTGGATTGGAGCAAAGTGTGGGGTCCCGTCACTCGTGTCTCCCGATCTGCCTCCCTCACGCAAGCGATGTTCTTTTTTGCTCACCGGGCCTTTATTACTCCGTTAAAGCTCTCCAAATGGCATTCTGATCAAACCTCCACTTGCTGGTCCTGCCAAAAGGCGGTCGGTACAATGTGCCACATGTTCCTGGACTGCCCTTGTGTGCAGGGCTTCTGGTCTCGTGTCTGGGAAAGGATTCAGAGAGTGCTGGGCTTCTCCTACCCCCTATCTTGGCGTATAGTTGCGCTTCGATCTTCAGCAGTAATCCCAGGATTGAACAAGGAGCTTTTCGTATTGGACTTTATGCTATCAGTCGCCATAAAGGAAATCTTATACTCCTGGAAAGATCCTTCGAACCTGCACTGGGGCAGATGGTGGAACCAAGTCTGCCTCTATAGTAGATACGAAAAAGCTTATGACTCTGCCTATTTCCTGAAGGGGAGGGGTACGCCCAAGGTTCGATGGGCAGCCCTGGATCGCTTCACTTCTATTTAGGATGCTACTTCCATTTCTGATATTGTTTCTGCTGCGGATGCTCCTTAGGCTAGTCGTCAGAGCTTCCTTGGCCAATGGGGTGCTGGGGTGGGTTTGGGTTTTTTCTTTCCCCTTTTTTCCTATTTTATTCCTTTTCTTTTCCTTTCCTTCTTCTATTGTTTTCACTTGCACCTGTGAGTACTTCGGTGGTATGCCTTCGGATGGCTTTGCTTATGTTTGGTTAGCTTGTATTGTTTGTTCCCAATCTGTTTGTATTGTCTAAAATTGGAATAAAAATAAATTTAAAAAAAAAAAGAAAGGATATACCATTATTAGAAAAGATACAGAGAAGAGCCACAAAAATGGTAAAGGGGATGGAAGGAGAGGCTTAAAAGATTAGGGCTCTTCAACCTGGAAAAGAGATAGATGAGGGGAGATATGATAGAGGTCTAGAAATTATTGAATGGAGTGGAACGGGTAAACGTAGATCGATTGTTTACACCATCAAAAATTAGAAAGACTAGGGGGCATGCAATGAAGCTATAATGTAACCCATTTAAAATTAGTAAGAGAAAATATCTTTTCACTCAACATGTAATCAAACTCTGGAATTCGTTACCGGAGGATGTAGTAAAAGCTGTTAATGTAGATGGGCTTAAAAAAGGTTTGGACCTGGAGGAAAGGTCCATAAACCATTACTTATTAAAGAGGACCCAGGAAATCCACTGCTTGCCCCAATACAAGCATTGGAGAACCTGTGTGTCTTTTTTGGGAAACTGCCAGGTATTTGTGACCTGGATTGGCCACTGTTGGAAACAGGATACTGGGCTTTATAGACCTTGGTCTGATCCAGTATGGCATTTTTTATGTTCTTATGTTATGTTCTTATGCTAGTAAAAGGGCACCTAAGTTTATATAGGAGTCGATGGAGAGTGAGGCGGTTGTCCAAAGATCACAGGGAGTAGTAGTAGGATATGAATCTTGAGTTTCTTGGTTCTGAGACCATTAGTATAAACTTAGGCTACTCCTCCATTTGCAAGGCTGCCCTCTTGCTCGCTTTTCTTTCCCTCCATGCTCCAACACCTGCATCCAGCAGACAGAAAGAGTGAGGAGAAGCTTGTGAATGAAGCATTGTAAAGCAAAGAGAGGAACTCTTGTGTACGTTGCTGCTTTTGCATTTTGTCTCTGGGAATGAAAGTGAATGCATAAACAAAGAGCAATGAAAATATAATAAATGGTAATGAGAAAATATAAATATGGGGTGTGATGCTCCATTAGGAAGCATGACATCTGCTGCCCATGTTTTTAATATCTTCAGCTCCATTCTGCAGCACAGCAGGTGCAATTAAGGAAGAACTGCGAGGCAAATTGTTCAGATAAGTTACAGCTGATCCAACAGGCATGTGGCGCTGATCCCTCACACAAATCACCACTTCAATACAGCACCAATTAAAAGGTTTTGATTAATCTTCCTTGCCCTGCTGTCGTATCTTCCGAACTGAAGCCCTAAGGGTCTGACTTTCTAAAGATTGTTTGTTCCCATATGTACCAAAAGGAAATCAAGGCAGTGCTCTATACTGCCTATCACATACTGTTTCTATAACTGCTGATGGTTTAATAGTTATATCAATGAGGACGGGAGAAAGTTCTCCAAATTTCACGGGGTGGTTTAACTATATTAATGCTATTTAGTTATCAAAAAGACTTCAATTTTGACAGGCAAATTGAGCCTCCATAACTCACTTGACGTATTCCCTAGTTTGCACAGATAAGGTACAACATAAAATGTATTACTTTCTTTTTTCTATTCAGTCAGTTTATATTTTTTTTTTCCAAATGATTCTGAATTCCAAATTTCCATATTCTCTTGAAAATCTAAAATCTGGGCTGGCCCACTGGCTCCCCTTCCCTTATCTTCCTCAGAAGAAAGAGGTTGGACAGTCACTGTAATCTATTCAAAATTCAAAGGTGTGACTTATCTTTTGCTAATGTCACCACACCAATATAATCCCTCTTCTTAAGTCACCACATTGTCTGCCTATCCATTTCCGCATGCAATTCGAGTTTCTCTCACTCGCCTGCAAGTGCCTTCAGTCTGCAGCTATTTATGACTGCTCCTCTTTAATGTCACTACACACCTCTGCTTGTCAGGTCCTTCACTAGGCAAGCCTGTTCCTTTCACCTTTAACGTCAGTTCCTAATCCACATTTTCCACCGTGCTTTGCCATACACTTGGAATTGCCTTCCTGAGTCACTGTGTAGTGCTGCCTCTCTGACCTACTGAAATCTACCAAAAAAGAACCCAGCTTTATGTTGGCTTTATGGGATTCTGAAATCAGAAATATACCTACTTTGAGAATTAACTCAGGAAAAATATGAGGTAATTTTATAAGATGTGCCTACATTTCTGCATGTTCTTATGTGTGTAAATCATGGCATTTTAGTGATTTACTCACGTAGATGACTGCTACACTCATAATGTAGTCGGTAACTATTCTGAAAGTATGCACTTCTTTCACTGCGGGTGTGCACTGGAGTGGAGCTTGGGTAGAGAGTAGGTGGGGTGCAATTTATGCACAGAAACTAATACAATAATTTACTAGGGATATGCTTTTGTTTTGAAATGAAAGTGGCAAGAGTGTGCCCTATTGCACAATAGGGTGCATTATGTAAAAAAGAAAAATACAAAGATGAAAAAAACTGAAAACCCCAAATGAAACAAAATGAAATGTTTTCCCCTGTATACCCCTATAATTTGTGTCAGCATTTACACAAGCACTAGGACTGGCGCACATGTTTGCACCTAGTTCAATGTGCTTTTTTGACCACTTATGTCCCCTTATGAATCACATGCCCTAATGTTTTTTAAAAAATTCAAAGCAATTTTTAACAAGAATGTGTGAAAGAGACTGAATAAATGTAAGCACGCACGAGCAAGGACCATCTCTATGTTTGTACAGCGCCGTGTATGCCTTGTAGCGCTTTATAGCACATTGACGAACACGGAACTCTCGACGACAACCAACACGGATTTCGTCCCAACCATGGAGTCGAAACTCTCCTGATCTACCTCTTCGACAGCATCATAAGAATAATTGACGACATCAGGAATGGAATTATAATGATCTTCATCGACATCTCCTCAGCGTTCGACATAGTTGATCACAATATACTCCTGGAGAGACTGAAGAACACTGGTATACACGGTACCACTCTAAAATGGTTCCACTCGTACCTAACAGAAAGACAGCTACAGGTCAAGGTGGGACAGGACACCTCCCGGCCCATAAACGTCCAACAAGGAGTACCACAAGGATCCGCACTCTCAGCACTCCTTTTTAACATCTACATCCAACCAATATGCAACATTATGAAAGAGAACAACATCCAATACACAATATACGCAGACGATATAATGGTATACTCCCCGATATCAATCGAAAACCCGGACTTCTCTAAGATAGCAGACTGCCTTACCCAAATGGCGAAGTGGTGCCAAAACAACAATCTAGCTATAAACTACAACAAGACTGAAGCTTTAATCATCACTCGAAACCAAAGCTTCACACACCCACCAAACATAAAGATACAAAGCACCACGATACCGATAAGATCGGAGGTGAGATACCTTGGGGTTACTCTGGACAGTAAACTCAACCTCAAACCACACATAGACAAAACAATCCAAAAAGCATATTACAGGATGCGAATCATCAGGAAACTGAAACCACTCCTCGCTCCAGAACACTTCCGTACAGTCTGTCAAGCACTGATAACCCCAATACTGGACTTCTGCAATCCGATATACCTCGGACTACCAAAACAAGCTCTCAAACCACTACAGCTGGCACAAAACACTGCAGCTCGAATCATATCCGGAGCCGCAAGGCAGGAGCACATCACACCTACACTAAAGGACTTACACTGGCTCCCAATCATTGCTCGCATCAGATACAAGACTATCATAAACCTATTTAAGATAAAAGAACACACATCAGCCAACAGCCTCCACCTGCTCATACAACCGGAAACCAGCGCACGTCCCAGAAGAAGTCAAACACGCAACCGAGTCAGCACCCCAAATGAGTACAAGCACACACGCAAGGACACAACAGACAGAGCTCTCTCCATGGCTGCTCCAACAATATGGAACAATCTACCGGACGATCTAAGGGCAACTCCAGACCTCAAAGACTTCAGAAAACAACTGAAAACCATGCTGTTCATAGAGCACTATGGTCACATCACATAACCTAAGAGAATGGATAACAGCACTCCAATCCTCCCAAACAACTGAATATATATAAAATATGATTCTAGCACCACTGTAAATAGCCCACCCTGTATATAGCTCAAACAAATCAAGCACCCAACACATCCCTCACACAACTAAATTTTATCCTCACTGCATGTACAACACACACACTTTACCTGATTGCTTGCTGTGATACCACCTTGATTATTAAGATAAGGCGGTTTAGAAATACTGTTAAATAAATAAATAAATAAATGATTAGTAGTAGTAGTAAAAAGTAGTGCCATCAGTTGCAAGCCAGCACACCAGGACCAGAGGGCTCTTTGGCGTGGCTTTTAGATGAGGACCAAGGAAACCCTAATCACCATATCCAATATCCAACATACAACACATTCCCATCGCGGACACCCTGTCAGCAAGCTAACCCATCAGAACAATTACCTTGCTGCAATGGCACGCTTTCATGTACACCCTCCTGGCCCTTCTCATCCTCACTCCCACCCACACTCCCTCCCACACTCCTACTCATACCTCCCTTCACACCCCCCTTCCACCACACCCTACAGCACACTACTTAACTATCTCTCCCTCCCACACTCGCAACACACAGCTCATAACAATCACAACACACAAAACATCACCACTCCTCAAAAACAAGCCGCTTAATCCACCACCACTCAAATGTGCACTCATCAATGCACGCTCCACAAAGAACAAAACCTCCCCCATAAGAGATCTGATTTTCATCCACAATCTGGAGCTACTCTGCATCACCAAGACTTGGCTCACCAGAACTGACAGTCATCCTCAATCAACTTCAACCACCTAACTACAGCCTCTTCCACTCCCCTCGTACCCACAGAAAAGGAGGTGGAGTCCTCATCCTCTCTAAATCAGACATGACCTTCAAGAAAGTATCTTCAGAATCCACAAGAAAAACAAGAACAGTGACCCTGGATACACTCATCATCTCCAATAGACAACTCACCATTTGCCTAGTCTGTCATTCCCCATCCATGCTAACCAGCTACCTCGCCGATCTGCTCCATGTCACCCTCGAAAACAACACAAAACACAAGCATCTCATTGTACTAGGAGACCTCAACCTCCACTATTCCCCAACCAAACAAGCAACAGCCTTCCTGGAAGCCATGGCAGCAATGGACCTGTCTCAAATTGTACAATCCCCCACTCACAACAAAGGCAACATTCTCGACCTCATCTTCATAAACACTAATTCTACCCACATTGATCCTCTCCCACCAATCCAGACTCTCCCAGTACCCTGAAAGACCACAAGTTAGTAACCTTTCAGCTACCCATCACTACTCCACATAAGCAAATCTCATCCACTATGTTGCACAAGAACAGCTTCAGACAGTTCAACAAAGAATCCTTCCTGGCCAGATCTCTTCAATACTCAACAGTCAAATACAAGACCTGGAGTCTACAATCACCACTTGGAACCAAAACTTCAATAAAACAGCATCAACCTTGACTTTTCTACAGAACACTGTTCACAAATGGACCCCTTGGTATACCCCAGACCTACAGAATCTCAAAACCCAATTAAAAAAACAACGCAGATGGAGAAAATTTCGGCTATCCACAGACCAATACTGTTACATGGCACTACTAAGAGAATACAACCATGCTACAAACCACTCAAAACAGAACTACCACGCAAACCACATCCAAAGATCTCTCAACTGCCCAAGAAAGTTGTTCATTCTAGTAGAGAACTTACAAAATCACCCTCAGACAATAAAACCAACAGCTCCATCACTCCTCAACAGCTGGCTGACTACTTCTCATCCTGCCATCCTCAGTCCTCAGCCCAAACAAACCCACCTCCTCAACTCATCCCTCCAGCACACTCATGGACCACCTTCATAGATATCTCTGCTGAAAACATAGAAAATATCATCTCATCTCTTAACCCCAAAACATCTCCCATTGATCCATGCCCAGTTAGCTGGATCAAAGCCACCAAATTAGAACTATATCCATTCCTTGCAAAACTCACACAAAGGTCCCTACTAGATGATACTTACCAGACTGCCTAAAATTCTCATTCACCCTCTGCTAAAAATAACCCACTTTGGCCCGTCCGATCCCTCCTCAAACAGACCTATTGCAAGCCTACCCTTAATCAAAATAATTGAGAAGACTGTCCAAATCCAGTTACAAGAAAACTTTGACACCCATACCCACAGCAGCATGGCTTCCAACCACACCATGGAGTGGAAACCCTCCTAATTTTCTCTTGAACAACCTCATAATAGGAACAAAGAACATCCACCAAGGCTTCATCCTTATATTCCTTGACATCTCAGCAGCTTTCGACTCCATCAATCACAGCATCCTCCTACAATTCCTCCAGTCAACTGGAATACAAGACACTGCACTGAAATGGTTCCAAACTTACCTGTACAACAGACTCCAGCAGATACGAATTGGACTACTAGCATCAACCCCATACACTCAAAATCAATGCGTCCCCCAGGGATCCACTCTCTCAACTCTCCTCTTCACCATCTACATGCTACCCTTCTGCAACATCATCCATTCACACATCATCAATATCACATCTATGGAGACGATATCATGCTCTATGCACCATCCAACCTGAACAATCCATCCTACCATGAGCTCCAACAATGCTTCTCAGACCTCTCACAAAGGCTATCTGAAAATCAACTATCCTTAATCCTCAAGAAAATGGAATCATTATTTATCAACAAAAAAGAATCATTCACCCCTCCCACTACCATCACTCTCTATGATACAGAAATCCAAGTCAAATCGGAAGTAAAATACTGGGAATCACCCTCGACAGTCACCTCACCCTAAGGACTCAAATAAGGAATGCAGGAAGATCAATCTTCTATAAAACCTGGACCCTCCAACAACTCCTTGCCCTCTCCTTGCCACATCAGACTTCCGCTCAGCCTTACAAGCACTCACTATACCACATTCTGACTACTTTAACTCAATATACTACGGACTCCCAAAATCAACACTCCTTCCTCTACAAACAGCCCTCCACACAACCGCACAGACATAATCACATCACCCCCATCCTCAAACACCTGCACTGGCTTCCACTCCACAGCAGAATACTCTACAAAATTCTACTAATGATACACAAAAACCTCAACCACCAATCACCCCCCCCCCCCATCTCTAATCCCTCATCACCCCACTACAGGTGGACAGACCATGCAGATCTCCACAATGAACACCTTGACCCCCCCCCCCTCACCAAGCAAGAATAAGAAGCACCCATCAGGCTTGTGCCAGATTCTTTGAACTATATGCTCCATCATGCTGGAACTCCATCCCTGACCCTATAAGAAACACCACATACCTCCCCACCTTCCGAAAGCTCCTCAAGGCCCACCTCTTCATGCTACACTTTGAACACACCTCCTCCTAATACTCCCGTCCTTCCACCCCCCCCCCCCCCCAGAGCATTATGTAAATAGTTACAGGCAACTTGACATGCCTAAATTTGTAACAGCAAGTTCTGCTTTAATCTTTATTGTATAAAGTTGATTATTGAATGTAAATGTTGTTTGAAATATTCAAGGTTCCATGTAAACCATTTTGACCTCCATGAAAAGTGGTATATAAATCCAGCCAAATAAATAAAAGCTCCAACCCTGTCCCCAAGCTTTCTATTCCTGATGCTGTGTTGGGTAAACTAGGTATTCGTGAGGCCATGGCCTCTGTGGCCCAGCCCTTTCCACTGCCTATGAGCTCTGTTGATCTATGTAAAACTGTATTTCATTCCTTTTTCATTATTTAAATTTGATTGTACACTGCCTTGCTGTCTGCATTAAAAGTGGTATAGCAAATACAATAAACCATAAACCAAATTGTATAATGTTTTGCATTTCTATTAGAGCTATATAAATAAGTAGTGAGTGGAAGACGGAGACTTACCATCTACCAGGCTGTTCCTGTTGTCTGTGCCACTGAGCGGTTGGGGAGAAATGCCAGCGAGGGTTTCTGTCTGCTGCAGGTATTATTCCAGCTACCTCTTCCTCCTCGTGACGTCACGTTGCCGAGGCCCGGAGACTACATTTAATCCAGCTCAGAGGCCCTCTGGGCTGAGGTCCAAAGGACGTGCCCAAAGGGGCAGACCATGGCCCTTTGGCACCCATTCGGCAAACCGAGGGTGTTTTGTGGAAGCCTTATTTGTAATGTCCCCTCAAGTTGCTCAGGTCCATCTTTATTTTCTTTAGTAAATGATTAATGGGGAAACGGAAGGCCAAGACTTTACCTAAGGCAGTCCCTTCAATTCATGCCTCGGTGAGGATTGTGGGTCCTTTAGATAAACACTTTGCTATGAAAATGGGTCAGCAACTCTCATCTGAAGGGGTGTCACTCAGTTTAGCAGATCGGACTCCTCCACTATTCCCTCACCCTCAGTTATCATCTACAGCTGTGTCTGTTGGTTCCCCTGACCTTTTGGTGTCCTCTTTTATACCAGGTCCTTCAAAGATTTGTGGATTGCCATCTCAAAGATTGACTGTAAGCTGTCTAGTACTGTAGAGTTTCTTTGTGTATTTACTCAAGAGACGTCTCAAAAGCTTCAGGAAATAGATAACAGGTTTTCTGAAATGGGTGCAGGTGTTACTAGAATGGAGGGGCAGTTGCAAGTTTTGTATCAGCAAATAAGGATTCTCTTGCTATTCACTATAAGTTAGAAACCCTGGAAAATCTTTCGTGGGTTGATAACTTGTGTTTTCTTAATTTACCTATAACCCACCTGCTGCCTGCTGAAATTCTACTTAACAAAATATTTTAAAGAGGTGCTGCTAATTACAGATGTGATTTCTATCCAAAAGTGCTATTACCACCTAAATAGCGTAAAGAGGATCTTGGTGGAAATGGCATTGATGTTTTAACTCTAAATGTTAGTCATGATCTGACTACGTTTTTGGAGGATTCCTCTGATATTATTTCTAAAAGGGCTACATTGTTATTATATCTTTTGTCTGTAGCTGATAAAACCAAGGTGTTAAAACTTTTTTTCAAATATAAAGATTGACTTTTTTGTGGTTAGAAGTTGAATGTGTTCCCGGATGTTTCTAGGAACACTCAACTTCGGCGAAAACAATTCTTGGCCTTGAAATCAAGGGTTATTGGAATTGGCACGACTTTATTTTTATGTTTCCCGTGTAAGTGTGTGATCACTTGGCATGAGAATACGTATTTCTTTTTTGATTCATCTCATTTGGAGACATTTCTAGAAGATAATTAAGAAGGGATCCAGGATATCAATGCTTGACCCAGTACAAGCATTGTGGAACCTGTGTCTTTTGGGGAAACTGCTAGGTACGTATGACCTAGATTGGCCACTGTTGGAAACAGGATACTGGGCTTGATAGACCTTGGTCTGACCCAGTATGGCATATCTTATCTTATCTTAAGTTAACGGTTGTGGGGTCTAAGTAATTGATTAGCCTATGGTTTTTGTTTTGGGGGTCTCTCCCCTTTGACCTCCTTTGTATTGCCTAATATTGTGATAACGTATAATGTGCCTCCTTTCTTCCCATGATGTGGGCTGTTGCTGAATTGCATTCCTTTGGGTTGTTAATTGTTGTTGTTTTTCCTTTTGTTATATCTGTGATGTGGGGTTATGACAGCATGTTCTATGTGCTTATTTTTTTTTGTATTAAAAAAAAAGATAAGTAGCAGTAGTAAGTGATTCCTGCTACTGAGTCAACAGTGGAAATGGAACAAACTGACAGGGACAGACTGGGAGGTTGGGGCATGGTGCATGGATCTGTTAAAAGCATGAAGGTATCAGTGTTCCACTGTTTCTTGAGGTGGAGGAGCTATAAAGAATGCTGATGCCTCTGTGCATTCCCTATGGAACTGTAACTTTTCCAACTTGTTTTCCAGCTTACAAAACACTGTAATAAAAGCTCTTCTAGATGTCTCTAATAAGCTGCACTTTATGATCTGCATGACCTAATACCTGAAGAACAGCAGCTAAATAGACTAGCTGGACGTTACATCATTGGGAGCAATAATTAGTGGGGCAGCTGCCATTTAAAGATATCTGGATAAACATCTGCATTTCTTTAAGCAGATTTTCTGCCAGCTGTTGAAAGCTGGACTGCTGAATATGCAGTCTTAAACTTAAATGGATAAAGTATCCATTTAAGGTTAGGATTCTTTTATTTATTTAGTTAAAAGGAATTCTATTCCACATTATTCTAAGAGGTCTAGGTGGATTACAATAAAACATACAGAAGTAAAACAATAAGTGATAAGTAAAATAAAAAAACAATTAATAAACAATAAACAACTAACAGTAAGTTAAATAAAAAACATCAAATAACTAAATAATGGGCTATACAAAATAAAATAATGACAACAAATTAAACAATAGCATAAGTCCATGATAAAAACGGTTCACCTGACCAGATTAAGACATCCAGAAAGTGTCTGAATATCGCCATTATCCACATAACTTTTGGATCTACCCTTAGAACATCCCTGCCCCTCCAATACTTAGATCAATTCTGCCTGTATAACAACTTGTATAGACTGTATAGACAAAATTTATTTGTCGGCCAGCAGGCAATTCTAAGAAAAAGGCACTTTTGTGGGTAGTTTCTGATAGCTTTGAAATCTTGTCCCAAATTTACTTAGCCTGAAACTTCATTCAGCATCTGAAGAACTACTAAAAGCTAAAAGAAGTTAAGATGTGATCTCAACACAATTTTCCAAACAATGCTACAGATTGAAGCGTCTTCTGTAATCCTACTTTGACTTAAATATTTTGCAAGCTATTATTAGTGCTGCAGTCTGCTTGGCATAGCATAATGAGCACTGTGCTGAAGAAGAGAAGCTTGTATCGCACAGGCAAGAAAGAACGTGTTTGCAAACTGTCAGGTATGGTACCTTTCAGACAAAAGAACCCACAGAGATTCATGCTCTCATAGCACTCCCCTTTCTCTTTTCCTTCCTAATTCTTTATAATTGAAATAGACTGTGGTATCGCTATTCACTCGCCAGACTCCATGGTGGGAAAAATATGCAATCATAAACACGCTGTATGGCTGGAAGGAACCCCACTGCCACAGGAACAAGCTCAGATTGAAAGCCTTCCAGAGGCAGGAAGAAATCTACTGTACCTAAGTGTAACTCACCTTGAACTCTGACAAAGACATGAGCTAAATCCAATCTAAAGCATCGCCCTACCTACAGGCAGCATCTATTTTTCTTAAATTATCACATGGGTTCCACCAGTTTTCCCAGAAGCTTGTTCTAGTCAGTGCCTATTCTTGAATTATAACGTTTTATCCTAATAACAGATGAACTCAAGGTAGTAAAATAGTGTGACGAGGCAGTAAGCAAATTAGAATGACAGGGTACCCAGGCAGTGGTACTTCCAGAAGAGAAGAGGAAGTGATAATACCTTTTTACATGAATGTCACCAGGCTAAATAACTGTGGACAGTCTAGAAGGAAAAGCCTTTCTCTGTGACATGGGAGAAAGTTTGCAAGAGTTTAATTCCATCTCTGAAATGATGGCAGTACTATGGCATGTTGGCGCTTTCCCCTCTCTCCTCTCCCCTCAAGCTGGTACCCATCATGTCTGCTCCTTCCAACAGCCCTACCTTTGTACAGGTCATCCATAGTATCTCTAAGGGAGGGTGTATCTCCAAAAGGATACAGACTGAGTAGAGAAGGGCTAGCAGAACAGTGCACAGTTTAAACCAAACATGTCCAAGTTCAGTTCTCTAGGGCCACAAACAGGCCAACATTTCAGAATATCCCTAATGAATAAGCATTCAGTATTCAGTGGAAGTAGTATATGGCAAATCTATCTCCTGCATATTTATGCAGCCTGAAAATCTGACCTGTTTGTGGCTTTCAAAGATTGAACACCATGGGCCTGATTTTCAACTGGGCAGGCTATGCGTCGTTATGATGCATAGCCCTGCCCGCTGACCCCAAAATTCAGATATTCAATGTCGTGGTGATGACATTGAATATCCGGATTTGGTGCCAAGTGGATTCACCCGAAGAGACTAACTGTGTAGCAGTGATTTCGGACTGCTACCCAGTTAGCATCTGCAGCTAAAACTAGGTGAACCAAAAGCTGGCCTAGTTTTAGGCACGGATCACTTACCGGGTAGCAGTCTAATATGCCGCTACCCAGTTAGCATCATTAGAAAGATTCACCAATAAATTCCCAATTGAATTTTTATCGAAGCGTGTCGAGGGAGGGTAAGAATGGAAATCTAACCCACTCCAGACGACAAGCTACTTTTATTTGTTGTGAGGTTCTCCACCTTCAAAACTATAACAGAAAAAGCACTTATCTGTCCAAATAACTTTATCCTTTTATAAACTCTCCACCGTTGAAAAATACCATTAATCTTCACACGACGTGCACGTTTCGGGAATAATCCCTGTTTCAAGTGTTTCCCACTATGCCATGAGCAAAAGCAACTGTGACCAAAAGCAACTGTGATCCAGTTAGCGGCAGTCACCACCTCTGCTCCGCCCCATAACGCCCCCAACACTCCCCGATACTAACCGGATAGCATCGGGGCATGTAGGGGACTTAGACGGGGATGTTCAATGGCACTAACCATATATGCGCTGTTGAATATCCCCATCAAAAGTAGTTTACTAGGCTATAAACAGTGCAAATGCCCTTCGAATATCAGGCTCCGTGTTCCTATGAAATTAGACTTAAGGATTTAAATATGGAGACTCTAGAACAGAGAAGGGCAGATATCAGGCCCCGATTTATGCATAGGCGGTGCAAATATTTAGAAGGCAATTTGAAGTCAGTGCTTCCTGCCGAGAATTCTAATTATTTAATTCTCTTGCAACAAAGAAGCTTAATTGTCCCTTGCAACACAGACACAACACAAAGAAGAACTCAGCCCTTTCTTCATGACACAAACACATCCCCTCTCCAGTGCTTCACCATCTCCTTATCCACATTACTTGATTCTTGTTTCAGTTTTAAGGTGGCTAGAGTTGTATCTGCTGCTCCTTGCAGACTAGCCCCTCTATGCTTTTGTTTAGAGTTGAACCTGTTGCTCCGTGCAGATTGCCCCTTCTATTTTTTTGAATCAAAGCAAACTTAAATAACCTTTACACTTCAAAATATAGAGAGGACTAACCTGCACAGAGTGGCAGATACAACCCTAAACAACAGACTCCGCCCCTCTCCCCAACCAAAATGGGTACTTCAAAATTTTGTACCGGATATTCAAATGCATCAAATGAATTAATAATGCACAAGAAGCAGTCATTGTTCAGTGGAAATTAAGTTTTAGAACAAAGGGCTTATGTGCAGCTCAAAAGAAACAGACTTGGGAGAAACATAAGGAAATATTTCGTCGTACATAGAAGAGCTTTCCAAGAGAGGCACTAGTGACAAAAAGATTACAGAATTCAAAAAAGCATAGGATAAGGGAAGAATCCTTAAACATGAGCATGCAAGTATAAAACATGAGATCTGTCAGACTCTATAGTACTGCATCTAAGCTGGGCACGTTAGACTGAGCCTTGCAGTCCAAATCAGCTTTGATGTACTGTATATCTGCTGCAGCACATTACTTCCTATCTTACTCCCAAAGGACCTTCTCCCCATTCTTCACATTCTTTATGTACTGCAACAAAGTCCTTTCCAAGTTCAAGTAGAGGGGGAGAATTATTTCAATTACTTTGCATATAATGCTGCTGTTTGCAGATCCAAAAAAGTATTATTTTTCAAGAAAGCATGGGATAAGCATAGAGAAACTCTGATGGTCAAGAAGCAAGGGGAAAAGCAGAGATGTTCTATAGCAGTGGTTCCCAAACCTACCTGCACACTTCCAGCAAGTCAGGTTTTCAGGACGTCCAAATGGCAGATGAAATCTATTGTAGACAAGTGAATAGTTATGCAATTAGGGAAGACCAACCCCAAACTACGGTTATACAATTCAGGTTCCATATTACAAGCCACCACTCAGGTAAAGGATCTGGGAGTCATCGTGGATAATATGTTGAAACCCTACCCAGAGTGCAACGGCGGCCAAGAAAGCAAATAGAATGCTAGGAATCATAAGGAAAGGAATGGAGAATAAAACCAAGGATATTATAATGCCTCTGTATTGTGTGCAATTCTTATTGCCATATCTTAAAAAGGATATAGCAAATTAGAAAAGGTACAGAGAAGAGCCACCAAAATGGTTAAGAGGATGGAAGAATACCCCTATGAGGAAAGGCTTAAAAAGCTAGGCCTCTTCAACTTGGATAAAAGATGTCTAAGGGAAGATATGATAGAGGTCTATAAATTACGGTTTCAGAGCCAAAAAGGCTTTCTCTGTAGCTGTGTAACTCTGGAGACGTCTGGAAATAATTGTACCAAAGCACCACAAGAGGGAATAGTTTTCTTCTTGAAATAACTCTTAAACATCGAGATTTTATCTTGCTTAGAAACAAAAGTTACAATCAAATTTGCTCTGGAGATATATTATCTTGGGAGTCTTTGAGGAACTTGGTTAAATCTAAGTCAGCAGAAGGCTGCAAAACATTAAATACTCCAATAGACTCCTCAGAAACACCCCTACAAGCGAGGTAAAATATTTTTGAAAAGGTAATCACATCAGCATTAGATTATCCTAACACCTCTCAAAAATATTTCCATGGTAGAATCTTTGGACACATCATGCGAAGAGAGAGATCATTAGAGAAAGACATTATGCTTGGCAAGATAGAAGGTCAACGCAAAAGAGGAAGGCCATCAATGAGATGGATCGATACAATAACAGCAGCTACGGGTACCAGTCTGTCAACAATGAGCCGCCTGACTGAAGACCGAACACAATTTAGGATAGCTATCCAGAGGGTCGCCATGAGTCGACTCCGACTCGACGGCACTTAACAACAGAATCTTTGGTGATAGTAACTGACACATAGGAGATTGCAGACCTACTATTATTAATCTGTGAACTATCATTAAAATCATCTGTAGTACCTGAAGATTGGTGAATGGCCAATGCAATGCCAATTTTTAAAAAGGTTTCAGGGGCGATCCAGGAAACTACAGGCCAGTGAGCCTGACATCAGTATCAGGCAAAATGGCAGAAACTATTATAAAGAATAAAATTACTGAACATGTAGGAAGTCAAGGTATAATGGGAGACAGCCAACATGGTTTTAGCCAAGGAAGGTTTTGTCTTACTAATCTGTTATATTTTTTTAAGGTGTGAATAAACAGGTAGAGCTGGTCGATATAGTGTATCTGGATTTTCAAAAATCCTTTCACAGGGTCCCTCATGAAAGACTCATGTCGAAGTTAAAAAGTCATGGGATACAAGGCAGTGTACTATTGTGGATCAGGAACTGGTAAAAAGATAGAAAGCAGAGGGTAGGCTGAATGGCCAATTTTCCCAATGGAGAAAGGTGAATAGTGGAGCACCCCAGGGATCTGTGGTGGGTCCGCTGCTGTTTAACATATTTGTAAATAACCTCGAAATGGGAATAATGAGTGAGGTAATCAAATTTGCAGATGACACAAAATTATTCAAAGTTGTTAAAACCCAAGAGGATTCTGAAAAATTCCAAGAGTACCTTGATAAATTAGAAGACTGGATGTTCAAATGCAGATGAAATTTAATGTGGACAAGTGCAAAGTTATTCACCTAGGAAAGAACAGACTATGGTTACACGATGCAAGGTTCCACATTAGGAACACCATCCAGGAAAAAGATTTTGGCATCACTGTGGATAACATGTTGAAACCCCCCGCCCAGTGTGCAGCAGCAGCCAAGAGAGCAAATAGAATGCTAAGATTCATAAGGAAAGGAATGGAGAATAAAACAAAAGATATTATATTGCCTCTGTATTGTTCCATAGTGCGACCGCACCTTGAACATTGTGTACAATTCTGGTGCCATATCTTCAAAAGGATATAGCGTTATTAGAAAAGGTACAGAGAAGAGTCACCAAAATGGTAAAAAAGATGGAAAGATATCTCTATGAGGAGAGGCTTAAAAGGCTTGTCAACCTGGAAAAGAGACGGCTGAGGGGAGATATGACAGAGATCTATAAATTAATGATTGGAGTGGAACGGGTAAATGTAGATCAATTGTTTATCAAAAAAATACAAAGACTAAGGGACATGCAATGAAGCTACAGTGCAACCCGTTTAAGACTAATAAGAGAAAATATTTGTTCACTCAACATGTAATCAAACTC
This sequence comes from Ichthyophis bannanicus, assembly GCA_033557465.1. Classification (NCBI taxonomy): domain Eukaryota; kingdom Metazoa; phylum Chordata; class Amphibia; order Gymnophiona; family Ichthyophiidae; genus Ichthyophis; species Ichthyophis bannanicus. The sequence continues at coordinate 929,809,619 of CM066031.1, forward strand.
TGGAATTTGTTACCAGAGATTGTAGTAAAAGCTGTTAGTGTAGCTGGGTTTAAAAAAGGTTTGGACAAGTCCCTGAACGAAAGGTCCATAAACCATTATTAAAGGGTACCCAGGAAATGCACTGCTTGCCCCAATACAAGCATTGTGGAACCTGTGTCTTTTGGTGAAACTGCTAGGTACCCAGTATGGCATATCTTATGTTCTTATGATATTCCCTTAAGAGAAAATTAAAAAATCTAATATTTTTAGACTTAGCAATATTTTCAAATGCTTCTAATTTACAATAGATTATCATACTACAGTATCTTTCACTGCAGATGCACTGACTGCCTGCAATTAATTACACTGAGATTCACAATTAAGAATCTGAGAACTAAGGCAATCTACTTGCTATTCTGCTTGATCTGGCCTTGCTACCTTTTCCTGGGAAAAGGTGCAAAGCTGGGACACCGTGGAAACTAAAGTACATCCTGTCTGAGTCACCACCCTCCCTATATCAGCCAGAAAGTCCTTAGAATCAGGTGCCTCTCTGGTCTCATCTAGGGGAGGTGTCCATTAGATAGGTTTAAAAGTTCCCTTAAGTACTCTTTTCCAATGGTGAACTCCCAGCAGTTCCTGGTGGAGTAACAACTACAGGAGGGGGGGGGGGGGGCTGGCATGTAGTCCGGAGAACTCAGTGATGCCTCCCATAAGCCCACCGAGAGGAAATAGGTAACTGTGAGAGAGGGAGAACCAACCTTCTTGGCCACAACGTGCTTGACCATTGGTCCACTCACTGGTTCCGACGATAATACAAGCTTTATCTTACGTTTCCCTATGGGCAGCAGACGATAGCTAGAAGGACTAAAGTGCTCCCTTGGTACTGCAAGGGGCTCCCAAGGGGCCTGATGTGTACCTTATATCACACCCCTTAGATCGTGCCATGACCACATGCATAGCAACAGCTGGAGTTTAAAGCAAGTAAACGCCTAATGATGTCAGGGCCATCCTGTCTGCAGCCCACTTCTCCAAACAGCTGCCAGTTAGCACTCCTCCCGGGGAAGGTACCTCTCCAGCAGGCTTTTCAAGGTCCCCAATGACATCAGGGTCATCCTGCCCACAGCCTGCTTCTCCAAACACCTGCGGCTGTCTGATGGCATCCTCCCCTGGATTATATTTTTAAACAAAACAAATAGCAAAATCTAGAAACAAGAATACTAAATTAAACAACACAGCTCTAATCCCCAGGACAGTTTTGAAAACCATCAGTCTATAGTACACAAAGCAAGGAAACTAGGTAGAATAGATGGGACTTTACACTCCCCATCTGCCATTATATGCTCTGTATAATGCTAACTTGGCAGACAGATCTTAGTTTGCTTTCTGCTATAACCCAAAGATCCTTTTCTGCATTTCTGTTGCCTAGACACATATCCTATTTTGCATTTCTACATTTAATTTTTTTCTCTAGTCATGTAGCACTTTGCATTTACCCTTCTTGAATTTAATCCTATTTATTTTAGACTATTTTGGGTGCCCCTCACTTGGTTTGCTGCTTGTCGTGCTGTGAGGGCTTGTGTGTATCAGTGATGCTGAGAGCTAAGTTATCAGTAGCTTAGCTACTGGCAGGGTCTCCCAAGATAGACAGGTCTCAGCTGAGATGCCAGACTAAGACAAACCACCCATCTGGGGCAGCAGTAGAATGGAACAGTGTTGTAAGTAGAGGATCATATTTCTGTGACAAATGTAACAACACTGGAAGTAATTGTGCAGAAGAAAGGCTTGGCAAATCTACTTCTGCATCTTGCCTAGAAAACCCAATGGATAGTCACAAAACAAATTGCACTATAGTGCTGGAAGATGAGACTTCAGGTTGGAAGGCAGTCAAATGGCTACTGGGGATGAACTGAAGACTTCTCAGAATAAAGCCAGCATTTATAATGTGGTTGGATCTGCTGATGTAGCTGTGCATGAAAATAGAGTCAGAAGTTGCAAAGATATCTTACATATTGGGGCATGGAACGTTCAAAGCATGAACCAAAGTGGTGGAGGTGGTCAAGAATGAAAAGGAACATGTACAACTCCATCTGTTGGGTGTCAGTGAACTGAAATGGACTGGCTTTGGGCACTTTGCATCTGATGATCATATGGTTTACTATGCTGGAAATGAAAGACAAAGAAGAAATTGTATTGCATTTATAGTTAAGAATGAACTTGCAAAACTGTAATGAAATATAATGCAGTCAGTGACTGTTTAATTTCTATTGGTCTAAGAGAAAAACCCATCAACACAACTATAATTCAGGTATATACCCCAACTACAGCTGCAGAAAAGGAAGACGTTGATGAGTTCTTTGAACAAGTACAAGCTAAAATGATCAGGGGTGATCCGGGAAACTACAGACAGGTCAGCCTGACGTCAGTACTGGGAAAAATGGTAGAAACCATCATAAAGAACAAAATTACTCCACATGTAAATAGTGTCACGTGTCCCTATCCCCAGCCACGTGCTTAGGGGATTAGGGTTGCCATTTTAGACCTCTTTAAAGGGTTTGAAAACTATTTCCTTCAGGAGCAGTGCCCTCTGGGAGTTGTAGTTTCCCTCTTAAAAAGGATAGTCGTGGAGACATCGAGTGAAGGCAAACTGACACAGTTTATTTCCCTAAAATATGCACAAATAAGGTTCAAACGCAAAGTATCTGGATATTTCCTCCAGGACAAAAAGTACAGAAGATATTTACATCCTTAAGCTGAGTAACTTCTCAAAGGCATTAAACAGACGCAGACGTTTCATCAATCAAAACAGGCAAACCAAAAATACAGCTTCTTAGGTTCAGCAAAGTAAAGAATGTCTTTCTGCTTCCTTAGTGAGATAATATACAGTGCTGTGCAAGCTTGTCTTACTTAACCTGGTTCCTACCTTAGCAAGGTTAAGTTTTCTTGGTAGTGCTTTTTCCCAAAAGCATTTACTCAGGCTGCTGCTACTCCTTAACCAAGGATTCAGTAGCCTCTGCACGACACAAAGAACAGTCCATTAGCAGTTCAGTAATCAAGGGGTCTGCTTCATTATACTCCACTTGCATTTCCTCTTGCTCTGGAATTATAATTTATTTTATTTATTTATTTAGACAGGTTTTGTATACCGCCTTATCCTTCAATCAAAGCGGTCACAACACAATTGGGGGATACATTTAACACGCGGGGGGATATGAGACACATACACTAATACTTACAGGGAACATGGGCAATGGAGGGTTAAGTGGCTTGCCCAAGACCACAAGGAGCACCTGTGGGACTAGAAACCCCAGTCCTTCCGGCCCAAGGTTGCTGTCCTCTAGTGGGATTTGAACCCCCGACCTTCCGGCCTGAAGTACCTTGCCCCAACCACTAGGCTACTCCTCCCTGCACTGAGCCCTCATGACCTGCCTCTGGTGGAATTCTTGCTGAGGATTCCTGTAACTCCCTCCAGGACTTCTCTTCCCGGTAAGGAATATGGAGAACTGTATTACTGGATATCTTTCTTTGGTTCTCTTGTCCCAGTTCCTCTCTGAGGTTTAACCACGGCTCTCTGTGGAGGCTGGGTTCTTCTGTCTCCTGGTTTGAAAACTAAGCACCCACCTCTGAGTGTTGTGAACCTCTTGGTCAGGAACAGAAGTTTGGAACCTGCCCTGCTCTCTCCGCCTGAGCAGCTCTTGCCTGGTTTCCCTTGTGCCAGACTCTTTCCAGGTCCTTCTTCTTTCCTCTGCTTGGAACTTTCTTTCTGGGAACTTCCAGCTCAATTTCCAGTCCTGCTCTGAGTCCGTCTCTGACTCTGTCTTCTGGACTGTCTCCTTGAGTGTTTGCTTGCTTTGCTCTTCCCTTCTGAGCCACCTTTTCCTCCTGAGCAGCTCTTCTCCCTCCTGCTTTTCCCTAAGCAGGGTTTATAAAGGTGCTTCCTGGGCAGCGTTTCTCTCTGCCTTAACAGGTGTTCATAATCATGCTCCAAGCCTGCTACTCCGTCAGCAGAGCTTGGGTGTGGCAGTCTAGCTTCAGAAACTCTAAGCTTGCTCTGAAGCCTGTGCACTGCTGGAATGTTTTTAAAGGTACAATCACTGATTTTCTCTAACTCTGCAGGCTCACCAGTGCCTTCCACATCACAATAGTCATGATTTAATGGGAGACAGACAAAATGTTTTCAGACAAGGAAGATCTTGTCTTACTAATCTTTTATGTTTTTTTGAAGGTGTGAATAAACAGGTAGACAAAGGTGAGTCGGCTGATATAGTGTATATGGACTTTCAGAAAGCCTTTGACAAGGTCCCTCATCAAAGACTTTGGGCAAAACTAAAAAGCACAGTCTGTCAAGCATCAATTACCCATCTCCTTGACTACTGCAACTCCATCTTACAAGGACTACCTAAGACCACCCTTGCCCCCCTACAGCTGGCTCAAAACACAGCTGCACGACTCATCACCGGAGCAACCAGGCACACCCACATCATGCCCTTACTGAAATCCCTACATTGACTACAAATCTCATCTTGTATCAGGTTCAAGATCACTGTCCTCACGCACAGAGCCCTCCTCAACACTACAGCAGAACAGCTACAACTACTAATTGAGCGCCCCAACAACAGCAGCGCCAAAACACAGCAAATCTCCTCCTTCTACCTGCACAGAGCTCCAAGAAATCACAATGCACCTACACAAGAGCCTTCCAATTCTATGCCCCCACCAACTGTAACAAACTACCCCCCACCTTGCGGGCCCTCCAATCCCACACCCTCTTCAAAAAACATCTTAAGACCTTTCTTTTCAAAGAACACTTCAACAAAGCCACTGCCACAAACCACACACAAGAGCACAACCTGCCCCCCTCACCACTCAACCCCCATAAGCAGGCGAATACAATGCCTCACCGTATAGCAGCTATGCCATTTGTAAATAACCACTTTGTTCTCTTGTTCAATTGTAACAATATCCATTTTATACCAGTTGTCTGAACATAGTTCCAACTGTTTCATACAAAAGTTACTACTTGCTTTAATGTAAAATTTCTACCAGTTAACTGTACATAGTTCTAAATGTTCCATGTAACTGTTACTACTTGTTCTATGTAAACCGTTTTGCCTTGAAGAAAAATGGTATATAAAACCAGTTAAATAAATAAATAAATAGGAGGCAGTGTACTATTGTGGATCAGGAACTGGTTAAAAGATAGAAAGCAGAGGGGAGGGCTAAATGATGAATTTTCACAATGGAAAAAGGTGAACAGTGGAGTACCGCAGGGATCTGTACTTTTTGACATATGCATAAATGACCAGGAAATGGGAATAACGAGTGAGTTTATCAAATTTGCAGATGACAAAAAACTATTTAAAGTTGTTAAAATCCAAATGGATTGTGGAAAATTGCAAGAGGATCTTGATAAATTGGAATACTGGGAATCCAAATGGCGGATGAAATTTAATGTGGACAAGTGCAAAGTTAGGCACCTAGGAAAGAACAACCCAAACTATGGTTACGTGATGCAAGGTTCCACATTGGGAACCAACATCCGGGAAAAAGATTTAGGCATCATTGTGGATATAATTGTGCTATAATCAGTGCGAGGTACCTGGCTTCACGGTGATACCGTGTGATGTCCAAGTTTTGATAATCGTCACATATGTTTTTTCACAAACAATCATAAGTGCATTGCGCATCAGAGGCAGGTGGGATCTGTGCCTCTGTTCAGCAAAAGGTCTTTTCTGAAATTGGCTTGGTGCAGTGTGAGCCTATAACCCCTGAGGAAGTGGTATACGAAACACGGCCTGTGTTGGGTTTGGCGCACCTTATCCGTGGATCAATAAAGGTTACTTTTGAACCTCCTGCCATGGTTTCTGACTGGTTCCTGTAACATGTTAAACTCCTCCACCCAGTGTGCAGCGGCGGCCAAGAGAGCAAACAGAATGCTAAGTATCATAAGGAAAGGAATGGAAAATAAAACAATGGATATTATAATGCCTCTGTATTGTTCCATGGTGCAACTGCACCTTGAATATTGTGTGCAATTCTGGTCACCGTATCTTAAAAAGGATATAACGTTATTAGAAAAGGTACAGAGAAGAGCCATCAAAATGGTAAAGGGGATGGAACGATAATCCTATGAAGAGAGGCTAAAAAGGTTATGGCTATTCAACCTGGAAAAGAGATGGCTGAGGGGAGATATGATAGAGGTCTATAAATTAATGAATGGAGAGGAATGGGTAAATGAGGATCGATTGTTTACGTCATCAGAATATAAAAAGACTAGGGGACATGCAATGAAGCTACAGGGTAACCTATTTAAGACTAATAAGAGAAAATATTCTTTCACTCAACGTGTAATCAAACTCTGGAATTTGTTACCGGAGGATTTATTAAAAGCTGTTAGTGTAGCTGGCTTTAAAAAAGGTTTGGACAAGTTCCTGGAGGAAAGGTCCATAAATCATTATTAAAAGGGACCCAGGATATCACTGCTTGACCCAATACAAGCATTGAGGAACCTGTGTCTTTTGGGGAGACTGCTAGGTACTTATGACCTATATTGGCCACTGTTGAAACAGGATACTGGGATTGATGGGCCTTGGTCTGGCCCAGTATGGCATATCTTATGTTCCTATGTTAAATTGACAGAACGTGCAAACAGGATATCCTGATAGTCATGGGTGACTGGAACGTAAAAGTTGGCAATAAAGAAGAAGGCAAAGTGGTTGGAAAATATGGACTTGGCAAAAGAAACGAAGATGGAGAAAGACTGATAGAATTCTGCAAGACCAACCATCTATTCATCTCAAACACCTTCTTCCAGCAACACAACGCCGACTGAACACATGGACTTCACCCAGTGGATTGTACAAAAATCAAATTGACTATATCTGTGGAAGAGAATGATGGAAAAGCTTGATAACATCAACAAAGACAAAACCTGGAGCTGACTGTGGTTCAAATCACCAACTACTAGCATGCAAACTCAAGCTAAATTTGAAAAAGAGCAAGCCATTCATGAATGTAGCAAAATATGACCTTGAGAATATACCACTGGAATTTAAAGACTGCCTAAGAAATTGATTTGCTGCTTTAGATACAAATGACAGAGTTCCAGAAGAGTTATGTGATGACAAGAATGGATGACTGAAGAAGCTCTGAAAATTGTCCAGAAACACAGAGAAGCTAAAGCCAGAGGAAAAGGAGAGGCAAACACAGAACTTAACAGAGATTTCCAATGTGCAGCAAGACAAGACAAGGAGAAGTACTACAACGATGCATGCAAGGAAATAGAATCAGAAGCTATTAAAGGAAGAACAAGATTGGCTTTTCTAAAGCTACGAGAGTTAAAGAAAAATTTCGGCCTCAAATTGGAATGCTTCAAGATGCTCAAGGTTCCATGTTGAATGATGCTGAGAAGATCAAGACAAGGTGGAAAGAATATACAGAGTTATTATACTATAAAGATCAAGTGGACCAACAGCCATTTCAACCTATACCTTAAGATCAGGAATCACTGGTGATGAAAGAAGAAGTCAAAGCAGAATTGAAAGCATTAACAAAGCACCGGGCATCAATGGCATTCCCATTGAGTTATTACAGCAGTCAAATGATGCTGTTACCATACTTGCAAGGCTCTGCCAGAAAATTTGGAAGACAAATTCATGGCCAACTGACTGGAAAAGACCTGTGTTTATACCAATACTAAAGAAAGGTGACCTGACTGACTTTGGAAATAATCACACAATTGCTCTGATCCCACATGCCAGCAAGATTCTACTCAAGATCATTCAGAAGAGACTACAACCATACCTGGAACAAGTACTGCCTGAAGTGCAAGCAGGGTTCAGGAATGGGAGAGGAACGAGAGACATAATCGTGGATGTGAGATGGATCCTTGAAAAGATAAAAGAATACCAAAAGGATATCTATATGTGTTTTATTGACTACAGCAAGGCTTTTGATTGTGTAAATCATGAGAAATGTTGGGCAATATTAAGAAGCATGGGTATACCAAAACACCTGATTGTTCTCTTGCACGGCCTTTACACTGATCAAGAAGCAACAGTTCGAATGGAACTAGGAGAAAAGAATGGTTTAAAATCAGCAAAGGTGTATGACAAGGCTGCATACTTTTCCCCTACCTCCTTAATTTATATGTAGAACAAATCATCACAGAAGCAGGATTGTATAAAGACAACAGAGGTGTGAAGATTGGTGGAAAACTTATCAACAACCTTTGCTATGCTGATGATACCACATTACTGGCTGAAAGTGAAGACAATTTGAAAAATTTGTTTCTCAAGATTAAGGAATATATTCTTAAAATGGGTCTACACCTTGATGTTAAGAAGACAAAGATCCTGACAACTTGAAAAATGAATAAGTTCATCATTGATGGAGAAGAAATTGACATAGTTGACAACTTTAATCTACTTGGATCAACTATCAATAAAGAAACAACAAGCATTCAAGAAATTTGATGATGCATTGCTCTTGGCAGAATGGCTATGAAGGACCTAGATAAGATTCTCAAGAGCAGAGATGTCTCTCTCCATACAAAGATTTGAGTTGTTCAAGCTATGGCATTTTCAACAACATCATATGGATGTGAAAGTTGGACAGTGAAAAAGATAGACAGGAAGAAAATTGATGCCTTTGAATTATGGTGCTGGTGATTAATACTGTGTATACCATGGACTGCCCGAAGAACAAACCAGTAAGTACTAGAGGAGATCAAACCTAAGCTTTCTTTAGAAGCTCAGATGAGAAGACTTCGACTTTCATACTTTGGACACATCATGCAAAGAGAGAGATCACTAGAGAAAGACAACATGCTTGGCAAGGCAGAAGGTCAATGCAAAAGAGGAAGGCCAGTAATGAGATGGATCGATACAATAACAGCAGTTTTGACTGCCATTCTGTCAATAATAAGTTGCCTGACGGAAGATCGAACAGAATTTAGGACAACAATCCAGAGGGTCGCTATGAGTCGACACCGATTTGACGGAACTTAACAACATGTTGGGTGCATTTCATAATGAAGCAAATAAGTTTATTAGCTTTGCTATATCTGTCTGACTCTATCCACACATATAGTAGATGCATGTCGTATGGATGCACCTACTGTTATATAGTGGATAGAGTAATAATGTGTTATATAGTCTGCATGAAGTTCCTTAGTTTGTTCTCATTTCTAAAGATTATTATGAATTCTAATACTTTCCTGCAAAGTAATTTCAAATCTTTCCAACTTGGTATCATATGCAACTTCTGTCAATGTATTCTCTATACCATCATCTAAGTCAATATTAAAAATCTTGATTAGTCAAGATCAAATCCTCGTTATCTCCACCCTGGCTAGCAATGAAACAGTAATAATTCAGTATCCAACTTATGCTACATTATAGCATCAAAAGCCTAATTAATTTCAAGACACATCACATTTCCCTATCTACAAGATCTGTCATGATATCAGACAAGAAAACTTGGGTTAGCCGAGAATTGTTCTTAACAAATCCATGTTTGACTGTGCTGGTATCTCGATGTGTGCAAATTGAGGAAGTGCTTCAGTACGTTTTCAAGTATTAGTCAAGCTGACTGCTTTATAATTCTCCTTCATTTTTTTTTAAAGATAGGAACCACATATGCCTCCTTCTGGGATGTCACTGATCCTCCATGATCTTTCAAAGCTAATTACCAATAACTCTTGAGACCAACTAGGGTGCCTGTCAACCTCTGCTCATTTAAAAATATTGGGCCAATATTGAAAGAGATTAGCTGTATTAATCCCCTTAACTGATTAATCCCCTTAACATGATTAGTGCTGCTGAATATCTGTGGGTGTCACCGCTGCATGCCCCAATGCTAACCAGTTAGCATCAAGGCATTCCAAGGGTGGTACCAAGCAGCAGCAATACTGAGCCCCCGCCCGGTTATCACAACATGGTGAAATACAGGCACAATAAAAGCTGGCCTAACTTTCACCGATGAAGCTAATCAGGCAACAGCTGAAAATCTCTGCTGCAATCTGGGCAACCCAGATATTAAATGCCAGGGCCTAGATATGGGCCCAGCATTGAATATCCAGGCCTAATGTTCAGAAGTAGTGGCTAGTTGCCGCCACTGAATATCGAGGCCATTGAATTTATCTTTAACTCACTCCTTCTCTGTCCTAATGTGATCCTCATATTCATTATGGATACACTGAAAGCCAGGAGAGATAAGAAAGCCTCCAGGATACTGTGTCAGTCATTCAAGAGATGTGACAATTCACTGCTCTCTTGAAATAAATATTGCAGAATGTTTCTATTTATTTAGCTCCTCTCCACTGAAAAAAATTTGCTATAACTTTTGTCCACATCTTGTCATTGTGAATTACTACTTCTGCAATAAATAGGTTGCAATGTAAAATTGTTCTGCCCACTTTGAACTCACTTGCTAAGAAATGTATAAAAGATTATTCAATGAATAATTTTATTTCTATGGGTGAAAAGATTACATATGGCCCTAAAAGACAGCATCTCAGGTCATTTGGCAGTCAGTGAGACAGAAAAAACTCAGTCAGGGAAATCTGGTCTAAATATTCCACAGCACCCCACTCTTTCTTTTAAGCATATCAGCAATATAGTAATCTTTTCATGAGGCTTTTTAATATCTTAATTAAATAAACAATTTAGTGCATCAGAAAATAGTATGGATATGCCATACTGGGTCAGACCAAGGGTCCATCAAGCTCAGTATCCTGTTTCCAACAGTGGCCAATTCAGGTCACAAGTCAGGTTCCCAAATAGTATACAGATTCTATGTTGCTTGCCCCAGGGATAAGCAGTGGATTTCCACGGTTCTCTTTAATAATGGTTTATGGACTTTTCCTCCAGGAACTTGTCCAAACCTCTTTTAAACCCAACTATACTAACAGCTTTTTCTACATCCTCTGGTAACAAATTTCAGTGTTTAATTTTGCACTGAATGAAAAAATATTTTCTCTGATTAGGCTTAAATGTGCTATATTATAGTTTCATTACATGTCCCCTAATCTTTCTATTTTTTTAAGGAGCAAACAACTGATCTAGATTTAACCATTCCACTCAAATCATTATTTTATAGACCTCTATCACAACTCTCTTCAGCCATCTCTTTTCCAAGTTGAAGAGCCTTAACTTTTTACGCCTTTCCTCATAGGGGTATCCTTCCATCACCTTTATCATTTTGGTCACTCTTCTCTGTATCTTTTCTAATTCTGCACACAATATTCAGGTGTGGGTGCACCATGGAACGCTACAGAGGCATTATAATCTCCTTGGTTTTATTGTCTCTTCTTTCCTTATGATTCCTAGCATTCTATTTGCTTTCTTGGCCAAGACTACACATTGAGCAGAGGGTTTCAATGTATTATCCATGATGCTGCCCAGATCCTTTTCCTGGGTGGTGATTCCTAATGTGAGATCTCATCATTGGGTTGTTCTTCTCTAAGTGCATAGCTTTGCACTTGTCCATATTAAATTTCACCTACTATCTGGATGCCCAGTCTCCGATTTCTCAAGGTCCTCTTGCAATTTTTCACAATCCTCTTGTGCTTTAACAATTTTGAATAATTTTGTGTCATCTGCAAATCTGATCACCTCACTCGTTATTTCCATTTCCAGGTCATTTATGAATATATTAAAAAGCAGTAGGCGCTGCACAGATTCCTGGCCATTGAGCCCTACTTTTTGTTTTCTAACTTTTAACCAGTTCCTAATCCACAATAGTACACTGCCTCCTATCCCATGACATTTTAAGTTCCCCAAGAGTTTCTCATGAGGGACTTTGTCAAAGGCTTTCTGAAAATCCGGATATAATGTATCAACTGGTTCACCTTTATCTACCTGTTTATTCACACCTTCAAAAACATATGAGATTAGTGAGACAAGACTTTCCTTTGCTGGTGCTCTTCCATTAAACCACAACTATTTACATGTTCAGTAATTTTATTCTTTTTCATGGTTTCAAACCTTTTGCCCCTATTGAAATCAGGTTCACCTGACTATAGTTTCCAAGATTACCCTGCCCCTCAGTTTTCTTGACAGGGTGTGACCAGAAGTAGATTGCCAGGTCTTTTTTCTGTACCTAGTATACCAAGGTGGTCTCCCATCCAAGTACTAGCCAGACCTGACCTTGCTTAGTTTTTTAGAATCACCCAATATCAGGCTCATCCCACACAGCAAAGAACCCAATCTAAGGTCTCATGAAACACAAAGATAGCCCTGCTGAATAAATAACCTAGACAAAAATAATAGAACCAATGTTCAATAGGACATCTAAGATCATAAATTAAAATGTCTAAACAAGACATTTCAGTTTATGCTGATTTTCAGTGCCAAGTATTTGCTTAGTGCTGCTGAAAATAGGTGCCCAGATGTGCACAAAAGTGTTTAGTAGTTTAAATGTCTGGGTACCAAAAATAGGCATTTATATAGTTAGACTATGTATTTGGCTAGGCGCTCCAAGTCAGATCTGGTTATGCGTCACCTAAACCAAACGTATTGTCTAGATATCTAGACAATACTTCACCCGCAGATTGCCCCAAGCTCACCCTCCCCGCTGACAACAATATGTGTAGAGACAATAATATGTGTAGAGTGGGATATTTAAATTCTGCTCTCACTGGTCAACATTGAAAGCGTTACTGACTTTAAAAGGCCCTAACCTGTAGTATCTTGGTGAGCTGAACACAACTATAACATTAAAACAATTTTATTGGCTCTCGTTTTGAAGATATTGCATGTAGTTCATTTTTGACGTTTCACTGTGTAAATTTGTCCAGTAGGACATCAACAACATCCCAAATAAGCCTTGAATGATGTAATATTGCATCACATTGCATAATACCAGCATGCACACATCATCCACAGTTGATTGTATCATTTTCTGATGCAATGCAATACTACTTCCAGACGGCTGCTGAAGCCATCTGACGTCAGCAGTGTACTATATGCAGTCGGAAAGGTTGAGCATTTAAAATATTTCAGACTGTGTGCGAGACAGTTTAAGCTACTGTTACATGTAACTTTTATTAATCATAGAATTTTAGCCACGAAAGAGCAGTAATGCCACAAAAGTGTGTTAATACCGTTGACAATTTCTGCTACATTTGTGGGGAAGTGACAATTGCCAATCAGAAGAAAAGTATCACTTCTCAACTGAAGAAGGCATATCATCTTTACTTTGGATGCAAGATTGGTGGCCAAGACAAGCCTTGGGCCCCGCAAATATGCTGTGCTACATGTACAACATAGCTTTCACAGTGGTTGAATTGCAAAAGACCATCAATGCCGTTTGCAGTCCCCATGGTGTGGAGAGAGCCAAGCAACCACATAAATGACTGTTACTTCTGCTTGGTTCCTCCTCTTTCCAGCAGAATAACGAAGCAAAAGAAGTTGAGCATAGTCTACCCAAACATTCCGTCTGCATTGAGACCAGTTCCACATGGTGAGGAACTTCCTATTCCAGAAACTCCATCAGAACATAAGAACATAAGATATGCCATACTGGGTCAGACCAAGGTCCATCAAGCCCAGTATTCTGTTTCCAACAGTGGCCAATCTAGGTCATATGTACCTAGCAGTTTCCCCAAGAGACACAAGTTCCACAATGCTTGTACTGGGTCAAGCATTGATATCTTCGGTCACTTCTTAATAATGGTTTATGGACCTTTCCTCCAGGAACTTGTCCAAACCTTTTTTAAACCCAGCTACACTAACAGCCTTTACTACATCCTCCGGTAACAAATTCCAGAGTTTGATTACATGTTGAGTGAAAAAATATTTTCTTTTATTAGTCTTAAATAGTTTACCCTGTAGCTTCATTGCATGTCCCCTAGTCTTTCTATATTCTGATAAAGTAAACAATCGATCTACGTTTACCCATTCCACTCCGTTCATTAATTTATAGACTTCTATCATATCTCCCCTCAGCCGTCTCTTTTCCAGGTTAAAGAGCCCCAACCTTTTTAGCCTTTCTTGATAGGAGTATCCTTCCATCCCCTTTACCATTTCGGTGGCTCTTCTCTGTACCTTTTCTAAAATCACTATATCCTTTTTAAGATACGGCGACCAGAATTGCACACAATATTCAAGGTGCGGTCTCACCATGGAACGATATAGAGGCATTATAATATCTTTTGTTTTATTTTCCATTCCTTTCCTTATCATACCTAGCATTCTATTTGCTCTCTTGGCCGCCGCTGCACACTGGGCCGAGGGTTTTAACATGGTATCCACAATGACGCCTAAATCTTTTTCCTGGGTGGTGGTTCCTAATGTGGAACCTTGCATCGTGTAACCATAGTTTGTGTTGTTCTTCCCTAGGTGCATAACCTTGCACTTGTCCACATTAAATTTCATCTGCCATTTTGATGCCCAGTCTTCCAATTTATCAAGATCCTCTTGCAATTTTTCACAATCCTCTTGGGTTTTAACAACTTTAAATAGTTTTGTGTCATCTGCAAATTTGATAACCTCACTCGTTATTCCACTTTCCAGGTCATTTATGAATATGTCAAAAAGCAGCGGACCCAGCACAGATCCCTGGGGTACACCACTATTCACCTTTCTCCATTGGGAAAATTGGCCATTTAGCCCTACCCTCTGCTTTCTATCTTTTAACCAGTTCCTGATCCACAATAGAACATTGCCTCCTATCCCATGACTCTAGTTTTGCCAAAAGTCTCTGATGAGGGACCTTGTCAAAGGCTTTCTGAAAGTCCAGATACACAATATCAACCGACTCACCTTTGTCCACCTGTTTATTCACTCCTTCAAAAAAACATAACAGATTAGTAAGACAAGATCTTCCTTGTCTAAAGCCATGTTGGCTGTCTCCCATTAGGTCGTGACTATCTACATGCTGAGTAATTTTATTCTTTATGATGGTTTCTACCATTTTTCCCGGTACTGACATCAGGCTCACCGGTCTGTAGTTTCCCGGATCACCCCTGGAACCCTCTTTAAAAATTGGTGTGACATTGGCGATCTTCCAGTCTTCAGATGTTAGAGATGATTTTAATGATAGTTCACAGATTACTGATAGCAGTTCTGCAATCTCATATTTTAGTTCTTTCAACACCCTTGGATGTATACCATCTGGCCCAGGTGATTTGCTACTCTTCAGTTTATCTAATAGTTGTAAGACATCTTCCCGATGTATCGATATTTCCTTCAATTCTTCCACACCTTTAAATACCACTTCAGTCATGGGTAACATCCCTACATCTTCCTCAGTAAAGACCGAAGCAAAGAATTCATTCAGTCTCTCCGCTATCGCCTTGTTGCCTCTTAGTGCTCCTTTAACCCCTTTATCATCTAATGGACCAACTGACTCTCTCACAGGTTTTCTGCTACGAATGTACTTGAAAAAGGTCTTTATTTCGCGTTTTTGCTTCCGCAGCAAGCTTATTCTCAAATTTTCTCTTTGCCTGCCTTATCAATGCCTTGCATTTGACTTGCCAGTGCTTGTGCTGTTTCCAGGTTTCGTTGTTTGGCTCTTTTTTCCATTTCCTGGTAGATGCTTTTTTGGCAACAACAGCCTCTCTGACCTCACCTTTAAACCATGCTGGCAGTTTTTTGGACTTCCTTCCACTTTTCTTAAAGCGTGGAATACAGCTGGTCTGGGCTTCCAAGATAGTATTTTTCAACAACACCCAAACTTGATGTACGTCTTTAACCTTCGCAACTGCTCCTTTTAGTTTTTTCTTAACTGTTTTCCTCATTTTATCACAGTCTCCCTTTCGAAAGTTAAAAGGTAGTACTGTGGATTTCCTTATTATCCCTCCTCCACTAATTAAATCAAAGGTGATCATGCTATGATCACTATTGCCAAGTGGCCCCAGCACCCTTATCTCTTGCACTAGATCTGGTGTTCCACTAAGGACTAGGTCTAATATGGCTTCCCCTCTGGTTGGTTCATGAACCAGCTGCTCCAAGAAGCAGTCATTTATTTCATCTAGGAACTTTATCTCCCTAGCATGTCCTGATGTGACACTGACCCAGTCGATACCGGGGTAATTGAAATCACCCATTATTATTACTGTGCTGTAACTTTTGTTAGCTTCCTTGATTTCTTTGAGCATTTCATCATCCATTTGGTCATTCTGGCCAGGTGCTGGATAGTACACCCCCACTGCCATCGCCTTCCCCCTTTTATATGGAATTTCAATCCATATAGATTCTACAGCAGATTTTGTTTCCTGCAAAACTTTAATACTTTCTGAGTCAATGCCCTCTCTAACACAGAGCGCAACCCCTCCACCAATTTGATCAGCTCTATCATTACGATATAGTTTGTACCCAGATATCACAGTGTCCCACTGGTTGTCCTCCTTCCACCATGTCTCTGATATTCCAATCATATCTAACCTTTCATTTAGTGCTATATATTCTAACTCTCCCATCTTATTCTTTAGACTTCTAGCATTTGCATACAAGCATTTTAGAGAATGTATTTTATTCATGTTAATTTGGCTATTGTTAGACATGGGTAAATTGGGATCTTTAAGCTCTGTCTGCTCCATACTTGAGGGCATTTGGGCTACTTTACTCTTTTGTGGAACCTCTCTGCTTTTGGTAGTATCCTTCAAGGATACTTTCTTCCGAACCATCCGCTCTTGGGCGACTGTCGGCTTTCCCCTAATATCTAGAATATTTATCAAGAATATTTTCTTGATTCATCTGATGAGGACAAGGGTGAGCCGACCTGTTCTTCTCCTGGTCTGTCAGCAAGCAGTGACCCAGATTTTCACTGGGATGCATATCAACTCCACACAGAATAACACAGGAAGAACTAAATGACCTGGTTCGTGATTTGGACTTATCCAAGAACAAGGCAGAATTGCTAGGATCAAGACTCCAACAATGGAATCTTCGAGAAGAAGATGTCAACATTACTTCATAGTGAAAGCGCCACCAGCAGTTGGAGCCTTTCTTCAGAAAGGAAAGTAATCTGGTATTCTGTTCCGATATTGAAAGCCTCATGAATGCCTTAAAAATCACTCATGACCCACAAGACTGGAGACTATTTATAGACTCTTCGAAAATGAGTCTGAAGGCTGTGCTTTTGAACAATGGAAACCGTCTTCCATCTATTCCAGTAGCGCATGCCGTCCACATGAAAGAGACAGACGATAACTTAAAGCATCTACTGACTTCCATTAACTATAACAAGTACAGCTGGCACCTCTGTGGTGACTTGAAGGTAGTTGCCCTTTTAATGGGACTGCAGCAGGGATATATAAAATACATGTGTTTCTTATGTGGGTGGGATAGCCGAGCAAGGGATTGGCACTACTTGCGGAATGAATGGAATCGCAGACAAAATGTAACAGTTGAAGAGAAGAGCACCCAGCTCTGGTTGAGGCTCACAAAATCCTGCTAACACCCCTTCACATCAAACTAGGTTTGATGAAAAACTCCCTCAATTCAGCGAAGCAAAGATTAAAGAGGGAGTTTTTGTGGGTCCTCAGATTGATATCTCTTCAAAGATGACCGGTTCAACAACTTGCTGCAGGGTGATGCGAAACAAGCATGGAATGCTTTTCGCCTAGTGTCAACAAACTTTCTCGGGAATGTTAGGGCAGAAAACTACAAGGAACTAGTAGAAGACATGCTGATGCAGTATTAGAAACTTGGCTGCAATATGTCTCTAAAGATCCATTTCCTTGATTCCCATCTTGATTTCTATGCTGACAACTGTGGTATGGTTAGTGATGAACAGGGCAAATGTTTTCACCAGGATATCGCAACGATGGAGCAAAGATACCAGGGAAAATGGTCCACTACAATGCTGGCTGACTACTGCTGGACACTCCCCAGAGAAGCTTCCGAACAGCTGTACAAGAGACAGGCGAAAAAATCTAAGAAGTAGTCTATTTTATTTATTTATTTATTTAACAGCTCTTATATACCGCGCTATTTGACATCAGTGCAGTTTACATTAAACAAAATACACTCAGATTTAGAGAACTTGTCCAAGTTACAGGTAACAGGGGAATAAAACATGACTATAACTTGTTTTTTTACAGGTATTAACCAAAGATCTATTATATTTACTATTGACATGCATTTTGTGATGTAAACATTAATTCTTGTAGAGCCAACACTAGAGCCAACTTTGCAATTTCACTGTCATATTCGTGTTCAGCATATAAAAATTAATAAGAAATTACTATTTTTATTTCGGTAACTTGACTTTTGTAAAACTTTGTTGACCAGTGATATATTGCCACCAAAAATTGTGAATATCAGGCCCCTGAGCATTTGGCACAGCCTTTATATTGACCCAAACATATTTTTATAATTTATTCAGTCAAAGGATTCAACAAAAATATCCTTATGTGAAAAAGTACATGAGCTCTCCATTCAGTACGTGGCGGCATCTGCTTGAACAGCAGTAGCTTGATCAATCTCTTGCATCGCCCACTCATATTGGACTTTTGGCCCACTTTTCCATAAAGAACCGTTTCAGTTTTGTACCATTTGAGGGCTCCCTTGCATGAACAACTCACTTCCGGTTCTGCATAACATTTCAACAGGTTTTAGGTGAGGACGTTTGACTTGGTCAATACAACATCTCTCTTTCTTTAGCCACTTTCAGTTCAGCTTCAACTCATAGACAAATGGTGTGACATTTTCATCTAGAAATTTCTGATGTAAAGAATAATTCAAGTTTCCATAAATGATGGCAAATCATTCCGGTTGTGATACAGCAAAACAGCCCCACATCATGCTACCTCTACTACCATGCTTGACAGTCAGCAGCCCCGGTTCAACTGTTAAGCAAGACTAGGAGGTCCGCTAAGATGGCTGGCAAAAAAAGCAACTGCAGTCAAAGCAAACAGTAGATCCTGACAGTCCAATTAACTCAATCAACCAATAGCACTATCTGCAGGGAGAGCAGGCAATACACACATACAAAGCAAAGTTTCATATTTTAGAGTAAAATGTTCAATTAACAGAATGGTTGTGAGAGTGGTAGTATTGGGACGATCATGATTGTTGAGTTTATTTAACAAAATCTTTGAGGGAGGAAAGCAGAGAGGGGGGAGGACTGTAAAGCTAAAAGTTCACCTAGGGTGCCCAATTCCCTTATAACCCTCTTTGCTCTCTTCCCCCCAGGTATAGTTAACTTCAGCTTGGTATCAGCTGCATCAGCAGTTAGCATGGTCTAACAACTTATACCTTAGTTGCAGGTCACAGTCCTTGCCCAGTCCATGCCATTCTACATACCCTAATATGCATTTCTGTGTTATGCTTTTTACCTGGCAATTAGCATCCACTAATAGTTAGCATGGTGCCACATTGTTAGTGTGTATCAAAACCATGTTAAACATGGCTTACTCAGTAGGCCTCTATGGAGGAGTAGCCTAGTGGTTAGAGCATCAAGCCTTGTGAAGAAGAGACCAATGTTTGATTGCCACTGGCATTCCTTGTGGCTTTGAGTAAGTCAATTTACCCTACCAATTCACATCAGGTCACACCTTGCCAAGAAAACCCAAGGGCAATTATAAAAATGTATATAGATAGCTTTTTCTCACATTTAATTTTCTGGTATAATACCTTCTTCTAGTTCTACTTGATTAATGTCTGCTATTATTACAACAAAATATTTGAAAGTGAACATTTAAAAGGTTATTTTGTCTTAGGAAATGCATTTTAAAAAATAAAGAAAAGTGAGAATTGTACTAATTTGTTTATTCTGCAGTAGCTGCTGTTTGAACACTTGCTTTCAGCATTAATGACATCGTCGTGTTTGATTTTCTCTGTTTCAGCAAATGTCATTTCATTGAGGGTTTTTATATTTTTTTGCTTATAAAAAAAGAGAATACTTTGTGTAAATGAGAGGCACATAAGTTGCTGTAGTTTTCCAGGGCAAACATTTCTCCAACTCAGCCTGACAGATGAAGACAGAGACTTGCACAGAAATCTCTTCTTTCAATTCATCTTAATATCTGCAAAACTAACAGAGCTAGGGGTCACTGGCAGACATTCAGAACTACTCTGCACGGAGAGAAGCCAAGTTAACAGATGGAAAGCCCCCTCTCCCCTAGTCATCTTGTTCTCTCACTGATCCTATATGTAGCATGAAAGAAGTCAAGGCAGTCTCAGCGGCAGTCAGCAGACAACTTAAGTGAACTCGAACAGCATGTAGATCACATAGTAGAACAGAGAAACACACACAATTAGGAACTAGCATTCCTTATAATTCAGCAGCAAGGCACAGATAATAAACAGCATTATGCTATAAACCACCAGGCACTAGCTACCTGGCCTGATCTCTTGATGCATTGATCCTACCAAACACAATGTTGTACAGAAGACAAAGAGAATTCAACCATTCTGATGCCTTGGTAGAAAGGTAGGAAGGAAGAATATGTTTATATGTTTATCTCTAAAGAAATGAATACACTTATTCACTTGTGTTTCATTAACCACCATTAGTAGAATCCAGCCTACGGAAATAACCAGATCAGTCTCAACAAGATATCTTATCTGCATATGCCTTGCTTAGGGGGGACATGGGGGGGCGGTGCTCCCCTAAATGTTGCAGTCATTAATGGTGGACTGGTCCTCCTGCCGCCACTGTCTCTATGACTTCCTTACCCCTTTCCCCCACAAAATAAGAAGGTAAACTATACTGATGCTTTTCCGTACTTGCAGAACCAGAGCTATCTTCATTGTAGTGCTATATTCTTCATGCTTGGACATTTAGATGAAATTACATTTCTTGCTAAGAACTGAGGCCTTATGCTTAATATTAGATTGGTTATAATCTGCCTGGGGAAGAGGAGAAGATTTGTTTCAGTTTAGTCAATGAAGAGAGTAATGCACCTTATGTTATATGTAAAGTGTTCTTTTCATATATAAACTGCTTTGATTCCATGATAAGGCGGTATATAAAAAACACAAATAAAATACCTAACTAACTAACTAACAAGGGCGACCTGTATGCCTTAGGCTACAAGGTGCTTTGATCAGAGGTACTGCAGACATCTGGGCTGCCTCTGGGCTGCAACTGAACTTATGTTTCAGACTAGCTTATTCTTAAGATTTTATTTATTAATTATTTTATTTGTTACACTTTTCTATACCGCCCCTTCCAGAGATCAGGGGCGGTTTACAAAAAAGCAAACATGTTATATGTAACAGTATTAATTTTTACTATTTCTGTTTCCTTTGCTTTATCCTTCTTGCAATGTAATCTGTTTTAGGTGAACTAGGCAATCGTCTAGAACGCCAGTATCCCAGGGGCACCCACTGCCGCCGCTACCACCTCTCTCCAGGGTCTGCAATGGCAGCAATGGCTTTGAAGCTGTGATGCAGTGCTTACCTAAAGTCTAGAGCACTGCGTTATGGTTTCTGCCTTCTACGACCTGACACTTTCACCCCCTTCCGACACAGGTTTCCAGTCTGCATGAAGCTAATAGCAGTATATTAAAAAGACCAGGGCAAATGAAAGGATTAGAAGTGCCCTAGGCATAAACCGTAAGTCTGTGTCAGAGGGGGGGAGGAAGTGGCAGGCCGTAGAGGGCAAGAACCGCAATGCAGTGTCAGAGACTTTATAGATAAGCGCCGCGTCATGGCTTCAAGGCTATTGCTGCTGTTGCAGGCCCTGGAGAGGGGCACCAACAGCAGCAATGGGGGCAAGAGGAGCAGGATGGCAGACCTGCCTAGGATGCCTCTAATTCTTGCACCGGTTCTGTGCTTTCTTATGATATATAACTTAAAGTGGAGGAGTAGACTAGTGTTAGTGCAGCAAGCTAAAAAACAGGAAAGTTGGAGTTCACATCCCACTACTGTTCCTTGTGACCACAGGCAAATCCCTTCACCCTTCTCTTCATCTCCACCCAAGGGTCCAACACTAACATATCTCCTTCCCTTCTCTTTACCCCCCTCCTTGGCCAGCATATCTCTTCATTCTCTTTCCCCACCCCACCAGGGATCCAGCATCTCCCCTTCCCTTCTCTTCCCCCTCTTCCCAATGTCCAGCATCACTGACAGAATTTGAGGAATGGCAGCAAAACTTGCTAATGGCACAAGTGTACAGTATCACCCACTGCTGCCTCTGCCCCCTTACTGCCAGGTCCATGCTTCAAATAATAAAACAGTGTGTGGTGGTAGGCCTTTCAGCACCTATGCACTTTCAGTCGGAAGGAGCAGGGTGCAACTATTCTCAAGTGCATGTGGCTGCTTCTAGCCCCATGGCCACCCTTATTTTTTGAAGCCCTGCACAGTCAGGAAGATGGAGGTAAGGTGATAGCAGTGGCAATAGCAGAGGTGGGTGATCCTGCACACGTCTTCCACTGTCAGGCTTCACTGCCACTCAGGAGTTGAGGAAGGCCTCTTGGATTGGGGGGTGGGGGGGACCAAGCTCTGCCTTGACTCCGCCTCCAGCTTTGCCCTAACTCCACCTCCCAGCCCCCACAGACATCCTCTCCTATTCTGCATGGAGGAATCCGATCTCCCATGGGCAGAAGAGAAGGGAATGGCTGTGATCATAGTGGACTCCTGTCTGCCCATGGGAGATCGGATCCCTGTTGGTAGGGTGGAAGGCTGCTGTGATTTCAGCAAAGACTCCTCTCCAGACTGACCCAACACATCCCAAACCTTTAAAAAATATGTATGCCCATGACCCACCCTCCTCAATCTCCTGATCCCCAATTCTTTAATGTAACTCAACGTCCTAATTGTCCATCCCCAATACTTCAATGAAAATCAAAGTCCTAACCACCCCAACTTTCCATTTCACCTCTTCAAGTGCCTACCAGGGTATCTTAATGAGTAATAAGAGGCAGGAGCAATCTTTGGACACACCTACCCTAGTGACTGTCTCTTTACAAATGGTGCTAGCAGGCCTCTAACGGTAGTCTTGCAGTAATAATGCTTGGTCACAGGCTTCTAAATTCCAATTGCAGCTCTCCACAATAACTTTTCCTTCAGTGAAACAGCATACAAATGCACTATTTTTTATGAGCTAGCTTCTAGATGCCCCTGGGGAAAGGGAAATATCTATCATACCTGAATATAACTCCCTTGTGCTACCAATGAAAAGGTATGAGCTAAATTCATAATATATCAAGATTGTGATCTAAGTTTGTTGGGAAAATTTGTGACTTTTGTTGCTATATGTGGGATGGCTGTTGACCACCTGCAATGTGGGATCTCCCTGGAAAAATGGAATTAAATTACATAAAGAAATTAAATTACATAAACAAAACACATATACAAGATACAGACGCACACACACGGCTGGAAAGAATTCTATGAGCCATGTTCTGCATGTTTTCCCCACTTTTCCTTTAAGTCATATCTATGACATTAATCCAGATATCCACAAACTCATTTCATCTAGTAGTTCATCCTCTGGCTCTAATAACCCCCTAGTAGACTATTCTTAGGGATGATTTCCCTTCCCCAGAATGGACTTCCTCTTACTTCAGTGATTTCTCTTCACATTTTTCTGAGAATTCCCTTCATAATTCTATTTAGAAGTTCCCACTGCATCCATTCTTCAGAATACAGAATTTCTTTAAAACTAAGTAGATACTCTAGATCTTCTCCTCTCCTGGCTGTCTTTTTCTTTCTTCACAACATTCAAGTCTGGATGATTCCCAAATCAGCAAGAACAATGGGGCAGGTTTCCACTCACTCCAAGATTCCTGCTTGAAGCTGGTTGTGTCTGCTTTGAACATTTATTTATTTATTTGGTTTTATATACCGCGCTATTTTAGTTCAGTGCGGTTTACATGACTTCCCTTCTTGTAGTTACAGGAACTCTGATCTTGAGTCTTGGATTACTTCTGAAGAAAGAGAGACCAGAACTTTCTGCATTCTCGCTTATAGTTCACTTCCAAAACTCTTAGATAGGACCTGTTGCATTGTTCCTGACCTCATAACAAAGTGTCAACTAGTAGGAACCTTGACATCTTGACTGCCCCACGAGATGAAGGGAGCATAGCTTTGTAAAGCTAGTCAGAAATGGTTTACACTGATCGTAAGATTGCGGCTCCTGAATATTTTAGTTGTTACGTCAATTGTGTTGATATTTCAGTTATTCTAAAAAGAGTTTAGTTGAATTTTAGGCTTATTTGTACAATGGCCAATTCTTTAGCCACTTTCTAACCTTCTGTAACTATTTATAATTTGTCCGTGATTACATTTAACGGCAATATTGTCGGAGCCATTCAGCTCTCACAGCCAGTTCAGTCCAATCCATTATATTTCAGCACTATATTTCTGGAATGTTCTCATTATTATTCAAGCAAAATGATTCACATCTTACCAGTAACATCCTTGATGCTATCATGAGTGCCAAAGAAACAGATGCTTTGTTACCTTATGCGAGACGTTTCCACAACAGATTTAAATCCCTGTTGTGCCTAATATTATGCAGTGGAGAGTGGAGATGAAGAGCTTGGGAATATGGATGAAACAGAGGAAAACCATCTACAGATATGTTAGTGATTGCCTACCTGGTGCAACCTGAAGGTCTTGTACTCTCATTTGCAGTAAGATGAAGAACAATGCTGGCTGGGATCTCCCTAGCAAGAGATAATTTATACTGGCTTCTATTATGGTGCCAAGTACCATCTGCAATTCTCTGCTGTAGAATTCCACACTGGTGATCTATTCTAATTTTGTCACATATGTTCATTTCTTCCTAGCTTGGAACTGGCTTTAGTGCCACATTGGCAGTTCTGCAGTGCCGCTGAATTGTTCAGCAATGTTACAAAGCAAAGAACATGTTGCGAGGCATATGGACAAAATGGAAAAAAAATATGCTTTTAAACACAACGCAAATCAACTATTTCTCTATCTGTGGTCCTGCTGTAGAATAATGTACGTAGACTAATGCAGAGATGGACTGAGGCCTGATGATTATTTTGGTTTTATATTTCACTCTGCTCAGGACCCAACGTTACAATAGCAAATGTGCAGCATGCATTCTATAAAAGGTGAATATGTATATGTACGATATGAATCAAAGCAGAAACTGACAAATTCAAACCAGCCAAAGGAAATAAGTAGATGAAACCCTAAGTCAAATTCGGTGCAAATTCAGAGTTAACTTGTCCCACGACTAGAGCAAGGCCAGGGCAGACTACAAAAGGATGAACATGTGAACAATAGGAGAGGTATCAATAAAGATGGTTTGTGTGCAAAGGATGCATATATATATCCTTTTAGCTGCAGCCTGCAGACAGTGACTCAAGGATTGCTCAGATTATTTTGTCATCTCATTTATTAAATTTATACCTCCCATCGTTGCACTTCTGGCCCATTTACAATTGTACACACATAATAATACATGTTAAACATAAAACATAAATCAATGCAACACTTAAAATAACAATGGCAGATATAGATTCCAATGAATAAAATAATAAAAAGCCATCAGAAACAACTGAGCACAACCTAATACAAAACAGATAGGGGCATGTGCACTAAACCACGATCATACAAATTGCACTGTGTTAGCTGTAAAAGCCATGACTTATCTGTAACTATTTGTGATTTGTCCATGATTCCATTTAACGGCAATATTGCCGGAGCCCTTCAGCTCTCACAGCCAGTTCAGTCCAATCCACTGTATTTCAGCACTATATTTCTGGAATGTTCTCATTATTATTCAAGCAAAATGATTCACATCTTACCAGTAACATCCTTGATGCTATCATGAGTGCCAAAGAAACAGATGCTCAGTTACCTTATGCGAGACGTTTTCAGCATTTTCCCAGCAGATAACGCATGAAAAATGGAAACAAAGTGACCCAGCAAGCACTGTTGATGCAGTTACTGCCACCCATTGAGGTGTAGTAGTTGCATTTGTGATGTCTGCAAAGCGTGTTGTGTACTGTGTGCTGTTGACACTTGTGGTTACTGCGCACTGCAGACACGCCAACTTTCTGCCCACACTCCACCCATGTGCACAGTTAATGCACGGTCACCGTAATCAGTGTCAGCAGGGGGCGGCAGTGTGGCACAGCTCAGCACAGGGGGGGAGGTGGCAGGTCATGTGTGCTGAAGCACATGGCCTGCCACCCACAGAGATCTGTCGCCTAGTGGATGGGCCAGCCTTGATAGCAGTGATCCTCAACCCAATCCTCAGGACACTTCTAGTCAGTCAGGGTCCTTTCCACTCCTCCACCTTCCTCCCACTCGATGCAGATAATATTTTGGCATTCAGACAAAAAAAAGAATTGCCAGATCCTGCTTTTAACAGGAATAATCTGGAATGAAATACACATCAGAATGAAAAATGGAAACCTCGGGTTTCTGTTTGCTTTAACTGCCAACTGAATTATCTCAAACATATGCAAGTAGCAATGTGTTAATCACCAGCTTTACTTACGCTGAGAATTTCCATTTCATTTATTCATCAAATTAGAAAGTGTATACACTGAAAAATGTAGGTTCTAAAATCTTCCCTTGTTTGCTTAGAGGGCAAACCATTGTCTTTATGCATGAAGGAAGCTGTAGACTAAAAGGATAGGGTGCCAGAAACTGTGACCTACTGTATTATCTTTTTCTCCAGACGCAAAGCTAAGCCCAAAGCCTTCCTTATCCATTCTGTTTAGACTTGTTCTGGCCCTGAAAGCAACTTTTGCAAGTTAAGAACTGACGCACAATCCTTGGACCCTGCAGGCCCACAAAGAGAGTTCATAGCATCTTTTTGATTGAAAGCCAACAAGGCTGGTTAAGATTTCAAAGTGAAAGAAGAAAGCAAAAAGAAATAAAATAAGATCTCCAGGACAATCCAGTCAACAGCTATATACACTACGCTGAATACAGCAAAGCTTTACTAAACACTGTAATCTGTAATTTTTTAAACAAATAATAGTCACAAGTTTCCACAATCTCTCTCCAACTGATGAGGTAGGCAGGCAGTAGTTACGTAAGGTAAATCAATCAGAGATGTACTGGCCCTTGAATAACAAATAATTCTAATGCAAAAAGAAATAATAACTAAAAATATAAGCCAGGGTTCAAATCCCACCAATGCACCTTATAACCCTGGGCCCGTCACTTCACCCTCCATTACCTAAAGTAGATTTTGAACAGTTGGACAGGGAAATAACTTGTTCACCTGAATTTGCAACTCGCCTGCAGCTCAGATTTGAAAAAGACAAGCAATTAAAAGCACTTTACAGATGCTTGCAAAACAGTTCATTTTATTATATATCAGGGATTCAACCCATTCCTCTGGACACACCTAGCCACTCAGGTTTTTAAGATAGCAACAGTGAATATGTATGAGAGAGATTTGCATAAAATCAAGTCAGTGCATGCAAATCTCTCTCATGGATATTCATTGTGGTTATCATGAAAATCTGACTGGCTAGATATGTCCCAAGAATCAGGGCTGGCCCGTCCACTAGGCGGCAGATCTCTATGGATGGCAGGCCATGTGCTTCGGTACACATGATCTGCCCCCCCCCCCCCCCGTGCTGAGCCCTACTGCACTGCCGCCCCCTGCTGTCACTGATTACAGTGGCAATGGGGGGACAGCTAGGCTCAGTGGCAGGCCATGTGCTTTGGCACATAAAGCCTGTTACTTCTAAACCCCCAACGTTATGTCAGAGAGGAATAAGAAGCAACAGGCCATGTGTGCTGAAGTACATGGCCTGCTGCCGAGCCAAGCCGTGCCCCTCCCCGACCCCGCTGCTAGAATCGGCAGTAGCGTGGCTCGGCACGCACGGGGGCAGTACAGCTTGGGGGAGGGGGTGGCATGGCATAAGCTTCTGCCTAGGGCGGCACAAACCCTTGGGCCAGCCCTGATTGCTATTTATTGAAGCCAGCCGTGCTATCACCAGAGATTTTAGAGTGTCACTGGGGAAGGGCAGGGAAGTTATACTGGAGCTGACCCCCACAGCACATCCATTACTGAAGAAACATCTTCCTATGCAGATTAAAAATCAGTGTTTAGGTTTACTAAAATACACCCTAGAGGTTGGTAAGCAGGCATGTATTTTGAATATTCTCCAGGGGCAAGGTGAGGTCCCGACTGAGCCTTGAATGCCCGGATTTCTCTCAGCTCAGAGTAGCTTTGTTGTGCCTCTCTAAGCATGTGTACCTCCTTCCCGCCTGCTTGCCTCTGGACCTCATCAGGATCACCATAGCTCTCTCTCTCCCTCATCTCTCGAGTCTGCAAAACTCCTTCCCTCAAACACTCACTGCTTAAATGCGCCCACCAGATCACTCTCCTCGTTGGCACAAAGACAAAAAAAAAAAAGAATAATACAGCAATTTTTCAGTGGTGGCAGCGGCAGCGGCAGCGCCTACCACGAGGAACCCATGCTGCAGTAGCTCTGATCCAACCAGCAGTTTTTAGCAGCAGTGACCCAGGACAAAGTAACTAAAAAAAAAAATAATAATAATAATAAAAGATAGCAATAGGCACACCCATACAATCCAGGACACGCTCTGCTCACCAGCCCTATCCACCTCTGTGGGGCCCTCCCAGTATGTCTGATCATTCATCCTCCCTCCTCCCTTCAGGCCCAGTACAGGCATGATCGGGGTCCCTGAGGACAGCCACAATGCTGGAGGCACCTCCTCCGGCTATGGCTACAGAGTCAGGGCATTCCCCTTGGTTAATGCTGCCGACGGGTTCCATTCCTCCCCCACCACAGCTCACTCCAAACTCCCCTGTTTCCTCCTCTGCCAACCAGGGGACAGCTTCAACATCGGCTCAAAAAGCCAAGGGAAAACAAAAGTATCATAAAATCCACTCCTCCCCCTTGGGGACCAACACCATCGGTAAGTTTCCAATCAAGCACAAGCTACCTCCCACGATGCCTGACAGCCCCCCTCCCCCATTCGGGGGTCCTTTAAGCCCTCAATCCTCTCTCCTATCCCTACTGTGGACATCCAGGACAGCTCTGCCATCCTCCAGGCAGCCTCCCCCAATCCCACCCTGAGCCCAAACAAGGCCATCAACCCCAGGATCTCCACACCTCTGGGGATCACAGGGTCTCCTTCCCTCATAGATTGGCAGTCCCCGCTGCCACTCCTTGAGGATGTGGATTCCCTACAGGCTTACTATTATTCTTGGAAGCCCTGTGATTCCATCATGGAAGATCACTTTCCTATCATCACCAACCAATACCCACAGGAGGAACCAACGGACGACCTCTCTTACCCAAAATTCCTCTAGAAAATCTCCTGCATGCTCGCCCTCAGAGATTTTCAGACTCCCACAATAAACAAGACTTCCAATCCACTCTTAAAGCCTGTAGTACACCCACGGAGGTCCTCACTTTCCCAGTGCCTCCAGGATTTGCAAGCCTCCATCTGGAAAATGCCAGCCACAGGCTGCACCACATCTCGCTGTCTTGATCTGAAGTACAAAATTCTGCCAGTCTCTGGCTTTGAGCATCCACAGCTATTCCATGAGCTGAAGACACCCAAGAATATCAAACCACTGTCTCAAACGTTTCCAGGGAAGGAACAGCGGACCTTAGATGCCATTGGTCACACATCTTACAAGAGCAGTAGCCTAGCTATGTGCATCCTAGCCCATCAACTACAGATGCTACATTATCACCATGACCTCCTCCTCCTCCAGTTGGATGACCCCCACCTCTGATGACCCAGCACAGTTAAACACTAACCTACATGAATCCCTCTACCACATCATCCTCGCCAGCGGCAACATCTACGATTCAGTAGCGCGCTCTGTAGCCACAGCTATCTCAGCCAGATGAACAGCCTGGCTCCACATATCTAGGCTCAGAGAAGATCTCCATGAACACTTAGCAGATGCCCCTTGCCAGAAGACCATCTCAGAGGTCAATGACCTCTCCTCCACTGTCTGGGAACTGAAACCTCAATCAGCAGAGGCAACTCCACCTACCTGTCACTCTATAATTGTACATAGTTTAAAGAAAATACTATGTTCTATGTAAAACAATGTTCAATATGTTAATTGTAAACTGTTCATTATGTTATTTGTAAACCGCCTTTGATCTTGGGAAAAAGCGGTATAAAAGAAAAGTATAAATAAATAAATAAATATAATGCCCTCTTATCGGCGTCCCTATCACTACCAGTACTTCCAGCAATTCCACCCACGTTGCCGATACCAGCCCTATCCACGGCCACCTCTGAAACGTTTCAGGAATCCTCCATATACTTGGCATAATCGACAGCAGGAGAAAAAGACCCAACAACTTAATCAAACCACTATTCCCAAACCCATCCCCAATTTTTGACTGCCTGCCAGTAGGAGGGCACATCCTACATTTCAGAGGCATGGCAATCCATTACCACAGGCTAATGGGTACTGTCCATCATCTAGTCGGGTTACAGACTCCATTTCTCTGCACCTCCACCTCCCTGACCTGCTCCCTGAGTCACCAACCTTCCAGGCCATCACATGCCCCTGCTGGAGCTGGAGATCAACCAGCTGCTCCTGAATGATGCCATAGACATAATCCCGCTCGACAAAAGGGATTCTACTCAAGATTCTTCCTGATCCCCAAGAAATCAGGAAGCCTTCACCTGATCCTCGACCTCCATCATCTAAACCTCTTCATCAAGTGGGAAAAATTCAAGATGAACTCCTTGAACATCATCCTTTCCCCTGCTCAGCCACCAGGATTGACTTGCCTCTCTGAATCTGAAGGTCGCTTACACTCATATCCCTATCCATCCTCATCACTAGAAAAACCTTTGCTTCAGATTTCTCGACAACCACTACCAGTACAAAGTTCTCCCATTTAGCACCTTATCCACTCCCTGCATATTCACAAAGTGCCTAGCGGTGATAGCCGCTAGGACTGAACCAAATTAGCAATGAATCCTGTGCAGCTGGTGATCCTGACGCTCTCAGATCCATTCAGCTGCATGCAGGAACTCACTTTTATCAGATTTCCTGGAAGCTCAGTGATGACATTAGCGCCCCTTCTGTATTGGTGCCCTGTGCACCTCTCACACAGCCCTTGGTACTGCCCTGGTAGCCACACACCTTTAGCGTCAGGGCAACTGTGTGTACACCTATCTCAATGACTGGCTCATCTCTGGCGCATCTCAGGATCCTATCATTGAAGCCATCCAGGCCACCTCTTTCACTATCCAGGCTCTCAGCTTCATCTTGAAAACCCAAACATGACACAAAACTGTTTAAAGTTGTTAAAACCCAAGAGGATTGTGGAAAACTGCATGAGGATCTGGATAAATTGGAAGACTGGGCATCCAAATGGCAGATGAAATTTAATGTGGACAAGTGCAAAGTTATGCACCTAGGAAAGAACAACCCACACTATAGTTACACGATGCAAGGCTCCACATTAGAAACCACCACCCAGGAAAAAGATTTAGGAGTCATCGTGGATAACATGTTAAAACCCTCCGCCCAGTGTGCAGCGGCGGCCAAGAAAGCAAATAGAATGCTAGGTATCATAAGGAAAGGGATGGAGAATAAAACAAAGGATGTTATAATGCCTCTGTATCGCTCCATGGTACGACCGCACCTTGAATATTGTGTGCAATTCTGGTCACCGTATCTTAAAAAGGACATAGCGTTATTAGAAAAAGTACAGAGAAGAGCCACCAAATTGGTGAAGGGGATGGAAGGCTACTCCTATGAAGAGAGGCTAAGAAGGTTGGGCTCTTTAGCCTGGAGAAGAGACGGC
Organism: Ichthyophis bannanicus; assembly: GCA_033557465.1. NCBI lineage: Eukaryota > Metazoa > Chordata > Amphibia > Gymnophiona > Ichthyophiidae > Ichthyophis > Ichthyophis bannanicus. Next base: position 929,841,255 of record CM066031.1, read on the forward strand.
TGAGGGGAGATATGATAGAGGTCTATAAATTAATGAATGGAGTGGAACGGATAAACGTGGATCAATTGTTTACGCTATCAGAGTATAGAAAGACTAGGGGACATGTAATGAAGCTACAGGGTAAACTATTTAAGACAAATAAGAGAAAATATTTTTTCACTCAACGTGTAATCAAACTCTGGAATCTGTTACCGGAGGATGTAGTAAGGGCTGTTAGTATAGCTGGGTTTAAAAAAAGGTTTGGACAAGTTCCTGGAGGAAAGGTCCATAAACCACTATTAAAAAGGGACCCAGGATATCAATGCTTGACCCAGTACAAGCATTGTGGAACCTGTGTCTTTTCGGGATATTGCTAGGTACGTATGACCTAGATTGGCCACTGTTGGAAACAGGATACTGGGCTTGATGGACCTCGGTCTGACCCAGTATGGCATGTCTTATGTTCTTATGTTCTTATGAGCCCATTCTTCAGCAACAGCTGGAATTCATTAGTACGCACATAGACACGCTACAAGCCAAATCCTTCCTTCCTGAACAGAGTGCCCAGGCCCTAAGACTCCTCATCAGCAATGTCGCCACACATCAAATGGCATCGGCCTGCATGCTCCTGCGACTACGGGACATATGATCGTATGCATTCACCTAATACCACTGTCGTGGCTACACATGCGGCCTTTGAAATGGCATCTCAAGCTCAACTGGTGCCAATGCTCCCAGTCTTTCTACGCCAGGATTCCCGTAGAAGGTGCACATTAAGTGGACCTTCCCAGCAGACTTTGATGGTGGAAATCCCAGTTCAACTTCACCATACATTGCCCCTCCCAGGAGCCTCCTCATCATCTCACTCTGATTATCGACTGCTCCAGCATAGTTGGGAGACACACCTGCAACAGCTTTCCATGCAGGGCACATGGTCTTCTCAGGGAAGAACCCTGTCCTTATCGTTTTCCCACTGGGTGTGTCACAAGATTGTCCTCATACGAACCGACAACCAAGTCTCCAACAAACATGAAGGCACAGGTTAACTTCAGCTTTGCCGCGAAGCCTTGCATCTTTGGACCTTGTCCCTCCCCATTGGGTACTGTCCATTATCCAGTCGGGTTACAGACTCCATTTCTCTGCACCTCCACTTCCCTGACTTGCTCCCTGTGTCACCAACATTCCAGGCCATCACATGCATCCATTGGAGCAACTCTACAAGCGACCTACCTGCCTCTAAATCAGCTAGACAACAAACTCAAGTTGTCAACTAGACTCACACGAGTAGCTCCTCGACCCTTCAAACTGTCCTCAGTGTCTGAGGCGAGCTGGATGTGGATCTCTTCACCTCTGCTGACAATGCCAAATGCCCAGTTTTCTGCTCCATTCGACCATGCTCGCAGCATTCAGTGCCCGCTGCCTTTGCCATGGGCTGGTTCCAAGACCTGATTTATGCCTTTCTTCCCTTCCCACTCATCATGTGGGTCCTGCTCAAAATCAGACTGGACAGTAATCCTCATAGCGCCAAAGTGGCCTTGGCAACTCTGGTTTCCCCATCTCCTGACACTCCTACAGGAGCCTCCCATGCCACTGGGAACACAGATCAGCTTTGTCATCAGAGCCAGGGCTGCTTGCTGCACCCCAGCTTCCGAAGCCTCTCCCTTACAGCATGGAGACTTCAAGGCACCATGCATTGATTAACTCCCTACCTCAAGATGTTGTCACCATCATTTCAGCATCCAGAAGACCAGCAACACAGCACTCTTATCAATGTAAATGGTCTTGTTTCTCAAGCTGGGCAGCCTCCAACAACCAGGATCCCATCCACTGTTTTGTGGGCCATGTGCTCTCTTATTTTCTCCACCTGTCCAACATCAGCCTTCAGACCATGTCTGTCCACTATCACTTATCTGCAATCACTGCTCCCCATGCCCCACTCGATGGTCAACCATCTCCATGCATTTGGTTGTGTCCAGATTCATGAAAGGCCTCATGAACACCAAGCTGCTCAATTGACCACCCATACCAACCTGGGATCTCAATGTGGTCCTCTCAGAACTCATGAGGGCACCCTTTGAACTGATGGTGTCCACATAATTCAAAAACCTCACCTGGAAAATGGACTTCTTAATAGCCATCACTTCCACCAGAAGACTGGAGGAGCTTCAGGACTTTGTATACTACCCTCCATAAACATAGTTCCTCCATGACAAAGTCATCCTCAGAACCCATCCCAAGTTTCTTGACAAAGCCTTCTCGGACTTCCACATCAATCAGCCCATCATCCTTATGGTGTTCTTCCTGGCACCCCTTGAGGGCTTCCCGGAAGAGAAGCTTCACACTTTGGATTGTAGAAGAGCTCTCTTATACTACCTACATCACACAGATGCTCCACAAATCGTCTCAGTTATTCGTGACATTCAACCCATTAACTCGGGACAACCAGTGACGAAGCAAACCATCTCATCATGGATAGCAGACTGCATCACTTTCTGCTATGAGCAAACCATCCTACTGACCCCAAGGCGCATAGACCCTCATAGTCTCAGGGCTACAGTCTTGTCCATTGCTAGCTTGGCTTCCGTCTCCTCACAAGATATCTGGAGAGCAGCCACCTGGTCATCAATCCACACTTTCACAAAGCATTACAGTCTGTAACGCTCATCAGCAAAAGACTTTGCTTTAGGCCAGGTGGTCCTCTGGAACATTTTTGCTACTTGACTTCTCTCCTCCAACAAACGTTCACACAGGCCACAAAAAAAAATCTCAAAAAAACAAAGACAAGGAATGCAAGTGATTTGGCAGCCCTCAGCTCTGGACTCACCTTAGAGTGTGCTTGCATCCCCCTGCTTGTCTCCAGAGAAAATGTAGTTGCTTACTTGTAACGAGGGGTCTCCGTAGACAGCAGAAGTATGCAGCCAGACTCACCCTCCCACCATTCTCTAGATACAAAAAAAAAAAAGGAAAAGATGATAATTCCGTCATAAAGCAAGACACAAAAAAAGAAGGATTTCACACCATATCTGAATTACCCTTTCTTTGCTACGGTATGAACTGACATCAAGAGGCAAGCAAGCAGGACGCAGGCATACATGCTCAGAAAGGCACAACAAAACGTCTCTGAGCTGAACGAGATACGGGTACACAAGGCTCAATTGGGATTTCACCTTAGAGTGTGGCTCTATACCCCTGCTGTCTATGGAGAACCCCTGTTACAGGTAAGCAACTATGCTTTCTCTCTGATTAATATACAGCAGTCAACATATTTATCCTGATACAAAAAGATCCATGAAAAGCAAATCACTCAAGAGAAATATTTTATTGAATACGTTTTATCAGAAAAGAAATGGCTACATCTGATGAAAAGAAAAAATTTGAAAACATTCAACAACTCATGGCACAAAATTTATGGTGCCTGCAAGTCCAACAAATGGCATTACACAATCTAGTTCATTTTTTTATTTAATTCATTTGAAAGCTTTTTCCCTGTTTGCAATTTAACTGCTTGATTTATTAATGAATTCACAGTGCCTCAAGAAAAGAACAGAGAAACAAATTCATTTTAAGTAATATACTTTCAATGGTAATGTCACGAGAGATGTAAGACCTATTTAGAACTAATTTTTCATACATTATTTTCAAGCTACATAAGTAATCTGACTAATACTTAGAAGCCTGAGAAACATATTTAAAAATCATCTATACTTCTATTGTAGCGGGTCTCCATATGTATAAAATTGCCTTAATTCTAGAATTAGTTGCAGTATTCAAAAATTGTTTGCTCAATTTTTACAAATGCACAATTTAGGGCCTGATATAGAGTTGTGGTCAACATTATTGGCACCCTTGTAGTTCAACCCCTTAATGTCCAATATTTCCTTAAAAGTGGACAGTAAAATGGCTTTGGGCTCTATGGGGTATGTTTACTATTCGGCGGTAGCGGCTTCCATGCGATTGAATTCAATGGGACCGTGGCTCCGATATCGCATGGAAGCCGCTACCGCTGATTAGCAAACATACACCTTCTTCTAACAGCAGAAGTGGCGACTGTACACATGGACTTCACCCAATGGACTGTACAAAAATCAAATTGACTACATCTGTGGAAGTCAACGATGGAAAAGCTCCATAACATCAACAAAGACTGTGGTACTGGAGCTGACTATGGTACTGATCACCAACTACTAGTATGCAATCTGAAGCTAAAGTTGAAAAAGAGCAAACCACTCATGAAGGTAGCAAAATATGATCTTAAGAATGTACCACTGGAATTTAAAGACCACCTGCAAAATTGATTTGCTGCTTTAGATACAAATGACAGAGCTCCAGAAGAGTTATGGAATGACATCAAGAAGATTGTATTGGAATAAAGCGAGAAGACTCTACAAAAGGTGAAAAAGCAAAACAGCCAAAATGGATGACAGAAGAAACTCTGAAAATTGCCCAGAAACGCAGAGAAGCTAAAGCCAGAGGAGAAAGAGTGGCAATCACAGCAAGACAGGACAAGAAAAAGTACTACAATGATGCATGCAAGGAAATAGAAGCAGAAACTATTAGAAGAAGATTTGCTTTCCTAAAACTACGAGAGTTAAAGAAAAAATTCCAGCCTCGAATAGGAATGTTATAAGATGCTCAAGGATCCATGTTGAATGATGCTGAGAAGATCAAGAAAAGGTGGAAAGAATATACAGAGTTTTTATATGCTAAAGATCAAGTGGACCAACAGCCGTTTCAACCTGTACCTTATGATCCGGAACCATTGGTGATGAAAGAAGAAGTCGAAGCAACATTGAAAGCCTTATTAAAGAACAAAGCACCAGGCATTGATGGCATTCCCATAGACGTATTAAACTAATCTGATGCAGCTGATACCATACTTACAAGGCTCTGCCAGGAAATTTGGAAGACAACATCATGGCGAAGTGACTGGAAAAGATCTGTGTTTATATCAATACTAAAGAAAGGTGATCCAACAGAGTGTGGAAATTATCGCAAAATTGCTCTGATCCCACATGCCGGCAAGATTCTACTGAAGATTATTCAACAGAGTCTACAACAATACCTGTAACAAGAACTACCTGAAGTGCAAGCAGGATTCAGGAAAGGGCGAGGAACGAGAGACATCATCGCAGATGTGAGATGGATCCTTGAAAAGACTAAAGAATACCAAAAGAATATCTATTTGTGCTTTATTGACTACAGCAAAGCTTTTGACTGAATAAGCCATGATAAACTTTGGGCCACATTAAGAAACATGGGTATACCACAACACCTGATCGTTCTCTTGCACAATCTGTACATTGATCAAGAAGCAACAGTTCGAACGGAACAAGGAAAAACAGAATGGTTTAAAATCAGCAAAGGTGTACGACAAGGCTGCATACTTTCCTCCTACCTGTTTAATTTATATCCAAAACAAACCATCAGAGAAGCAGGATTGTATGAAGGCAATAGAGGTGTGAAGATTGGTGGAAGACTCATCAACAATCTTCGCTATGCTGACGATGCCACATTACTAGATGAAAGTGAAAACGATTTAAAACATTTGCTTCTCAAGATCAAGGAACATAGTCTTAAAATGGGCCTGCACCTTAATGTAAAGAAGGCAAAGATCCTGACAACTGGCAAAATCAATACGTTCATTGCTTATGGAGAAGAAATTGAAAATGTGGACAACTTTAACCTACTTGGATCAACTATCAATAAAGAAGCAACAAGCAGTCAAGAAATCCGACGATGCACTGCTCTTGGCAGAATGGCTATGAAGGACCTAGTAAAGATTCTGAAGAGCAGAGATGTCTCTCTACATACAAAGATTCAAATCATTCAAGCCATGGTATTTTCAATAACATAATATGGGTGTTAAAGTTGGACAGTGAAAAAGATAGACAGGAAGAAAATTGATGCCTTTGAATTATGGCACTGGTGGAAAATACTGCATATACCATGGACTGCCCGAAGAACAAACCAGTCAGTACTAGAGGAGATTAAACCTAAGTTTTCACTAGAAGCTCAGATGACAAGACTTCAATTTTCATACTTTTGACACATCATGCTTGGCAAGATAGGTCAATGCAAAAGAGGAAGGCCAGCAATGAGATGGATCGATACAGTAACAGCAGCTACAAGTGCCAATCTGTCAACAATGAGCCACCTGATTGAAGACCGAACACAATTTAGGATATCTATCCAGAGGGTCGCCATGAGTAGACACCGACTCAATGGCACTTAATAACAACAACAACGTGAGCCCGATTCTGTGTCCCGCCTGTCTGGGCCAGAGTTAAACCCAATTCTGCAACTGCGTGAGATAAATGTTTCTGTGGTTGCAGAATCAGGGCATTTGGATGAGCCAGTGTGATCAGCATTCTGTGCCAACCAATGTCCAAGTGCCTGCCTGTCCTCTATCATCATGGCACCGGGACGCACAGCAGGAGCTCACAAGGCCCACCAGTGACCAGACTCACTGTTCCCTGCAGCCCGACCCTCGGTGGGGTCTAAAGGAAAGCACAAACCACCCGTAGGCAAAAGAGGAACAAACTAAACAGGTGTGCCAAGACAGTGATAGGTCAAGCAATCTTTATTAAAGCCCCAATGGACATCCAGCCCTGCTGTTCGTGTTCCTGGATGCCAGCCTATATGCACACATACTTGACATATAAAAAAATCAAATAAAACAAGACCAATTAAAAAAGGAAAGAATAGGAAAGAGTATAAAAACTCGGACATTGCCAGGACATGATTATTGTCAGACTACCACATATATCGGTCATCCAATACAGGGCTGACCTATCCCAAATAGTCCATTTTAATTTATTTAGAAAAGATAATAAAAATGAAATCCAGAAAGTCATCACCAAGCTTTCATTCTGCTACTTTCAAGACTGCAGATATGTCCCTTTAACCTTGAAGCAGAACTCTTTTGACAGTAGTCAATTCAAAACACAAGCTCTGTGTCAGCAGTTGTTTTTGGCCATAGGATTGTTTCTGGGTTTCATTTCTATTATCTTTTTAAAATAAATTTAAATGGACTATTTGGGAAGGTCAGCCCTATATTAGATGACTGATATATGTGAAAGTCTGACAAAAATCTTTTTCATACCTTTCCGTGTGGGGGATCTTATTGGTCTGTGTATATATGGAATCCCTTGATTGGACTTTATTTCAATAGAACATGATTATCGGCACCCTTATAAACAATTCAAATCAGTTTGAACAGAAGAACCACATTCCCATTGCAGTAAATTAGACACACCTGTGATCAACTGTCAGTACTCACATGACTTGAATCAACAAATGATGGTTGTAAGCAGGGTTTCTCAACTTTTTTTTCTCTATCGCCCACTTTGGTTATTTTCTAAAAGCAAGTGCCTCCCCAACCCCTTCCCAAAAAAAAATTCTTAATGAAAGTAAAATGACTGTTTATTCAATGTGACCCTTGTACTTGATGCTTTGTTGCTACAGTAGATTCTCAATGTGTGGCTTGATATTTGTGAGTTTTAATCTTATGTCTCCTCACATGCATATATCAGTTCTACTTCTTTCATTTGTCAATATTTTATTGACTGCACTAAAGCCACATTCAACCAAATATGAAGTTGGAAAGCACGACAGTACTTTAGCTATTTCAGACCACAGGTTTGGTTAGAGCTGTTCAGTTGTATTTGACAGCCACAAGGCCGTCATTCCAGCTTTTTCAAATTTGTATTTGCATTCATCATTGCATTTTAGTTCAATAAGTTCCTCTGGGATTTTTTCACTGACAGATTCTATATCACAAGCAAAAGGATCCAGCATCCATGGCTTGACTTCAAAAGAAAATAAATCTGAAAATTGTCTATTCAGCTCTTCTTTCAATGACAATAAATATTCTGCATAATTTTTAAGAGCTTGATCTGAGAGATGTTCAATTATTTCTGTTAACTCAGGCATGCTGTTGAAGTGCTTCTTCTGTAAACTGGTTTTAAAAATACCAAATTTTTCAGATGAGCAGGGACTGTCTTTTACATGTCTGTGCAGCACTACATATGTCTTGTAGCGATATACATATGCTCAGCAGTAGTAGTAGTAAAGTAGTAAAAGCTTTCAGAACATGTTTACAGTCTAGCAATATATTTAATATGACTTGAAGCTGAAGTGAAACTTCATTCAGTTTTCAAAAAATCCAGGCCAAAAAGTAGATGTCACATTTTGGAAGAAACTGTTTTCTCTCAACATCTCAACACCTAGACTCCATCCATCTTGATGGACCTTGGTCTGACCCAGTATGGCATATCTTATGTTCTTATGTTCTCCACCCCCATCAGTCTGGCTTCCATCCCGGCCATAGTGTTGAAACTATCATGCTTTCATTCCTCAATGACCTTCATACTGCACATGACCGTGTGACATCCCCTTAGCAGTTTCCATTGATCTCTTGGCAGCCTTCGACTTAGTAAATCACTCTATCCTTTCTCGCCTACGTAATGCTTGCCTTCAGGATATGGTATTTTGGTGGTTCTATTTCTTTCTCTTTTCATGCTCTTTCTCAGTGTTCTCGGGTGGTACCTCCTCTGATCCTGTTTCTCTCTGCTGTGGGATCCCCCAAGGTTCTATCCTTGCGCCTCTCTTATTCAATATTTTTCTAGTCCCACTCACTCTGCTCATACAACAGTCTGGTCTGTCAGCATATTATTACGCTGATGACATAATCCTGTTCCATCATATCAATCCCAGCCAGATCTCTCCTCAACAATTGTTTAGCACGAGTCTCCGAATGGCTTGCTACAAATTCTCCTCACTTATCCTGTCCAAAATGCTTGCAATTTGGTTTATGTTTGGTAGCACATGTCCCTCAACAGCCATAGTACTCTCCAATTTTGAAATTCCATTGGTGCTGTATATTCGTTATCTCGGCTTGACTCTAGACTCTGAACTTTCCTTCCACGACCATATTCCACTCCTCACCTGCTGGTCTTTCTTCTATCTCCGCCAGATACATGCTATCCTCCCTTTCTTATCTTCTCAGGTGCTGTCCACCCTTCTCTTTTCTTGCATCGACTTCTGTAATCTGGCCCTTGTTGGCATCACTCAGTCACAGCTGCACCGTTTTTAGTTACTATAGAACACTGTAGCTCGGATCATCACCCATGCCACACATAGGGATCATAATACTCCACTACTTAGCTTCATTGGCTTTCACTGGCTTACCACATCTGCTACATAGTCCTCATTCTGACTCGCAGAGCTATATATACAAAAACACCACAATACCTAGCAGATTTGCTTCAGTTCCACACCTCCACCTGCAGTCTCCGTTCAATTCATGTTCATGTCAACCGACTGGTGCTCCTGCCTCCATCACATGCTCACCTTCAGTCCACCCATCACACTGCCTTTTTCTTTTGAGCACCTCTCTATGGAATTCCCTCCCTTCTGCTCTCTGCCAGGAATCCTCCTTTTCCAAATTCAAGAACATTCTGAAGAATCACCTCTTCTGCTCTGCATTTGACCTGCCTTCTACTATCTTCTAACCCTATACTGGTCCCTGCCTTTCTGTTATTTCTCCTCACTCTATGGGGTATGTTTACTAAACTGTCTTAACGTCACAGTGGTGGTATTATCATGCGATAACGTCACTTATCACGCGATAACGCAGCAGCGGCATTAAGGCACACTAATGTTGTGAAATCCGGGTCTGAAGGGTGGAGTAAGGCTTCCCAGAGGGCGGAGAGAAGGGGTCAATGGGCGGAGAGTGGGAGGGGAGAGGCTCCAGGCACACTAACGCTGTGGAATCCGGGTCTGAACATTAACGACAGTAAAACCCTCGCGTTAAGGCACATTTGCAGGAAAGAGAAACCATTTGAGTTAGCAAGTGCAGCAAAGGCAGGGAAACCCAGAAAAGTGATAGTTGTGATACATGTGCAGGGAACAAAGAGGCAAATAAACATATAAAAGGACCAGAACCACATCTAAAATCCCAATAACCAAGCTGGCCAAAAGTGATATTAATGATAAACATAAAGCAACACCACTGACAAAGCTCAAAAAATAAGATATCATGTTTGGAATGGTCTATTCTCTGTCCCCCTACAAAGTGAATGATTCCACATTGAAATAGTGCTGATCAGAGTATTTTCACGTCTATATTGGGCAGGTTTGTTATGGCGTGCACATGTGCAATAACAGCAGAGTGGGCAGGTAGGAAAGGGCAACTGTACTGATGATGTAAATGGGATATAGAGGGCTGCAGGTGGCACATGCTGTGGTCCAGCTGGGGCACAGTGCGTGCTAGGCAGATGCCCAGGTGGCACATAGCAATGCCGAAACTGTAAAGCAGCAAGACAGCAACTGACGAGGGTCCAACATGAGCATGAGTGTGTGTCCCACAGTGTCACAGGGGAGATTACCCAGCAGGTACCCCCAAGGGCACATAACATTGGCAGGAGGTGAGAGGGGGGGAGAAGCGCACATGTCCATGTAGGCCTGGGACTGCGCACCACCGGCATAATGGCATGGCAGCATGGTGGCGGAGGGGTGCTGGTGGCGGAGGGGGCAGTGGCATCTGCCCACAGCAGACCATGGCCTAGCCCCGTTTAGGTGGGTGCCGTGGCTTTCTGCTTTAATCCGACTCCATCAAAGGTTTTTTATCATTTGTTCAGATGGGAGTTTTTTGTTCTTACAACATCAGAATGAGCGGTTAGTGATTTTGCAACAGTTCTTTTATTTAGATAAATCTGGCAAGATTAGCACGGTCTTTAAACAACACCACCCGATCTGTTTTAGACAAGATAAGTTTACCAAAACGGCACATTTTAACATTATTGACAATTGTAGCTTCACACGGTTGGTTTACTTTGTATCAGAATGGTTGCGAAACAATTCGGCATCAGAATGGTTGAAGTATAGATGTTCTCTTAATAATTTCTTTAGAATACAAACATCCTCCAAGATGAATTCTTCTTTTTTATTGGCATAATAATATAAGCATCCTCTAAGAACATTTTTTCACCATAATTTTTCTTATCCTCTTTCACCTAGTAAAGAGCGTGTTTTAGGATGCATACTGTTTCTTTACACATTCATATATAGAGTTCACATCAGTTTATAACTCAAATTCGGGTTTTACTGGTTTTAAAACAGGTAGAATGTACCTTGCCTCTTCTTTTTACTTGTAGCAACACTATCATTTTATAGTTTTGTTTTACTGTATATATCTGTGGTTTATCTTTTAATTTCTTTTTTATTAGACTAACATCAGCAAGAATAAAGCACACAATCACTCTACACGTGCGACGCACCTATGGTGCATAACTGTAAGTAGGATACGATGTATATGTTGTCCAGGTTTGATGATCAATTTAGTCTTTTCGCTTAATATCCTCACAATTGTAGGTGACTTCACACTGCCCTGCCTCTATTTAAGTTAACACAATGTCTATTTAAGTTAACATAATGTAATAGTGCCTTTATATATATATATTATATACTTAATTATTTAAGTGTTATTTATTATATATTGATTTTATTTCCTCGCTGTTTTTATGATTTATATTTTAATGTTTTTTCTAATTATGTTTTATTTATTTATTTGTAAGTTATAATTTTCCCCTGAGGAAGGCGTTTGCCAAAACGCGTTGGGGTATATCAATAAAGCACCTTGTGATCATCGCTCGCTCTTGCCTTCTGGGACTAGACACCACCCAGATTAGTGTGTACCCTGTGTTAGGGTCTGGCTGACAAGGGCACCTGTTTTCAGAGCAGAGGGGTTTCTAGACTTGCATGAGGTTTATGTAGCAGTGCCTTTATAGGTCACAGTGGTATACACTACATACCCCAAAGGGCCCACATCACCCTTTTTGTAGGTAAGGGACAGGTGCCACAGCCCCGGTGAAGCAACCCACATCCTGCTGGTATAAGAGCCCTCCAGGGTTGGTGGGCCAGAGCCAAACCTGTGACTGGGGCAGACAAGCAGCAATGCTGGGGTTAGGTCTGGGAAACCCCAACTGCCTCACACCACTGTCTGCCAGTCACCAGCAGACAGCACCTTATAAGTGTTCCAATCATGCACAGTCTAACTGCAGACAGTCCACTAACCAGTCCATAGTGCATGCTCACATTGGAACTATGTGCACAAAACGGGCATTTCAGTGATTGGGGACGCAGCACTGAGAACAAAAAAGTAGCACTGGAGACAAAGAGTGTAGAGCGCTATGTGGGAACCTAGACATGCCATGGTCACTGTTCGGTCAGAGTGAGTGCCCTCCCAGCATGCCATGCTGTGGCCACCCTGTCCATGCAGGTGGTGGTCGGGCACTACAGTGTCCCAACCATTGCCCCATACCCTGTGAGGATGCATTCTGGCCAATCCGCCCTGTCTGGGCCATACCCATAATATCTTGCTCCTCATTATGCACATATTCAGGCTAATGCTGGTAACAGTGGGACATTTTGGGCCCAGTGAGGGGTGGGCAGCCACTGAACAACAGATAGATATACACACACACACACTCCTATTGCAGCATTGTGCAAAGATAGGGGTGGTTGGCATCCCTGCCCGCCACACTGGTCCTGATCACAGTGCCGACATTGCTAAACTGTGCAGGAGGTAGTGGTAGTGCTCTGGTGATAACTGCAGCTCAATGCTGGGGCCAACAGCCTGACTCTCCATGCAGCTTTGGATTGTGGAGCCTGTGTGAGTGGGTGTTTGCACTCCTGTTTGCCGCTGCTTTGGACTTTGCACATGTTGCTGTTGTATCTGCATTGTAGGGTAAAATATAGGGACATGCTCTGCAGGAAACTGTGACCCTCTGTTTCTGGACACACTGGCTGGGTGTACTGCACCACACAGTTGCCACAGATGCATGGTAGTCCCTAGAGCTACCTGTACTTTTCCTCAGCCAGACCTTTTATGTTGCACTGCACACCACGTACTGGTACAGGGCATGCCTTAGGTCCACTGCAGGCAGGTGCCACTGCCTCATCCAACACAGGCACACCCCCCCCCCCCCCCGCCATGCTGACATGACCAGGGAGCGGGGTCTGGGGCAGGGGGCATACATGAGCATCCTCACATCCCCCCATCACCGCCTACCAATAGTATGTCCCTTCCTCTTGGGGGAGGATTGGCTGGGGGGATGTCAGGTCAGTGCCCTGGCAACTGTTAGCTCGGGTGGAACAGGTAGATGTAGGTGGATTGTGTTTGGCCTTTGTCAGCTTCTGTCTTGCTGATTTCCGGTTTCTATGTTCTTATGTGCCACCTAGGTGCCCGCCTAGTGCACTCTGTGCCCCAGCTGCCTCCTCTACATGTCCCGCCTGTAGCCCCCTATGCCCCATTTGCACCATCGCCATAGTGGCTTTTCAAACTTGGGCACTATGCTGTTGCTGCAAATGGAGGACTACTATCACCTTTTTCGGGCTCCCTGCCTATGCTGTACATTGCTGACACTTAAATGGTTTCTCTCTCCTGCAAATGTGCCTCTAAGGGCAGGTTTTCATTCGTGGTAGGATTCAGCCCTTCAATTCAGCGCGTTAGTGTGCAGGGAGCCTCTCCCCACCCACTCCCCGCCCAGTGATCCCTTCTCTCCGCCCTCTCTCCACCCTCTGCAGTGTTTACCACGGCCGGGAACGCTAACACTCGTTAGGTAACGTTAACGCGCATTAACGTTACATAGCATGCGTTAACGTTACCTAACGAGCATTAACGTTACCTAACAAGCGTTAACGTAGCCGCTGCTATGTTACCGCAGTTTAGTAAACACACCCCTAAGTTTTCAAAGGGTACTTGTTTTTCATCAAACCAAGATCTCAAACCCTCAAAAATGGATAATTCAGTTGTGTCGGTTTCCAAAGACTTTAGGAACAACATTTCCTCACACAGTTTGTAATCTTCATCTATAAAACAGACACATGCCATAAGAATAGCTGTACTATCACTAACCATTGATTCATCAATTTGAATTGAGAATTTCTGCTTTTTAATTTTTCAACAAGCTAGGTTTCTACATCATCAATTCTTCTCTGAATCGAATCATCGATCAATGGTAATGCTTTTAAAACACTTGATGAATATTTTCACAAGAGTTTCAAAGGCAGGCCATATAACATTTCCAGTTTTACAATGTTATGAACAATTTCATAAGATGCAATCATTCCATCTGCATTTGTTTGTGTACTTTTTTTAAATAAAGAAGGAACAGTTTTTCGCGTTCAAAATTCTTTTTCAAATTTTTGAAATAATCAATGGGTTTGTCAATTTTATCAGTTTGCTTTCTTTTTAAATGCTCTATATGGCTTCATAGCTTCATTTGAAAATCAGCAGTTACATATAAGATACATAGGCTGTCTTTGATCAAATGGGCTTTCAATGAAGCCATAAGACAAATACTCCTCCAGATAATTCCTACACTTCTTTTCTACATCCATGATTAATGACAGAAGGGATACGAAAATATAATAAGCAAGTAATGTTTTGTCATTTTTAACGTAGATCATCCAATTATTTTCACAACACCAACACCATTAAACCTCAAAATATCACAATGAGAATTAACCCCTTAACTGGGGAAATGCATAGCACCCTGCCAACCGCTCCCTGGGGAATTAATTTTGCAACTATTTCATTCAAGCATGTCATCTCCCTGATCTCCAGTTGAAGAAATGCTCTGCACCCCACGGCGGTGTACCTTCCTGCCAGAACAGTAGCAGCTCAGCCACACCTAACAGACCTGCTCTGGTTCTAGCGGGAGAGTTTGCAGCTGTTTTCATGTGTCTCTCACACTGCCCTTAACCAGAGAACGCTGATGATGGTGAGGATTGGGGAGCCGGCTTGATTGAAGCTGCATAGCATTTCTTCATTGGCAGGTTGGGGAACTGGCTTGATTGAAGCTTCAGGGTATTTTTCATCAGCAGATAGGGGAGCCCGCTTGATTGAAGGTACAAGTGCAGTTTTTCAAAGGGAGGCATATTTACTATCGTCCCCTTCAGCTCAACTTTCACCTTCATTGAGAATGACTATTCTAATATTTAAAATAACCATATTCATTCCCTGTTCTATTTTCACAATGGTGAAGACAAGAGAGATGTCTGAGAAAAGCCATTATCACCAAGCATCAAACTTCAAAGGCATACAAGGCCATCTCCAAAGATCTTGGGATTCCTGTGTCTACAATTTACAATGTTATTAAGACATTTTTGCTCATGGAACTGTCCAGAACCTACCAGGACATTGTCTAGTGTGGTCATCAGGTTCATGATCGGCTCCCCCACTGCCAGGTGAGGTCATAAAACATTGCTGTGTTGAGCTCCCACTTGCCCGGATCCAACCGGTGCTGAAAGACAAAGTCCACCTGAATGTTGTCCTTGCCCGCTACATGAGTTGTCAACAGTGAAGTAAGGATCTCCTCTGCCCACAAGAGCAAAGCCTGACTTTCTGCCAGGAGGATAGCACTGCCCTGCCAGTTGATATACGCCATCATGCTCGCATTGTCGGAACACACCCAGACCACATTCTGCGCTAAGCATGGACAGAAGAACTGTAGGGCTAGGAACACTGCTCTCATCTACAGGCGGTTGACGGAAAAAGCACTCTCCTCTGGAGTCCACTGCCCCTGCATCACTTGTGACAAGCAATGCGCTACCCAGCCCATGAGGCTGGCGTCTGTCATGACTAGGATTCACTGTGGTTGTTCCAGCAGTACTCCCACTGTGAGGTGACTCTGTTGCAGCCACACTCGAGACTCTGTCGTGTACTCTCCACACGCAATAGTTGTTGAGACTAGGAGTGGGACAGGGTGACCAGCATGTCAGTAGAGCCTGCTGTAAGGGCCGCATATGCGCTCGTGCCCACAGTACTAAATCTAGGGTCACTGCCATGGAACCCTATACCTGGAAATAAAACCACGCTGCTGGCACCATCATTTGCAAGAAATGGCACACCTGGGCCTGAATCTCATGCACATGGTCCACTGGCAGAGAGGCAATCCCTGCCTGGGTGTCAAACTGTGCCTCCAGGTATACCAGCCACTGGGTGGGTTGAAACTGACTCTTGGCCTGGTTGACCATCCAGCCTAGGCTCTGCAGGAATTCCACCCCCAGCTTGTAGCGGAGACAGCCTCGGCCTCCGACTTCGCTCAAATGAGCCAGTTGTCCAGGTAAGGGTCACCAGTCTGCCTTATTTGCGCAATAATGCTGCGACTACCACCATGATTTTGGTGAAGGTACATGGAGCAGCAGTAGTGAGCCCAAAGGGCAGCACTGTGAACTGAAAGAGGCCTGTGGGCACCGCAAAGTGGAGGAACTACTGATGGTCCAACTGGATTGGTTTGTCCAAATATGCCTCCGTGAAGTCTAGGCTAGCCAAGAACTCGCCATACCTTACCGCAAGGATGACAGACCTCAAGGTTTCTATCCAGAAGTGTGGCACGTGCAGAGCTCGGTTCATGTGCTTGAGGCCCTGGATGGGCTGAAATGACCCTTCCTTTTTGGGAACCATGAAATAAATGGAGTATCGACCCATGCCACACTTGCTTGGCGATACTGGTACAACAGTTCCAAGCCGCAAAAGGCACTGCAGCATCTCCTGAACCGCCTCTGCTTTCTCTAGAGCCTTGCAGGGAGAGCGGACAAAGGCTTCGGAAAGAGGATGCATGACCCCAGTGCATATCCCTCCCGAATTATCTCCAAAACCCACTGGTCAGTTGTGATGCTAGCTCAGACTGAGTAAAACTGTTGTAACAGACCCCATACCGCTACTTCCATCTGGGCCCCTCTGGCTTCATTGGGGCTTCTTGCTCAGGGCCGAGGGGGCTGAATAATAACCCCAGATTACCCCCAGAAACCCCTAAAGCGTTGCTCTCATGCTCTGTAATGCCCTCTCTGATACGGGGAGAACTGGGTCACCCAAGTCCTCAGAAGTCTCTGGGCTGCTCCCACTGGGAAGCAGCTATCTTTGAGCCCTTAGGCTTGTCTTCTGGCAAGTGGCTACCTTTCAAATCTCCTAAATCCTTAACAATATTCTCGAGAGCTTCTCCAAACAACTTATCCTTGTAGGGAAATTTGCTGAGACGAGCTTTGGAGGAGACATCCACCAACCTGTTGCACAGCCAAGGGAACCTTCAAGCCATGATAAGCGACACCATGTTCCTAGACAAAAGTCAGGCTAGATCGTAAAATGCAAATGCAGATATGTTGCTGCGGACTCCAACCGAGAGCCCTCCGGCATTTTCTGGCCCTCTAGACTCTGAGAAGTCAAGCCCTGGATCCACCTGATGAAAGCCCTGGACACAATGGCCCCACAGATGGTGGCCTGCAGAGCCAAGGCACTAGGGCAAAAGGCCTGCTTTAGCAACAGCTCCAACTTCCAGTCCTGAAGATCCTTGAGCGCTACCCTGCCTTCCACTGGAATAGTGGTTTTCTTGGTCACTGCTGAAACCAAGGCATCCACTTTGGGCATTTTCAAAAGGTCACAGTCATTCTGGGGGACAGTACAGAGTTCAGTGACTGCCCCTCAAGGTTGCCTCTGGGAATTCCCATTCTGAGTCAATCATCTTCCTAATTATCCTATGAACTGGAAAGCAGGCCTGCACCTCCTTGAACCCATGTAACAAGGGGTCCACCAGGAGCTCCTCCATAACGCAGGGAGAGGAACTATGTTTAGGGCTGCCAATGAATGATTAATGAGGGATGCCAGCTACTCTCTACAAAATACCTGAAAAACCTTAGGGTCATCCCCAGAGGGAATTTCCCCCTCTTTCAGATCAGGAACCACTGGATCTCCCCAAAGGTTTGAGGGACCTTCCCCCAGCTCCTCTGAATCATGCGATTGCAGGAAGTCCCAACCCAGCCAGGTATCATGCTCACCATGACACTGTTTTGCGAGGGGGGCCCCATTGTTCGGTGCCTCAACCTGGATGGATTCTTCAGCCAAGAGGATCAGAATAGGAGCAATGATAGCAGAAGCTTCAGACTGCTGCCTCTTCAGACAAAAGGTGTTATGTAGGAAAAGAATAAAATCTGCCGAAAATACTGATTCTAAGGAGGCAGAGAGACTTTCAGATCCTGTCCGTGGTGCTGAGTTGCCTCATTGCAAATCTGACTTAAATCATTGCCTCTGATTTGCATTTTCCGTGTTTAACTTTACCCTCCTGGGAAATGATGTCCTCTATATCTACTCCCTGAAAATCTCCTACCACCCCATCAGGATCCAAAAGCAGCCTCAAAGAAGTGAGGTTTTAAATAGTAATTACACTTACCTGGTAATTGTAGTTCCTTGAGAGACGACAGCTTAGTCCTCACAGATGGTTGTGCACCTCCTCCCGCAGCATGAAGACTGGACCAATCAAATTTCAGCTCCGCTGGAATCAGCCTACCAGGCATCCCTGAAGCTCCAGTGAACTATTGTCAAAGCAAACTCAAAGACATAGCTAACCTTTAACAAATTCTGCTTGATCAATGCATCTTATGGTAAAATTATCATTTTTTTTTTTTTTTTTTTAAACATTTAATGGAACCAAATCCACAGACACAGAATGTCCCGCTCCTGCCGCAGCATTAGCCTATAGCGAGATAAAGAGAAAGAAAGAGAAAGACACCCACCTGGGAGTACGGACTTCTGATCCCAAGGCGTGCCGCGCTAAAAATAAAGAATATAGGGAGGGCAGGAGGACTAAGCTGTCGTCTCTCAAGGAACTACAATTACCAGGTAAGTGTAATTACTATTTCCTTATCGTTCCTCCAGCTTAGTCCTCACAGATGGGATGTAACAAAGCAGCCTAACGGGCGGGATTTCCCCAGCCGGCACGCAGAACCGATGATCCGAAACGTGCATCGCCAGCCGCTAAGACATCAAGTCTATAGTGCTTACTGAAAGTGTGCAGAGACGACCACGTTGCCGCCCTACATATCTCCACTGGAGATACTAAACTAAACTCCGCCCAGGACGCAGCCTGCGCTCTGGTGGAATGGGCGCGCAAACCAACAGGTGGTGTCCGACCGCGCAACAGATAAGCTGAGCCAATCGCCTCTTTAATCCAGCGAGCAATGGAAGCTTTCGCCGCTGCCTCACCCTTGCGAGGCCCGCCAAACAGCACAAACAAATGATCCGATTTACGAAACTCACTGGTGACTTTCAAATATCTCCGGAGAATCCTCTTCAGATCCAAACGACTAAGACCTCGATCAGAGGCTTGCTCCCCTGATGCAGTAAGTACCGGGAGCGAAACCACTTGATTCACGTGGAAAGGAGTAGACACCTTAGGCAAAAAGGAAGGCACCGGCCGCAGAATGACTTTCTGGGCCGAGAAGGATAAGAAAGGTTCCCTGCAAGAAAGCGCCTGGAGTTCGGAGATACGTCGCGCCGAACAAATCGCTACTAAGAACACCGTTTTAAGAGTCAAATCCTTTACCGAACTACGAGAGAGCGGCTCAAAGGGAGGCTCAGTGAGAGCCCGCAAAACCAAATTGAGATCCCAGGAAGGAACAGAAATCCTGCGGACCGGACGAAGTCGAGACACAGCCCTCAAGAAGCGAACGACATCGCCATGGGCACCTAGCGACACTCCGTGAACCTTACCCCGGTAGCATGAAAGCGCCGCCAACTGCACTCGCAAAGAACTGGCAGCCAAACCCTTAGCAAAACCGTCCTGTAGAAAATCGAGTATCACGGGAATGGAGGCCGTAGCGGCTCGAACCTGACGTCGAGAGCACCAATCCTCAAAGATGCGCCACACCCGGACATAGGCCAGAGAAGTGGATTTCTTGCGCGCCTGCAACAGCGTCGCCACGACCGACTTGGAATAACCTCGTTTCCTTAATCGCGCCCTTTCAATAGCCAGGCCGTAAGAGAGAATCTCCCCACTTGCGGCATGCGGAGAGGACCCTGACACAACAGATCCGGATCTAACGGAAGCCGCCACGGAGAACCGACTACCAACCTCATCAGATCGGCATACCAAGGACGTCGAGGCCAATTCGGAGCTATCAAGAGTACTCGACCCCGGTGGGCCTCGATACGCTGAATCACGCGCCCCAGCAGGGGCCACGGGGGAAACACGTAAAGAAGACCCGTGGAGGGCCAAGCCTGCAACAGAGCGTCCAGGCCTTCTGACATTGGTTCCCGTCGACGACTGTAGAAGCGAGCAGCCTTTGCTGAGCGTAACGTGGCCATCAGATCCATAACCGGCTGGCCCCAACGCTGAACCAGCTGTGCGAAGACCTTTGGGCTGAGTTCCCATTCGCCGGGATCCACTTGAACTCTGCTGAGAAAGTCGGCCATCACGTTGTCTTTCCCGGC
This sequence comes from Ichthyophis bannanicus, assembly GCA_033557465.1. Taxonomy (NCBI): domain Eukaryota; kingdom Metazoa; phylum Chordata; class Amphibia; order Gymnophiona; family Ichthyophiidae; genus Ichthyophis; species Ichthyophis bannanicus. The sequence continues at coordinate 929,861,503 of CM066031.1, forward strand.
AATATGAGCTGCCGATATGGCCTGGAGCCGAGGCTCGATCCACTCGAACAATACCCGAGCCTCTGCCTCCAAGCCGACGCTTCCGGTACCGCCCTGCCTGTTTATGTATGCCACCGTCGCCGCATTGTCGGAGAGTACCCGAACTGCCCGAGATGATATCAGCGTTTCGAAGCTTTGTAAGGCCAATCTCACTGCTCGAAGCTCCAGGCGGTTGATGGACCAACCGCTCTCCTCCGGAGACCAGAGACCTTGGGCAAACTGGTCTCCGCAGTGGGCACCCCAGCCCGTCAGGCAAGCATCCGTCAGTAGCGGAATCCAATCCGGCTGCTCCAGAGGCATTCCTGTCCGGAGCGATGATCGCCGTAGCCACCACTGAAGATCCCGCCGGACCGCCAGCGGGCAAGGAAGCCGTTTGTTCAGGGAGTCCGACTGGTTGGACCAGCGACGAAGCAAGGCCCTCTGAAGGGAACGCATGTGAAAGCGAGCCCAAGGCACTACTTCCAGGGAGGCCGCCATGGTTCCCAGCAGTTGAAGGTAGAGCCACGCCGACGGCGCAGGATTTTGCCGAAAACGTCGGACTAGAGACTGAAGCGCCAGCACCCTGCGGGCGGGAAGAAAAACCACTCCCCCGCAAGTATCGAACTGCACGCCTAAATACTTGAGACACTGCGTCGGGACTAGATGACTCTTGCGCGGGTTGACGACCCAGCCGAGAGATTGCAAGAGTGCCACGACCTTGGCAGTCGCGGCCAGACTCTCCTCGCGAGACTTCCCCCGAATCAACCAATCGTCTAGGTAAGGATGTACAAGTACTCCTTCCTTGCGCAAGGCCGCCGCGACTACCACCATGATTTTGGTGAACACCCGCGGCGCAGTCGCGAGACCGAAGGGCAATGCTTGGAACTGGAAGTGACCCCACGGCAAAGCGAACCGGAGGTACTTTTGTTGGTCCTCCCGGATCGGGACATGGAGATAAGCCTCCGTGAGATCGAGGGAAGTGAGAAACTCGCCCTTGCGAACGGCGACCAGTACGGATCGAAGGGTTTCCATGCGAAAGTGAGGCACCCGCAAACAGCGGTTTACTCCTTTGAGATCCAAGATGGGACGAAGGTCTCCACCCTTCTTTGGCACCACGAAATAAATGGAGTACCTTCCGAGACCATACTCCGCCTGCGGCACGGGAACTACCGCCCCCAGCTGGACCAGGCGATCGAGGGTTTGACGAACCTGAGCTGTCTTGCGAGCACCCCGGCAGGGAGACATCACAAAGGAATCTAGTACGGGTCTGGCCAAGTCCAGGACATACCCGTCCCGGACGATGTCCAAAACCCACTGATCGGAAGTGATCTGGGCCCAAGCGGAGAGGAAGCGTCGAAGACGACCTCCGATCACAGGGATCTCCGCCGGAGCCCGCCGCCCTTCATTGGGGCTTGCGAGCGGACGCAGGGGTTGCAGCCGCAAACCCCCTACTGGCTCCGCGAAAACCTCGAAAGCTCGAAGCCCTCGAGATATATCTGCCACGTTGGAAACCTCCAGAACGGGGCGCGCGAAACCTACGAAAGTCTCGAAACTGCCCCCGAACCGCAGACAGCGGCCGTCCCCTCTTGGGACGATCTTCTGGCAAGCGACCGCCCTTGGACTCACCCAAATCCTTGACCAACCTATCCAAATCTTCACCAAAAAGCAGCCGACCCTTAAAGGGTAATCGGCCCAGCCGTGATTTGGACGACCCATCCGCCGCCCAATTCTTCAACCAAAGAGCTCGGCGTGCCGCAACCACGGACGCCATGCTATTAGAGAGGGCTCTGACGAGATCATAATGAACATCCGCCAAATAGGCCGAGCCCGACTCTAATCGGTGAAGCTCACCTAACATGTCGGCCTCCACGGCAGATGATTGTTGAAGACGCTGAACCCAGCGCAAACAGGCACGAGCTACCCAAGCCCCACAAACAGAGGCTTGCAACGCAATCGCATCAGCCTCAAACGATTGTTTCAAGAGACCGTCCATCTTCTGGTCCTGCGGTTCCCGCAAGGCCGCACTGCCTTCCACCGGAATCGTTGTCTTCTTAGTCACCGCCGAGACTGCCGCATCCACCTTGGGAGAGCGAAAACGCTCTAGATCGTTGTCTGACATAGGGTAGAGCCGACGCATTACCTTTACCCCTTTGAGACCTGATTCAGGAGTATCCCACTCGGACTGAATCATCTGATCAATAACTTTGTGAATGGGAAAAAACCACGCTAGTTTGACGAACCGCCTGAATAATGGGATCTGCTCCGTCCACCTCCTCTACCGGAGGAGTTGGAGCCAAACCCAGGGTCTGGAGCGCCTCCGAAACAAGTACGGGCAGCTCCTCTCGTCTGAAAACTCTAATAATCTTCGCCTGATCCTCCGGTTCAGGGAGCTCGCCCTCCTCCAAGGCTTCCCCCTCCGGTTCAGGATCGAAATCATGATCATCACCCTCAGGCCACTCGGCCTCCGCCTGGAATGATTCGTGCAGACGTTGACGCTTGGGAGCCTTGACCCCGGGAAACTGATTCTCCGCTGACGAGGCAGGGGCAACCACCCCTGTCGCCAACGGTGGAGCGGCGCCCACGCTCTGGCGCCTACGGCAAAAGGCCTGATGCATCAACAAGATGAAATCGGGAGAAAAATCCTCCAGGGGTAAGTCACCCCCGAGGACCAGCTGTCCCCCAGCCGCCAAGGAGCCCGCAGAAGGAAGACCAGATGGCCCCTCCAGTGGGGACTCCAAGTCCTCTGCCGCGGAACCGGGCTGCGCCACAGCCGGCAAGGAACTCTCTAGGTGCTGCTCCATGCTGAGTGACACCGAAGCACAGCGCTGACAAACGCCTGTGTCAGAAGCTGTACTCCTACGAGACCCACAAATCACGCAAATGGACCCCGCGGGCATGGAAACGCCCTGCCACCGAGAAGAGGGCGGGAAAAAATGCCCCTCAGCGCTGAAAGGGAAGTCAGAGGCCTACAGACCCAGCAGAACCACACAGAAAGTGGGAACTGGTCTTCCGCGATGATCAGAATACCAGAAGGAGAACCCAACACACAGTTTTCTCACCCCTGACAAATGCGCTGTATGTGTTGCTCTCTTTTTTTTTTTTTTTTTTACTATGTATGACCCCCGAGCTGAAGAAAAAATTCACAGACTGCTAATATTCAACCCGAGAATCCTGCTGAAGACAAAGGAGGAGAGGAAGAGAAACGCAACCCCCCCCCCCTCCCCCCTAGCCGCGGGACTAAAGGAACCCGAAGGAAAGGAGAACAAAGACAATAAGCAACAAGAACGCCAGCGAATAAAGGAAGGAAAAATGAAAACTGAAAACTAAAGAAGCGCAAGCAGCAAAGAGAAATTGAAAAAAAGAAAAATACCGCCGCGTGTAAAACACGCTGAGAAGACCGGGAAAGGAAACAAAATGGCCGCGGCCGCAAGGGAATCTTGGCGCGCTTTTAGTTCCCGCTGGAAGAAAAAACGCCCGAAGTCAAAAACCCCTTGCAGCTTCCCGATCGCAAAGCCTGTTGTCCTAAAAGAAAGACACCGCGAAGGGAAAAACAAATAGACTGCAGCAGACCGGGCAGAGGCGCGGTAGCCGCACAAGGACCGGCTCTGACCAACGCAACCGCCGACACTTACCGGCTCTGAATTAGCCGTCCCCCAATCCCTCCGGAAAGGAGCCGCTGTACCGGTATCATAGGAGCTCTGCCCCGACGATTCCTGGAGCAGAGATCCTAATGGTGAAAAGCATACAGGCAAACAGTGACAGGCGGCAGATGCTGTGCAGAAGAGAGACCTTCCTCAGGCCTGTCCCCCCCTCCCGCACAGATTGCTCAAATTGAAATCAGAAATTTAAAGCAACAGGAACCCTTAAAGGAAGAAAGGAAATAAGTCCTAATAGGACAAAAATTAAGAATCCAAAAAGGTTAGCTAGGGAAAGAATAGTAATCTATGAAACTAGTGAGCCCAGCTAAACTCACTACGTCCTCCTGCTGCGTGAAGACTGGACACACTGGAGCTTCAGGGATGCCTGGTAGGCTGATTCCAGCGGAGCTGAAATTTGATTGGTCCAGTCTTCATGCTGCGGGAGGAGGTGCACAACCATCTGTGAGGACTAAGCTGGAGGAACGATAAGGAACCTGGATTTGAACAAGGCCAATGATGGAGCCTGACGTACTGTCTCCCCTCTCATCTCCTCTCCCAATCACAGACACATGGAGAACATGCACACACACATGCATAGACACAAACAAGCATGCACACATACATGCAAGAAAGCACAGACACATATACAGGGTGGCCCAAAAAAAGTGAGAATATCTCATAGCATATAAGTTATTTAAAAATTCAAAAAGACAGATGTAAACAATTGACAAATTTAAAAAGAAAAGATGGTGACTGGAAATTGTTGAAATAAAGACGTTAAATAGCTAAAAAAGGTAAATAAGTAAACCATTTAAGCTTTTAATTTACGAAATGTTCTCACTTCTTTTGGGCCACCCTGTATAAGCACACAAGCAGTGACACACAAATACATGGATGGCCATACAAAGACACATGGATATGCCAACCCACAAAGATACCTATAAACACACACACACACACACACATACACATACACATACACACACACACAAAGGAAACAGGTAATAAACATACAAAACTGATACGTATACACACACATACACGAGGTTTGGAAAGAATTTCATGGGCCATGCACTGCATGCTTTCCCCACTTGTTTATGGGAGCCCTTATGAAAGAGTATTTATTTTTAACAATAGGGCACTGGTGGTGAAACAGTTGCATATGGGTAGCTTTTTGGGGTGGGGCAGTTTGCAGGGCAATAGGGCATTTTCAGTGGGGTAGCTTTTAGAGATGGAGGCAGTGTGTAGGAATGTGGGACAGTTGTATAAGGATAGTTTTTTGGGGTGGAACAGTTTGCACGTCAGTGGAGCAGCTGCAATTAGTAGGGGGGGTTTTTGGGGGGGTAGGGCAGTGTGCAGAATAGTGGGACAGTTACTGGGGTAGTTTTTTGGGGGTGCAGTTTGCAGATTGGTGGGGCAATTGCAGGGGTAGTTTTTGGAGGTGGATCAGTTTGCAGCATAGTGGGGCAGTTGC